>CM056583.1:80528119-81128119 GCA_029721435.1 Gymnothorax reevesii
GCAAAAGATCCAACTTTCAATAAGTGAAATTTATTCTGAGAGAAAAAAAAATCCTTCAAGAAATTTCACCAAATCTATATGGTGTGATCCATGGACTCTCAGTTTTTGATCAAGAATGTGGACCATTTTTTAAACTAATTGATTGATTGATAAATCATTTGGTTCACTGCATTATAATAAGAACACATCCATATAAAAATGAAATTACCCTGTTTCACAGTACCTGACTTTACTTAAGATTGCAAAAAAAATGCTGACAGATTAACAGACTGCTCCCCTTTATTCAAAAGCAAATGCCAATATATTAGCTTCTGAATGTTAATGAAAATTCTGAATAATCTGTGAGTGTGTTTTATTATTTTTCCATGCATCTAAAGGGTTAAGGCAAGTATTCCAATAATGTCAATGGTTTTTCTAGCTGTTTTTCATTGATTGCTTTTGTAAAATATGAGTGAGTCTGTTCACTGACAGCAGAGGTGCAAAATCCGGGGGTCAGAGTGTAAAAGCCCTGCCTGTTTTTTGGCAGTCCTGCCCTTGAATTCAGACAGATTTAGACTTGCTGGCCGAAGAATTAGGACCATTTGCAAGTACAGTAGGCTGGAGAAAAATGGTGGAGAACATTTTTACTTTCTTAACCTGCCTGCACACAGACGAAACATCAATGATTTTGAATTATGAAATGTTGAATGCTTAAGTGATGTGCTAAAGAGAGAATCATTTACAATTTTTCTACTTGTCATCTGTCAAAAAAGTTACAATAATGTCAATTGTGTACTGTATATTTTAATGACATAACAAAATTTCACTTTTTTTGAGTGCACCATTTTGAAAACACTGATCATTTTAATGGAAATAACTTCAGCTGGTTTACAAGCAAATGTATCCATCATAAGTGGCCACCAAACCTGTTACTGGAATCTATGATCCTGGGATACGTTTTCCGAATGCACATATGCTAACTTATATTGTTGGAACCACTGACTGCGTATGTTCAAACTATGTAACATGCTAACATAGTTAGCGGCTTGGGAAACATAGGCTGTCATGTTTCCCTTGTAGCCTTGATCTAACACAGCTGACCGTGCTAATTAGCAGCATAACATGATCTCTAGCGTGTGTGTGAGGCGTGCTTTTCAAGGGTTCGAGTGGAAATGTCACAGGACAGTAGATTTCTAGGAACAAGGCTAGCGACCAATAATGTAGATCCAGTGATAGAGACAGGATGTTAGACAGTGCAGCTGATAGAAGGTGAAATGTATAAATACCACACCTACCCACCGAGGGGTAGAATCCCCTTGTATTGGCACCGAGTGTGCATGATGTGGGTGTACTCTCTTCAGCTGAATAAACTGAAACTGATTTTAACTCATGGCTGCATGGTGGATAGCCTCTTCCTTGATAATAATGCAATCATATCCACCACTCATACAACCCCATGTACCTATCTTTATCCTGTGTGTGTCCATTTTCTCCTCAGGTAGAACATCCAAGCAGCTTCCTCCATTCTAGTCAGTTGCCTCCAGTTATCTCCAGCAGAATGTGCACAAGCTTTACCGACGGCTACAGCTTTAAGGCTCCCAGCCCGATGAACAGTCATTCCAAATGCAATGTGTTCGGAAAAGTCATTTCATATATGTTGAATGGGACATATACTCAGTTGAAGTTAGTATTACGAAAAGCATGTTTTAATTACACATTTATAGCCTCCATTCTTTGTAGTTCTTTCACAGTCTTCTTTCATTACTAATCCTCTACATTTGCAGTTTTGATTGGTTAGTATTACTCCCCGGAATAATGGATGAAAGTGTGCAACTAATGCATTTGTTACTATTTGTCAATATTTTTTTGTTCATTTTACTACTTCTAGCAATAATAATAATAACAATAATAATAATAATAATAATAATAAAAAGAAGAAGTAAACAACAATTTTTTTAATGAAGAAAAGTTGAAGTAAATATCATTAAAAGCACTCTTATGTGAATATGCAAAAAGTATAAAGCTGTCAGGGCAGTGTTTTAATAAGCGTAGAGAGAATATTTCAACTTGGGCCCAAAAAGACCAAGTTAAGCAAAATACTATTTACTACTGTGCATTACAGAGAGTCTCAGAGGAGATTCTAAGAAATCCAATGTGTGCTACAAAAATCTAAATGACAATACATTCGAAAATGTTTTCACGTAATCTACACATCTATTGTCGAGATGTAGCTAGATACCATTGAGTCATTTAGTATCTGAAGGGATATATTCACAATAGTATAAAGAAACTGGCGAGCGTAGTTGGGCTGAAAGGCCTGTTCTTGCCATTCATGTTATGTTACAGTTGCAATCAAAATTATTCAACCCCCATTGCAAATTAGGTTTACTGACAAAATTTACAAACTTTCAGCTGTTTACAATTAACAAATCAAACGAGAACAATTAAAATGGCTCAACACAACAAATATTACAAGTGGCTTCTCCAAATTCAACACAAAATGGCACTTTTAATGACTACTGCAGGCTTAAAATTATTCAACCCCTTCATGACAAGCATCTTTAATACTTAGTGGAGCACCCTTTTGCCGCTATGACCTGCTGGAAATGTGATGTCAGGCAGATGTCAGCTTTAGGCAGCATTCCCAAGGAATCTTAGCCCTGTCCTCATGGACAATGGCCTCCAGTTCACTAATATTCTAGGGTTTGCGTACTGCAACTGTGTTCTTCAAGTCCTACCAGAGATTTTTTATGGGGTTCAAGTGAGGTGAATGTGATGGGCACTCTAGAATCTTCCTAGACTTCTTCTGAAACCAAGCCTTGGTGGATGATGAGCTATGCTTCGGATCATTGTCCTTTTGGAAGGTCCAATGTTGCCCAAGTGTCAGCTTCCGTATAGACAGCATGACATTTTCTCCTTGTATATCCCAGTACTTGACTGAATCCATCTTGTCCTCGACACTTTGCTGGTTTCCAGTGCCAGAGGAAGCTAGGCAGCTGCAGAGCATCAAAAAGCCCCCACAATTCTTCACTGCAGGCAGGGTGTACTTTTCAGCATATGTTTCTTTATTCCACCTGCAGACATACCACTGATTCATAAGTCCGAAATATTCTAGTTTCATTTCATCACTCCATAGAACAATATACCCAAACTTATGTGGCTTATTTATATGGTTTTGAGAATATTGGAGCTTGTACTTTTGGATCTGTTGTGGTGTGTGTCTTGGAGACCTTCAATGTTTAGTACGCGCCCTACTGTGCAAACTGAAACCTCAGTGCCTCCTGCCTCTAAGTCTTGCTGCGGGTCTCCTGTAGTCACTAGAGGGTTTTTGACCACCCGTCTCCTCAGGAATCTGGTGACAGCCGGTGATAGCTTCCTCTTTCTGCCACATCCTGGTACTCTAGCCACTCTTTCTTTAATTCATAACTTGCAAACTATGCTTCTAACTGTATCTCTACAAACATTCAGTGCCTGCACTACCTTTTTATATCCTTTTCCTCATTTGTGCCAGGCAGTGATCTCCTCTATTAGCTTTTTGGACAATTCTTTTGACAGCCATATGTATAATATGCAATCAAATGTCACTGTCAACAAACCCCTAGCGAGTGCAAGTATTTGGTGTGTTCTATCTCAAGGAAACCTGATGCAACTAATTAAGCTCTTGATTAGCTGCATTAGGTGTGCTTTAGACAACACCTGATTTGCAAATAATGCTCTTATCAGGGATTTTATTCAGGGGGTTGAATAATTTTCAGACTGCAGTAGTCATTAAAAATGGCACTTTGTGTTAAATTTGGAAAAACCACTTGTAATATTAGTTGTGTTGAGCTATTTAAAATGTTCTTTTTTAATTGGTTTATCACAAACAGCTGAAAGTTTGTAAATTTTGCTATTAAACCCAATTTGCGCATGGGGTTGAATAATTTTGATTGCAACTGTATGTTATGACATCTGCTTTTATAGTGGAACATAATCTGTAGCCATACTCAGCCTAAAGATCTGGGGCAGGTCATGATATAATGATGCATAGATCTCATGTTTTTGCATCCATGCCTAGTTTGAGCTGGTTTGACCAGTGTTGGGTGGTTGTAATGTTAGAAACCGCACAAGCATTATGAAAAACATGCTTGGTTGAGATAACTTGCTTATACCAAACTGTGTAACTCATAACCACACAGCAGTTACCAGTATTCATGAACCTGAAGATACCGCTCATAAATGTATAGTACACTTAGTTTGACCAGGGAACTGATATCCCATTGGTTAAGGGTCTGATTAGGGCACTCATAGTCTGATAACCTTAAAAGGCGACTAGCACACTGATTTGGTAGATGCTTACTTAGTTATAACCCTATTGATTATGATCTGTTGCAGGTGGGGCTCCAATCGAGATGCCAATTTACACTCATCCGCTTAACCTAAAACACTGCAGTGGCTAACACATGAAAGGACCAATCAGATAGCTGCGCAAAGTGTAACTTCCCTTTCCAAACACTTCAATAACTTTGGGATTGGACCCAATCTATTAGATTAAAAAAAAAACTATACAACTAAAATTAAATAAATTTGCATTGTTGGTTTTCCATGTCCTGGTTTGATTAATGGAATAATTCATTGATTGATTGATACTTAATTGATTGAATGATTAATACGTAGCATAATGATGGATTTATGCATAATTATTTGTCAAAGTAAGTGTCTGGCCTAAAGTCCTATCCACCTGGTGCCTGGCCAAAAACAATCCATGATTAGAACAGGGGAAGGAATGAAATCAAATGATAATGCTGACCTTTGTAGCCAGATTTCAGTTTACTTGCTATGAAAGGGCATGTAAGCCAAATGTTTTCTGAGAAAAAAGCCTCTCCAGGCTTGAAGCTATGATTGCATTTCATAAAGATACAGTTTTCTTCACGACAGCAAAAATCATGTTGTCTTTTAGAGTACATTTTTATCATAAATGTATTTTTCATTCAAATCTGCGATCCAGAATACAGTGTGTTCAACTAATAAACGACAAATAGCCAAATTTCAAACTTACTTAGGCATGTGCACTACAGTGATGAATTCGTATTTCAGATCAGTCAGCTTAGGAAATAAATTAATTGATTTTTAAGGCTTCACGGAAAAATTGGGCAAATGTTTTCAATTCACTCACTGAATTTCTGTCGGGTTCTTGATTGGTAGAGAAATGGAAATTGCCAAACCATTGCGTTTATTTAAGAACAAGCATAGAAGTATTTGATAGAGTCTGCAAGTCACTATCCTCAATGTGTAATTAGAATTTTATCGACGAAATATTTAACTTATGAGTGTACTAGTCTGTTAAATGAATAAATAAAAATCACAGCTCCTGCCCTTGGTAGTAAACGGTAGCAGAGCTTCGGACCAATGGTTGTTGTTGACCCAAAAGACACTCCCACACAGGAAATCCACTTGACTTTCGCTTTTCTGTATTCATTCTGCACTGACCTCAGTTAATCACCAGGGAAGAGTACATTTGCATGTGCGAAACTGAAGTTCCTTCAATTACAATTACTTCTTAATGATGTTAATATGCATGCTCATCTAAGTATTACAACTTAAAGCAATCAGAGCAATAATAATTGCATTTAACTGATAATTAACCTTTGCCTCCGGGGTAATTTGATGTATTAATTAATGCACAGGCCTTGGTCATTATTAGGCAGAATGTGAAATACTAAGATGCCCATATGAAGACATATTTATAAGGCTTTGACATGGTGCCGTGGAGTTCTCTGATTCATATCTCCCGCGAGGTAGAAGAACAACAATAATCGGTCGATGGATAATTTTGTCATTATTGTGTGATACAAAAAAATATTTTTCGGATGATTGAAGATATTTTTACGATGGTTTTACCATATCCGGTTTTTATTTGATTCGTCGTGTAGTTTATGTGAAGCTATTTTTCACTGAAAGTCAAAGTAATATATCTCTGTAATATTAAAACTTAATAAAACTTCTTATTTTTTTTAAATCAATTTTTCGATACATACATGCACCACACCCTGTCTGAGCATTTTTTAAATGATATAAATTTATAAATCACCTTTTTTTTTTTGGAAGATAATGTACAGGACCACGCGCTTGCCAGTGTTTCCAGAGGGTCGTTAATGTTTGGTTCATTGCCTAGATTTTTTCCATAATTTCGTCATATTTAATCCATTTCAGTCATCTGAGGTCATAACAGTCCACTGGCAAGCTCTGTGATTTTCCTAAAACAGATCTCGTCCGTCAAAGTAAGTTTGCAGCAGTTCCTACTCGTGTGTGTGATTTGTACACTGTCGGAGCTCAAAATCTCGTTCAAAGACAATGTCATTCTTGGGAGATAAATGGATTTATTTATCATTATAGTTGCATATTCCTTTTTTTCCGAATACACTCCCAGTTTATATTCTTCAAAAATAGTAGCCTATCACTTCCTAGTTGACTTGGCATTCTTATATAGAACCCTATCTGTCACAAGCAACTGAACTTTGATAAAATCAATCAAACCATGGATCAATGAAATCGTTCGCTGAAATTTTTTTGAAGAGTGCGCAGCTTTTACTATATAGTCTGCGTTTTATTCGAGGGTTTGGCATGTCGGCAGAATAGGAATTAATGTCATGTAAATTTGTTCAAACATATTGACTTTTGGTAATGACCACTGTTTAAGAGATATTATCGACTTACATTTTCTTTGGAGCAATTGACAAATGTAGGTGCAATATTACAAATAAAGGAAAACTCGCAAATCTATCGACCTATGTTCAGTGAACAACATTATACATCCTGATACGCAGCAATACGCAAATTTAAGCACATAAATGTTTTGCTTTGTTTTAGTCTATGTGATTCATACAACTTCCGATGGCTGGCGTCTCTCAGAATACGCATGATTTCACAATGCAGTTGGCTGGGTGCGCATCTGGTCATTTTAAAGCACTTGCGCCCGTTAATTATAGTCCGGGATAATATTTTTGTTCTCGGATTTTCGGATGTGACATGAACAGTTAGTTTGACCCATGTTAGCCACCGTTGCATGGTATCTTGACTCACATTGTCACGTTGTTTACCCTAATGGTTAAGTTGAAAAAATCTTTCGATTATTGGCTATCAGTTGTTTCAGACAAATTGCTGTCAGCACCGGAAATATTTTAAAGAGACGGAACTCATTTTAATGCTTACACATCCCAGGGGAATACAAAGAGAAGTGACCCGACTTTCATTCAGCGTAAAAAAGTCACTAACAAAGATAAAATCAACTTTTCTCCGTTGTTAAACGCATGCATCTGAATTATGAATGCAAGGTTCAAATCCAATAAAAACAGGCTGTATTCGAAAAAAGTAAATGCATGAATAACAGAAAGAAATATTTCAGATGAAATTTGAACAGTCGTCGATTGGTTTTGTATCGGACATCACATAAACTGCCAACATCTGCATTCTTTGCTTCTCCACTGAGTGGGAAATGACAGCTGTAGACTGTAGGCTACGTTATTGATCATAAAAACCTTGGCCCAAATACACACATATCGTCGATATTACACTTTACAATTAGTGTACTATGTATGGTTTTTCGTTGATGTTTTTCATGATATTATCCATATTTTATTATCATAAGCCAACTATTTCGCCTAATATTTATTATTAATAGTGCTAGACTATAATTTCGCCTGCAAGCCCTGTCTAATTTGGTACAATTGTTTTTGTCTCTCAAACTGGATGGTTATTTCACACCTCTTCCTACCGCCGGGCACTGCGCAGGCTAAATTAGCATGAAATGAACATTGTCATTGGACAAGGTACAAAACAACACTGATTGCTTTTCCTAATCAATTAGAAATCGTCGTCTTGCCTAATGCCCTACCACAGCACAAAACAGCATCCTCTACCGGCACTGTCTCGCTCTTTCCGGGCGCAGCTTCAGTGAGATAGCACCATGCCAGACATGGTCGGAATCATCACTTCGAGAGAGATAAGACCACGTGACGATCTCAAACATCTCCTGTGCTGGTTATATGCGGAGACAACCTCTTTCTCTGCAGGAGTCTCGACAGGGGAGAATTATGAGGAGAACTGTCCAAGTGGGGTGGGGGTAGTAATTTGCAAGCTGAGCTAATAAAAGAGGGAGAGCTTCGGTGATTTCAAAAATAAAAGTGTCACAAAGGTGTTTTGGATTCGGTTGGCTACAAAGAATCACTTTAAAACGTTTAAACTGGACTACTTTATGCCGAGTAAGCGTACAGTTCACCGATAGAAACAGGCCCATATCGTTATAGCTAATTATGGTACAGATTTGTTGGAAAGCATCTGGTGGATGGGCCAAGCTGCTGCCATTAGAAGATTTATGTTTAAATTAGCTATCTTGCTTTTCTATTTCTTTTTATTTCAAGTGTCGTTCAAAAAGAGGAGTCATTGTAATGGGGAGGGAAAAAAAGAAAAAATATAAAATGCAGACCCTCTTGATTTTAGCCGATAACCCTTATTGTTGGTAGTCTTCAGTAGACCTAGTTTCGAACTAATACAGTATCAGTGTAAAAATACCCGAAGTAAAATGCGCGCTGAGTCGTAAAACAATGGGTAGGGAGGTCATAGAATTAAAATGGTGTGCAGGTTTTAGCAGAACAAAAGTAGATTATAGTCCTAATTGCAAAAAATATTTTTATTACCGAAGTGTAATTCATCCGTAATGGTTTAACAGGTGTTGTGTAGGCCTACTCTGGGATTACCGCCTGCATCGCAGGCTGTGGACGCTGCGTCTCTCATAATCGCCGTATAGTTATTGCAGGCTACAAATTTTAGAGCCACTGAAACATTGCCTGTCCAATTAAACCATTACTAATCTGTCAAAATGTATATGCGCGTCAAATGACAAGATTTATGCAAAAAGCTATGACATTTAAAGCGCGACAGAGAAGGAAATACAAAACAAAGCATGATGTAAAATATTAATTTTCAGATAAGAGCAAAAATAGTCAATTCAATGAGCGCGTTTATCAAGGATTGAGAGAATTTTCTAATATTGTCTGAAAATCAACCACATGCATTCATTCTGTGTGCTTGGTCCTAAATAAATGACCGGTTTGCGAGAGCCTGACTGTGGGTGCACTATGGCTTAGTCTTCAAATATGATGATTTCTGATTGGTGATGCACTGGGCCACCATTGCATCTTTTAAATTCACATCTGATTAATTAAATATTTACCAGTCGACTGCGGAACGGCTGAGTGAATTCCAATTTTAAAAGAACACGCGAATGTAATCATGCGAATCTGTACACTCTGCGCAGTGAATTTCTATGTTCCTCGAAATATAAATTTATTATGAGCATTTCAGAAGTTATTTTCGCAGCGAATTTTGAAAAGTTCCCTTTCAGCCTGGTTCTCCTGTGTGTGTATGTGTGTGTGTGTGTGTGTGTGTGTGTGTGGAGGCGCGGGTGGGGGGACGGGGGGAGATGGGTTCTTTCAGGAAGCACAAACTGTTCGCCATTTATTCATAGAGCTATAACAAAAAACAAACCATCACAAAGATCAATCCATCTCCAATGGGCCAGCCTGATTAAAAAGTGATGTTTTTTATCACTCGTTTTGCGGCGAAAATTAAACTGTAGCATATCGGACATAAATGGAGAGGGCAAATCGCAAACAAATACATTTATTCACTGTTAGAATCAAGAGTGATGACAATGATGACGATTTTTATTTTTATTATCATTATCAATCCTTATAATAGCAGTCGTAGTAGTAGTATTAGTGTCATTGTTATTGTTTTATATGAGTCTACTGCCGTTATTGTAATCCTGTTCTTGTTCATCCTACTCTTGTATTTGGCAAAGGCTATTTAAAGGCTAATGATAACATCTCAAATTCTTCAAAAGATACGTTGTAACAATACTGAGCAAATTATCGATGATTTTGCATTGATTTCTAATGTATCTAAAAGAACAGAAATAAACGAAATTTGAAAATGCAAAACATGAAAGGCTGCGACTAAATTTCCATATAGTCTGATCTCATTATTAGTAAAAAAAAAAAAAAGAAGAAGGAAAGAAGAAAGAAGAAAGAAGAAAAGAAAAACACTAACAGCCCGTAAAAATGTGTTTACTTGTTGCACCGTTGACAATACCACTTTATTGATGTATTGAAACGGTTGCTGACTAAATTTGCATTAATCATAATATCGCGTTTTGAAATTTGTTTCATTCACCTGGGCTACCTCTCAAAGTTCTCAGCAGAGGAATTATTTTGCCTACCCAGTTGGAATTCCTCCCCTCCAGAACAAATGAGGATTCTTCATTTTGCATATTTGAAGAGTTTCAAACACCAGATTAACAAGGATATTATCACTTTTTATTAAATAAAAGTGCAATACATGTGAACCTGCAATACACTCTGTTGCAAGATTCAAACACTTACAAACTGAAACATTATATAAATTAAGTAAATTGTGAAAAAAAAATGTCCAAAAAAAGTTCAAACATTTTTACCTTTTGGAGACAAACACTATGCATTATATTACAAATATACTTTAATCGGGAAACAAACAGCTGTTTAGTTTTTATACACATGTGAACTAAATGGCTCGATTCTTTATTAAGCTTTATAGTGTTAATGTGTCAATTGAAGTTCAGAAGTTTCTTTTTTTTAGTTTGTAGGCCTATTTTGCATTTTCATCATTCATCAAAATAAATGCTTTGTTTGTCGGGGGAGGCATAGCTAGAAATAAAGTTCCTATCGAAAACATAAAAAGCAGCCAGAGAAAAAGATCGCGACAGTCAACAACATAATCCGCCGGTTTCCGAATAAACAGAGGGAATAAATAGACTGCAGTGGCCTACCTGGTGTCATTTCAATTCACAAAGCCGAAAACATGTTAACTGCGACTGAGTGGTGCCTTCTATGCAAAAAGGTATTTTACACATAAATATTCACAGTAATATAATTTCTTTTTAGTAACTCAGGCTTCTATTTACACGTAAGTACCCTCGTAGTTATGTGGAAATGTTTATAAATCTCAGGCTTGGGTCGCTGCTCCAAACCAGTAAAAATAGTGCCCGTCGTCCCGAAATGGCGCGCGTCCATTCTCCTCGTGCAAGTCAAATTTCATTCGAAAATGGTGACGAAAATAGGCCGCTGCCGTTGAGCAGTTCAGTGCTGGGTTTCACTTAATATTTTAATTCGGACTTTTCATTTTTCTTTTCTATGAACTTTCGTTTTCTGATGTGTGGATGTGGAGAGAAGAGTTTGGTTTGTGTTTCTTCAGTAACTGTGTTATTTTCTCGTCGTCCGAGTTTGGGTCCAATGGCTTGTTATAATCATCGTCATCCTCTTCGTTTTCTGAAGCCCCCTTCAGTCGCTCTGTCTCTGAATCCTGCTTTTTCTTCGCCGAAGCCATCTCGGCCGCGTGCCTTTTTCGCCATTTCGTTCTCCTGTTCTGAAACCATACCTGAAAAAACACGAGGTGGAGGTATACTCGTTTAAATTTTGAAAGTAAGCCACCTTCACAAGGGTAACATTTTAAGCAATCACGTCCCATGCAAAGTAAAAATAAGACATCTGTTACAGTGACACTGCTGACGACAATAAATGCCTTTAAAACAGAGAAAAGTATAACAGCGATATAATTTTATCATAAATTATTCTAGGTTCAATGGCCATGAACGAAAATGTTTCAATGTGCAATGAGGCATTTTTTATGTCTGAATTGTGCCTATAATTCAGCCAAATTAAAATAATAATGAATTAAATAGAAGTTAAAATATAGCTCGCACGGTCGTCAGTGGATATAGATAAGCTATCATTTTGGAAAACTCAATAAAATATGTGCATGTTTGGCTTAGCAAAAGTTGATGAAAATTTATTAAGGAATGGTCCTAACTCGATTTAGCCCAATACTCTCCATTTTTAGCTTATCATTAACAAATAATAATATGTGAGCTCGATAATTTTTACGTTTAGTTAAAGCCCTATAAAAGCGTGCCTTCTCTGATGAATTACGATGACAAGCGTTGGCTTTGTTACATTTGAGATAACAGGCTTCAAATAGGCCTATTGTAATTCCTACATCAGGCACTTGATCTCATTCACGGAACGCTGTTAATAATCTGATCATTTTTAAAATACTGTTCTTGCAAAATAAAATGGAGGCTACAATATTCTCGGTTTGCTGTCATTTTGGTGTAACGCAGACTTTATCATTAATAAATTAAATTAGACAAAAATAAGAGGCCTTGCTATATGATTAGAAGCAAAAAAAATCATAAATGAAATACACTACATTTAAAAACAAAGCGACCGTACTAAGGAGAAAAACATAACAAATCAAAAAAAGAAAAATAACTTCAGTTCGTGATTCTTTGCAGAAATATTCCAAAATCAGTCCAACGCGACAAATGGGCTCCAAATCATGCGCATTTTGCGATAAATCTGAGCTTGTGTGATCCGTATTCTCTTATCTAATGTTTGACAAGATAATCTTACCTTCACTTGGCTCTCTGTCATCCCCAGCGAATAGGCCAGCCGCGCTCTCTCTGGTCCAGCTAAATATTTCGTCTGTTCAAACGTCTTCTCCAGAGCAAAAATCTGCTGTCCGGAAAACGTGGGTCTCGTGTGTTTCCTCTTTCCATCTTTGTCGAGCAATACTGAGTTCTGGTCTAGGAAGAAGGCAACGTTTTATAAATATTTTCAAGCAAACATTCAAAGATCAGAGGTAATTTACATATAAACAGCATCATTCCCAGTTTTTCACAGTCCAGGCAGGGCAATTGAGACAACCAATCTGATTACAGCAATGCACTACATTTCTAGGCCTACCTCATGGGATAAGTATTTATTATTTTCCGATATCATATTATTCGTATAGCTACCAGAAACCTAATGATGACGCTTCTCCGAACTCCAGATCACAATGAGGAACTCATCCTCTTTCAATGCCTCAGGACGTTGCTGTAGGCTTGAACATTCAGAAAAAAATCCCAGATTTTCGAGCAAGAACTGAACTAAATGCCCTGTATAAAGCAAATTATGTAGGAAATTTTGGATAGTGGGATAGAACGAGGGATTGGTGGGCTATATTAGTAATATCAGATCATACAAAGTAGCCTACAAAAAGCAAACGCTGGGTTTACGCATGGTCATCAAAGTTCAGTAATACGCCAAAATAACCAGGGAAAAACTTACGGGGCGAGCAGGCGAATCTTGCGTCTCTCCAATGTGGGCTTTGCATCACTCCGGGCCAAAATATAGGGGTCCTGCCTGGGAGGTCCGTCAGTGGTTTAGGATAGCGAGCCACTGCCACGGCCGCCGCGGCACTGGGGCTGAAGTACAGTCCAGGAGGAGGTGGTGGGCTCAAACTACTGAAGCGGGGCAGTCCTGACAAGATTCCAGCAGAGGAAGATGCAGCTACGGCCGCCGCTGCCCCCGAAGAGACAATGGAAGGACGGCTGAGGATGTCGTTAATTCCGTGTGGGGTGGCGGCTGAGCACTGTTGGTGCGATCCGAGCGATGATAGTCCGGCCGACGTTTTGATGCCCGGGGAAGATACTGGGATCCCACCTGGATTTGGGGAGGTTGCTGAGGGAGAGGTAGACGAAGCGGGTCCGCTGGAGGACAAGGGATACGCTGGGTACAGTGGGGTCTTCATTTCGGTCATACTGTGCAGAGCAGCCAAAGGCGGAGTACTGAGGAGGAATGCGCTCTGACGAGACCCGTCCATCTGCCCCACGGCTAACATAACCGAAAAAAATTAAGATCGAAACTGTATTTAAAATAACGTGTACCCCTATCCGCCTCCAAGTAATGGAACAACGAAATAATATTTAATTGGCCCCTAAAATTGCCAGGAAATAATTAAATATCTCAGACTCAACGCATGCCCTGAAAACGCAATGTCCTTTAGGACAAAAAAGAAGAGAAAAAAAACGAATAATAAAATAGGCTACGCGTATATTCCTTCTGTTCTATGTCCCGAATTTATTGGCAACAAATGTGCATACCCATCTCTAAAGAAAAATTATTCCAATCGCCTCCTTTCTCCAACCCTGCGTATCTTGAGAAAGCACAGTGTAATAGTAAACTGGATTTCCGATGTCTTCACTTGATATTACTGAATGCTTCAAAGGTTCAGACGGTATTGTTTGACGCTTAAATCTATAAATAAAAAAGCACTCTTTCTCGAGGAAGCACATGAAGCGCTGCGAGATAATAAAACATTTTCATCACTTTCTACCGTCTTTTGCTGCTGAAGTCAAAACTTTGAGAATGTCACTCGGGGAGTGGAGGAGGTGTTTCTGTTTCTATTGGGTAAACACAGCTATGACGTCGACAGCGTGCCAGCTGCAAGCGCCAACTGAATTTAGGAGTGTGTTCTTATTGGCTCTCTATCAATGCTTTAATTTGCACATTAAGAGAGTTGCCTTTTGACCGGCTATTAAATACAAAAAAAGTACAAAATCAATCTAGTCAATTCGAGATCTATTATTTTTCCGAAGCAAAGGAACACATGGAAGGGTTTCGCGAGTGAAACACAGAATTTGCCCATTAATTTTGCTTGACTAGCAATTAATTCCAGAGCGATATTCCTCGAGAAGCATAAACCATTGCTATTCAAAGCAGGTCATGAACTTATTGTCCATTGAACAAGCGCAAATAATGATGTCTTCGATTATGATTCAGAAGGAAAAAAAGAGGTTATGTAGAATAATCGCATTGCGAAGAAGGAGCTCTGGATATTGGCACTTCATAGATAATCGGACAGAAAGCAAAGCCTGTCCTTCTCTGCTGTATCTTTCATGTTGCAATGTCTTGAATGTCAAATCTATTAAACAGGCAATAACATTGCTGGTTGGTGTCTTCTGTCTTTTAAAGTTTACTTTAAATTTGCGCTATTTTGACAGTTCACTATACAGTTTAATTTATTTGGGCTTATTTTATTTGGCGTTTTGTGCCATAAGTAGCCTATCCTAATTTGGTGGATTAATACTATTTTTCCTTTACTTCATAGCTTGGGCTATGCATGTGTTAGGCCACTGTATTTTAATATTTGCATCACTGTGCGCTATCATTTACAGATAAATGCCCACAAATGCATGTCTGTCTGTCTGTCTGTCTGTCCGTCCGTCTGCATACAAGACAACATAAAAAGTAATGAACTGAAATCTCAGAAATTTTGTGGGTGGGT
Organism: Gymnothorax reevesii; assembly: GCA_029721435.1. NCBI lineage: Eukaryota > Metazoa > Chordata > Actinopteri > Anguilliformes > Muraenidae > Gymnothorax > Gymnothorax reevesii. The sequence continues at coordinate 80,543,282 of CM056583.1, forward strand.
TGCTATTACATCAGGGATGGACCCTGTTGATTTTGACTGCGATCGGTCTAACAAGTGTCGTGGTGTTTACAGAGTGCTCCTCTCGTTTTGCGTCTGTTTTTATTTTTTATTTATCTTCTTTTTAATCTTACTTAGCCAAAGGATTTTGGTGCACATTATGGGGATCCATATTTCTGAATTGATACTTGTTGAAACGCATTAAAACGAGAGGTATTCTGATTTTTAAAATTTGAATCCTGAATGTTTTTCATCTGTGGAGCTAAGATAACAACGACCATATTTCATTGCAAAATGTTCAGGAGTAAAATGAGCATCCGTAATTTTATCAGGATGAAGGCCAGGCTAAATTGTTGCTTTAATTTTGAAAAAGCTCAACTGCTTCTTTGAATAACTGGGTACAGCAACGAAATTCATATCGGAACGCTGGCATTCTTATGAAGGGATATGTTGACATAAAATAGTCTGATTGTCCACATAACGCTTTAATTTTCAACAAAAACAATGGCATTTCCAGCTTGTAGATGAAATGATTTGACGCTGATTTTATTTATGTATTCTTCTTTTTTTAATTCATGCTAATATCCGGTTAATTTTCCAAAAAATAAAATCCTGATTCCAGTTATTCAACTTTAATTTCTAATCTATGCTTTCACGTGTGCATATAAATTTGACTTACTTTCGTAAGTAATTACAAACATCGTTTCCAGTCTCCCAATTTCACTTTTGTCCTATTAGAAGACGGAAGGCGAGAGAGCAGACGGTCCGAGATCAGTTGACCACAGGGTAAATGGATTGCGTTGCTCTGGTGCGAAAGAGTGGTGCTGGCGATACATATTGTGTATCGACGCCACCTAGTGGGTAATAATAGAAATCGAATATGTTGAATAGGAAAAAAAGATGGCCCTCTCGGCTATCTGTCTCGCCGATCTGCAAATCGGCAGTTGGCGTACTGTCCTGGTGTGAATAGGAGTGTTAGAGTGTTTTGGTTTGACATAGACATCGTTTTTGAAAACTGATTACTGTGAAGTTATAGCCCAATGTGAGGTCACGTTTCTTGGTCATTTCTAGCTGTCATAAATCAATAATCGAAAGGTGTATTCTATTTAATTCGACCTGAAGCAGCCCTGGAAATGCTTGTTTCACGCAAAAACTCAGGGGCTTTATAATCCCATGATAGCAGACTTATCCCGCTCGGTTAGATTCGCAGCCAAGTCATGAGCTGGCAGATTTTTTTATTTTATTTTTTTTTTTACAAAAAATTGGGCGAAAGCAATATCTTGATTCCCCCCCCCCCCCCCCCCCCTTTTTGCAGCAACTATAAACAATATCACATTTCTTTCCCCTCAAATTATACCTAACTTCGCGCAGCACTGATCCTCTGAGAACATTATTACGATCTAAGAGTGAAAGTTTTTTTCTAATCACCTGGACATGGGAGACATCTAGTGGGGACAACGGGAACTACACCCATTTGTTGCGTGAGAAATAGTTGCTCATGGAGCTTTGTCGGCTTCCTTTGATTGGCCTACATACGAATGCTGCACCATGTTAGTTCACGCACACGCGGATAGATGGCTCTATTTGAATATAACAATCATCACCCTGAAAAGCTTTTTAAACAGTTCTTATGACGCCAATTCAATTTGATGTACAATAAGAACATCCTTACTTTCAAATGACTTAAGTTGTCCCCTTCATTCTAAGTATATCCCCATGAAAAACTATTCAGCAAAACTGCACTCCATTTCAAGTGACTTCCTGGCAGAATGTTTCAGAGGGATAACCAAAATGTTGCGAAAACACAATTCTAGCTTCCCATAAGCAATGCTATGGTAATTATCCTGGTGAAACTAACCTCGTGATCAATGTAATTAAAGAACCAAGGAGTATGGTTTTTTTTTTTTTTTTGTCCAAGAGCAAGCAATTGGAACCTTACTGGAATTTCCTCTAAGCACAAGCTAACCATAGAAAACATCCGGGAATTTGAGTCAGATTACCATTTTGTAGTTTTTAACTCACATAATCACACTTCAGGGGCATTATTGGTACTAAATTCAGTACAAGCCTCACTTCACTCTCAATTAAGGCCAATGCCATGGTCCGCTATTTCCTTCACCATCATTCGTGTTCTCCTCTCCCAAATCAAAATGTTTGAGAGCAGCAACCGAATGGCAGCAGTATTAAGAGAAAGAAATATTCCACTAACAATACATGAAAGCATAATTGAACTTACACATTTTTAGTTTGGCATTGAGTAACAGCACTCCGCAGCAGGGTTGGGTTCAATTACTTTTTTTAATTACAATTATAGAAATTGTAATCACTTTCATAATTCAATTAATTGATTTTATCAAAAAGTATTTGCAATTGTAATTGAACATTCTAGCCAAGAAAGTAATTGTAATTAATTACAATCACAATCAATTGAAATTGAAAAAAGTAATTGAACCTAATCTGCTCTGCAGGCCCCTCCCCGTGCATCGTGCAAAGATCAGATGCACCCTGAACAAAAATATAAACGCCCCATGTCAAATATTGATGCCACATGGAGTTAACAACTTTTACTTGCACAATAGGGATATTTCTCTTGATTTGTTTACCATTTTTTGACCCATCAGTGAGCATTTGCTAAGTGATTTCACTCAGTACATGGGTGTGGCATTTCCAGACGGTGATCAGACAGAATGAGCAGTACCCAGAGACTCTTAACACTGGGGACAATAAAAGGCCACCCCAAAATGTCAAATTTTGTCAAAAGTCATCATGCCTCCGATGTCTCAGGTCATGGGGGAACGTGCCATTGGCATGCTGGATGCAGGGATGTCCACCAGAGCTGTCTGCATGCAGTTCCTTGAAACAGAGCACATTCCAGTTCTGGACTGGCCTGCGTATTCACCGGACACGTCGCCCATAGAGCATCTTTGGGATGTTCCGGATGGACGAGTCCGTGACCAGGTTCCAGTTCCGGATAATGTGCGCCAGCTCCGTGTGGCCCTCCGGGAAGAATGAAATAACATTCCACAGGCCACCAGAGACAACCTGATCAACTCCATGCGAAGGAGACGAGTGGCTCTGAGAGATGCAAATGGTGGACACACAAGATATTGAACATTCAATTTCTTCAACCTGACCCCCAACGTGTGCAAAGGAATGTCACTCCTTCACAGATGCCAATATCAAGATGTAATGGACGGTGATCTGAAGATTAGTCATTAACAAAAATGAATTTTGATTCGCTTCATATATTGCATAAATACTAATGCAAGTAAAAACTCAAAAATCTGACATGGGGCGTTTATATTTTTCTTCAGTGTAGATGTATTGAATTCATTTTCAGGTCAGAAGCAAAGATGTTGGCTTATATGACAAATTGATTACAAAGCATCCACTGCGTCTGCCAGACAGAGTTCCACACAAAATTCTTAAACCAGAAATTTGAACATAATTAGTCCAACTTGGCATGGTACATCAGTGTCACTTTACCCAGCGTGATGCGATGCCGTGAGAACTCTCTGCATCATTGGGTAGGCGTTTATTGGTCAATCATCAGGCAGTGATGCCACAGAAGCTTCCCTACCAAGCGTAACAAGCAGATCCTTGGCACACAAAACCTGAAGACATTTTAGGAACAATGAACCATTTCAAAAAACCCAATAAGGACTTAATCACATTTAAGCTCTTAGCAACAAAATCCAAAAAAGCAGCCTCTGCATGAATTCAGGCTCTCCAAATTCAGTAACGGGGGGGAGGGGTTAATATTAAAAAAATAAAATAAAAAAATCTATCACCTATGGGGTGCGATTGAAATTTCATTTTGGAAATATATTCCAAACACACCAGATCTGCTAAGGCTGCTTCAATTTGCAAGACATTTTTAAAGTGACTTGGGATACCGCGATAAGTCACGTGAACATTAATTACTCTGGTGGATTCTACATGACACCAAACCCCGAGAGCAGACCCTGGGACAGGTCAGGTGTTCAGGTCAGCGGGACAGATTTGAAATGACACAGCGGAGACGGTGTGGTGAGTGAAGGACTGGATGTTTATTGACGGTACAGATCAGTCTCGCGCCATCAGCTTCTGTTTCTTCAGCTTCTTCTGAGAGACCTGCAGACACAGGAGGGCAGACCATTACAGACCAGAGCAGGGAAACAACTGCAGCCGCTTCAGTTCCTGCAGTTCAGACCCATTCATGCCACCTCATTCAAACAACCCATCATTAACATGAACCTACGATTCAACCACATTCCCTCACACAGAGAGCAACTGAGGATAGTTGTTGTGCTTGAATACCCACATAGTATAGTTTAGTGGTCAAAACTACAAGCAATTCACGTTAGAAGTATAGGACTAAGTCGCTGATTGAGACGGGATGGGTGGTAATGGGCTTGCTTACACAAAACCCGCTGGGGACTGTGGCTGCCCACCCCATAGATTCGAAGCAAACGATGTCTGAAATCTCAAACAAATTTAAGCCACTTGAATCAAAACAGCGATGCCACAGTATATCCATTCCAAACACTGGAACACATTTCAATATTTAAGAGGAGAGATGAACATGCCTGCACCCACTCAGGTCAAAAAAACCTTCAGAAACACACAATACCCCATACAAAGCTAAAATGCCTTCAGCAGTGTGCAGCATTTAGTTCCCTTGAAAAAAACAGGACGATGGTAATTTATTTCTCTGGTACAGCACTCTGGTTGCTCAGATAGAGTTAAGCCTTTTCATGGGTCATCCAAAGGTGTCCTAAGAAGTCATCATTGCAACCAAATGCCATCGAACAAATGCAGGCCACCAAATAAACTTGCGGCCATTTTAGCTTAATGACAGCCCAAAGAAAACCTAACTGCGTGATGCTCTTATTCAAAACTGAAGAGACCGAAATCCTTTGCAACACTTCAATAACGATGATTCAACATTCAGATGCCAGTTTCTGGATTCATCAATTAATGTGTTTTCAGAGCAAAAATATCTCAGGAGGCTCCACTACTTAGTTCTATAATACATCTCTTGCATGAATCACCCTGATAGTCAAAAGCCCTGCAGCATATGATCCAGAGATCTCTCAACCCCATCAGTCTGTAGTCAGAACATTCAGGGGCCAGTTTGACAAAGACTTTGATTAGTCCTTGACTAAAACCAAGCTCTGCATGCATCAACTCCATTCAAAAGTCAACCTTAGTCCCGGGAATAGGCTTATTCTGTGTCCCACAGTCTTGTTGAGGCTCCACTGCTGCTAAGCAGAAGGACCACATGAGAAAAGCAGATCCTGTAGTGTGAACAAGGTACACATCAGCACAAAAGCACAGAGCTACGCCTCTGCCTGCGGCAGCGTCATGTGTCCTTAAAGTTCATCTTCGGCCCCCACATACAACAAATCTTGTGAACTTTACCTTTTGACCTGATGACCTCCAAACCCTAATCAGTTCAGCTGCCCTCTGTCGGGAGATACCACATCTGATGTGGAGAAAATCCCTCCGCCCCCTCAGTGCCCAGTGTGGACAGTGATGGGAATCTCTGAACGAAACCCAAGGCCCCCCGATGCCCAATCAGAGACTCTCCCCTCGGGACCCACCTTCTTCTTCTGTGCCACCTCCTCCTCGGGCTTGGGCACGATCTGCTCCTTCTCGGTGAGGATCATCTCGATGTGGCAGGGCGAGCTCATGTAGGGGTTGATGCGGCCGTGGGCGCGGTAGGTTCGCCGGCGCATTTTGGGGGCCTTGTTCACCTGGATGTGCTCGATCACCAGGGAGTCCACGTCCAGGCCCTGGGAGCGCACGCGCCAAAGACAACACACACAGGACCGTTACCATGGACGCGCCGATCAGACTACTCCAGTCCTGACACCAATACCAGGGTTTTGGGTTTCGACGAATACAGGGTACTGATCCGATAGCAGTGTTTCTGTAATAAGCCGTTTGCCTCACTGTGGAAGAGACTGGGATCATCCTTTCATGCGGCAACATCAGGCTCGACTTAAACACTGCTTTCCCAACTTAATGAAAGAAAATGTAACAATCAAATGTACTGAATTGTTATTTACTGAAATAACGGTATTCAATACCAGATCACCCCATTGTCACAAATACCTGATCAAGCTACTTGAGTCCGTATCAGACGAATCATTAGTATCACTGCATCTCGACCTACTACAACACACAGGTTTACTGGACGAGTGTGATGTGACAGGCGGGGTAATTCAGCTCAACCCAGGGGGTAAACGTTCAAATACCAGGTGAAACATTACTGATTTGATGTTAACTGCCAGATTACTGAGTTACTTACAGCAGACAAGGCTGTAACCACATTAAAATTAAGCTTAGAAAAGAGCTTGGTGTACATGAGACGAGGCAACTGTTAACATTCCTGCCACAGCGTGCTCTTACAGACACACGCCTAGCGCAGACAGTGAGAAAGCCAGTGCACATTTAGCCAAAGGTGGTGTGAGCAAAATCTCTCAGCGATCGCTCAGATCGTGTAAAGTCTTTTCATGGGTAATCCAAAGGTGTCCTAAGAAGTCATCATTGCAGCCACTGACCCACAGCACACACCACCACAGGCTTCGGTCCCACAGGTAAACCAAACACAAACTCAACGCACAAACCACCCTCCCACACCGAGTACCACACTCAGACTGAGAGGAAGGCCCCTCACAGAGACGCTGAAGCGAGGCGGCGCACCTTGAGCTCGGCGTTGCTCTCTGCGTTCTTCAGCATGTGAAGCAGGAACTCTGCGCTCTTCTTGGGCCAGCGGCCCTGTGTCCAGTCCCACTGCTTAGCCTGACGGGGGATATCAAAGCCTCAATAACAACTTCCAGCAAAGCTGTAAACCTCTCAAGAGCAGGTTCTCAAGAATTACATTTTCACTGCTGTAATCTTACACATTCAAGCTTAGAGGAATAACAACCCATATTCTAACAGTGCCTTTGATGCAACTTACTTCAAATCATTCTTTTAAACAAAATATGATTGATCATCCGTCCTGAAAAAAATACTCATTTTCTTCTTTGCAGGCAATTCTGATCATTCTACCATAGATTTCTTCAGCACTAAATGCACCAAACGAGTAAATGCTAATGAAGATTCACTGGTTTGCCAGTTGCTCAGATCCAAGTTAGCTCTTTTCATGGTTTATTCCAAAGGTGTCCTAAGATGGTCATCATTGCAACTGACAAATCCAGTGCCATTTAAAGCAAGGGTTCCACACCTTATCCAGGAAGGGCTGGTGTGGTGGACTATCATTTCCACAATACATTCACACACAATCCCACTAATCCAGTAAATCCCAAACTCAGTCCTTAAGTACTCCCCCAGGATTCTGGTTTTCATTCCAACCATAATAGCGATCACACAATTATAACAAGTTGGTCAATTTTCTTAAATAGCTAGACGTCTTTAATGTGGGATTACTCATCTATTCATCATATCAAGTTAGAAGTGGCCATGTATGATTGTGTATGGAGATGTAGTGCTTACTGGGCTATACTGCAAACATGTACTGACATACAAGGAGGAAACCATAATGCAATTGGGGGCAGAATGAGAACCAGCTTGCATGGGGGTATTCCAGGACTGCGTCTGGGAACCACTGCATTAATCAACTCTAATCTTTGAAGACCTTGATTGGTAACTGCTTGAATGAACTGAGAACTGGCACCAACACCTGGCCCTGCTGGATTTGGGCAAGACCCTCCCATTTAAACAATGGGTTTAACAGCACATAAAACTTGTCTAAATGTATTTAAATTGTAACATATCACAAGCATCATCCAGCTCACCTGGGCACACCTGCCGACTCCGCCATTGTAGCGCCGGAATGGGACGCACTGGCGTTTCACCACCACATCCTTCAGGTATTTAGTGGCCTTGCGGATGTGCATGCCTTTGATGGCCTGAGCAGTCTCACGGGTGTTCTGCAGAGACAGCCAAAACAACCTTTTACACCAGCCCCGTTACACCACACCACTCCATGAGCATGTTGGTACAAACCTCATCTAAACACAACCCAGACTGACAAATCTACAGTAGCACTGGTTGCCTCGATCTGAGGGAATGCTGTGATTGCTAGTTTTGATTATGACATTGTCGTCATCGTCTACTGGGGTAGGTCAAATGGGCTGACGCCTGGATTAAATAGTGGCGCGCCGGTGAAGTGACAGAGGGTCTTGTCAAATCACGCCCGTGAGGGCGACCTGACGGGCGTTTATAGGCGCCGACGTGATCGCGCCCGAGCAAGGCATTTAGTAAAAACAATGAGTACATTAACATGCACAACAAATCCTGGTTAGGGCGTTCATTCTGGTTGCAGCATTCACGTCGCGCAGGTTTGGAAATATTCCCATTAAAATGGCAGCCAATGATCCCCTAAACTGCCGAGTGCTGCCAAATTAATTTCACTTGTCCTGACTGGGCAAAAACTTGGTTGGGAAGATTTTGGGTTGGTTTGATGCTTTATGTGGTCTTTGAAAAAATTTTGGAGCAGTTTCTCATCAATGCATGGTAACTGAAAGGGAATGCGAAGGATTCTTTTCTACGATTAAGCTCAGAAGGACTAAGATTCTTGCTCTTGCATGCATTGTCCCATTTTTGGCCATTTTACACAACTTCTTAAATTTCCCATAGTTAAACACTTGAAAACTAAAGCTCAATAAAATTGAAAGATTCAGTCGAATTACTACACTATTCAAACTGGAAAACTCCCTGGCACAGCCACGGACATGCGCAGATATCTTATAACCCTGAACACTTGGCATTAGGTGTTTACTCGACTATCCAATAACAGGAATATGCCAGGTAACGCATTAGGAATTTGGCAAATCAGAATATTGTCTTAAATTAAATTAGGCAGGCATGTTCATGACAACACAAAAAAAAAAAAAAAAACCCCACAGAATCCCATTTGAAATCGTACTCCTCCAGACTCTGCAAGTGAGCGTACTCACTCACATCACAGTACGTTCCAGTACTCACATTCCCCGTCATGTGCCGTATGGCAAATCTCATATCTGCACTTCAACCAATTCAGTAAAATAGCAAATGGTAAAGCCAGTGCAACATTATGCCCCATTTCTGAAACGAAAGTCACTGGCTAATTGAAACAAACATTTTGCAAATGCAGAGACTGCAAATAAGACTGGACTAAACATGAGTTCTGAAGTACAAGAAATTTATTCAGGAGCGAATTCATTTTTGTAAACACCTACATAACTAAAGAGCTACAATCATTAAATTAGGATTGGCACCCTCTTTGCATGCCTTAAAATGAGGTCAAATTGGGAGCTCTGACCTGAACATCAAATAGGCTTCTGCGGACAACCATTACTCATAACCTGTTAAAATGCTTGTATGTAAGAGGGCCATCTTTGTTATACAATTCAGCAGATAGAGCTGAAACAAACGATGTGAAGACAGACAGCAGGGAAGACGAAAATTCTGCATCGGCAAGAGGGGGTAAAAAAAACAATATAGACACACTGTGGGCCTTGAGGCCAAGTCTGAATTCCTGAAGATATGCCTGACGAAGATCCAGGGTGATCGAAATGTTGCTTGTTTTAATTAAATAAAGTTTATTTTTTGGAGCTCATTTGGCAGTGTGCAGACCTACCTTTTTCAACAAGTCTGAATTCCGCCATGACACGTCAGCAATAATAGAAACACAAACGCAACAATACCACCTCAAACACAAAAATACTAAAACTCAGTGATTGCTCAGATCAAGTTAGTTCTTTTCATGGGTAATCCAAAGGTGTCCTAAGAAGTCATCACTGCAATCACTGATGTTGCCCACACCAGAGGCGTCATATCTAAGATGTAAATAAATGAATCAACGACTGACTACCTTAATACCAGTCAGTTTTAAACTCATCCATCCTATGAAACAAATCTTAACGGGTAACACTGTATGACATTAGCTCAGCTATTTGACCACGACGTTCACAGATCAAACGTGGTTTATTTCTGTTCTGCACTACGCAAAATAATTGGGAATCCCAAGATTCAGTAAGGCTTGATGAAAGAAATGTGCCATGTGCTAATTACCAATGTTAACCAGATTTTCCATCTTGAATAACTGCTATGCAGTGACTTGCAACAAGCTAGCTTCCCATCACAGAGGAACAAGGGAAATCAGAATGACTGTGTAAATAAGTTGTTTTCCGAGATGTGCAGAATCGTTACCTTGAAGTGGACCCGGAGATTTGAGCCTCTGGACTTGCATGCTGTATATGAGAGAGAGATCGGTGAGATGGGACAGTGCGATTACAGACGTCCTCCATCAGGACCAGTCAAGAGTTCGCTAAAGTAACGCTGAATCTCTCAGTTCAGATGACCAGAGGAACATGTAGCCGGATACTCACATTTAGTCGGGTTCTCGGGGTCGAGCGAGTAGCGGACCATTTTGAGAAGTCTGCATGAAGAGACATAATTACTGAATTAGTAAACAGGTTTAAAAACAACTCTCATGACCAGTCAGAACATCCAGACTGGGCTGGAATGAATGAGTACAGCTGATCCAACATGAATATTAAATTTAAAAAACCCAACATAGTCAGCAACAACCATTAGCCACCAAACACACATAATGCACCAGCGAGCATCTAGTCTTTGCTAACGCTAGGTCTGCTGCCATTTTAGACGCGGCTAGACGTCTATATGTCGGAAGACTCATGTCTGTCTCCGCGAACTACAATAATTAACACCATTCTGACCGTCTCCAACACAGTATTCGCTGAAAATGGAGGCTGACAGAATATTTCAATGTCACTCAGTCCACGACACTGATCCGCCGATCGGTAACGTTACCGCTCATACATCAGACTGAAATGGTCACGCCATCCCACGACCGAACAGCCAAATAAACCATTCAATGTCACCTCAAACTCACACATATACACACGAATAACATCCTCAGAGCGCTATACGTCATTAGCCACCCCAAATAAAAAATTCCGTGAGACGATGTGCATGATATTTGACAGATATCATTTGGCTTCTTTTCGCCATAATTTCTACGGCAGTACTTACTTCTCAGGCCGCAGAAAGGAAGAGGAAGTGTGGGGAATTCTGGGAGCAGAAATGGCAGCTCTAAATATCGCGAGATCTTATATTGAAAACGGGATTATGTTATGTAGTTTTTTTCTTTGAGTAGCTCTGTCCCTAATTTCCGGTCTGCAGAGCGAGATTCTGTATTCAATTTATTTTCTAGTTTATCTACGCATTTTCAAGAAAAGTTCAGGCTTACGCAATGTTACGTCGTTCCCATTGTCTCTTTGCGCTCTCGGTGGGTTTGAGAAAATTCTGAACAAGCTTCTTCCGACTGGGCTGAAGCAACTTCTGTCACCTCTGTCTGCATTTATGACCCTGCATTGTTTTTTTTTTATTTTACCCAAGAACGCAGTTGACTTAATAGACCCTCTGTCATTTTAGTTTAGTGTATGTGGGGATAATTGTACAGAGAATTTTCAATTTGTAAAATAAATACATCTAAAATGCAGAACGAATGGCACAAAAATCCACAGACAAATTATCTCTCACATTTGCTATTGAATGAAATTGTTTCAAACACTCATTAAATACCAATTACGAAACTCTCAATAAAATTTCTGCTGCAATAATGTTAGCATATCTGAAAAACTGTCAACGATTGCAGATATGTTAGAAAAATTGATCCTGCAGCACAGGCTGCTGGCTGTGTGAAAATACAATCAGAGCTTGTTTATCCAATATCTCAGTCTAGGTAAGATCCTGCAATTTGTGATCACCTTGCCGAAAGCATAATGAAGGCAGAGTTACTGACACTCTTCCATCTTATTGGGTTAGAGCCTGTTGGTTGTAGATCACACTGATGGTGAGCAATATGGTTTGTTAAATATTTCAGCACCCATGACATCAGAGATCCAAGCAAATGCCTCCCCCTTATTTTACCCAGTCATAATGCTCAGTTATCATTTTAGGTTAGCATGCACTTTCTCTAAAGTTACTTTCTCTACTTCAGTTGAGACCAACAACTTATTTAATAAACTAAATTAGTGATACTTGCTCCAGAACTAAGAAGATTTAATACTGCCTCTATGATTAAGTTTTCCCAGAAGAGTGATCTCCATTTTGCAAGATGATGGATGGCAGCTTTTTCTTTTTTTAAAAAATACCCTTAATTTCTGCTCAACACTTGATTTAATCTTTCTGATTTAATCTTTTAAAATGGTTTATTCAATCTGTGTTTCCCAGTAACTCTGAATCATTGAGCAGAGAATGCCTATGAAATACCCCACAACTGGGAAAAGTAATCAAAAATGTGCTGATTCAAATTAACTCAAGAAGTTGAATTGTCAGTTCTATTTTGTATGAGTGCATCCACCTTTCTTACCAGCACATTCCAGCAGCTTCAATTCAACTTCTTTTCTCGAGTAAATTACCTTAGCCATGGCCACGTCTTAAAGCCACCACAAAAAAGGACCGCAAGTGTTCTTAAGTGTGCATGTAGACTATTATCCGTACAGCGCATACTAAAAGAGCCTTGTGTACTTTTTGTTTGAATGCTTTGGGACTGGTCCTATTTATGGATGCACACATTAGGCTGGAATATTTTCAGCATTGTTCCAGTTTATAGATGGACCTCATGGTCTGATAAATATCTAGGAAGTGCTATAGTTAATGGTAAAAGCATAATTTGATCCTGAACCAATGTCCATACAAGTATTGTTTGCATTTAGCAGGCTACGGGGCAACACACAGTTTGACTACAGCACCATACTGATTAAGCTGGCCAGAATTATTGGGTCGACGCATAACAGTGTCACTGCTCAGCCAGGTACCCACAATGCCTTGCAAAGACTGCATGCAGTGGGACTTTTTGCTCTCACCTGTATGAGCTCAGTGTGTAGACTGCTGTGGTTAAGGGAAGCAGCTGCTTGTGAATATGTTTTATAGTCCAGCATCTGTGTGTCTGCCCTCACTAAAATGAATGCAGCTGGTCAGTACAAACAAGTTCTCCAAATTTGGAAGAAAAGAGAGGAAAGAATGCAAAAGGAATGCCATACGCTCATTTACCCAAAATACAGGATGTCATAAAATCTCTGCACTAATGAGGAAAAAGACCAGTTGTTCCTAAAAGGACACTATGCAGCCAGCCAATGGGAACATAACAAACTTGTTACATAATGTCCAGCAGACACTAGGTTCGATTTGGCCACAGTTTGTTCACAGTACCCCGAACACATTGGCGCTTTAATTGGTCCTGGGGCTTTGTTATTGTCAGACATCTCTGGCCTCAGCCCATGGACCCTCAAACCTACCAGCACGTCATCTGTGTATCAAATGCACCAACGCTCCAGGTCAAGCGTGTGTTTTCTGACAAATGCACAGTGCCAAGCAAGTCTGCAAGATTCTCCCGTCCGGATACGACCTGCGTTTCAACATTGTGTTTATAATCAAATATTATATAAATATTTTACAATTATTCTGCCTCAACAGACCTCTCATTTGACTTTACGTCTTAACTAGAGCCTGTTGAGGCTTGCCAGTCAGGTCTGAATATTAGCATTGTTACTGAGCTTTAGCGAGTGCTGCCACATTTTTTGCTGTGCATTAACATATCCTTGCCTTTATGCACTAGATTGTAGAGCATTTTGATTGCCATGTCTTCATTGTTGCCTTTATTATAAAATAACAATGAGAAGACAGCAAAAAGAAGCACAAATAAAGTTTCTAAAAAGTGTTTTGTTGTTTTGGTGTCTTTAACCTTTTTATTGTTTAAAAAGTGCCTTGTTTTGCTTACTGTACATCATTAGAGTGGTGGATAAATTCTGAGGCATGACGGTAAATATAAAAACTTGAAGCTGTTTGTTTTTTTTTTAATTGTAATGACTTTGCGAATGTACTTTGGTGTGATTCAACACACACACACACACACACACACACACACACACACGCACGCGCGCACACACCCTTCCTCTGAGACATTACTTCATTCAGTGTATTCTCTCTTGGCTGCTACCTAGGAAACATCGCAGATCAAGACACGGTTTGAAGCAGAGATCCAAAAATACCCAAGCAGATTAAGGTTCGGCAGGATCAGAACTAGCGGGTCAGCTATTAAGGTGGCCCATCAAGTAACTATAAACTTAAACAGGAAGAATGTCTGAATGACACTGGTCTTATTGACATCAGCTATTTCCTCAATATTCTTGCCTTCCTCGGACTCGAGAAGTTTGATCAAGGTACTCCGTCGATAACATAGCTTAAAAGGGAATAAAGGAAATGAACAATTGAAGAGGCTAGTGCTAAAAGTGCTTTTACAAAATGTCTGTTTAGAGAAAAAAAGGTCTGAATATACTGAATAATAGATCAAAGAAATCTGCTAATTAAAGACTCCAGTGCTAAAAATACTTGAGTCACAATTTGCTCATTTTGAGAAAATTGACTTCAGCAACAGTAAAAGACGATTTCCCATCTTTAGCTCAAGGTGTGTGAAAATGTAACTTTAGTATTTATAGCACTATGCTCTTCAGTTAGAAAAGCAAGTGTTTGCAATGAGCTCAGTGCAACAATCGGGGTTTGAAAAGCGTCCCACATAGGGATGCTGAAGTAGTCCAAGATTGCAAACTAGAGTTTTCTTTTTAAAAGTGAATCACAGGTAATGGCTGGAGTTCTCCCTTTCATGCTCTAAATTTGTTTTATTTTGGATTATGAATAAAACCCCTCTTCAGAAGTCTATTTGTAGTGTATATGTGAATTTTTAAAGTATGAATCATTCTTGGGCCTTGTAATACCTGTAGTGATGCTTCACCAAAAGCTGTAAACAATAATTAATCACCAAGTTTTTCTCCCCCTTGGTTAGGAGACTAAATACTCCCTCGGTATACGGTAGCCAATCGTTATTAAGGGCCATCTAGCCTCCATATTTATAAGAAATACCTGCTCGGCTTTACTGCACCGAGCCCCACTTGAAAATTCCACCTGATTTGCATAAATAAAAACACAGGACAAGGACAGAGTACTGAAAGTCATATACCAGTTTATTAAGATTTGGTACTTTTCATGACCATGATGCGAGATGGTTTGAGCAGCTATATATAAATATAGCTCTGAAACTTCCCTCCCTGATGATCAGAACCCATGCTGAACATTGCACAGTAGTTAATGCTGAACAAGGCTGACTGCTTTTGAGTCCTTTTACAAAAATAAAGATATTATATACAAAAAAAGTGTATCAACTGTATTATTCTTAAACATTTTACATGTTTCGCAGTATCTATCTTTTAATCATTTTAAGACGTCCACATCGCCAGACGATGAGAAAAATGAAGGAGGTGGCAAAGTGCAGAAGTGAACGGTCTAAGAACGCTGTCCTTTGGGAGAAAAACATCCAAAAAATGTCCAAAATGCCTCCCGTTCTTGGGTCGATTCGCAGTTTTAGTTCTGTCCATTTTACGCTCCAAAGATACATTTTGGGTGACCTTTATGGCCAGCCAATGAGCTCTCTCCTCAAGATGAAATACAGATCACACACTTCACACAGAATGCTTCCTAAAGTTTGGTCAGAATTTGGCTACACTACAAAGCAACAATTCACATTTCCAAATGAGCCCTGGTTACCACTCCTTAGTGTATATGTTTCTATTTTAGAAATTTATGACCTTTGTAAACCAACCCATTGGTTTCTTGACACACACAGAAAAAAAATGGCACAAAAGTCTCCATTTCTGGAGTGAATCCTACAGTAAAAAATGTATCCTCATTTTCTCCTCAACCACTGCAACTTATATTCTGCAGAATGGGGAAGGACACAAGTCAACAAATGGAGGATATATTTTTTGAGTGTTGGAGCACATGACAATTCTTTCAACTGTGTAGAATCACTGCCATTTGGTTGATGAGGTCCGACATTGTGACCAGCAATCTGGGTCACCACACCACATTTATTTAGCGAGGGAAACCATGAGTTATTGCACATCTTCCCACAACTGCGTGAATTGTATTTCACCGTTTTCCGTTGCCCACAAGAGGTGGTTTGTCTTGCCCTCAGATACCTGCAGAGGGCGCCGTTTTTCATTGTCACTCAGCAGTTTATTTGCCCATTCTAGCAATTGTCTATCATGGCAGAATGACCTCACCAGTCCCCACCCCAGCCAGGATTTCAATTATAAAAGCCCAAATAATCGTTATTCAAAAAATACAAAACGGCCCAGAGGTGTGTGTCTTTCCACAAGACTCTTTAAAAGAAAGAAGAAAAACAGCAAGTGCTTTTCATGTCAAAATATGTTGACAACCAGGATTACAGTTTCAACAGTAATTTAGTTTTCCTAGTTTCCACTGACCAGAGAAGCATTATAAAATTTGTGGAGGAAGGTTTTAGGAGGGGGGAGGAGTACAAGAAATTTCAGCCTTGATTACACACCAAGAGCTCATTTAATGCCTCTTATTGGCTTAGTGAGCGCCCAGTCACTCGAATTAGCGCTTCCTTTACTGTGGATTGCTAACTCTGATAATCTCATGCCAGTCAGGTTTAAAACGTTAAAAACAGCATATCTCTGAAACATTTTCCCCCTACAAAATACAATCAAATAAAACTGATCAAGGCCCAATCCTGGCATTAGATGCCCATGCAGATTCCCGACAGTGGTGACTTTTGAGCTCAATCGTAGTTCAGTCTTGTGACCATGTGCACTTTGACCTCAAGAGCCCGACCTCCAAACTGCACAACACAGTTAAGGCCACTGTTGTCTGGGACACAGTTCCATTTGTGTTGCTTGACTGGTTAACATCCCATGACCCTGGGTATGAAATATATATCTGCACATATATTTCTAACATACAACAATTTCTAGCCTCTTCTACTCATGACTCATGACTCCATGCCCCCCAATTATCACATTGTTTGTCATGAACAGGAGGTGTTTGGTTTCTGAATTTTATTCAGTGTTTTTTCCCTCCCCCATCCTTCCAGGAAACACAACCCCAGACCTGCCCATTCCTCTGTTCTCCCGTCATCCCCCCAGGGATGGATGGAGGGATGGATGGGCATCACGGTGGGAAGGGTAGAAGCAGATGGCAAACGATTGACAGCAAGGAAAAATAAAAGGGTCCGTGGGGCTCTCGACCAGCACCGCGCCGCGTTAACGACATCCGCTAAGGCAGGTAACTGCTTCCAGTTCCAACAGGTTTTTTAAAAAGCTGCTATTTCCTGTCGCAGTTTAGCGCTGCGGAGCCTGGTTAACCTGAAGAGGGAGAGAAAAACAGGAAATGAGTGTCGATAGAGTCGTATTTTATCCTGCTTCGTTGAGAAGTTCAAAACTATTGATATGCATCCTCGGTTTGGTAAACAAGCAGGCAATAATGCGGACAGTGCATTACAGAACAGAAACACACAGTAACCAAAACTCAATGTGGCTAAAACAGTGTCATTTCAGTGGGAAAAAAGATTATGATTATCTTTGATGAATTATGTGCATTACAATAAAATAACAGTAATGCCAGATAATGCTTGCCAATGGCAGTTCATCAATAAAATTCACAGTTCAACTCTATAAGCTATAAGTGGTGACAACTAAGAGCATCTGAAAGCTGATTGATCGCAGCGGTTACCTGTTCATCCCTTTGACGAATCCGCTGTGCTGGGGCAGGGCCGAGCAGTAGGGGGCGCAGTGGAGAGAGTGGGACGCATTGAGGAGGGGCACAGGCGGTGGAGGGTGAGGCGTGCGGACGGGTGAGACAGCAGAATTGGGCGGGGCCAGGGCACAGCGTTCTGGGGCGGAGGTGGGGGCTCATTTTAGGCAGGGGCTGAGCACTGTGGGGGTGGGGGGGTACACCAGGGCGACGTTGACCCTCTCCGAGCCGTTCTTTGGGCAGATGATCTCGGTCAGTCCCTCTGGCCGAGGCTGGCTCAGGAGTTCACCTGTAACAACACCGGAGAGTCAGTGACACATCTCCCACCTTTTCATACATACATATGGAGGAGAGGATAAAAGGATTATCAATGTTAATCTACAAATACGATCAATTCTTTAATATATTGACATGTACTCTCTCAGAGTTTCTTTCCATTTTAATAAGTGAATCAGAGCCTAAAAATAACAAGACAACATTGTCAGCAATATTTCCCGCCACCATGGAATCCCTTTTTTGAGTCCAATCTAGGCCATGACTAGTGACGCACACACACGCACACACACACACTCAATTTCATTTGTCAAAGTAAAGCGATTTCTTGGAAAGTAAGAAAAAAAAGAAGAAGAAGAAGAAGAGTAAGCCTGTTACGAGCCGTGTGGCGCATCGGCCCGGTGCTTAACCCCGGTTTCTGTGGCATGAAGCGACGAGGAGTATTACTACAGGGTTCCCACAGCTTAGGGCAAGTTAAATTCAAGACTTTTTAAGACTTTTTTAATGCCATTTGATATTAAATTTAAGACCAACTTCATAATAAACATAAATGGAAAAATAACACCTCATCATAGGATTCGGGACAATTTTGCCCAAATGTTTATTTGAACATGAAATATGATCATTTGATCAAATGAAAACGTTTTTTTGAAAAACATTAATACTAGGGATGGACGATATTAGATTTTTGGCCGATATCCGATATGCCAATATTTTACAACTCATTTGGCCGATATCCAATACTGACACCGATATTTTTTCCCCCACATCTAATTGCAGTGATCATCTAGTTTCTGCAGGGGAATTAACAGGCAGAATTATTCTGCAGACTCTTCATCATGTCGGCCTGCTGGCAAATGCAGACATAAGACAAAGCTGAAAATGATGTAACATCAGTAATCACTCCTTGTGCAAAATAAGAAAAATACCTCAATTTACATTATTTAAAACATGTCACATTTGTTCATTACAATTGTTTTTAAACAAAACAAATAAGATACGTGCAGCCTGTCCTACTTAAAACAGACTTATGACAACACCCACGACCAATTTTACCTCTATTCACAAGGAACATGTTTGAAGTGCATTGTAGAACTGTACAGCAATGGCCGTGACCTTTGACCCCTCAGGCGGTACTGCATCAAAAACCAACATCAGTGTGTAAAGTACATCGCCACACGGGCTCAGGAACACTTCAGAAAACCACTGTCAGTAACTACAGTTCGTTGCTACATCTGCAAGTGCAAGTTAAAACTCAACAATGCCAAGTGAAAGCCATTTATCAACAGCACCCAGAAACGCCACCGGCTTTGCTGGCCCGAGCTCATCTAAGATGGACTGATGGAAAGTGGAAAAGTGTTCTGTGGTCTGACGAGTCCACATTTCAAATTGTTTTTGGAAACTGTGGACGTCGTGTCCTCCGGAGCAAAGAGGGAAAGAACCATCCGAACTGTTGTAGGTGCAAAGTTCAAAAGCCAGCATCTGTGATGGTATGGGGGTATATTAGTGCCCAAGGCATGGGCAACTTGCATATATGTGAAGGCTCCATTAATGCTGAAAGGTGCATAAAGGTTTTGGAGCAACATATGTTGCCATCCAAGCAACGTCTTTTTCATGGATGCCCCTGCTTATTCCAGCAAGACAATGCCAAGCCACATTCTGCACGTGTTATAACAGCATGGCTCCGTAGTAAAAGAGTCTGGGTACGAGACTGGTCTGCCTGTAGTCCAGACCTGTCTCCTATTGAAAATGTGTGGTGCATTATGAAGCATAAAATACAACAACAGAGACCCCGGACTGTTGAACAACTTAAGCTGTACATCAAGCAAGAATGGGAAATTGTTTCACCTGAAAAACTTCAAAATTGGTCTCCTCAGTTCCCAAACATTTACTGAGTGTCGTTAAAAGGAAAGGCGATGTAACACAGTGATAAAAAGGCCCCTGTGCCAACTTTTTTGCAATGTGTTGCTGCCTTTAAATTCTAAGTTAATGATTATTTTCAACAACAAAAAAAGTTTCTCAGTTTGAACATTCAACATCTTGTCTTTGCAGTGTATTCAATTGAATATAAGTTGAAAAGGATTTGCAAATCATTGTATTCTGTTTTTATCTACAATTTACACAACGTGCCAACTTCACTGGTTTTGGGTATGTATATCGGCAGATATCAGCAGAATGGCCGATGTCCGATATTTAATTTTAAAGCCGATATCGTTCACTGATATGGCACTGCTTTTTTCAGTTCCTCCTCCACTTCTGCCAATTCTGCCATTTTTTCTTTGCGGCGCTTTCTCAGTGTGTTCACTAATTCATCACGAGTTCACATTTTTAAGACTTTTGAAAGATTTATTTAAGGCATTTTAATGCCAATTAAGGCCTTGTTTTTAGATTTGTGAATTTAATGCCTTTTAAGACTTTTTGAGGATCCGTGAGAACCCTGTACTACTCCCCCTGGATGGGATGCCAGTCCATCGCAGGTACTCCCCCCAGCTCTTAGACAGGTTTCCCTGACTATTTGCTGGTACCCATTTATACACCTGGGTGGAGTGAGGCGTGGAGTGTGGGAGTGAAGTGTTTTGCCCAAGAACACACCGCGAAAGCCGTGGCCGGGGCTTGAGCTCAGGACCTTACGATCTTGAGTCAAGCCTACTTGACCCATTTATCCATCCGGATGGAAAGACGGAAGGACGAACAGACTGACAAACAAGCTTCATTGCATTATTCCCCGCTCCACTTTGTGTCATAGTGGGGAATAATAATGTTTCTGCAGTACTATGGTTATACATACTGAAATATGTCGGCCCAGAAAAGTATTTTCTCATTTGAAATTAATAGAGCGATAGACAGACAAAGAGAAAGACTTAGAAAGTTAAAGAGATATACAGCGAAACACGTAGGGACAGAGGAGAGAGATAGATAAAATTGCAAAAGACAGAGAGACTACGAGTCTACTCCAGTCGGCCATTTTAGCTCACAGCTCCTCACAGGCAAACTGACTCCACTACTTATCCGACCTTCACTCCATCACCGCCCCTGTCCACACAAGCCCACAGGCTGTTTCAGCTGGTACTCTGATACTGATTCTCCGCTGCTGACAGATGTTCAGCCACTCGCGTCAATTTCACCTGGCTGTCACAGTCGCAATGCTGACAGACCGGTCTGCCTGAGAACAGCGCTCAAATGTGAACAGTATAATTACGCACATGCCGCACAACATGTGCAAACAGGATTCACCGAGCAACACCTCAATATGAAGCTTTTAAAAACATATTTGGGAGGCCAAACTTGATGGATGAACATCGGCATTAAAATGTTCAAAGCTTGATCTTCAGACAGGTACATCTTACATTATATGCTTTTTAGACTCGGTGGTGGCATAGCCATAGGATAATGGTCTGGTAACTGAGCTTGTTTATCAAAAGGAGTAGGTTTGCGTCAATACACACCAAGATTATACCATAGAAACCGTGACAGTAACTTGATGTGGATTAAAGCCTAAATCTTAATTACCAAAGGAACGACCGTGATTTTTTTCTTTTTTTTGTAACAAATATCAGCGTTAACAGGGAGTGACGTTCACAGTCCTCAGTTTTCTTTTACCTGCATTGTTTTATTTGACCACTAGGGGGACACTGCACTGTTTTGCCACAGCAGCTAGCTGCACTGTAAAATGAAAACGCTGTTCCTGGGGACCATATGAGGGGCTCTGTCTGTCTTTGATAGTATTGTCCTGGAGACAGTGGAGCGATGAGAGGGGTGGGGGGAGTGATTCAGCCCTCAGGCAGGTAGTGAGGGAGTAATGAGTAAACGTTCATCAACACTATTGACTCAGGGCTGTTTCCTGACCACCGCCACAGAGCGGGGTGTTGATCGAGGCACCCGGGTGGTGTGTCACATGCTCGGCTCTCTCTCGAGTCCTCATCAGGATGGAAAAAACATGTCTGCTCTCCATTTCATGCCACCAACGGATAAATGTACCGGACAAACAGGGAAAGCCTTTTCTCTTCCACACACGCATACATACGCAATTCCTTCGGACAACTTTCATTAAAGGCAAGTGTAATCCAATTACAGCTGACAGTTCATACATTGAACATTTAAATTTATAGCTAGCATAGCTGTTGAGCCCCACAGAGGGGACATTAAATTGCCTAATTTGTTTCAAAAACGAAATATCGCACAAAAGAAACATTGATAAAATCTAATTAATTGACATACTATAAATATAATTTTTATTAATAACCAGGTGCAACATACCCCATCCGAAAGAGACATTTTAATGGTTTGGGTGTTGAATAAACTCGGACCTCCCTGATATTTGACTCTTACTGCTAATAGGCCAAATGACGTCATGTTATAGTGTCATATATCGTGAGAAGCAGAACAGAAAAATGCTCATTTTGAATCCAGTTATAAATTGATCAGTGCAGATTTAATTTAAGAAAGTTATCATGAAAAAACAATTTACAGCTTTTTGGTGACCTTGACCTTTACCCATTTTGGTGTAAAATTTATTCAGGTGATCCTAGGACCATTGTACACGTTTCCTAAAATTCTTTTGTAATTTGATCAACCCATTTTTGTACTGGACTGCTGACAGACACACAGACGAGCCAAAAAATACTCCTCCCCCTTTTGCCAGGTTAATATTTAATCAACAAAAACATAACACGGAGGCAACAATGGGTTTAGAGTCTTCAAAAACATGCTTTCATGGAGAGGGAGAGGTAAATTCTGGCACTTGCACCACCTGACCACCAGGGGACCCGCAGAGTCTTGCAGGCTGAGTGGTTCCCTCCTTAATCATCAGATCTACTGCTGTTTGAGGTACTGCTGCGAGGTGCGATTATAGTGACAAATGATAAAGCAAAATAAACAGAAATGTAAAAATTTTTTTGGTTCATTATCCAACCAAGACCACGTTCGACACATAACGAGGGATGCCTCGTTTCTGGACCCTGGCAAGGAAAGGGCAGGAACATGCATACGAGAAACTAGAGCCGGAATGGCGACTGACCTTCACATTTCTCCCTAGCGTACCACCCATCTGCAAAACAGCTGAGCCTAAATGAGGAGTGATGAAAGTTTCCAGCTCTCATCAAGCCTGCAAATCACAGTATTTTACAGCAGAGTTCCTTTTGTTTTCAGAAAGCCAATGCTGGGCCAAAAGCTGCATCTGAAATTACATCAAAGCTGTACATTTGCTGAAAGATGCGTCCCAGTACAGTAATACTCCAAAGCAGACATCCAATCAAGCACAGAAGCTATATTCACTTGTGCTGCCAGCAACTATCAATGCACATGACAGGAAAAGGACATTTTTAAAGTTCTGGGATATTTACAGACTCCTAATTGGCTCCCGAGTACCTACTGTTAAAGAAGCACCTTTACTACAACTCATTATAAAACGAATTATTGCACAACGTTCATAAATATACAACTACACTATAGCACTATATTACATATTATGTTTATATGTTTTTCATTATGTTTGAGAGATCACAGTCATGATAACAAACTACTCAGACACAGGTATGACCCTCGATACTGTGATGGTGGTTTCCTGCAATTGCTTCCAATGTGATGCCTTCCCAGTGCATGAGAGCTGTAGACTCCATGATCTGTGGCGATCACAGACATGCCCAGTGAGCGCCCAGAGATCTGAGGTATATGGACTCAGCCTGCCTGTCCTGCCCGGGCAACTGGGCTGTTTCCTGACCAAGAAAACCTTCTGATGTCAAGGCCGTGATCATCGGGCTTAGAAAGACAGCGCGATTTCACAGCAGCAGAGAGTCAGTCAGAGAT
The DNA here is from genome assembly GCA_029721435.1 of Gymnothorax reevesii. Classification (NCBI taxonomy): domain Eukaryota; kingdom Metazoa; phylum Chordata; class Actinopteri; order Anguilliformes; family Muraenidae; genus Gymnothorax; species Gymnothorax reevesii. Next base: position 80,566,970 of record CM056583.1, read on the forward strand.
AATGGGGCAGAAATCACAGGCGTCGAGCTCAAGATCGACTGAGGCAAAGCTGCACGGGGCAACGTACATCTGAGCGAGAGAGGGAGGGATGGAGGGAGTGTGTGTGTGTATGATAAAGAGCCAGAGAGAGAGAGAGATGAAGCAGAGGAGAGGAGTGAGAGTGTGAGAGAGGGACCTTGAGCGAGACAGTGAGGGAGGGAGAGAGAGGATAAAGAGAGGGACAGTGAGATTGAGGAGAGAGATAGAGGGAAAGAGAGACAGATGGAGGGAGGGGATAGTGAGATTGAGGGGGAAGGGAGAGAAAGAGAGGGTAAAGACAGGGACAGTGGGATAGAGAGGGAGATACTGAGTCACAAGGAGCGGGAGAGAGAGAGAGAGAGAGAGAGAGAGAGAGAGAGAGAGAGAGAGAGAGAGATTCAGTCTGCATATCACCCTCAGTATATCATGTCACTTTCCTAAACAGTCCATGACTGCATTAGTGTAAGTGAGCAGACCTACAGCAGGAGCTCTGATAATCCCCCAGCAGAGAGAGGTCACACTGAGACTGTACCGCAGAGCAGCCCGGTGGAAATAAGAACAATACATTACATAATCCTGTCAGCTATAAGGCCTTCGATTAAAGCAGGCCCTGTAAACCGGAATCTTTATATCATGTGCATGTGTTGGGTCTGGTATACATCGGGCTGTTCTCAGCCTCTCCAGATGCCATTATGGTCACAGGATTTCCACAGCCTCATACTAATGCCAGAAAGCAAAACACAAGACACTCGTATCGGTTTAATAAATATCGCACTGCATTAAAGAACTATTTAAAAAAAAGTTTCCCGTTCGTCTCTCTGGAGAGGAGCCTCAGCTCAATTCTAAAAAATAAAATAAAGACCAGGGGGCAAACTTTGCAAAGTTCAGTGTCATAAAGCCAACAGTGGAGGGTCACACGGTTAACTTTAGCAAGAGATACTTTGAGAAACCGCCTACAGCCATGAATTTGATATTGAGTACAGGGTGCGTCGCATATATTCCATTGGACTGTTTCTGTTTTATTTCTTATTTTTCACAGTAATGTAATCCACGAAGCATCTGAACTTGATATCTGATACTGATCCGAAGTTTGCGGCAGCTCAGCAACCCTCGAGAGGAACATCTTCGACATTTAAAGAACATCCCAAAACTTCATTTTCGTGTCTACTACCTGAAGTGTAGTCATGTATATGATCACATCCATCTGCATAATTATAATATACTTCCTGATACTCGAAACAATGAAAACGGATTTACGCATCCAGCGGAGGACGGGCTCCAGGTTCCTCCCTAGATTTCTTCCTATTGAGGAGTTTTTTCTCACCTCTGTTTGAGGATTTCTGTCCCTAATGATAGAATGTCTTCTGAAAAAAAACCTGTGTGCTAAGAGAAGGCATCTACCTGACTGCTGTTCTGTTCCACTGCTCTCTCTCACAAAAATGAACTGAACTGAGAGGATTTCATGCCTCAAGAGTTGAATTTGACATCATTTCTCCAATCTGTATTCACACAGATATATGGCAGCTACAAGACTGCATCGCTTCTGGGTGTTGCGCTGGTACAGACTGTAGCGAAAAAAGCCCAACCTTAAAACACTAAGCTACTGCATTAGCCATGACGGAGGCAGCTAACCCATGCTGCATGCTAATGACACCATTCCACTGTTGACTCCTTAGCAGCTGGAACTTGAACATGCTTCCTTAGTTTAAGAAAGCGTTCTCCAACCCCGTCCAAGAAGAACTAGCATCCTGTAGGTTTTTACCTCCAACCTTAATTTAGCACACCTTATTCAGCTAATTAGCAGGGAATAAAAATCTCTAACTGGGAAATGAGGTGTGCTTCGCTTTGTTTGGACTGAAAAACCACCAGAATGGCAGCTCTCAGGGATGAAGACCGCTGGTTTAAGGTTCTATTGCTTAATTTCGATTCGTAATTAGCCACTGATTTTAGAGCTCAAGTTGAATTAGTCGAAAAAATAACTGAAACAAACAGGACCAGCAGAAACAGGGCCTCAGCATCAGAAGCCATCTGACAAGCAGTCCTCGCCAACTCAGCCATTTGCATCACAAATAAAATTTTCTCCAGACCGCAGCTAATCATGTGACACAGGTTTGAACAAGGCCGGTATTGGTAGCTGACAGCAGCTGCACTCAAAATGAGCTCGAGAAAGTGAGAATGTCTCACCACGGCTAGGATGCCATTAGCTCCCTCGAACAGATTAGGCAGAAGCACATTCACATACTGATAGTTTAATGACTCAGAATGCCTTCCAAATAGATGTCTTTGCTTTGTAAGCCAGGGACCATTAAATCTAGCTCCAAATGCAGCTCAATTTTTATTTTCCCCTGAGTAATTAACTGAAAACACAGGGCAACTAATTTGCCAGACTGTATTTGTATCTGACTGCCATGTCCAGAATGGGCAGTTTGTAGTTCTTGGTCCACGAGGACCACGATTTAATCAAAAGAGTGTAGACTGGCACAGAGGTATGAACCATACAGGATACAATCCCTCCCGTGACATCACAGGAAGAGGCGGGGCTGCTTCAGAACAGTAGGGAGCTCAGCAGAGCAGAGAGGGAATCCTCTGGACGGGGCAGGAAGGAACACAAGGTAGATTAGGGTCAGCGAGGAGCCGAGTTTCAGCAGTTGAAACACATCCCGATGCCGGCCTGACCATAAATCCAGGAGGGAACTCAAATTGCTTCTCAAAACAGCACTCGTTGTGTGGGTGCCAAGTCTCTTCCGACCAATTAGAAATCCAATAGCAAGAGCGTCGCGCAATATTTACTACCAGATCGATAAGATATATCCTGAATCCGTAATCATAACACTGAGCAGATGGAAGTATCTCTTGGTCTCACTCTTTCTTCTTTCGTTTCCTCGTCTCTCGTTCCAAAAAACCCCCTCCTCCTCCAACATGATATTGCAACAGTCACACAAGAGACCCCCAAGTCAAGTGGCCGTTGAATAAGACAGCTTTGCTCAACAGGGCTACAGCCAAGGCTAAATTACGTAACTGGCACAGAACATTACCAAAGCACTAACCCTCTCTGATGTGGGTCGGCCCAGCTCGCAGCGCTAAACAACATCGCCCCTCACTTCAACCACAAAGACCCCCCCCCCCAACTGGTGTTTGGGGGGGATATTTGGCTCCACCATAAAGGCTCACACCCCCCTCAATCCCCCCCCCAAAATAGCGCTACCAAGTGGTGAAGCCATCCGCATTCCAGCCCACGACAGCCCTGCACACTTCTGCTGCGTCCTCTGCCAGCCAGCTACATTTTTTCTACTTTGTCCCCCTCCCTTCTCCTCTAAAGAAAAGTTTGGAAAGAGCCTTAAAAGGGAAAATACACTCCAGAATTTACAAGGAAAAAAAAAGAGCTATTTTCCTATCTTGGGGAAAAAGAAGAAAAAAAGAGAGACAAATTCCTGGCAGAATGCTGGGAGTCTGGCGAGGCAGGCGAAGCGCTGGCCGGCATCCTCACTCGACGGCGTTCTGTCGCCTGCCTGCTGCGCTTCCTTCCCCATTGTGAGGCGTCCCAGCTCCGGACAAAAGAGAGCCCAGCTTTCCTTTGTGTGTTATCCGGCCCGCGCCCCAGTTATGGCTGAGGGAATGCGCTCGCGATGCGTGAAAAACGCCAGCATCTCGCCCCACCCCCCGCAACCAAGTCTCCCCTCTCGACTCGTTCACCCCCTTCCAACATTTTCTGCCTCTCAGCCAAACCTTCACGAATCCAACTCTGCGTGGAGGTCCATCAAACACTGGCAGAGGTTTAAAGGTCAGGGGTCAGAAGTCCAGCCGAGTGTTTCTCCCTCCAAAAACCCAGCCAGCCGACTTCACTAATTAGTTTAACTTCCGACTGATGTATTGCACTAATTAGGAAGTCCAGGTGATTAGAGTAAAACACGGGGGAGGACGCCAACTTTCAGAATGTGGCTTTTTCATCTCTAAAGACTTGTGCAAAACACAGCCTGATTCTGAATCAACACTCACTGTTTTGCGTGCGTCGGGATGGCCTGTCACGCGAATACGCATGCTAATACAGTGGCATTTCCTGTTTCACTCAATGTGACCTCGTGCCCAAGAATAAACATTCAAACCACACAGCAAACATATGCAAATGTTTATACAGCACTAAAAATATTTAAGGCTAGTGTGATTCAATATCTCGCTCAAGCCAAGCTTTTTAAGGGAAAGTGCTTTGTTCTAATATTTTATGACATGGCAATCGAGGTATGCGCAAACAGCTGCCTCCTGGGAATGGCTGTTGGAACACGATCTTCATGATTAAGGAAGAAAAAATACTAGCTTTTACTTTCTTTCAGACTCCACTGAGCACAACTGTTCCAAACCATAAATAATACTCTGTCCAAATGCTTGCGAAAGAACAATACAGAAAATTCTCGTTCTAAGCTCCCAGTGGCCGGCTCCCCACGGAGAGGGAACGGCAGTATCCTGTGCGCGACACAGCAGTACGTGACTTCCTGTAGGAAAGGACACTTCCTGAAGGCTACCACATCACGTGCGCACCTCTTCACCCACCGCATTACCCAGCATCCTCCATTACTCCCTGCTCAAGGGCTCATTCATGACTCCCAAAGAGAGAACCAAAGAACGGCAAAGTCCATTAATATTATCTATCGAACTCCACCCATTTATCCATCAGCTGCCATTCATACCTGCTTATCTTTACCCTCCATACCTTGCAGGAGGTACTTCATATACATTCAGGAAGAGGCATGAATATGCTCTAGACAGGGTGTCGATCCATCACCACAGTCACTAATTATTCAAAAACTCTCTATGATTTTATCACCTCCAAGCAACAGCATTTGTGTAATGGCTCTTAATATGTTTTAATAAGTCTTCCCAAGTTGATTACTACCATTTACTCTGTTTCATACCAAAAATGCATCAAAAACTAAATAGTTTGGATGCCTGTGACTGCATGGGTGTCCCCCACCCCTCCACCCCAAGTGTCCGCTAGTGATATCTTGAAAACTCATCATAAACCATACACTGAAACGGGCATTTTCAGCATGACAATGTACATTATTCAGCCAATTCTGTTGCCGTGGCAACCAAAATCGATAGAGGTCGATACCTAACCATACCCTACGCCCACACCAAACATCAAAGGAATCAACTGAGATTTGAGGCCCGTAGAGCGAACACGCGAAAAATCTCTGCGGGCGCAGCGAAGTCGGCGACCATGAGCCCATCGTAGCCACCCAACTTTGTCTGGGAGCTACAATCACAAGCCCTGCTGTTCTCAAAATCATGAATAAAATCAGGAGGTCAGGCTTCTCAGACAAGCAATATCACCGCAGAGTCTAAAGACGCTCATTCTCGGTGAAAGCGAGCACACAGGAGTGCCACAGCGCGCCGAGCAGGACTCATTTAGGACGACACCGGGAGGGAGCAGCAGACCTCATCTGACGGGCGGGGGAGAGAGGGACAGGGGGGACGAAACACGGTATAAACCCTGTGACACAGCTGGCACCCCTCCAGCGTCGGGAGAATGAAAGAAGGCCTGTCTTCTCTGGCCGGTCTCCACCCAAGCCTCACACCGCTACATGGCGGAGCGGTCACTGAGCGCGCTCCCTCCTGTTTCACAGCTCTATTTGTGGGTGCCGGAACATTCATAGATGAGCCGTGCTGAGATATTAATGGACACATAAAACACATCTGAAGCTTAACTCCTCCTGTAGCAGGCTCCTCTGGGCCCGCTCTCCGACAAGAGCTGTTACGAGGAGTACATTCACTATTAAACATAAACTCAGTCGCAATGAATAAACGCTGTTCAATCCTCCCAAAGGAATGCGTTTCAGGTGGAGACAAATCCATGGTAAAACCAGGATCTGCAGTCAGGAGCGGAGTGATTATCACCTTTGAAAAATTAAGAAATTAAGATCGTAAAAATCACATTGAATAATCTGTATTTCAAATTAAAGCACACTGGAGAACAACATGCTTTCATTCCAATACACTCACAGAGAAACAGGTTATACCATAGCATCACATTATATTTCATTCAGCCCAAGATAAAACTTATGAAAATTCAACTTTAATATTATTTACAATAATTGGAACTACTACCAACTATTTGAGCCCTACTGCAAATTAAAGTTATACAACTTTATAAAAATGCTATATCATGAGAATAAATGTATTGAAATAAAATGAGAATATTCCCATGTTTCACCCTTACAGATGGATTGGTAACTCTGAGTTTTTTATATCCAGCCCTTTGGTTCTTCGTTTTTTAAAGGGTGGCAATATATCTGCAGTAGATGGAATTCCTCACTGCCTCTCAGTATGAGGACCTGCGGCACCGAAGCCCCTCCTGGCCCCAGGGGTACTCAGACATGTCCCTGTTATTTCCCTGCTATGAGTGAGTGAGTTACTGCCATGGAAACCTTTGCTGGTGGAGTCTCACCGCGTGGCCTGGGCTCTCTCTCTCTCTCTCTCTCTCTCTCTCTCTCTCACTAATTAATAACGGGACGATGCCTTTTCCTGGCAGTGATCAGCCCATTCTCCAGGAATGAAGCACACAGTTCTGCAGTGCTGTGCCAGAGACCAGGACAGAATGGGTAATGAGCAGGTGGGGTGCAGTACCAGGGCTCACGACCTGTAGGTCAGCTGCTCGCTGCGGATTAACATGCATTTCTGCTGCAAGAAATGATTCACCCACAGCGCCATACAAATGAGCCACTACTCATTACCATTACTAATTATTCACGGTGACTTTGGCAGACCTATCAGGCTAATCTAGTGCCTGCGTGAAACCAAGGGTTTACAGAACAAAACTGTCTGCTTCCAGTCATTATCTGTGGTTCAGTCCATTAGTATTTGTACAGTGACACAAGTTTTGCTTTTTTTGATTCCGTGCTCCTATGCATTGGATTTGAAAACAAAGCAGTCAAAGTTGGAGGCGGTGAGTTCGAATTGCAGGTATTATGTTCCGTGAAAAATGTAAGAATTTCAGCCCCTTCCTGGAGTGCGACTGTTGAAAAGAAAAATACTCAGCACAGCAGCATGAGTAAGGGGAGTTCATTGCATGAAAGGAGATCGATAAACACGAGAAGGTAGTGAGAGCCACGATGAACCAGAAGAAAACAGTCTACAGTCCAGCATTGGGCGATAGGCAGGGTTTCCACAGTTCTGTCCACAGTGGGAAGGTCAGTCCACCACAGGGGACGCCAGTACAGACAGGAGATGTTACAGACAGGAAGTGCAGGCACTCAGCAGGGTTTGGGAAATGAGCAACACTGTTATGAACAGTCTATTCCATTCTGTTCTATTCTGCAGAAGTCTAATGGCGGTGGATAGGCTGCCTCATAGTTCCTCATATAATGTCTGTATAATGCTAGTGAAACGATTAATGGGAATAGGTATTTATATGCCTTAAATGAAACCATAAATGAAACCATACAAACAAAACACGACAAAACTGTACAAAACCTCTCACTCAAAACTTATAAAAGGAATCAAGTTTCATTGAGCATAGATCGCCACTGAAAAAAGAATAAAATCGATCTATGGGTGGGAAATTCAGCCTAAAGCAACACGAAGCTGAAACAGACCACAAGAGAGAAGGATTTGATAAATATTTGCCTGTTTTTTGGTCCAGCTCAACCCGAGAGGAACAGACTGTTACTAAAACATCCTGTTCCTCTGAAAGGATGGGTCATGTGACATAAGTATGCATTCTGCCTTTGTTCGCACTTTAAATTTCACCGAAACACAGAAGTCCACGGGTCACCCAATCCAAGTTGACTTTTCTACAATCTGGCACTGAGATGGAAATATTACATAAAACACCCAGATAAATAATTATATTTAAAGCTTGATTTTAAGTGTTCTCTGAATAATTGCAAACTCGGAACACAATCTGTTTCGTACCATCAGCTGAAATTCATCAGATTTACATAATGTTATATTCTGGTGCTTTAGCTCACAATGTTGAGCTTCCTCAGCAGTAATAAACACAACTTTACTGTTATTTCGAAATGCGCTCACATGCCAATGAATCTTGAAATAAGCTCGAGCAAGTAAAAATCCGACAACTGTGAACATGAAATGCGACTAGGAATAAAATGTCAACATTCTCACAAATAATATTAAAAAGAAAATACATTTTCATAGAAAATCAGGTAATATTTATTTGTGAATGAGATTTCATACATATGCGCTAGGGAAAAAGCCAAGAGAGAACGACCCTCTTCAGCTAGGGTTACAAGGCAGGGAGAGCAGGCAATGTTTTCAAACCTTTACTCAATCCCTTAAACTCTAATTTCCCTTAAGCTTTCCCTTAAGTAGGTTCTCAGTCAGAAAAAAACATTTTTTTTCATATTATAGGACAATGTCACATGCATATTCAGTGCCTTACTGAAGCTCCGTTACACTTATATTGAGGACGACATATTTTTACATCAATGGGAAATATCTAGATGTAGTACTATATATCATTTCATTCAGATTTCCCTGCAATTCAGCAGGATACATTTGGGATTGTTGGAAACCTTGGGATCTCCACTCGAATTTAAAATAGGCTGGAAGCTCCTCTGGTTTGAGTACAGCAGCTGCACTTGAAAAACCCATATATGGGTCTGAAGGTTTTATGGGGTTAAACAGGGAAAGTCTACTGTAAATATTTTTTCTGTTTTTCAAGCACAACCTAGAAAAAAGAATGGAGAGAAGAACAGCTGTAAGTAGGGAAAGAGAGAGAGAAACAGGGGTGAGGCCACTGAAGCAGTTTTGGGTATAGAGAGTTTCGCTCCAGGAGCTCTTCCCAAAGCCAGAATCCCAAGCCTCATTTGGGGTGCAAACCTGCAGCTGCAGTCAGCAGTCAAGAAACCCACCACTGGGTTACCCACCCACCCCATCTGAAAACAAGGCCCCGTCCTCCTCTCCTCCAAAGTGGGGCATCAGATGTGCCTCAGTACTCCCACCCCGGGGAGTCCTGACATTCTATATCCCCCCAGCGCACGCAAGCACACGTCTGCCATCTTTGATCAGAGATGAGGGTCGGCACGCACGTTATGCACCGTAACCACAAGGCCCAGGGGCCAGCGAGCCAGCCTCGTGAATCCGAGTTCAGAAGTAACCTTGTCTTGTTTTTGACAAGGCTGTATCACCTTTTGATTTACGCATCAGCCCAGAGGTAAACTCTGTATAATCAGAGAACAGTGTGTTGTTTCATAATGATGCCTGGAGTTCAATGCGACCTTTTCTGGTGTGTTCTTTTTTTTAACTGAATTTGTACTTATGACAGTAAAAATTTAGTTAGTAATTCAATGCGTTTCACAGCCCTTGTGCCAGATCACATGAACTAAAAGAATGCAGCACTTCAGCATGTTTTCAGAGGAATTACTGTAAAAAAGACGGCTGAAAATTGATAATTAAACAAATAAAGCTAATGTCCATCATCACCAACATTAATAACATCCCGTGTAATTGTGAGTAATATCATGATTATAAGTAGTATTAGTGGTAGAAGAGAAAGAATGAGTATTTGTAGCAGTTGTAGAGGGTAGTTGTTGTAATAACAGTAGCATGAGCATCAGTCATAATTTAGGCTGTCGTAGCAATAGCAGTGATGGTAGTCGTAGCAGTAAAGCCGCTTTCACACCAGACGCAAAACAAATTTTTCGCACGACAGATTACATTCAAAGTCAATGCAAAGACGCAAATATGTTGAATGTAATCTGTTGTGCGAAAAATCTGTTTCGCATCTGGTGTGAAAGCAGCTTTAGAGTAGCAGTAGTTCCTTTGGGTTGCATTTTAAGGCTCACAGTGATCATTACTTCATACCTTCATTACAGACAAAACCTTGAACAGGCAATTCAGCAGAAATGGATTTACATACCTTTATTCAGCATACCTCCCAAGTTTGATGGACCGAAATGTTGGTCCATAACGACAGAGTTTCATTTCATTGAGCGCAGGGGGGTAGAAAACGATTGATTTCCTTCTCATTTTATTGACTGGGTGGTGGAATTTGCCTTTAATTTCCTTGATTCCTAACACTTTATTACGTGGGTGGAGAAATAACGCGTAAATCCCGCAATGCGCAAATTGCGAGTTTTTTCATTTGCTTGCGGGTCCACGGGTTTTGCTATTCAAATGCGGGTCGGACCCGCCAGATGTGGGTCACTTGGGAGCTATGATTCACGCACTTGCAAAACTGCTCACATACCTTTTTATTCTATCAAAGTCCTTGAGACTGCGGCCGGGAGAGGCTAGCTGACGTAACTTTAGTGTAAAGAGTCGAGACAGAAATGAGGCAGCACAATCGGCCTGAGTCATAGCGAATGACTCAAGAATAAAGTCAGGATTCAGGAATGCAGACATGACTGCTGCTAACACAGTAAAAGAGCTTCCCAAAGTGGGTTCTGGGAGCTTTCCTGCAGTGGGTGTTCCTGGATCAAACCTATCAGTTACACAGACAGAGATACTCGCTAGAAGCTAAGCGGCTGATCCAAGATCAGTGTGGGCTCAGAGTTAAGCCCAGGCAGATGACAGACCAGCAAACACCAGGCGCAAGGCCACCACCAGCGGCAGGTGAAAGAGCTCAGGGATTCAACACTACTGAGTGTTACACAGTCAAAACTCACCGCAGGAGGGATTGACCCAGGCACAGAGGGACACTTGCGCGCACATACACACACACACGCACACACACACAAAACCACAACCACACACTGAATGCAGACTGACACACACATGCAGCTTAGCAGCAGCTGTCCGTTAACTAATTCCGTGTGCGAATTAGTGACTGGCGTTCATGAGATTTCCATGCAGCTGCTCAGACCAGACTGTATTTTTAAAAAGGCCAGTGGGTGAGGTTGTAAGAGGAGCTTTTACAGGAAGCCAGACTGCGCTGAGCACTTCCCTTTATCATATCCATATTTGAAACCTGCTCCAAAACAGGAGGAAACTACACTGTATTTCTGGAAATTTTAGCTGAGCAGTTCATTAATGACTCTGTAGAAAGAGGGGAAAAACACAAAATCAATTGAATCATCTCTATTCCAGTCAGTTGGTAAGAATGCAACAAACGCTGCCAAGAAAAGCCACCGACAGGACATTAAGCAGCATTGCCTGTGGTCAGAAACAAAGGGAAGCGCTGCAGTGTCGCATCTTGAAGGCGCAACACTGTTCCTCTCCTGAACTGCGAAGATCATGATAAAAAATTTTGCGACAGATACAGAAAATGTTTGCGCCGCCTCAAACCAAAAATGATGGCGCTAGGTGACACCCAGCGCTGTTAAATTTTTATCAAGTGCCTTTGAGTCTCCATGACAACCACACATTTTTTTACGGGAAAACGGCCATTTTGTCACATTCACTTCCCGCAATATTTTTCCGGGGGTTCAGTGGAAAATAAAATGTGCTAAGCTGAAGAAACATCCCAAAAAATGAACCTCTTTCACGTTCAAACTGTTGAAAAGGAACAGACAACATTCTGCTGTGCGGTGCCCATGACGACCCCGTCTGTGGGTCGACATGTCTGCATGTTTACCCTCCACACCACAGCACGCAAGGGCAAAGACAGGACTGGTGTAGATCTTTGGATGTTTGTCCAGTCAAACAAACGAGAATGGTTTTTACACGTAAAAACAGACGTTTCCCCCTTCCCCCATTTCACATTTTAGAGTTATGGTCCGGAAACGAGTCCCACCCTTCAATATGCCTAAGTCCAAATTGTTGCCATGGAAACAGAAAAAATAAAATTCAAAAGCAGTTCAAACCCTCAAAAGGCACATCTACATGTTATGGAGAGACACTATATCAAATTTGGTGAGAATCGGTCGAACAGTTTCAGAGTTATGATCCGGAAACAAATTGGAACGCCGACGCCAACGGGAATTCGGACAAAAACAATATGTCCCCCCCCAGGAAGGGGGAGACATAACTACTATTGGGACAGGCCTGCTGAGAATGGCAGTAAAAATGTCTGTAATTGAACAGAAATCCCAGAGTTCAGAGAAGTGAAACACTTGCATTTTCTCCTCCAGTTGCCCACAAACAGGGACTCGTCTCATCTCCATATTTTGTGCCCCCTTGTCTCCTCTTCCCACCATCCTTCTGTCTGTGACCAGGAAGTCAACCTCAGTGCACCATCCTGAAAGCTTTCTTCATGTCTAAAATGCATTTCAAGGAGAGAAGAGGCTTGCTGGAGGAGCAATGAGCGAGGTTCAAGTCTTTTCAGCACCCGAGATTTATTAAAAGGAAAAAAAAAAGGAATGAACACACAGCCACCATGTTGGGAAATGAATTAAAAGTAAATTTATAAGCTTTTGTGAGCATTGTTAAGCTCTGCTGACAGAAATGATATAATACAACCGCAGGCTACTTCAAAACAATGGATAGACGATGCAGCTGTGCCACACATCATATTTAATTGACGTCACTTTAAAATGACGGCTGCAAAGCGCGGACATCTCAGTTTGTTAAATTCCTAAGGCCTCAACTCCTCTGTCCTTATGCCTCCTCTACTCCCATCTCAGGAGGAAGGGACTCAATAAGAGGAGGCAGGAAAGGAATCGAGGATGTAAAAACTGAGAGATGAGAGGAGGGGCAGGTCTCACGATGCTGACATGCAATGACGTCTGTAATTATTTGGACAGCAGCTGAATTTTAAAAGGCAATATTTGATTTTAATTTGGTGTACTGATAACATATACACCCTAAAATTAAACTACTGGCATTGAGGGCACGTCCATATCATGCAAAAGAACTCCAGATTAAACCCCTTTCTATATGCAGCGTGACTATCCAAATATTTAATGCAAATATGGACGGCACGGCACGGCAAACAGGAATGAAGATAAACATAGAAAGGAGGCATGAGACACCATGTTAGAGGCTGATCAAATATTTAGCAACACATGACACCGTGACACCAGATTACGGCATTATGGTTGGCTCACTAAGTAAAAGTGTTGCTAGCAGTGGTAACCGTGATCTTGGATCGATTCCAGCCATGCCAGTGCCAACTGTGACCAGCAGCCCATGAGAGAATAGCAAATAGTCGGGTTCGCTCCACTCAGGGATATGAGAGGGTTCATATAGGCACTGTTCAACTGCAAACTGACTGTGCTTTGCCACAATGGCACAATAAGTCCTGTTTGAGTTGTTTTAAAAGGAGACCGATTTGACGTTCCAGATTTAGGTGTGATTACAGATGGAAGCATGAAAAAAAGTTTGTAATCCTGCAGTTCTTGGCCTGTCATGACCGTGACGGAATTTATTTAAATATCAGAAATGAAATTCACCATTAAAAACAGCAGTGTAACAAAAATTACAATATGAGGGTTTGATTGACACCTCAAAACAATGCATAAGCTAGAGCAGAGTCGGTTTCACAGCTGGAAGATGTGCTTGTGGGGGAGGGAGGGGGGTTTGGTATAGCCCTCTGCCCCGCGCCAAAATTGGTACACTTCCTTCCAAATATCTATCAGCCACTGCCGAGCACCTGAGCCCAAAATTGCTCACCGTCAACATCTCCAACACAGGGCAGCTCAAAAGACAGGCCAGCGAGAGCATGCCTGGGCTGCAAATGAACCAATTCTGAACTTTCTTTCAACAGTTGCCATAAAAGCACGGCGGAGGCCAGGCCTCATAAAATAAAGTAATAAAAAAGCTGGCAGCACTACAGGCAGCCTGTTGGGGTCCTCAGACATGGAGAGGAAAGGAGGCCAAGATGCATGGTGGCACCTGCAGGTTCAATATGCCTGTGGCTTAGTAGCTTAAGCTGGAAAGGCAGTGTGTGAATTTTAATTACACAGGCACCACGCTAGCCCTCCCATCACCACCCCCCACAGCAGCAGCTGGAGGATTAGTCAGTAAGATGGGGAAAATGCGAGTGATTAGGCCCGCTGCACTGTCACTGACAAAATGGCAGGGCTGTCTAATGAGGTGTTTCGCAAAGGCATCAGTCCCTGCTTCCTATTTTCACCCCGAAGTCCTGTTTATTATATGGACAGGCTTGTCGTAAATGGTGGTTACAGGACTCTTTGTCCCTGGATTTTCCGTCCCCTAATGACAACAAAACGTGCCGCCATTATTGACAGACGGACGGACGGACGGACAATGAACAGATCACCATGATATAAGGGTTAAAGTTAGGGTTAGGGTTATAATGCAGGAAGAGGGCAAAGCTTTATTGGGGACTAACAATCCAGGGACGAAGAGTCTGGGGACGAAATGCTCAGGGGGACGAAAAGTTCAGGGATGAGGAGTCCTAAAGTCCTTAAAAGCGGCATTAGATTACCTGGGCTGACAGACCAAACCAAACCAAAGACGAGCTCAGAAGAATTAGCGACCTGCTGGCATTGTCGCAGCAGTGAGCACAGCAGCCTTGTCCACCGCTGTAGTGGCGATACCAGTTTCTTCGCCTGTACTGTGAAGTCAAACCTAACTGCTATGTGACAGGCCCAAAGAAAGGCGTGCAATACATAATAATGAACTCTAATCATATGGAACCTTACTTATTCAGCACTTTTCAAAGCAATGTTACAAAGCAATGGTTGGAACAGGATGAAATTATTTCAAGCCTGAGGCAAATAATATAAGACACTAGACAGTTCAGTCGCCTGCAGCCTAAACCAACATATATTCCGCTGTCCTCATCAACTGAAGGATTGGATGCCATCAGTGTGGCCCCAGAAAAGACAGACACTGTGACTGATGTGGAGATGAGTGTGCACTTCAGAGATAACTCTCACACGCACTAGTGTCTCTTCATAAACCGTAAGTTTGTCTTTCCCAGCTGTGTGATAAAGATGCTTTGACTAAAAGCCGATTCAGGGAGAAGAAGAATATGTGCAAAGCCTGAACAATACAGACTGCTCCAAGTGTATAGTTCTGAATTAAATGCTGATTATACGCAAAACTCGCTGCTTTGTCCATTTGCTCGGGATTAGCACCGCAATGGTGTGTTGATAATGAATTCTCTCCATGCTGCCTGTAATAAAGAGCACCTTATAACCGAGGTCCTTTCCTTAACAATTCGGATTTTGTGTTTCCTGCACACTGGCTGCTCTGCAAAGCAGGGAGCGGACAGCCAGAAACCCAAGGCTGAGGAACAGAGAGATTCGGCCTGTATGCGGGACAGCGAACAAGGCCCGATTCTCTTCACATACAAAACACAGTCCTCGACCCAGCCGGTGCGCCCTCATCTCAGTCATGGGCAGAGGACGCACCAGATGTCTGAAGACTGTCTGTACTACTGAAGGGCAGTCAAGCAGAAGCAAAGGAAGCCCGTGGCATTTGGAGAGAGAAAGATGGAATAAGAGAGGGGGAGAGACCGGAAAGAGGAACAGAGAGGTACACTTCCCAATTAAAAATGCTTCCAAAAACACTGTGACTCCACAGAGGAGCAATATCTAGTTCAAGAGTTCGTTGTCTAGTGAAATATTTCCTTCCCAGAACTTTCACATTTTTGCACCAACCATGACGGGTCCTTAAAAAACTGAAAACATGCTTCACCAATAACTCTTTGCAAAATGGACAAAAAGGGAGAGTCACTGAGGCATAAATTATTCACTGAGTCACCGGGCCAGATGTCACCCATGTGTAAACACTGTAACGTCCCCTGTTTTACAGCCTTACACAAGAGAGCAGAGGACTTCACCCCCTGGAGTCTTCAACCGCACAGAGAAAACAAACCACAGTCAGCCCACCGAAACAAACCTGCCTACACGGAGGACCAAGCATGCATTTACAAGTAATTTTAATCTATTTAGAATTAAACATCCCATTTTGAGCTGTTTTTTTGGCGAGTCATTATCCCCCGCAACAACATTGTTGCAGGAGGTATTAAAATGAGCTCTGTTCGTTCGTCAGTCCATCCGTCCCAAGCCTCAACTCAAGAACCAATTGTCGGATTTTAACGAAACTTCACGGGCAGATAAATTATGACATCACAATGTATCCTGCGGAAAAGTAGGTCACTCGGTCAAATGTCCATCTGTCTGTTGACATTCGTCGAAATTTCCAGTACTGTTCCGTCATTATGTTCCTGTCCAGACTGTAACTATTATTTGGCCGACCTTTTTCAAACTTGACAGGTGAACACATCATGACCGAAAGGTGTGTCATGAACCACGACTAGTCAAATGTCCGTTTGTCCGTCGCCACTTGTCGTATTCAGCCATCTTGCTATGCAATGTACTCCTGTCTCGGCTGCAACTCTTGCGGTTGCGTGGGATATGGATAACTATGTCAACTTGTTATATTCTTCAACATCAAAAAAGAGTTTTAGCAATAAATAAATCAATAACAAGAGTTTGTCACTAAAGTGACTATATCCCCTGCCGTTAGGACACCAAAACCGACTGGTGTCTGCGCATTCCCAGTAGGAAGGTTTGTACCAAAAAGAATTGAAATCGGTTGATTCCTTCTTGAGATATCGCGCTCACAATGTTCGGGATGGACGGACATACGGACGGAGCTGATTACTATATCCCCCGCTTCGCGCTAAACGCGCGGCAGGGGATAAAAAGAGACTAAATCCATAATTTCCCAGTAAGGCTGTTGTGTGGGCAGTGTGGGCACCCCACTACGATAATGAGCGGTGGTATAACTGGCCCAAGAAGAATCAGGGCAGCCAGCCCCTTACAAAGGACTAATACATCAAAATGCCCAAGCTAAACCAGCAGCAGTCCCTAGAAGTGCACATGGCTTGGTAGTAGACTACCCAATGAGTATTGAAAAATAATGTGAGCAGGCTCAGCAACTGTGAGGATGGAGCAGTACTTACAGGCAAAACCAAGTGCGACACGAGGTCAACGGGAACTTTAAATACACTTGGAATTCAGTTTAAATATTAAACTGCAAATATTCATCTAGTACAGATTTTAGGGATGCATTTTCTTTGCAGACACTTGGAAAAATGTTGACAAGTGGAAAAAAATTTTACATTAGTTCTAAGAGAGAGGAAACTCGAGGAGGTAGCGGAAGGCTGTGGGAGGGAATAGGGCACACAGACAGAGCTGGTAGGCATGAACTAACTCAGAAAACAGCAAGAATTTCAAACTGTAGGTTTCATACACTGATGGCAATAACTAGGGGTCCTCAGAGACAACCTTTTCTGTGCTCTTGGATACAGTGAAAGGCCATTCCACAGGTGTAGACAGAAAATGTTTCTCATAGTATGGTCCCCGTAAAATCTTAATCCTACTACTTTTTCCTTAACGAGAAAAAAAAATCCACCAACAAGGTGAAATTCGTCTCATATCAGAATCCTAATGGGGAAAAAACATTTCACTTGCCCAGCCCACAGAAACATATAATAAGGTAATATTTTCTCAAAAGACCTCATTCAAGACTCATTATAAAGCACTTGAGACAGACATTTGGAGTTTTTTTTAAATATATAAAATGGGCTCATCTCCTGCAAAAGCAAGTCATAAAACAAATTAATCCTGAGCCTGTAAGCGAAAGCGGTCTGTTGGGACCATTTTACAACATCTACGAACAATATTTACTGTGTTAATTTTCTGCATCTCTCCTCCCATCTATCTCCATGACAACACACCGAAGCCAAATCTAACAAACTCAAAGCAGCCTACCATTACCAACCCATCGGCCAGCCAGGAAGGCATAGAGCCTCCTAACACAGCCCAATCCCAGGGAAGTTGGAGGGGAAAGAGTGAGCATACATCCACAAATTCAGGGTTTTCGCCCACCCTCAGAGAGAGAACCCCTTCCCAGAAGGCTGTGCAGCTCTGACCCACGGCAGCTCAAACAGGGGCCAAGACACCCAGTTACATAACCACATGCAAACACGTCTTTTTGCAAAGGACACGTGTTACAGCTAAAAGCAGTTTACTGGCACTAAAAGACCATGATATTCCTATTTACGAAAATAACAGGAAATTCGGGCAAGAAAAGTCTCATATAATGCATAATAATTATGATTCACATCATGAATGCAATATTTACAAAAATAATACAATAAATACAAATTTTATCAAGTATGAACATTCAAGCTACTCTCCCGGTGAATGACTAATGAGCTGCCCAGAATGCGGTCCTGCTTCCAGCCCACTGCATGCTTGGATAAGCTCCTGCTCCTCGATGTTCCATATTATTGGGACCCTGCATCCTGACCGATGTTAACAAATACTTCCTAGTTCAGGATTTTATTCTGCAAATGTAGGAAGTTAAATAGTAGTAGTATTTGTTCGGATAAAAGTTATGAGAAATGTAATATGAGATGTATTGTCACTCTGTTTTTGTGTCATATGCTCAGTTAGGTGGATCAAGAGGTTTGCCTTGCACTTATCATTATGACACAAACAGAGGCACCTAATATGGGATTTTTTTCACATTTTCAGCCAACAATTCAGTTACCTAAGCAGCAGATGTCATGATACATGCAATTTCCCTCAAACTCGGTGCCCTAGTCAATACAATTTTGCAGTCTCAGTCAAAAACTTCCCCGTTTTAAAATGGTTTGATGAGATGAGATACGATAGGCGTGTCCCAATAATACAGAAACCCAGTGTAAGCAGATTAGATAATACATGGGTGGGTGGATATTAATCATTGCAATAATAATATTTGTTGATAAGGATTCATTGCACAATTCCAGCGACACTAATTATCCCGCACTATGAAGTTCGATGGAAGATATTGGATTGGGGTATGTCCGTCCGTCCGTCCCTCCATCTGCTTGGGCCACAATGGGGACAAGATTTCTCTGAAACTATTACACCTAGATACGTGAATTTTTGTATGCTTAATAAGCTACTCATGATTTACACCGAGTTTGAAAATGGGAGACGAAGTATATATTTTCACTGAGTTACGGCCCTCGATCGTGGCGGGGGATGGTGATGACACTGTCATCTTGTTGTCATAAACACCATAAACGAAGGTGAAGTGAATGCAGGTGTATCTTCTCGTGCCCGTATAAGTGTTCTTTCATGGAGAGAGATCTCCTCATATCTGATGATGTCCACAGCCCCTCTGTGTGCGACGAAGGTGAAAAACAGCAGCCACTTTTTCCTCAGGCGAGTACTTCACTCTGACGTATCACAGTAATAAAATCACAGCAGTAAACATGCAAAACGATGTTCACACTTGGCTCTGCGCTGAATAACCCAGACACAAGGACAGCCGTCAAAACCAGCATCTGCCTGTGTGTGGAACTGACAACAGGAATGTACTGGGCATCAGCACTGGCCAGTTTAAGTGCAGCAGGATGAGATTAACCCTGCGAGAGAGTGAGAGGTAATCACATTAACTCTGCGAGCATGGCGCAACTGGGAGGGCTCTGATTGGTCCGCAGCAGGTGCAGGGAGGGGTCAAATTTCACTGCACTGGCAAGCACATGAAATCGTAGTGGTGACATCATCATGGCTGACATCAGCCAGTAAATGTAGCCAGGATAGCGAATTTGCAAAGACTAGATTCTGCATTCAGCAAAAACCTTTTCTAATATCCATCTACAGTTGGCCATTTCACACCTGACATACTTCACTGTAATTACATAATACTGTATGTTTACTGAAGCAAGATAATCTCAACCAAAGGGCACAACCCACCATTAAATTCTATGACCTTTAGCGTCCATATTTACTCGACTGATATTTATTTATTTTTCTTACCTCAGCCTCTGATGCACTACTGCGACTGACTGTTGTAAGTACACGACCATGCAGGGAGCTGCATACTTAACTCAGTAAAACTGAAAGTGCAAATATCTGAAATGGAATTACAAAGACTTAGCGCTATTAATTAAACTGTAGGACAGTGACTTAAGTAAAGACCATGCAGTTTATTCAGCCCTGGCGGAAGTGTTTGGGGTTACAGAAAGGTTTAAAAAGGCAGGTTTAGAAGTTTATGGGTTCTCCTGGAGAGGGTACTCGGGGAGTTGGAAGTCCTACCCTACAAGCTACACATGTCTATCAAGTGTTATTTTTTTAGAACAGGGCAGGGTTAACCCCTTTGTGCAGAAGCCAAATTTGGCTATTTATGGGTTACCCACTTTAATGCTGTATAATTCAAGATTTAAGCTTCACAAAGAGGAAAAATGTGGCTCAATTCAGGAAAGACACTTACAGCATTTAGAATTACATTGTATTTCAGTTTATTTTCATGATTTTGGTAGAGAAAATGAGCAGCAAACATAAAAAATCTTCATGAGAATTCACCATTGAAATTGCAAAAAAAATAATTCTGACGATTGAAAAACTGCTGGGGCTTAAAACTATACATTTATGGTATCATAAACTCCTTGAGCACAAGTAGAATTCATCTTTAAAATTACATTCTAGATTACCTACATGCTATTAGCCAAATTATACAGCTACCCAAGTGTCTCCCCAAAGTCTCAAAATGATTTGCTGTCAAATCATTAAAAAATCATGTATTTAACACAATTAAAGCTTTAAGGCATGAAATTTAATATGAACGAATGATTTTCTGGTTGAGTTTAGTATGAATTTATCAATATCAGTGCAGTTGAATACCAATGGTCACCAGTAACCTCTCCAAATATGAACGTGCCTTTTCTCCATAATAAAGTTTAGAGTTTTGGCCATTTTTCTTCAAAGCCAGCACAAACACGCATTAAATAAACTGCTAATTAAACGGTCAGAACATTCACCCTGTAATGAAAGCTACCAGTCCCCTCTTCAAAGCTCACGAACCCATTTCAACACTTATAAGGAGCAAGTACACCTCACTAACACAGTAATATCTGAATTCTGAAATATACCTTATTTTAACTGAACAGACACTCCACTTTCAGGGAATATCAAATCCATTGCGTCTCCCGATTCAAAAGAAACGTGCAATGAACGTACCGGGGGTCCACACCAAAATGCACGGGCAGTTCGCGTTTTAAACAGGAAAAAAACCTCGACATTCGACTTAGTTGAGTACATATACATTCCGAAACAGAAAAAAAAAACAAACAAAAATAGCAGCCTGACCTTTTTCGTGAATCCCTCCTCCAGAGACATTGACTGTATAAAATAGAGAGCGATGTATCCAGTAACAAGAACCCTCCGGTCCTGTTTCATTCGAAATAATTCCAATAGAGCATATCGTTCTCATTTAAATTCTGTAATGTAACTGAACACTTCAAGGCCCGTTTTGCGAAACGATTTTCTATAAATCCCGTCTATTTTAGCCGCGTAATGTGCATAACGTAGACAGGATACAACAGCGCATGCTGATACGCATTGGTTTGTGTGCTCTGTGTTTGTCCAATCAATGTGTTTCACTTACTCTAAAATGTTTAAACACTCGGGAATTGGATAAGAAACGAGCCATTCAATACATTGTTATCAGGGAAACTTCACGAGGTGATGAAGTGTAACTCTACAATTACGCAGAAGAGCTTGAGTGTATGGTTGAGTGATTGGCTATCAACGCCAGTACTCGGGTGGATATAAGGAAGCGCTGGATTTGGCAATGAAGGAATCTACGCGTAAATCCACGGTAGGGAACTACAATTTTTTTTGTATGGGACAACTGTAATAGGCAATAGAATGTAAGAGAATTAATACCATGTCGATTTTTTTGCCTCAGAAAACTGATTTTTATGAACTACTAAATGGTATACTGTTAGCTCACTGTGGCTAAACTGGTTGCTACAAAGGATAACGATTTTTTCTGTGTCAAGATATCGTTTTTTCAAACTGCTGAATCGACACTATGGGCAAGGATACTGACCAGTTTGCACATCAGGCTTAGCTGAGGAGTTTAATTCATGCAGCTCTCGAAAAACAGGGAGTGGAGTGAACTTCGCCGTATTCAGAACCGCGTTCGAGGTCTGCTTGCTTGTGAACATTCAATAACTGATCCGGGGGTGCTATCTAGTGATCGAGTACAGTAACAGCGTACTTCCAATTTGCAGGTCTATAGACGCGGGCATCTACATCTGCAGAAAGGGGTTAATCTTCCCTGTTTCCCCAGACACGCCCCAGGGGGCTCACGGCCAATCGTTTTCTTTTATTCTAATGCCCTTTATGATGCTTAATCCTACAACAAAGAACACGCGTAGAGCCGCGCCTACCAAAAAAAATGATGTCATCCAGACCAAAGTCCTTCCCTTTTCCCCTTGGTAAAGAACAAATTCTGAATATTTGGCAAAGGTTGCAGCTTACTCACGACTGACATAAGACCTTTATACTCAAATATTGCCATTTTGCCTTCACCAATATTCACCTGTACTACAAACAAGGCCACAAATGGGATTTTAACCATACAAATTAAACACTATTTCCTCTCACAGCATAAATTATGGGTCACAAGAAACATTCTGAGAGTGGGATGGAATGTACCAGATAATTACGTTTGGGAGAGGCTACCTTGACTAGTGTTGAACATAAGGGGCTGTTTGTTCGGGAGCCTGAATCTTATTTAAGGCAGATAAACGGGATAAAATATCTCCTTCTCAGGGGCACAATGAGCTCTGTCATTTCAAATCAGTAGACATCTGCAGACATTATCAGGCTTTGGAGCAGAAACTAAAATGGATAAGTCAGGGAAAATCCACAATACTCTCTCTGTGCCAGGGTACTTACCACAGTGGAACCATAAAACCGAGACAGCCATTTCAGCACACATACAAAACAGATAAAACCCAAAGGCTAAGCCAGTGATAATGACCCTGGACCTATCTGCTGAAAAATAATGATCTTAAGCACAGTATTAACCCAAATATGGCTGATCCCCAAAGTGTGGTCTGGGCAGAGAAAAAAGCCTTCCAAGGGACAAGAATGGGCCCAGAAAAGAGGGATTTACAATGTCCCCGAACAGGAGAAAACAAGATATTAGAATAACACTGCAGATGTTCCTGCATAACCCAGCACTCAGTAATACACTGCAGATGTTCCTGCACAACCCAACGCTCAAAAGTAGCTCCGCTATTCCCACACAACCCATGAATCAGAAGTTAACAGGAGCAATCCTCAATGACCCAGCACCCGATATCCCGGCGAGAGGTCCTGCATGTCAGGCTGAAGGTGACAATAGGCATCATGTGGGTTGAGGCGGCAGTGGTGGTATACTAATGCTCGCAATTGCACTGCGGCGCCGGCTAGCAACTCGCTCAATCACAACCCAGAGACACTGAGGTCTCGAGCCAGTCACTCACACTATAAATCAGAGGCGTGCTCTCCAACTCTGGCCAGTTCCATTTAAGGACAGAGGAGAACAGCACTCTGGGACGAAAAAAAAATTCTGCTCATTCAGCGAGACAGAAATAAAAGTGAACTGTAAGATACTGAGGCCAAATCCCAGAAGGAATCAGTGGACACTCTCGGCTGGAGAGTGCAGAAGGTTTCCTGCGTCATCTGCAGGACTGTTTGCCAGCGGGTACTGAGGATCAGCAATAAAAGCACATCCCAGGGGATATTAGTGATAGATCACCCCTGTAGTCTTCTGTACTTTTGGCAGAGAAAAAAAAAATACAAATCCCGAATCCAAATCACACACAGATCATTTGTGTGCTTGTGGGACAACACAATGAACTCTCTCACCGCAGTGATGTAACAGGATTGCCTGCAGAAGATTACTCTGCTGAGCTTTGGAGCTCCGTTTCATTTTTAACTCTGAAAAACCAGATGTCGAACCGAAGAGTCCCAGGCATTATGCAGTACAAATGCAGAACCTGACATAATGTGGTTCAGACAGGCAGCCTGTGGTAGATCACATGTCTAAGTTCATGCTGTAAAAGGATGTAAACATATCCTCCACAACCTTAAATAGTTGACAGGTCAATGAACAAAAACCAACACAAAGGTCCATCATCAGTGAAATCTGAGGGGGGAATCCCCACCCATACCACTGCTTACCTCATGGTGTTTCTAACCAATCGCAAGTATCGTGGCTTACAACAACCAGAACATTGCACAGACCGGACTACTAGACAAACTCAGGATAGCAATCATGGTGTAATATGCACTTTTTTTTTTTTTCGCAAGCTCAGTCAGAAGTTCCCCTTATGATATACTCTTTACTTGGATGAAACTCATATTTATATAAACAAATCTATATTTATAGCCATGTATATATATATATATAAACTGACGGAGCAGAATGTGCTTCTCCTTTTGGTACAGCAGCCCTTGATATAGCCACCTACTTCGTTCCCGATGTGCACAGCAGAATGGAGATTTAGTGCTTTCGCTGACAGGGAAAAGACACAGCACACCACCCAGACAGACTCATTTACTGTGTCATTTCCACTTGCAGCACTGACAGTCAGTCAGGGCACGTGTCCAAGGGCAGCCATTATTACCCAACCACCCGCAGTCATTAATAATGGCTTCAGCATTGGGTCTCAAGAGTCGGCCTCCAATTTAAGAAATGAAGCTTAAAGTCAGAGGCCAAGAGAGCTTCCAACTGAAAACGGCAAAAAGCTGCTGGCTACTTAAAAAGAGGAAGTACAATGCAGGCATTGCGTTCCTGTGGTTCCGTATGCCACTGAGAGGAATTCAGTTGGAGGGATGTCAAGTGCCAAATAAAAAAAAAAACAGTGCTTTCATTGAATGCGTTTGTTCCGCACTTTGGTTAATCATTTTTCCCGGCATGTCGGCACAGTTTTGCCCATTCTCAGAAACTAAGCAGGAGTTCTGTGCCGATTTTTCAAATGCTGACTACTTGTTTTCTGCATTTACAGCCATATACGCTGCTTTCGCGCAGATGTTAAAATTCTCAGGCTTCTAAAGGATTTCCTTTTCCTGTGGCTGGAGAGTGTCCAGAGAAGAGAGTGCCCTGCAGTGTAGAGACAGAGTGAGTGATAATGGTGTCAGCCAGAATGAAGTCGTGAAGCAGCCAGCGCCAAAACTGCCTCGCCATCTGACCCTGATTATTGATAACCCAACCCCTGAGCGCCTTACCCCCACACACTCCCGAAATATACTGTTTTCATGCAATGAATCATGGCGTTCTGTGGAAAAATCCCAGCCCAGGGATTTAGCCAAATTCACAAAACTGAGAATTAGGAACAAGCAATTGTTTGATTATTCAAGCCAATCAAAAGTCAACCAATTATAAATCCATCAAAACCAAAAAAAAGGGAGGCGACTGTTTGAGAACTTGATCCATTTCAGTTCAATTAAAATCTAAAGTAACTATGTTTTCAGTACTTTTTTGTGTATGTGTCCTGCCTAACCTTGCTATTTTTGGCAAAATACTACAGTTTGTGTTTCATAACACCAAGGATTTAATGTAAGTAGGACAGGGCTTTTGGTCTGGTCTTGTCTGGATTGAGTCTTCAAACACAATGCATTCTGCTTTACAGGTCTGTTCATGCGCGCTCTGCCACTCCCACAGAATCCCCCCCTCCTCCGCCACAGCTCCAGGGCCCAGAGAGAAAAACAGCATCATTAGAGGCAAGCTTTCCTTCCACAGGGATGGTGAGACTGTGACAGCCTCCCGGCGAATCTTTGTAGGCCTTCATGTATGCTGTCACTCTGAGTTGAGACCCAATTTCCCTCCATTTTAAAGAACAAGCAGTCTATTTATTGTTGGAAACAGCAGGCGACATCAAGTTGGTATAAATATTTAGACAGGCATTCTCACAGCCAGCCCAAAAATTTGCCGATGTTGCACATACTGATTTATGGGGGCTTTCATTATCAACAGCAGGATATTTAACACCTACCATGCATATTGAATAATATTTTTCAGCCTTTTTTATACATCTGCTCAAAAACGATGCAGTAAAAATGATCTATAAAGACATAAGAGTTATAGACAATTAATGGTTTCCAGCTGTCACCCAAAATTATGAAGGAAAGGAAAAATGTTAATGCGTGACTTCAGGAACATGTAGCACACCGCGAGGTCGCTGTTAAGAGTATCAATCCCAGCTCATTCCTAGTTTATCACTTATTACTCAAAACTTTTTGGCTACTTCATGAAGAGCAATTAACAACAGTTCGGTTGCTTTATGCAAATGTACAAATCAGTTTCTTTGTTTGGTCCGAGGCTAACTAATACGCATGCTGTAGACCTTGATGGATCAGTGTAGACAGTGTATGGTAATGACAGCCATTGCCTGATAACAGTCATACTGTGATTTTACAGCAGAGGTCCATGTCATGCCACAAAATATCGTGAAGAGCAACTCACTAAAGACTGCATTCAGCCCAACTACAGAAGGGAGGATATTCATAGCCTTAAATGCACACAGCTTGAGGAACAAACAAGATAATCAAGGAACAGGAAGGAAAATCTTCAGAGAAGATTATCGCACCAGGTCTGCTGCCGTGTTACACAGCGTCTCTTACAAGCAATGCAGTATTTCAGATAAGAGCAACGCCCACAGATTGCGCTTCCTCAATCTGCCAGAAACTTCACAATAAGATGAAGGGCACGGATCGAACACTAGGATGATTGAGAGGGTGGAGAAGACAGACCGTTTATCCGCGAGGACCAAACTGACAGACTGCATGCTAAGTGCGCTGGTGTCGGGGTTATTAAGGCAATAAAGACAGAGATATGAGAAATCACGTGCCATCAAAAGGCCATAAATGGTAAGCGACAAAGCTGTTACCCTTGAATGTACTGTAATTGGATAGTCTACCTTAACGGTTACAGGAACATGCTGTCACAAGCTAGCATTCCTTTCTACTCGACATTCACAAGCTAAGAACCACTCCATCAAAACTGTTAATTGAATGCAAACAAGGACATTGGTTGAGCTGATGCTTGCAATTAAAATAGTAAATTTTCAGTGCAGGAGGGGCACGGTCAAAAGTGCAACAGGTCGACAGTGTGGAAAGATGAAGGAATCGCTGTTGCTCAGTGAAGTCCTTGGACTCTGGCATAGAGGCGCGGAGGGACACGGGTACAGATGGATAAGGGTGGAAGGGTGGGTCACGTTAATGAGGTCATGACAGAACAGGGAGTAGACGGAGAGGGTTATGGGAGATATGAACGAACGGGGACGGCTTGAGGTGTGGTTTTGCTCCTACACTACAGCTATTTAATTATATTCCCGAAAAGTGAATAAAATACGATGATCTTAAAGACTCATTTCAGTACAAACGAGCTTGAAATACCGAGATCCCCGCCATAAAATGCCTGATTTCCAGCCTGAAAACAAATCGAGTGGAGAGACAGACATAAGGAGAGTAGGACAGATAGAAGAATGAAAAGGTACATCTACTCAACGACATGAAGCCATACATTAAATTTTATTGAGAAATACTGAACTATTTAGGAGTTCCAGCCCCGAAAAGAACAAGATGGCTGATGTCTGGCCTTGAACCAAAACGCAGAGGAGGGACGGACATCTACGTGATAAGATGCATCCAAAAATAACATTTTGTTGATAAAAATCTAGAACGGTTTAGGAGTTCTGGCCCGGAAAAGAATGGGACGGCTGATATCTGGCCTGGAAACAAAACACGGTGGAGGGCTGGACAGACGGATAGGAGGACAGTAGGAAGCATTAAAAGGCACATCAACACTAAAACATGTATCCATACATTAAATATCGTAGACAAATATTGAACTGTATAAGAGTTCTGGGCTAGAAAGGAAGCGTGATGGACAGACAGACAGACAGACTTTGTGGTGGGGGAAAAATATTGATCCTCTACCTTAAATCGGCACTTATGAAATGCAGTATGATCACATATTATAGCTATTAGAGCATCAACCTAAATCCCCAACTGTGAAGACTAGCAATAGCCTCATGCCGGCTTGTCCACCAAAATCACAAAGTTTACAGACTAGCAGTAGCCGCCCCAGTGCAGGTGATTTTCTTTCTGTACCCTCTTGATCGTAACTGAGCGATGTATCCTGTTGTTGGATGAGAATGTTGTTTTGCCAGTAACAGAAACAGGTGTTTCTGAAGGATGATTAGCAGGGAAGAATAATCTCTGTCAACTATCACTCCCGTAGTGAGGCGACCAATTATTTCCCTGAGGTTACTTGTCAGTCACAGAGAAGTAATCTACTGAAACTCAAAGCTACACTGAATTTACCGGAGCCACTGGCAAAACCTCATTTGTCAGAAGAAAGTTTCCAACAAGATCATTGGCTGCTGAAGACTATCCAGCCAATCTATATGAAGGGTCTCACAGTCGTCTACGCCACGAGTGACAGACTTACAGAGCAACACAGCTAATTGTGTCAGGTTAATGGGTGAATACTAATTCCCCTCAACAACATCCACCCACCCACCCACCCACTCACTCACTCACTCACTCACTCACTCACTCACTCACTCACTCACTCACTCACTCACTCACTCACTCACTCACTCACTCACTCACTCACTCACTCACTCACTCACTCACTCACTCACTCACTCACTCACTCACTCACTCACTCACTCACCCACCCACCCACTCACTCACTCACTCACTCACTCACTCACTCACTCACTCACTCACTCACTCACTCACTCACTCACTCACAGTATGTATCGCAGTATGCGTATGTATTCCTTCAGTGCGTACAATGCAGCCTTGCCAGCCTGAATGAGGGATGGGATCTTGTACAATCCCAATGCATTTTTTTTTTCATGCATAATAATTGTTGTGGGGATCAGGTCCCAGAATCACCAAACTTATAGTTATATTTGCTATTTCTGGATAAGTTCCCCTGGTTTTTGGCTTCCGATCAGCTTTTACCCATCTACAGGGAGGGTGGGCCTATTTTTTTGTTGAAGGTAGGTGGCCATTTCCAATTAGCCATGCGGTTACAGTAAATCATACACCAGATTCTGGCAAAAAGCAGCGCTTGATACGACACACAAAGAATATGACTAATATGTATGTCACAGTTACCCAGGGAGTTAGTTACGGGAAATGTCTGTTCTTGATAATCAGCAAAAATTCAACATATTTCAGAGCCAAAATGTCTGTCTGTGGAGCCATGAGTATTTTGCATTAATGTTGAACATTCTCTAATGTTACCATCCAGTGCCAAATCACTAAATATGCATATTATTATGGCCAACTCAAATCTAAGTGAGTCGCAGATTCTGGCATCTCCTGGGGGCAGGAGGATGCTAGTTCCTTCCAAGTCCTAAAGTGGATTCAGGAAACATCGAAAGCACGCTCTAATCACAGTGAGCATTGTTCGTTGAATGCAAATGTGGTCTGTCACTGGAAAAGCAACGTATGGTGATGTTACAACTGCCCTGTGCTCCACACTCCCTGAGTTGTACCATGTAAGGTTCATCAGTCATAACTATCAGGCAGGACAGTCTACAATGCAGTTAATATGAGCGTTTCCCCACTATTGGGAAGCCCACCTTAGAGCCACAAAAATTCAGTCTGTAGACTTTGTCAGGGCTGAATCACCCAGTCACCTGGGAGGCTCCACGCGCTGCCGCCTAAATCCCCAGGGATAAGCTAACGGGATTACGAACTGCCAAGCAGCCGATCGCACTGGCCGACACCCCTGAATGGGAGAGTAAAGGTATTCGGATCACCATGCTGCCCATGATAACTGGGGACTGGGAATGGTTGCCAGATCATGGGTTACGTCTTCCGCAACAGACCTGTCACCCCTGCACATACAGGGCATGAATCTGCTCAAGTACTCACTGCATGTAAGCTTGCAATCTTAAAATTTTTCAGTCTTCTCTGTTTAGTAAAAAGACTTTTCCCATATTTCACTCAACGTAAGTGAAATAATAATTCAAATCAGCACGTGTGATACATTGTCGGAGAGTACTAACTACACTTAGGTAAAACTTGCTCAAGCCGGGATCACTTCCTCGCCTGCCCGCACGTAGCGGAAGATTTCAGTACACTTGATGTGTGCAAGCGTGTTTGTGTCAGAGACAGGGGACTGAATGTAATTGCTAATCCCATTATTCTTTAGTGTATGACAGTACACAGACACATGCTCCTCAGAGTAAACATTACCCAGGACACTACAAGTAATACTCTACAACCAGTATTAATCCTGTAAGCATTCTGCAAAGGCATTTATGAACTTTAACACAATGTATGACACATTGATGCACATCAAGCTTACATCACACTGCCTACACAGGACAAGAAACGAAGTGTATAAACTTTTGTTTTTCAGTTCAAATTCACAAAAGGCATGTGCCCGCGCGCACTGACACAAATTCACCATAGTTTCACCAACTACTCCTGCTGTTGAGGTACGGCACTGCAATGATTCTCCTGCTGGATTGGTAGCCAAGTTCATCATCGCAGGCAGCGTGAATTACTCTGAGGCAATACCAACCCTTAGAGACAGATTCTCCAATGCAGAGCTCAAATTTGACAGTAATCCAAGTGTATCCTGCATTAATGGTGCACATTCTCAGTACCCGTGGGCGTAGAACCAGTTTGGTGACAACAGAAAGAAAACTAACAGTAAATTAAACCCACATCCATTCATAAAGCCATTATTTACAGAATGTATTCCCAAGAACCAAAACCATGGTGACATCATCCTATAATCTTACCTCTGACAATATTTCCATTGTAACTCGCTTAGAACTGACAGTGCTATCAGGCAGATTGTTCAGTCATCACTATGGGGATTTTAGCTCAGCAGGAAGTAGATCAAAATATGCTCAAATACTGGTAAAATTCACAGTAATGTACTATTGAAGTCTCCACAGCATGCACTCCTCTCCCTTATGTGTTTTCCAGCTAAAAACATCAAATAGGAGGAGTGTTTCTGACTCTACTAGCAGGTCTGTGGCAGTAAAAAACAGGTCAAAGCTAGTTCACTTGCTGCAGTACGCAGATCGTTACACAGGTTGACTATACATATTATAGACGGATCCCCAGGTAAACAGTCAGTAATCAGCTGCACCGGTCAGCCACAACATTAATAGCACAAACAGGTGAGGTAAATAACATTGATTATCTTGTTACAATGCCACCTATCTGAGGGAACAATATATTAAGACAGCAAGCGCTTGATGTTGGAAGCAGGAAAAATGGGCAAGCGTGAAGATCTGAACTACATTGACAAGGATCAAAATGCGATTGCTAGATAACTGGGTCAGAATCTCCAAAACGGCAGGTGTTGTGGGTTGTTCTCCAACTGAAGTGGCAAGCACTTACCAAAAGTGGTACAAGAAAGGACTACTGATAATAGCATCATGGGCTGACTGATGCACACGGGGAGCAAAGACCTGCTGGTCTAGTCTAGAAGAGTGACAGTAGCATGATCTGATGAAAAGGTTATTTCTGGCTATGACAGAAAGGTGTCAGAACACAAGGTGCATCACAGCTTTCAGCGTGTGGGGCTGCTTCGCCACAAAGCAGTCACAGCGCACAAGCCACCGAAAGTGCGGACCATGGGCGCATAATTGTTAAAACTGGAACATGGAGCAATGGGTGGCCTGGTCTGGTCAATCCCATGTGTGTGCCTAGTTTCCCATATTGTATTTTATACATCCATTTTGCAATTACAATGCAATTAATCACTGCTAAAAAAAACTATATCACCTGAGGGCTGGTGATGCATGGGATGAGTTTAGTCATTTGGGAACTTATATATGAAATAGGAGGAATGCAGAGAGAGCAGCTGTCAGTCCAAGGCATTCCCTTGCTTCACATTTCCACGGTTTTACCAGGAGCCGGCGATAGCTTCACAGAAAATGATTAACCCGGACCAGGGGAAGAGCGCGAGAATGACTCTCTCCTGTGGAGCAGCGAGCAAAATCGCACGGCGAAAGGGATTAACCTGCAGGTCACCCCTCCCCAGCCCCTGTCCCGTACAGCCGCGCCTGGGGGAAGAATGTAAGAATGTCACCACACACTGTGATGCTTGTACCTGCTCTCCGACCTCCGACCCCACTGTTTGACAAACTCAGTAAAAAAGCCGTTAACACGTCAATGATAAGTAACTAACCTCAACGCCCTAGGCCAGCAATACCAGCGACAAGAGGGAGTTACTTTAACCACACAAACTCTTGGAGCTGGTCCACAGACGCAGATTGAAGCAGCTTTCACACCGGACGCGAAACAAATTTTTTGCACGACGAATTACATTCAAAGTCAATGCAAAGATGCAAATACATGAGAAACCCGTGTATTCGCGTCATTGCATTGACGTTGAATGTAATCAGTCGTGCCAAAAATTCGTTTTGCGTCTGGTGTGAAGGCAGCTTAAGTCTAGCCCTATTAAATTTGCTACCAAGATAGATGCTACTACCTCATGCATAAGCTAAATGATCATGAATGATTATTTTGAATTGTTCATCCATGTTTTTCAAATACTAATTTAAATACTTCTACACTTTAGACGACCAACTCTTTAATTTCCTGACATCAGTCCCAGAATTACAAATAGTATGGTAAAGGGACCAATCGAAAACGCATACTTTTATAGCCAATGAGACTATAAAATCATTCCAAGACCCATCACATACGACAATCCCACTACAAATTTTGGCTCTTGATACTGCTTTTGAAATAACTACAAAAATCATTATAGAGAGACTGCCTTCAATGAAACATGTAGTTACACATCAACCAATGTCTCATCGCATGCAGCGATGAAGACTCCCTCAGGGCAGGTCATGTCAGGAGACCTCGGGGAAGGGCTGCGGGTGTTGGGCTGCCTGAAAACCACTCAAACATAGGTTTCTCACCTGTTAGAAACCGGTAACTTCTAAAATCACTTAAATTTGCAGTCAACCACGTTATACACTGACGAAAACGTATTGTCATTGAAGTTAGCTGGATTAGCCTGGGTCTTCAGGACGGTCACATAAGGATAGATCGGAGGCAGTCGAAAGACTGTAGCAGGGCAACCAGACTCCGACTTCCGACATGTTGTCCCCAAAACAGCCGAGACGCGAGAGCTCATGTAACAGTGTTGGCAGTCGCACCGATCAGGTCAGCCAGAAGCATTTGATCCGTACCACCTTTCCGTGTAAAACACACCAGGTTTAACAACTCCAACTTGCTTCCAACTTTCCTTCATGACCTTTCTTCTACCTAGACTCATGCTCAATCACACACTGTTACCAAGGTGACTCTGGAAAAGAATGTTTAAGAATCAACAAGTGAAGACCCTGGTGCGAGAAGTACTCAAGTCACAAAACGAAATGGTCTGAGTATGTGATACATCCATGAAATATGATAATTGTAGACTTAATTGCCAAAAGTACTTAAGTCACAAAATGTCCATTTCGCAAAAATTGAGAAAATCGACTTTTATGCAACTATAAAAGACATTTTCCCACCCTCACCTCACAGAGCGTAAGAATGCGACCATCGTCTGTTCCATACAGAATCAGGATCTGAGGTTATCGGAGGCCAATTCGGTTTCCTACCTGTAATTGATACATTGCAAATCAAAGCAGAATGTTTGAGGTCATGGAAGATCAAGGCATAAAAATACTGCCTGGTTTGAAAAAGTCAACACCACATAAATAGCCAAACTTGAACTGAATTTTATCAGGGTTGATTTACTAGATAAACAGCTTCATTGACTCCCCTTTGGCTGGGAATAACTCTCTATTACCACATGGTTTCATTAGCCCCGGATGACAGTCCTCCTTGCACAGACGTGCTCAGATCGTGTCCTTATCTTGAGGCAGACCTGTGATAGCAGGCAGAGATTAATTATTCCTGGCAAAGCTAAAGTTTGAAAATGAAAATGACGCCCTCCATTCCCATGAATTTCTGTCCAGTAGGTGCTGAGTATCCACTCCTTGGCAAATTTAACAGCGGCAAATGACAACAAACCAATACAAAGAACCCCTCGTATTCAATAAGTTTTTATGCATTGCCAGTCCGCTCTCCTCTGCTTGGTAACAAAAACAAAGAATAATTTGCTTAAATTAACTTAGACACACCCATGGCGAGTTGTTAGTTCACCAGTGTGAGCATATCAGCAAAACCACACAAATTGAAAAAAATTTTCCCATGCAGTGTAGCCAATAAAATTAATTTGGCATGACAGAAATGACTTCTTTGCCAAATGGAGGCCTTATATATCAGAAAGATGAACACAGGTTTTATATGTAGCAGGGGCTACACAGCACGTCCTTGATTAAATTATTACACTGTACACCGGTCATTTATATCGTCCATTATGTTGACACAGCTCTGTAATGACAACATTCTATGTGCGGCATGAGATTTGTGTGCAAGTTTTGAAGATGCACGTCAAGATTGGCAAAGTAGTTTCTTCCTTTCCTCTCAAAACCTTAAAAAAAAAAACAAACAAAAAAATAAACAAAATAAAATTCAGTTTGTGACATAATAATTAAAAAAATGAACATAAAAAAAAAACCTTTAAAAAAATGACATGCAATTATGCGATAAGGCTAACAATATTCTTTTTGCATCCCTCCAATGGGCTTCGGCATAGTGAAATTAACTCGTTCAGTGTTTTCGACTCTTAATTTAACTTGATTTCTTCTTTCATGTCATTTATTTGACATGCTGAGGACGGCCAGGCACCAAAACCCTTCATGCTGTCAGAACATTCAATCCGAATGGAATTCAAGACAGTACACTGTTATCTGTTTTTACATGGTCACAACTTACATTGAGCTCCATAATCAATAAAAAGTAGTCGGAGAGAATAACTCCATCACAGTGACATCATTAATGGGCCTTTCAGAGGGGCGATCTCATTCCTCTACACTGATTCACAATTCACCTCCCTGACATTACAGTCTGCGGCAGATACTCAAATTTTACCCCACATCTCAGGTTTCATTTGTCTATTTAAATACCAGGGCCATCGTCAGCACTGGAACAGACATACAAAGTAGATGCTGAAACACTTGCGAAGTTGGGATTGCTGAGGCGAACTGCGTTTCAGATGAGGGATGTAGGCTTTAAAGAACTGTGCCGCCACATCTGGGACACTGCGCAGTATTTAGTCTACGAGAGAAAACTCTAAATTATCAATGAGAGGCGCCAAAAATACCATGCCCAAACATGGAGCAAAGAGCACTGCATTCTGCCCACCTTCAGCTAGGGACTCCGAGCACTAAGATTCGCCAACTCGCAACGTGATTACAGAAAAAGTGCAAGCTATGATGAGGTTGTACAAGTATTAAGTATTACAATTTAAAGCCCCGAAAAAGTCAATGCCAAGACTCTTTAGTAAACGTATAATTTCTGTTTGTGAGTGCTTATGGAACTTGTATGGAAAATTTGAGAACTCAGTTTTATTCTCATCTTTAAATACAGTTTTATCTTTTCCTGACAGCCAGTGCAAAGTGGGAACAACTTTCCAAAGAGATCACGGAGGTCAGCGATTAGAACTGAGAATGCTGGCGTCGTCCGGCACTGAGTGAAATCATTAAATCATGTATGTGACAGAGGGATTCAACACCGCTCAATTTCATTTTTCAACTAGTAAGCTATATCTTCACATTACCACGTGCCATGACCATCCGTCGATTCATACATACATCTGAAACAAAAATCGGGCATGAAACTAAATCAGACTATCCCAGGATCACACTCGCCCTTCCTAAAGTCTCAGTGTATGGAGAACCTCTTTTGGACACAAGTCCAACAGAGGATGAATGATTACTTATGCTATTCTACATAGCCATGTAGAAATGTATGACTTTGAATTGTGGGTCTTAAGTGAGCATGTGAGTATGCGCGTGCTTGTTTGCATGATCATGCAACCATTGGGGTTAAATTAAACTTGTCTCAACTATAAACAATTATCCAATATAATCATTATTCTTAACACAATGACCAGAAACATTGCCAAAATACTTCTCAGTCTGTGAAGCATATCAGTAAAATGGCAGTGTAACCTACTTTTCAAAAAGCAAACAACGTCCAGCCTGAGTTTCCGTGGCAACAGCACAGGTGCAACTGATAAGTCCCCCCACCCCCCCACCCCAACTAACAGCGAGTATCTGCGTGCGTCTCGTTGGCCGACCTTGAAATCACTGCCGGTTTCTCCTTCACCTGCATATGACACATCGAGGAAAAATGGGGCCAAGTTTGCTCAGTTCTCAGGAAATGCAGAACTGCTAATTGGAGATGGTGTCCTTTGAAACTGAACTCAACAGACTGGCATCAAATTTCCTCGACCTGACAACATCTACGCAGTCAGACAAAATGGGAAATCTAACTGGAGTATATGCAGGGGAATTCCCAAGTCGCCAGGGCACAGGGCTTCGTTTAGAGACTCCGCACAACCAGCATGATTATAAACCTAAATTAATATACTATAAATAACACTACGGCATCTTTAATAAGACAGGGTACTGCCAAGCTGGAAAAGGTCACTAGTATTCAACTTTATTCGGTAAAATGCATTTCAGCTTTATTTGCAACATGTAGGCCACACAGACATCACCTAGACACATTGATTTTAGATTTACATGATACAACTGATGACAAATGAATGCATGAATCCAAGCAGACCGATTTATTCATAAACCCAAAATAAAACACTGCAGTATATTCCCATTAAAAGCACCTCCGATACTGATATATCTATGTTTTATTTCAACAGAATGGCAGAAGTTTAGGCAGTTTAAGGTAAATTGCATAATTTCTGCAAAAAGTGACAATTAAGCAAACCGTATTACTGACACAAGAGCAACGCAGAGCGTGTCATATGCCTCCGCCTGTATGTTGATCAAGGGCATATTGATATGGCTGATGTGGCGGCCATATTAGATATCGCACGACGCTGGTTTTCAAAAGGAACCTTCCTCTAGCCGCTCCCAATACGCCATTAAGAAAATGGCATCAATCCGACGAGGGATTCCATAGTTATCCCACAGAAACAAAAAGTTTACGGACAACGGACGGACGATGGATGGACGGACATGGTGTCGACATAATGCCCCCTTCCTCTTTCGAGGGCAGGGGCATAAAAATGGCAGATAAATTCACCAGCAGACATTTTTAAGAAGCTCGTACACTAAAAGTACCTGGACCCCCTGACAACTAATATCTCATCCAAAATTATGGCCATTCTTCTCATACTGGTCCACACCTGGTTGCTGCAAATGCCTTCTTTCTCCTGGGAAAGATTTACACCAGATTAAAATTCACTTCCCTTCAGCCAAAGGAGCATTAGTGAGGTTGGGCATTGATGTTGGACATGAGGCGTGGCACGCAGTTGGCTTTGCAATTGGCTCTGTGCAGGCCAATCAAGTTCCATATTGTCACAGACACATTGGGCCTGCGCTAACACTCATGCGCAACTGTGTTACAGAGAACAAGACGCTGAATGTGAAGGCTGTAGCATGTGTAAACATTCTGAATGAATGACACTGCTAGCAAACAACATCCCATTGGCCAACTGCATTCAGCAGAACTGCCTGATGTGCGAACAGTGGATAGTATGCCATCCCATAACAACTCTGGCACAAAGATGAGAGGCCATTTTAAGGATGACAGTGGAAGAAATAGTGTTCTGTAAATGTCAGTAAAAGATTAAACATAAAATAACCATTACATAAAAATGGCCTTTAATATTAAAAGTTTTATATAAATGCCACCAATTATGAGGTAAAGTTGTGTTTTGACGTGTTATGAGGGGAATGTTATGCTACATCACAGGTAAAAAACCCTGGTAAGAGGACAGATGGGGTGGCGCTGTACAGTATGTCTGATATTAAGCATATGGCACTGATTTATACACTTAGCACCTACTACATCAATGGTTGAGTCGTAAGCGTCTAACCACATTCAGTACCTTCAGATTTCATGTGGCCATTTAGTAGGCTCCATATCCATATGGATGTAAAGTGGTCACCCAGTCCATTTTCATTCGGAAACAGGCAAGGGCCACAGGTAGAAAAGCACTGAATTTTCCACAACGTGACTGTTTGCTGTAGCAGTAAAGCTTGCCTTCAATGGAACTATGGAACCAACCCCAAATCATAAAAAACAGCCCCAAACCAACGAGCGCCCAGATATCATTGGTCATATATTGTGTGACAAATAGACAACCATAGTCCTCCATCTGGTAACACTTGTTAGTATCAGGGTGTCATTGAGTTCAAAGGCTGCCCAGTGCCCTGGGTATGCCGAGTGGATTGGGTTCGATGGTGCTAAAATAAGAGGCTGGCGAAGGAGAGAGCCGACAGTAATGCTCAAAGCTGAGCTCCATTCTGCACATTCCAACAGCCATCTAACCTTCTGCAAACCTCCCCCCAACCCTGCTTTCCGCCATCTTATACACTCTCTCCCAAACCCCCCGATCCCCCACAACATCCACTTAACCTTCCGCAAACTTCCCCCCAACTCCGCTGCTTGTCACTTAAGACACTCTGTCCTTACTCTGATGCTCATCCACCATTACATACCCTCTCTCCTAAACACCCCAACCAACTGCCCCAAATGCAGCACCCACTGCGGTGTCATGAAATGTAAATGTAACACCAAGGACCAGAGAAAATACAATATAATGCATCATGCAACAAAAAACCCCTGAATACGTGAATATATTGACTTAAGGACCAAACATTGGGTGTGAGGTGTTTTGCATGTGGCGCAGAACGATATGAGAAACAAGAGAGAAATCCACAGTAATTCTGAAATTCTTATGGGCACATATTCCACGTGAGAATCTGAAATATTCCATTTTTAAAATTTTTTTTTAAAATTTTTTAAAATTTGGCATCCCCAATCCCACCTAAATCTGGAATGCCCGATTGGGGAACCATGTACAGGGCTTGTTCGTATGCGACCCCTTGTTGCCAATTCAGGAGAGAGGGACGGCTCGCGGCTCTCCTCCGAAGCACGTGTCCGTCAACTACTGCTTCTTTACACTCCTCGCAAGTTCAGAATGAGGGCGAACATGAACAAGCTTAGAATCTTTCCGACGAGCGCCCGTCAGGCCAACAGGACGCGCTTGAGCAACGAACGAAACAACTTATATTACCCTTTCTGGCAGACCATTCCCAATTTGCATCCCTGTAGAGCAATAGCCAATTGTGCGCTACTCTGAGAAAGCTGCTGATTGGTACGACCGGGGCTCTAACCTGCGCCGTGATAGTCACTTCTGCTCCGCAGTGCAGTGCTTTAACTGAGTGAGCTACCCGACAGCAAATATTGCACAGTCCTATGTTCTTCCTGATATTTTTTGTGCTTAAAAGCCCTTACAGTAAAAAGGTAAATCAAATGGCTTAATCATTTTTAGTTGGACTAAGATGAGAAGACTTCGTCAAGTCACAGTTGCAAACGCCAATCAACTTCAAGACCAGCCCCTCACCCACAAATGCATCACAAAAACAAAACAGTCTCATCAACAGCCCGTCCCCCAACTAACAATGAACAGAGTGAAAGAGCAGGAACATTTTCTTTGGTCCAGTAGCTAAAGAAAGCAGTTTTCTTTCAGCTGGCAACACACTGCTGGCAAACGATGGCTCATCACGTCCTGCCTCATTACCCAGGCAAAAAGGCTGGCTTGTGTCCTGGATCAGTCTCGCGCTGTTATCTGGCCATACTGAGGGTGATGCACGGCCCCAACTATGCCTTATTTACATAAGCAGAATCCGGCACCCATCAGGACATCATCCGCCATCTTGTCCCTGTGCCATCCTTCACTGCTTATGCAGCCATACACACCAAGGTCTGTGAGGATTTACACCGTGACACTATGAAGAAATCCCTGCAATTATTACATGATGTTTCACAAAATATGGATGTGAAGCGAATACCTGCAAAGGAAATCTGAGAAACTGTAAACAATTGTTCTGCAATCCAATGTGCAGGAGAACAGAGTTGAAAGAAAAAACTGGGGTGGCACAGTGATGCGGTGGTTAGTCCCGTGACCCTGCAATACAGAGGTGCTGAGTTTGAGTCCCGGTTAACCAGGACTTCTCTGAGGAGAGTTATTAGAGCATTTTTTCCCTGTGTTCCCTCGGATTTTCTCTGGGCTCTCCAGTTTCCCCCTCCCCAAAAATATAGGAACACTCCTCCTATAGTCCCTGAACAAGGCTCTGGCTTTGGACCTGGAGTCGGTCTACAGACGCTGCACCGCGGCTTTCCACTGCTCCGAAGTAACTGGGATGGGTCAACTACAGAGGAAAGAAATACCCAGCAGGGATCAAAAAAGTAAAACTCATGTTATATTAACTTTTTCCCCGTCTAAATACTCACAGATGTCTCTGTATGGGGACACTAGAACAATCTCGTGATATCGGCAGTAGCCTATGTAAAAAGCTCCTGACTCGCTTACAACAGCCAAGCATTGCAGACTGCTGTTAACAAAAGTGCTACACACTGGCTATAAAGTAGTATAATCAGGAACAGCGGAAAGCTGCTGATCACTGCTTGCTTGTCCTGAGATGGAGTGGAAAAACTCTTAAATTGATGCCTCAATTGATCCTGCTGGGAACAATACTTAATGGGACTTCAGATGCACTGTTTTGCACAGCAGTAATACAATATATTCCACATTATAACAGCAGGGCCACAAAAAAGCACTGAACAAGGACTATGCCAAGACAGGTAGAGCGGATGTACAAAGACAAATCAGAAAGAGATGGTGCACTGCAGTAAGGATGGTGCTCTTCTCTCAAGTGATTTGTCTTTCATTAATATCCGCTGAACCAACAACACGGGAATATCATTCAACTACACTTATTGTTCCCACTTATTGCATTGTGAATCAGCCCTGAATACAGCACATGAAGTGTCTGTCTAAAGAAGTCTTTCAATTTGATTATGAGACCAAAATTCTTGTAATTTTTCTCCCTGCAGTGCAAAATATTTAACTATTTTAAGTTACAATGTGCTTCACG
The DNA here is from genome assembly GCA_029721435.1 of Gymnothorax reevesii. Taxonomy (NCBI): domain Eukaryota; kingdom Metazoa; phylum Chordata; class Actinopteri; order Anguilliformes; family Muraenidae; genus Gymnothorax; species Gymnothorax reevesii. The sequence goes on from CM056583.1 coordinate 80,607,663, forward strand.
AGCATAATTTTCGTATTCCATTGGCAACGAGTCAACGTTACCTCATTGGCAAAAAAATTTGTCTTTGAGAGAAAAATGGTTAACAACAAAAAAAAAAAAACAATATTTAAATCAAAACACAAAATTAACCCTTAAAGCTCTAAATGCAACTATTGTTGCTCAATGATGTAGGATATCAAAATAAAAGCTGTTGAAAATCTTTCACGTGGCGACTTGTATATAAGAGCTACCGGGTTACATGATAGATTCTTAGCAGCACAAGACAAAAAAATAAATAAATAAATAAATGTAATTATTTCAGCGCTCTAAGGGTTAAAATTCTTGGCAAGATGGATTTTATCATTTTTGCATTGAATGCCCGAATGAAACAGAATATCGAAAGACCTACAATAGGCTTCTGCTTTTGCTGGAACTCCTGTTGAGTTCTGTGGCTTCTCTGGGAGAGTTATAGGATAGCTCTTATCAGGATCCACGCATCAAAGAAGAACTGAGCATTCAACTAGGCCTGGTATACATACTCCAATGTGAGAAAAAATTCCTTGACAGTCACAGATTTGACCGCATAGTGGAACTTGGCGGTTGACAGCGAGGGGCAAATTTGCAATGGCCCCCCTTCTTTTGCCTGCATCTGGGTGAAAATTTGGAGAATTAAAATGTGCAGAAAGATTATCATTTCTAAATTGCAGGTGAAAACCTGAGGGAGAGTTTTATATCTGACATTCTACTACAATTCCCAATGAGGTCTAATTTCAATCACATTGTGCAATACAAAAAAAAAACAAAAATAAAATAATTCCTGAATGGTAAGTAGTCAAAATATGTCTACATCCATGCATAATTTGTGGCGATTGTAAGCGAGTTACAAACCTCCCATTTATTTTATTTATTGCTGGCTTGACACCCCATCTGGCTTACCCAGAATGCCCTGCAGGCCTAATGCATTGCAGAAATCAGCTGGTAACAAGCATGCCAAGTCAGCAGGCAAAACATCCCCGCTATGTGCAAGGCTAACCAGTCAGTGGATATAGCTAAACTTGATCCAACCCTAAATTCTTTACAAATGCTTCGTCAACTGTTATCAGGGTGACAACATATCAGACAACATCCGAAAACACTCCTGTTTCCAGGTCAACAGTAGAGCAAATAGAAAACCGATTTTGTAGGCAAGGAAATTCAGTCCACTGTCCTCATAATACAGAATGTCAGATCTCAAGCCTGGAGAGCCAACGGACCTAAATGTGTCCCCAACTCTGGTGCTAAGGAACTAAAGTGAATTCTGTGCCCCCAGCCATGGTCCTAGAGCCCCGCCCCATCTCTTGGGGTCTCCAACCCTGGTCCTAAATTGCTGCAAAGGCTGTGGATCTTAGAAGATGCATGACAAACCTGACCAGTGACACACATGCTCTTGCACCTATGTTCGTATGATAACAGACAAAAATTCTGATTGGTGGTTTCTAATTGCTGGCACTGGTGACAAATACCACTGAGACCAGGTTGTCATCTCCACTTCTTTTCAGCCACAGTGATGTAAACAAATAAGTTAACATGGTCCGTAACCACATTGACATCTTCTGTAACATTTTCAATAGCGCCCGCGACTAAAAGAAGAGGAACAAAGTGGTTTTGTAACAGCAGTATGTATAGAGCAGTCTTCACAAATTGAGACCTTAAGTATCTGAAGCGAAAGGCTGCGATTCAGCAGTGCCAGTCATGTGATCCAATCAAATCTGAACAAAGTCACAGCATCTCACAGAAGAACTCGATCATCTGACATACAGACTAAAGATAAGGCAAGACATGCCTACCAAATTATAGATGTGAAGGACGTATAGGACATAGCACATCGAAGAATCTGACAAAAACATTTGCCAAGTCGCTATCGGAGCTGATACTGCAAACTAGGTCATTAAAGTGGGACAACTGGCTTGAGAAGCTGTCAGTAGTGGGACTGATTTCCTTCTCGGAACAGAATTGAAGAGCATGCCAGTTGCAGTTGACTCAAGTTGGTCAATTAATATCATCCGGGTTAGCCCACAGCCTGGAGGCTAACTTGTTTTAATCGGACCAGAAAGGTTCTGGTTCATGTCCCAGAGTGTCCGTTACAAAATCTTTTACTACAAGGGCGGGGTTGCATTACAAATAGTTACTGACTATACAAGTCTTTTAATCTTATGATGAGCGTTAACGCCTTATTTTTCCCCTCCAACGTGAAAAATATTCACAGATTTTAAGTTACCAAACGTTTGACAAGTGAAATCTTCTCACCCAATGGACAAACCTACAGAGGAATAAAAACTGTCTCATGACTGCAAGCAGAATGTTTGTCTTACTGAGCAAAAAGGTAATATTAGAAATAAGTGTCTTAAGTCCTAATAAAGGTAAAAATGCTTGAAAATATGGACTTATTTTTCCCCAGCGAGGTCAAATCTGCTGTCCATCACTTCGGATTAAAAAGAAAAAAAAAAAAAAAAAAACACATGAAGGAAAGTCTCCCAGTCAGCGTCTCCCATCTGTCCTTCACGGCTGATGCGAGTGTCAGTTGACAGTCTTGCTGCTTCCAGACACATTCGCTGCACATGTACAGCCCAGCTCAGAGTCCCTGGGCCCAGACTACAGACCTCCTGACAGGAGTGTGTTCAGTAACCCGCACGCTGGCAGAGAAAAGCACACAGCAGCATGGAGGCAGATCCGGTGCATCACCTGAGCGCCCTGGAACATCAGGGAGGAAACTGAGGAGAGTAACGAGAGGACGGATAAAGGGCTGCGATAGAATGAGAAAAAAGAAGGAGAGAGAGGGGAAATAAAAAATGGAGAGAGGATTCAAAAAGTCTGTGAGGAGGTGAGAGATGAATGAAAATGGAGAAGCTAAGAGGAAGAGGGAGGAGAAGATGGAGAGAACAGGGGAATGAGCAGAGAGTGAGAGGAGGAAAGAAGGAGAGAAGGTCTAGGATGGAGTGATGAATGAGAAAGGAGATGGGAGAGGAGGATGAGAGAACAGGAAACAGGAGCGGAGGAAATGAATTAAAAGAAGGCCGACCATAGATCTCAGGTCAGAAAGAAGAGAATGGGGGGGGGGGGGGGGCATGAAAGGGGAAATGCCGATACATCATGGATTCGGCGCCGGCCCAACAGAGCTACTCCTGCCAGGAACCCCCCCTCCCACCCCATCCCAGGACGGCCCTCTCCCCGTTTCCGGACCTCCAGGACAAGCACAGAGCAGGCAACAAATCACCGAAAACATTTCTATGGACGCACAAGCAAACCACACACAGCCGTCAGAGAAGAAAAATGTTGTTCATGGTATTACTTCCTCTTTCAAAACAGGCAGTACCAGAATTTTTTTGTTTACAACAACAACTACAGTATATTAAACATATCCTCGATTAGTTTAGTTTGGGTATTTAGCCCATAATGGATGAGGTGGGGATGGTGATCTGGGAAAAATGATCCAAGATCAGAATCTTTAAGCCAAAGCACATAGGCCCTGTTCGTCCGGTACTCAGCATTTGTGGATGACAACCACAAATTCAACCACATACCCTGCAGTTAGTACCGGCATGACAGTCATCCATTACTGGCCAAAAAGAATGCCTGCCAGAATCAAAGCACCTCTGACACAACAGCCATCACTTTGTCATACAAATAAGCAGATGTACCACACATCCTGAAATAGCAGCAAGGATTATTCGTTGAACAGGAACCTGTGTTTCTATGGTACACAACATACCATAGAATTGGCCACCGTCATGTGCCTACATCTAGGTTTCCTTGGTACATGGGAAAATCAGATCAACTCTAACAGTTTTAGCCTGGATCCCATTAACAGGGGACCATGAGCTCAGCGCGTAAATGATTTAGATTATGTTTTTCACATTGAAACTCTCTTTTCAGTCACCCATTAACAGAAGGAAATCAATGCCAGAGAGTCTGAATGTAGAACGTCAATAATCTGGTTGAATCCAATCACAGGCCATGTTAGCATGCTAGTGCATCTGGATATGTTTTAGCTATTCCTCTGCAATGGGGCTCGGCTGGTGCCAGATCAATTCCAGCTTTAAAATCAATGACGGCAGGCTCATCAGTCAATGCAGAATGACATTTTTTTTTTTTTTTTAACACACAGACCTCACCTGCTTGGGATAGCACTTCATAAAGCACACATACTACCACATAAATTATAATATGACACAGAAACATAATGTTTGCTTCAGTAGCTCAGCACTTTGGAAATTAAAACCATGAACATGAGGTTGAAGAGAAGACCGCCAGCTTTAATCCGCAAGTCTTTACATGCATATAATCTGAGCCACATAGCAAATTTCAGCCCATTTCATACAGTGGCACTGTACCAAAGGCCCATACAAGTAAGTAGGCCTTTGCATGCTGGGAAAAGTTGGTAATGTACAGGAACGCAAAGAATTAAAGAACTGTAGCTCCCGAAATTAGACTATCGCACCAAGCTTGGCAAGCTGGAGTGCGCAGTAGGCCAATGCAGCATCAGTCTTTACCCCCTCCTACAATTTAAACAATGTTTTGTCACCATGGAAACGATCTCCGCTGCCGAGCCAGAACTAGCCAGCATTCACGGCAGGAGAGGCAGACTGTTTGGAAGCCAGTTTGTGTCTCTAGGTGGGGCTGGGAATCCACAGGGACCTCCCCCCATGCCACTGCCTTGCCTGACTGCACCGTAGCCTTTTGTCTCGTTACCATCCCCCCCCGCCCCCTCCCCATCTCGAACTGACCTTATTCTGAATCACATTTTCTCAAATCTCACGCACATGGTGTTGCCTGCTGCTGACACAAAGACGGAATCGCTGCAGCCGAGCATCTCAGCGCTCGATTAGAATCTGATCTGTTGTCTCTTCGAGGGCATCAAGATATGATGGCCAAACTATGAAATGTGGGGCAATATTCACTGAGCTGCATGTCCATGCACAAGACACACAAGGCAATGCATATTTCAGGCACCATATTGCATCCACTACTATACCAAGCCCTATGAGCGCATCAAATTAGCATGAGCCCCACACATATGTGTACACACAGCTAGCACAAGCACACGCACAGCACAGCTCCTATACTTCTGTTATTACAAAAAGGGTGAGTCCAAAAAAGGACAGCAAAAGATACGCAAGCAGTGAAATGTCAATGATTTCAAACTATTGAAAATTGCGAGATATGTCGGCAGCCCTATCGCTGGTAGGCAACGGATGATGCTAATTCCAACATGTTTTGATAGCGAAGCTACAGAGAGCAGGAACTGGAAGATTGTTCAGTGACCCAGCAGTGCTCTTCAGCAAGGCAAAACACAGGCAATCCCCCTTGTCTCCATCAAACAGAGCTACTCCACGTAAACAAGGTCTCATTATGGCACCCCTCTGCAGGCAAACTCAAGAGCCACTCCTCTCAAAACATTAAATGTACCTCCGACATGACGTAAGGGTAGCTCAGAGACCACAGTAGAACTGAGCACAGACACAAATACATTAGTCAGACAGGCATCCATTCACCAGCATCAGCAAAGTACCCCCCAGGCATTCATAACAATCTGCAAAGTTTACCTCCCAGATTAGGGCATGCATAATATGTCTCCCTCTAACAATAGGCTAGTAATTTTACAGAGCGCTGCAATTTTTTTTACAAGATCAATGTGCAAACATACCTTTACAGGCCATAAAGTACTTACATAAGCACACAGATCAAGACTCAAAGAGACTTGGATTAATAATCAGTAAAGTCCATAAGTTTTTGGATAGACGCACAATATGTAAGAGTATCAAGTCCATCAGCGTTCAATCCATCTGAATATGAGTACCATGAATCTGAGGAGCGGACAGTGACATCAACATTGCAGTCTTGCTGTCTAAAAACATAAACTTCCCAGTAAAATTATATGAGGGGGGATGAAGGGCAAAGAGGTAGATGAAGCGGGACGAGACTCACTCACCTGGAAAGGTGTGGGGGTTGGGCGACCCTCTCTTCAGGCACTTGGAGCACAGGACATGTACGGAGTAATGGAGCCCCGGCCACTCCTGTAGGAGAGCGTTGAGCTCTTCCACCAGGGGCGTCACGGCCTGCCAGGCAGTCCAGATATTTGGCAAAGAGGCGTGGCTGGCAATAGACAGCGTCTCGGCCTGCAACCTGCTCTGAGACGGGCGGTAGCTGACCACCACAGGGACCTTGCCCCTATAGGCAAAGATCTGGTGCTTCCCGTCCGCGCGCTGCACCACGTGACTGTTTATCTTTACGCTGTAGCGTGCAAACAGGCCAGGGGGAAACAGGAAAGGGAAAGAGTACTCAATTTGCAGCTGCTCCACTGAGAAGAGCTGCCCTGTGTGAGCCGATCCACCATTTACCCAAGCCTCGGCATGAGGCTCCTCGTTGCTGACATAGCCTGGGAACTTGTACCAGAGGGTAGCGCCGTTGAGGGGCTTCCCCCGTGGCTTGTTCACGCAGTAGCAGACGCCCATCTTCTCCAGCAGCTCCAGAATGAGGTGAAGGTCCTGCTGGGTCTGGATCAGGGGGCTGAGGAGGAGGCGAATAACGTGGGAGGGGAGCAGACCGTTGAGCAGGAAGCCCTCCACATGGTGCTTGAGATGGCAAGTCCTATCCTTGTCCCCCCCAGCGCCCACACCGCCCCCACTGCCAGCCACCCGAAGCTTTTCCAACAATGCTGTCAAGTCTCTCTGGAAAAAGACATTGAGGATAGCGATGAAGCGTGGCAGGTTGTGGAAGACGTACTCCTTGAGGGTGGGACTGTCCTCAAAGTAGAGCAGCTTGCCACTCTCGTGCAAGTAGGACAGGGCACTCTGGAGCCGGTCCTCGGTTAGGCCGGCCTGCAGCCCCAGCCGGGCGGAGTCCCACCAGGAAAGCCACAGCTCCCGGGGCTTAAAGTGCAGTTCCTCCAGTGTCTGCCATGAACGGGGCAGCACGCGGTGCAGGTTGGGGAATATTTCCCGGTGGTCAGCCACCGACATCAGCTTCTCCCGAAGCCGTCGGATGTTACGATGCAGCCCCATGCAGCTGACACACAAAACCGGTGACAGGATCTGCAGCCGGTGGTTGAGAAGGTACTGAAGCTGCGACTTCCGGCGTCGCAGGTTCTTGTCAGAGACACCGTAGAAGAGGACGTGGGGGCTGGTGGTGCGGACATCATAGCCCTGTTCCAGGGCCCGGTCCACCTGCAGGGCCGTAGCCAGCAGGGCCTCCCGGTCCCTCCGCTCCTGCAGAGAGATCTGTCGATGAATGTCCAAGCCCTTTTCCTCCAGCTCCTCCTCCCCACATAGGTCTGCGTGGGTCCCCACCAGGCACACCACCGCATGGGGCACCTTGGCGCCCAGGAGGTGGAGGAAATACCCAACGTGGGTGTAAAAAGTCCTGGGCGTATATGTCCTTAAGTTCACCACCAGGATGTACAATGCCCCAGGGGAAAGGAAGAAGGGTTTAATCAGGTCATAGTTGGGCCTCCCACAGAGATCATACACGGTAAACGTCAGACTCCGGTCGGCGTCAGCCACCCAATTAGTCACATCAATCCCCTGATTTCCCTGAGGGACTTGGGTATCATGGGATTTACCCACAATGCACGACCTCAGACAGGTTTTCCCAGCATTTTTCTGTCCCATCAGCACCAGTTTCAGCCTGGGCTTCACAGCTGGCAGCGAATTTGCCAGCTCCTTCTGATAGGCAGCTATGTATGGGATACCTTTCATGCAGACCTCATACGGAGGCTGTATGAGAGGGTTGTCTTTCACTTTCCATATGTTAACTCTGGACAGTTTCCCAAAGTTGTCAGGAAGGATAGCAATTTGATTACCCTGTAAAACGAGCTCCTCCAACCTCTCCAATTCCACAATTGAGTCAGGCAGATATGTTATTCTGTTATTGTCCAACCACAAGTTAGTCAGCTTACACAGCTGGCTGATTTGTTCTGGGACTAGATTCAGTTTATTCCTGCTCAGATACAGCTCTTCAAGGCCTGCAATCTGGAAGATGACAAGGGGGAATTCCTCAAAAGCATTGGATGAGAGATTAAGCATCTTCAATCTCTGCATATTGCCAAAACAGTGGGGCAGCACCATCAGGTTGTTGCTGTCCAGCATCAGGCTCTCGACGTTGCTCAGCTCGCAGAAGGAGTCGGGCAGCCTAGATATTAGTGTGCCGCTCAACCATAGGATCTTAATGGATCGAAGTTTCCTGATGTCACTGGGCAGAATCTCAAATTTATTTCCGGAACAGTCCAGCTCCTCGAGGTCGCTGAGCGCTAGCACTTCCGGGGGGAAGTAGTCCAGCTTGTTGTGGTCTGCGTCCAATGTGCGAAGCCTGGTGAGCTGGGAGAAGGACCGGGGGAAGTCCCTCAGATCATTGAAGCTGATGTCCAGCTCCTCCAGGCCCTGAAGCATGCCTATCTGTGACGGCAGGTACTGGATCTTATTGTGGCTGAGACACAGCTTCTTCAGCCCCCTGAGGAGGCTTATGTCCTCTGAGAAGTAGCCCAAGCAATTGTGGCTGAGGTCAAGCTCTGTGAGGTGGCCTAGCTCAAACACGGTTGAGGGGACAGCAAGGAACTTGTTCCGGCGAAGGATGAGAATGCGGAGATTGGTAAGGGCAGCGCCCAAACCCTCTGGTAGCTCCTGCAGGGAATTGTTGCCCAGATTGAGCACCTCGATCTCGTTTATATTCTCGGGCAGAATTATTTCCTGGCAGTTTACAGCGCTAAGAGTGAGCTGTCGCAGGTTATTGCGCAGCTTCCTCGAGCGCAGGGCTGCATCCCTCCATAACCTGGCTGTTTTCAAATTATTGTCCTTTTCAGCCATGGTTTCGCAGGGAGACCCCACCTCCTCCTTTTCATTGAGGGGAATCATCTATTATCCTGGCAGCATAGTACTCCGTTTCCTTGACTCGCCAATTCGCGTGATGTGCACTGTAGCCATCATTTGCAAGTCAACGCAAGCCAAAGCAGTGCTATCGAAACCATATCTTCGCGAAAAAACGTAGGTGTTTTCCATTGTATCACAAATGCGAAAGTAAGGCGACGCCAGCATTCTAGCATGCTCTTGCTCCACGCAACTGAACGCAGTTCAACAGAAGCCTTGTCGCAATTAATAGTCCATAAGGTCCGGTCGGAAAGGGAAACGGGTTGCCTGGCACCGCCAGCGCGTCTTCCTGTACCACGACATCAATACTATCTGATTTTGATCAGATCTATCAGTCTCAAACACAGTTCATTCCTTGCGTAGCCCCTCCTCGACGTGCGCCTCCGCCTGTGTTCGCAGACTGCAGTTGTAGGTCTGCTGGTTCTCCGTGTGTGAAGCTGCAGCAACGCCTCAAAAACACTGCGTCAGAATCCTGATCCCACCTTCCCGAAAAAGAAACAATAAGAGCCGAGTGCGGGATAGGAGATGCCGTCGTGAAACAAGAACCCTATTGACCAGCCCATTTCTTATTTCAATACAAATATCGCTGCGTGAGGGACATTTGTTTATTGATTTTTAAAATATTGTTCTTGATAAAAAGGAACATTTCACTGAGCGTGTCTTGTAAGCGAGCGACTCGAAACTCGCATTTCAGCTGCACGCTGGTCATTTAATTTCCAGCATACAAGCAGTCTCTGTAATCATGCGAAAATGACATGTCTTTTAACGATTCCTTAACATTGCCAGCACGGAATGCATAACAAAAGTGGCATTAAAGTCAATAACCAGATGGAGTTTCATTCAAGACACAGAAAATGCATATCAAGGCTGAGTGGCAATGTCTTGAGCAGTTTTCGTAAGGCCGGGCAAGCACGCTCCAGAAATCAATTTTGATACATTCCAGGGTGAAGACTGTTACCCCAATACAGCGCGTTTTCACCAATGCTGCGAGGTTTCGTGGGAGAGAGAAGATTGTCCTTTGTGTCAGTATATTCAGTGAGTTTGTCTCCACCCAGCGAAATATTTGTGTTTGTAGCAGGGGCGAAGGAAAATACTGTACATCTAACCAGAAATGGGCAGACAGCCTGGCTGTGGCGTTCCGGCTGACTTCTACATTTTCCGTGGGACGATGCTTTGATGGAATCTCAAAATCTAAACTCGCGAGTCTCAGAGCTTAGCATGAGCTTATATTTATATTTTGCCAGAGAAATATAGACGGAAAGTAAATATGGCGAACAAAACGTTAAAAGTGATGGACTTGTAGCGCCGGCTAGTGGACCACTTGGAGCAGCACAAGAGCGAGCGTTCACGGATGACGACTTATTAGGCTATTTATTTCCATATAGGCTACAGCAACGCTGTATTTTAGTCAAACGGGCAATTTTAAAATTAATACTAAAAAGATTTTCAGTCTGACAATGAAAGGTCTTATTTTCATACATAAAAATCACCATACTTTGCAAATTATTTGTTTTCCTCAATTTATCCAGGCAAAAATAACATTATTAGGGAAATAGAGCAATGCCGGAAAAAAAAAAAAAACACTTCGTAGTTGGGGGCAAGAACAATCATAGAAGTAAGGATACGACTGAGAGCAGAATACCTGCGGTGATTAACGAAGAGGGAAACAGGATTCAGTTCTACTTCATTTTTCAGAAATTCAAGTAAAAAAATACAACTCGGAATCTAAACCATATTTGTGCATTTTTCCAAAACTGAAATTAATCTGACCTCAAGTCTGATGTCAATTCAAATGCGACCATTTTGGTTGATTTTGAAACAAAATTGAGGGAATTTTTCGAGATTTTCACTTTGAAAGGAAGTTTAAATAATATTTCAGAGAGTGCAAGTCATCGAGAATTTCAACATAATTCAGGAGTAGTTCAGAAAATTGATTTGGAATTACAAATTGTTGAGAAATGATATTGAAACCTTTTGTGCATATCTATACTTCAAAAGTAAAAATATCAATATTACTGTAGCGAAACATCGAACCAAAATGATTGGAAATCTACATCTACTCAATGCTCAGTGAGTCATTTTAGCACAAACCCATACCAGGTTGTGTTACCAGCCCATGCTTACATTAAACCCCCCCCCAACTCTGACTAGGAGATAAGTCTGTTGTATTCATAATCCTCTCATCTAAAGATGATGGCATCATCTTTTCAGTTTCACATTTTACAGTTGGCAGTGCACTCTAGTTTTATAGATACGGAACCAGTGACCATGAGGTTACTGAAATGATTTCCCAATGTTACTGACATTCTGCAGAGAAAAGAGATTACATACCAAGCTAAATATCAAGCTGTGTATCTGAATAGCATGTATAGCAGCCAGCAGTTATCTGCAAAGCAAACATTTCACATCTAAGGTCAATTTAAGTGCAGTGAACCATTAATCCCTAGGGCTGAGAGGATACTGGCAGTTCTGAAAACTTTTTTTTTTTTGTCCGTATGACATTCAACCAATGACCAGATGATAAAATACTCAATAATAATAATAATAATAATAATAATAATAATAATGATAATAATAACTCCATAATGAAGAACAATTACATGATTACTTATGCCAAAGGGCAGTATGCGCCAAAAAAAAAAAATATATATATATTTTTGCCCCAGTACAATGCTGCATTAACATTAAACAACTAGAGTGGTACTCGGAGAGCGCGGACCTCCGCCAAGGCCAATAGTCCACTCTTCTATGACACGCAAATATGCAAGGGCAACAATCGTTTTTCTAAAATTTGCTCAATTTGTTGAATTGAACTTTACCGCTATCCACAGGATTTTAGTTGCGTGGCATTTATGGTCCGGTCCTGCAATGCTGCAATGGTCTGAATCACCACCAAATCCAATGGATAGTTCCCAGGGTCATACCCTATGCCTCCAAAAACTGTCATCGAGATTAATTAATACATTTTTGAGTAAAGTTGCAAACAGACCAGCAAGCGTAATGAAATGTTGTTCATAGAACAATGAGTTGCTGAAGTTCAGATGAATTGGCCAGTGTATCTCTTCACTCACAGAACGACATCGGTTTGACGTCCTCAGACTGAATAAATTATCAGCCAAAATGTGCTTTTGACCTTTCGTGTGACCTTGACATTGACCTTTCAGGTCTGAAAATGTGGACGAACATCAATATTTTTCCCTTTTATGAGAATATGTAACCCCACTGACTCAGAAACCAAAGAATGTCGGGATGTCGGAAAATGGGAACTTACGTCAATTACGTCGCAATCCTTTGACCGATGGGATTGAAATTTTGAGCTACTCGACTGCTGAGCGAAGTAACAGAGTTGGCAAAAATTATTTTAGCTAAAGTCAAAAATTCACAACACTTTACGTCATTTTGACATACGTTTTTGTAACATCATCCCGACCCAAAACGGCTAGGACCGCATTGACTCGATGAACAGAACAGCATCAGTGTGATGCCTATCCAAATTTGATCTGGAGTTATGAACCAATGTTTTGGACATTTTGGTGACCTTGCCCTTAGACCTAGTGTCACCAAAAACTATAAGTCCCTGGCCAATAGCTTCCCAAATAAGATGACCTATGAAAGAAAGCAGTAAAGATGAGGTGGCGGCCTGCAAGGAGCGAACCCACAGACAATTATGTCCAGACGCTCAAAGAGTAAGAGTTGCTGAATTTCGGCAACTAAAAACACTGGCAAACACATAACCTCCTGAGCAGAGGTAACAATCAGTGAACAAAAAAGTTTGAAATAAACCATTTCAAAACTTGAGGGGCGAACTATGAGGTGTGATAAGAGGGTTCGAGATGCATGTTGAGCTGAAAGATGGCAAACTCAATGCTATGACAACGGCTGGCTGCCTTTTAAACCACCATGGTAACTTATTGCCATCTTTGATTGCAAGTTGAAGGTTTGTCAAGCCAGACTCGCACACAGACAGCCTGGTTAATGTTGATCTTCCTTTCCAGTACATCCCTCTGGTTTCCCACACCAGTTAGCCATAAGTTACAGATAAGTTCAGTGGAGCAAAGTTGAGAACTGAGTTTAATCTACAAGTTCAATGTTGAGGTAGTTTTGCATTTTTATCCCTTTTTTCCCCCCAAAATGACAACATATGACACCGTATACCAATAGACCTTTTTCCTAGCCCCTCCATTGATTGAAAACGGTAGTATGCCCAAGGCGTCAAATGTCGTTTTCATTAACATGGCTAGGGTCGTCATTTGTAGTCATGATGACGAGGGGTGGGGTGTCCATGGGGAAGAGAGTCAAGGTTTTGCAGTGCAACAAAAATGGCCTTGTTTATTCCATATTCGCGTTAATGTGTAATGGTTTTCACGCCAACTGCATACAATACCAGCCATACATTTTCACTTCTTGGCATCTCCGTGGTCATTTTCCCTTTAAGAGAGGGTGAAATAATCTGTGAAAGCTTGCGCATTTTCATATGCGCCAACATTGCATCAAACTTGAATTGCACCCCAAATCAAGATAACAGAGGAGGCGTTGGCGAAGCATTAAGGTTATTTGAGGTTTATTGGTATGAAAAAGAACAAATCAGATTTGAAAACCGCTCGTAACATCTGATCAATTGTCCACAATCATACAAACCGTCTAACAGGCATTTCAGTCAACTGAATTATTAGAGCAATCAACAAATTATCCATGAATTCTAAGTCAAAATTTAATTACTTTTAAAATAAATATAGAAGCATCAATTGAAACTACAAGAGAAGGAAACAAAGGTGTGTATGGCACTGATGTTGGGCTGACAGTTCAGAATGCATAGAAAATGGAGGCAAAAGGAAGCAGCTTTGTTGGGTCATGTTCAAAGCCGCCCAGCACGTGGCCATTCTGTACGCACCCAAACAGAAGCATATGACCCCCTACAGATACCTTATCCTTCATCCACACCAGCACGGTGGTCGCATGCAAGCACACTTGCCATTCCAGAAGCTTCCAAAACAAAACAAACCCCAGTCAGGACAGTAGAGAGATATCCGTGGCCTAACAGTTCAAAGGTCTCTCCAAGGCCTCAGGCAAACTGGGAGAAGGGAGGGGGTAATATGTTGGGGGGGGGCTCCCAATCTGTTCAGGGGTAAACGAGATAGAAACTGTATGCTTTTGCCAGTAGATTTTAGATCAATTTTTTTCTGCAAAACAAACAGGAGGAGTTAAAAGTGCAAATGAAAAATGATGCAATTAAATTGCAAAAATTGTAACGGAGAGATACGGCACATTGTTTGCAGAGGCCAAACACATGAGGACCCCGCGGGTCCATGAAAATGAGACCGAAGTACAACCGCTATGCCAGACACCTCATGAAACCGCACCTCGGTCATAGTGCTGCAGTATATACAGGGATGGCATCAGAAATACTGCTATAAATACCAGCTTCCTGAAACTCAAAATATACAGTTTTTGTTGAGACATGCTCAGATTTGGACTGATTTAATACCGGAGATCTGAAGTGATTAGCAACCATCTTACCAGAGGTTAGCCTGTCCCTCTTGGAAGTGCTCGAGTTCAGGCCACCACTTCTTTTACTGTTACTGGTTTTTGGTGTTCAGCCAATGATCTCACAAATTTTTACACTGTTCCCAGAAGCCACCTTATTTAATCTCTTCGGTGACCAATACAAGGACCATTCTACCACCAACTACTGGCCCTTTCGGACATCTGTTATTATACTTATATTGCTGGAGAGATTCCACCATCAAAATGCAGCTGGTTAGACCTCTTAAGCAGCTAATTATCATTCAAATGAATCATAAATCACCTGTGCAGATGCTTTTGTAATTACGATTTTAATACTGCAAATTTAAATTCATTTTCCAGGGGAGCTTCTGAAATTGTGTCCACCCCCTGTGCGTGTTCAATTTCGTAGCAGTTAGTATCTGCCAGTTCCGCACAATACTGAACCCGAAGTAAGAAGAACGACGATCACTGCCCCATCAAGCATGGCCGATAGAATGTCAGATGTTAAGGTCATGCTCAGCAGAGAGCACGATAGCAAGATAATAAGAGACATGAAGACAATCTCCTTATAAAGGCCATATGGCATTACTCCCTGACTGAAATGTGTAAGAGTGCTGAGGGAGGTGGAGTTTAGCGAGAGGGAGGGGCTAGGTCCATGACTGACTGTTGGGCCTGAGGCGTAGGAAGAGTGAAAGCACAAGTTAGTCCTGGCAATATTGGTGGTACACGAGGCAGGCTCTTTGTTAAAGGAATGGACCGGCTCTGATACTGTAGGGGGCTGGCTTTGGGTAGAAGGCGGGTCTGGTTTTTGGTCAGAGGGAGGGGCTAGTTCCTGCAGCGTGAACTGAGAGGAGGCGGAGCCCCCTCTATGGGGGCAGAGCTGGGCACGCTCAGCAGCTGGCCGGCGTGCATGCGCTCGTTGACGCGCAGCTGGCAGCCATCCTGCAGCATGCGCACGGCGATGCGGGAGATGTTGAGCGAGTCGTCCAGGCCGCAGTGCGGACGGCCCTCGTAACGCAGCCCCAGCTTCTCCAGCATGCTGCTCAGTTTGGTGTGAGTCCGGGTAACCTGGTGCGGTCAGAACATCACCAACGTCATGTTAAAAAGTCACAGAGGAGACGGCCTGTTCACCGCCCCAAAGCCCGGCAGCTAGCATGTGTGACTGACACGCAGCGGGTTGTCGGTTCAAGCTCCAGTACAGCCACAATTCAGTTTATTTATATAACACATAAAAATTAATGTGTTGACAAAGGTGCTACTGAGAAAATAAAAACATTGAACAACATAAAACATGGAACCAGGAGATTAAAATAGCATAAAACAGAAAAACTTGGATTTAAGGACAAAATTTCTGAAGGAAAAGATGAAATAATTGTAACTGGAATCACAGGCCTGGGAAAAACAAGTTTTAAAGTGAGATTTATGAGCATCAACATCACGGGGCGACTGAATGTTGAGGGGTAGGTTGTTCCACCGTCTAAGGACTGTGACTGACAAACCACGGTCAGCTGTTAGCCTCTGCTGACCATTAGGGATTGTTAAAATGGGTCTGAGGAGCTGCCGGGTGGCTCACACGGTTAAGGCACTGCGCTGCAATGCAGAGGTGATCACCACGTCGCGGGTTCAAGCCTCGGCGTACCCACCGGCAGGGGTCGGCAGCTTTTTCAGAGTAGCGCACAATTGGCTATCGCGCTACAGGGTTACAAATTGGGAAGGGACTGCCGGATTTGGGTATTCGATAACAGCTTTGTTCGTTGCTCCAGCGCCTCCTGTTGGCCAGACGGGCGCTCGTCAGGAAGACTCCGGCTTGGTTCATGTTCGGGTATCCTCCGCCCTCGCTCTGAACTTGCGAAGATTCAACCAGCGAGTGTATAAGAATCAGTGGCTGACAGACACGTGCTTCGGAGGAGAGTCGTGAACTGTCTTCACTATCCTGAGTTGGCAGCAAGGGGTCGCATACGAGCAAGCTTTGTACATAGTTCCCCAATTGGGCATTCCAAATTCGGGTGGAATTGGAGATGCCAAATTTTTATTAAAAAAAAAAAATAATAAAAAAAAAAAATGGGTCTGAGGATCTGACTGATCACGAGGGGGTGTACTGGTACGCCGTATTTGTTCTCAGGGGGATCAGCCCACGCTTTGTCAAGTTGCACTGGATGAAAGCGTTAGTTAATAATTAATTTAAATCATATAATTTGACCCATAGAGGCCCTTTGAAAGGAGCACAATTTTTTACCACAGTGCTAAACACAAGGGTGGTTTGAAGCAGGGTTGGGTTCAATTACTTTTTTTCAATTATTTCTGGACAGAATGTTCAATTGCAATTACAATTACTTTTTGATAAAAAATGCAATTAAAATTAAATTACAATTATGAAAGTAGTTGAGTACAATTACTGTAATTGTAATTGAAAAAAGTAATTGAACCCAACTCTGGTTTGAAGATATGACACCCCAGCATGGCAGCATCCACTGCAGTAAAATTATTAGTGAGACATTTGATACTGCAAAGTGGATAAATAATTCCCATTTAAGCACATATCCAGGGAGCTCTTGTTCCATGGTGTCAAGTTTTCCATACATTAATAATGTGAGCACTAGCATCAATTATGTGAGCGCTCCACAACACAAACCATATTTTACTTTTATACGATGTAAAATTTTGAGAATTTTAAATGAAGGAGCAATGCATCTGCTGTATAACAATCCGAGTGCTGTGAAAACAGAAATCAGAGCTGGATCAATGAAAACAATGGGTGTAAAATAAAAAAAAAAAATAAAAAATCACCTTGTAGAAGTTTCCGTAGGATTTCCTGATGTTGATCCATTTTTTGGCGAACGGGGGATAGCGTATCCCGCTGACATGACACTGGATATTCAGAAACTTGCTCATGTCCCAGGACCTGAGAGACAAACGCAAAGTTCAAGACCGAGAAATCGCCATGTTTTACTACAGCAGCAGAACAAAATCCATTTCAGCCTAGAAAATCCCTCACAAGGGCAGCAGGACATGGGGGAGAATATTCAAGAAAAATTCCAGAACCTTCTTTAAGCAACGTCAGGACTTTCGGGCCCGTTAGGGTCTGGCTACACGTTTGCAGTTTACCGCGCGTTTAACTCTGCGTGAAACACGGCAAACAACGCTGGGAAGAGACGCATCGTGATGCTCAGTGGTGGACTGTCCCCACCTTCGCAGAAAAAGCGGGTGTACACACACATCGTCCTTTGATTTGGCAAAGAAACTCGCCCTCTGTAAACATGGAGGACTAGGAGGAGTCAGATAGTGACAGTGAGGAGGTATTGGCGCTGTACATGCTTGCCATACGGGCATCAATTTCTCTCAACTTCGAAGATCACAGTTCGTGTTTGGTTTTCATCTTTCTTTCGCCCCATCCTGCTCGCAGATGAACACCAACAGGGTCATCGTCTTGGAAGCGGACAGAAGAGAAACAGAAAAGTTCCTAAAAGTCTGTCAGGCCTGCAGGTCATCAAGAGCAACAGAGTTCCCCGAATTCCTATTGGCTGACGTAAGGAAAGACGCCTGACAGGACATGTTGCGTGACATGTTCAGAAACCCTTTTGGAGGTTTTTGGAATTTTAAGCGTTGGGTGACAGAGCGTTCTTTTTTTTAAACCGCTCACGCCGATGTGTAGACGCGATCATTATAAATTAATTTCACCAAACAAAGCGTTTTAACACCGTTTCACGCAATGTAAACACGCACGGTAAATCGAAAATATGTAGCCAGGCCGTTAATTTGATTTTTTTGAAGAACAAGTTTTGAAGGTTAATATTTGCACACCTTCTTCAGTGCGCAATTGGGTGGGTTTAGCCGAAAAAAAACAGTAGTTTTAATAGAAATGACATCACTATTCACATCATAGTAGCAGCAGGAGCAGCCTAAACCTTAGTTGTAATATCTTTAATGTGAGCGGTAGCATTGGGTTAAGTTGTGCCGAAAGCAGCAGTAGGAGTGGTATCAATATAAGTAGCATCAGTATTAGCACAGGAAATGCCAATAAGACAAGTTGCCATATTAAACCTTAGAGCGCTGAAATAAATTTAAAATTATACAGTGCCATGAAAAAAGTATTTGCCCCCTTCTTGATTTATTTTTTTGCATACTTGTCACACTAAAATGTTTCAGATCAAACAAATTTTAATATTAGACCAAGATTACCTTTGTAATTACAAAAGGCAATTTTTAAATTATTTCATTTATTAGGGGGAAAAAGCTATGCAAACCTACCTGGCTTGATGTGAAAAAGTACATAATTGCCCCCAAAACCTAGCAACTGGTTGTGCCACCCTCGGCAACAACTACTACAATCAAAAATTTGCAATAAATGGCAATGAGTCATTCGTTTGGAAGGTGTGCATCCTGTTGCATCTGATATAATACTAACAGCATTTCATAAAAAGAACATTCATAAAAAGAACAAAGAACAAAGGTCAGACGTGGTGGTTGTGTGATGGTCTGGGGCTGCTTTGCTGCTTAGGGACCTGGACGACTTGTTGTAATTGATGGAACCATGAATTCTGCTGTCTTCTGGAAAATCCTGAAGGAGAATTTCCAACCATCAGTTTATGACCTCAAGCTCAAGCGCACTTGGGTTGTTTAGCAAGGCACAAACCAGCAAGTCCACCTCTGAATGGCTTAAAAAAAAAAAAAAGAAAAAAAAGAGGCAAAATGAAGGTTTTGGAGTGGCCAAGTCAAAGTCCGGTCTTCAATCCGATTGAGATTCTGTGGCATGACCTTAAAGGAGAATTCCGGCGTGAAATTCACTTGGGGTGTACTGAAACATGATAATGAGTACTGACCTTTGTCGAATAACCCACCTCCGTACACTAGCAACATTTCAAAATGAATGGCTTTTTAGCCGAAGCTCCCAACAGGCTTACAATGGCAGTGAATCGGGCGTTGCTTTGCCATGCAAAGAAATCGCCATTTTTTTTTTTTTTTTTTTTTTAAATCATTAACAAGGCTCAAAATAGCTCCACACTTCATCGGTAGAATTCCGATGGCCCTGACATTTAAAACAAGGCACTGAGAACTTTGAAAATGCACAGGTAGTTTATTGAAAAAGACTATTTATGCAAACAGTATCTTGGGCTAGTTTCCAGTCGCCTCCATCTTGAAAGTTACGATAAGTCGATTGACGAGCACAAACGAATAGGAAGAATAGGGGAACAGATTGCGATCTATTCGTCCGTGCTCGTCAATCAACATATTGTGAGTTTCAAGATGGAGGCGACTGGAAACTAGCCCAAGATACTGTTTGCATAAATAGTCTTTTTTAATAAACTACCCGTGCCTTTTCAAAGTTCTCAGTGCCTCGTTTTAAATTTCAGGGCCCTCGGAATTCTACCGATGAAGTGTGGAGCTACTTTGAGCCTTGTTAATGATTTAAAAAAAAAAAATGACGATTTCTTTGCATGGCAAAGCTACGCCTGATTCACTGCCATTGTAAGCCTGTGCTTGAGCTTGAGGTCATTAACTGATGGTTGGAAATTCTCCTTGAGGATTTTCCGGTAGACAGCAGAATTCATGGTTCCATCAATTACAGCAAGTCGTCCAGGTCCCGAAGCAGCAAAGCAGCCCCAGACCATCACACAACCACCATGTTTGACCTTTGGTAAAATGTTCTTTTTATGAAATGCCGTTAGTATTATATCAGATGTAACAGGATGCGCACCTTCCAAAAAGTGCAAATTTTGTTTTGTCAGTTCACAGGATATTTTCCCCAAAGTTTTGGGGATCATCAAGATGTATTTTGACAAACTGAGATGACCCTTTGTGTTCTTGGTCAGCAGAGGTTTTCACCTTGGAACTCTCCCATGGATGCAATTTTTGCGGAGTCTCTTTCATACTGTTGAATCATGAACACAGACTAACTGAGGCAAGTGAGGCCTGCTGTTCTTTAGATGTTGTCCTGGGTTCTTTTGTGACATCCTGGATGAGTTGTCAATGTGCTCTTGAAGTCATTTTGGTAGGCCGGCCGCTCCTGGCTCTCACTGCTATCACCGGATAGCTCACTCGGTTAAGGCACTGCGTTGCAGTGCAGAAGTGACTATTACGTCGCAGGTTCGAGCCCCGGTCGTACCAACTGGCAGTGGACGGCAGTTTCAAATTAGGAAAGGACTGCCGGGTAAGGGAAAATAAATAAAAGAGCTTCGTTCATTGCTCAAGCGCCTCCTGTTGGCCAGATGTGAGCTCATCAGGAAAATTCTAATTCTGTTCATGTCCGGGTATCCTCCGCCCTCATTCTGAATTTGTGAAGATTCAACCAATGAGTGCATAAGAAGCAGTGGCTGACGGGCACGTGCTTCGGAGGAGAGCCGTGAACTGTCTTCACTATCCTGAGCTGGCAGCAAGGGGTCGCATACGAGCAAGCCTTGTACATAGTTCACCAATTGGGCATTCCAGATTCGGGTGGGATTGGAGATGTCAAATTTATTAAAAAAAAAAAAAAAAACACTTAGTAACCCCTTCCAGGCTGATAGATGTCAATAACTTTGTTTCTCATCTGTGCTTGAATTTCTTTAGCTTGCGGCATGATGTGTTTTGAGATCTTTTAGCCCTCTTCATTGTGTCAGACAGGTTCCACTTAAGTGATTTCTTAATTCAACAGCTCTGCCAGCTATCATAGCTGGGTGTGGCCAGTGAAATTGAACTAAAAAAATGTGGTTAATCACAGTTAATTAATGATTTTATGGGGGGGCAATAACTTTTTCCACAAAGGGCCAGGTAGGTTTGGATAGGTTTTTTTTTTTTGGATAGTTTTTTTTTTGAAAATTGTATTTACTCAAGGTATCTTTGTCTAATATTAAAATTTGTTTGATGATTTGAAACATTCAAGTGTGACAAATATGCAAAAAAGTAAGAAATCAGGAAGAGGGCAAATACCTTGTCACGGCGCTATATATGAATTTAATTATCTTGTGCTGCTGAAAACCCGTCATGTGGCACACTGTTTAAAAGAGCTCCCCCTGCGGGAGCTCTTTTAAACAAGTCACCACATGATAGATTTTTCACAGCATTGATTTTGACATCTTACATCATTGAGCAACAATATCTGCACTTCATGCACTACGGGTTAACATCAAAAGGAATGCAATTTGCTGCAGCTGCTGTCAAAAAGACAGTAGAATAATAAATAATCACGGCTGTTGGAACAGTGGCGTCACCACAACAGTAGTGGTGTTTGTTTTATGAGCACAAGCAGTCACAACAGCATTAGCATCATAAATAGCAGACGTAAGAGCACCACAATAGTATTAGTATTAACAGCAGTATATAGACGAGTGGGCCCTAGACAGGGCAGCGTTCGTACCCATCAGTCAGAATGGCGTACTTGTACTTAGTTCCCAGTTCCTTCTCCTGCAGCCAGGTTACGACTCTCTGTAGAACACAGGAGAAACTGTCCGCTTTATCCACCACTTCCTGAAAGGCAAAGTGAGAATATCAATCTTTCTGCTTCTCATGGGCTGCTCAATTCTGTGCACTTCCAACAAGCCTTTGCATTTGCCTGTGCATCAAAGTGATGAAAATTCAGACATGTTAACCATCTGACTAGACACCAAATGCAAACAAAACCAAAGCTTTCGTGAATATGTTCAATTCAAAAGCCCACTTTTTTTTTTAAGAACTTTGACTTATTTGACTCGCTAAAAGAGAGAACACAGTTAGCATGAAGCCTGTGGCCATTGCCGACTATGTGTACTGGAAGCTCAGGCAAGACACTGGCATCTTGTAGCCAAAAAGTGGATTTTGCAAGGAAAAACCTAGGTCACACTTTATTTGAAGTGTTGCTCATAAAGGCTTTATACAGCATGTATAATGCCTTTATAAATGAGACATGAGGTCTTCATAAATCATACACAAGCAAATGTCATGCTTTGTACAGGATGAAATAACACATCCTTATTCAACATGTGATGCCAGATGTGACAATGACAATGTCACTTACCTGACAATGTGAACCTTTATCGCAATTAGCTATGTGACATCGTCAGTTATATCACATCTGGCATCACATGCTGAAGAAGGATGTGTTATTTCACCCTTTACAAAGCATGATGTTCGCTTATGTATAATTTATGAAGACATTATACATGCTTTATAAAGCCTTCATGAGCAACACTTCAAATAAAGTGTGACCCTATCCCATTCCAGCTCATAAGCAATAATGACATCAAAACTGCTGAATAACAATATTATTTATTTGCGCTTGAAGTTTTTAATAATTGCAAATCATGAGCAGTTTAATACCAATAACAAGTCTTTGCGACACAATATTGGGCCTGACATGAGACATCGCAGAGCTTGGGACAGTATTAGACCGAGAGCCTGTGAGGTGGAGCCACTGTAAAGGCAGTGTTTCTGAACAGGTGACGGAGGAAGGGGAAGGGTGATAACGGCAGAGGCACAAACCTGCGTGATTCCAGTCAGACGCACACAGAAGTCTGAGAGTTTGGAGTTCCTTTCGGGCTTAACGTACTCCTGAAATGTGTCCTCCTGAAAGAGGAAAACACAAAAAACCATCAACAAAAAAAAAAGAAATAGACTAAATTATAATTCCCTCATACAATTACAAATTTGACCAGAGATCATCTTGAAATGGGATCACGCCAGCTGCTCATCCTACTTCCAGTGCTCTCACTCAGACCATCCCCACCTTCAAACCGGGCCTTCATTGTGATCAACGACCCGCCCGTACAGTTTCGTGACTGCATCGTGCACCGTTTGTAACACCACTGCAGAGACTAAATCTGTCAACAGGCATATAAATACCTGGCAAAGTACACAAAACCACTGACACGGTAGTTACAACAACAGGCATCTCCAGGAAGAAATTTCTGCATGATGAGACACACAGACACACGGTGAAAACACCCGCCAACGCCGTCTGGCTGGTACAAAGTTCCCTCAAGGAGATTGCTAGTTCGTTTCCCCAAACAAGCTTTCCTGAGTTGCATAACATGGATTACACAACCAAACTGGCTGGCTGTGCTCTACACACATTGACAAGCCTTTGTACCGTAATTTGTTTGATGAACACCTAAGACCTGCAGCCAAAAAAGTGAAGCAAAACGTGCAGTGGGGCTCGTAGCACCGCCGAACGTCCGCCATTTTCAGTTCCAACATGGCATTCCGTACCAAAATGAGAGACGAATGAATTTTGAATGAAGACATTCAAAAACTTGGTCTCTGTGCTGAATTTAGGCAGCATCATGTAATGCAGCAGTTTGGCTCATGACACCATCAACCAGACCAGCAATGAAGCTCAGGCCACATGCAACAAACGCCCCCATTTCAGCTCTTTAATGAGTTTCTCCTAACGATCTGTTCATTTCCTGCCAGGGGCATTGAAGAAGCAAGCAAAATATATTCTTTCTTTTGGGAGTACAAGGACGCAGAAATGAACGGGCTGTTGCACAGCCCTATGAACTGAACTGCCTTTGAACACATTTACGTTACATATATTGTGAGATCACCCAAAAAGTTTGAAGAAATACATCCAAAATTAAATGAGCATTTCACAATTTTAAATCCGCGTCAAACCATCAAGTTCTACACAGAAATATTTTTTCCAAGAACAAAAAGACGTTTGTTTGGGAGTCCCATAAATATTTTACTGTACAAGGACAAATAGCAGAGTTCTGTGATGCTTTGGAACAAGTGTCAACAGTAAACACAAAGTAAGTAAATATGACTGGAGCTTAAAACATTTACTGTCTTGGGAAAAATTACGATAATTTTTCCGCAAATTTCTGCATTCCCACGTATTTCCGTATTTTCAGACATTTTCTTATGTCATTCAACCAATTTTTCCTTTGTTAGTGAGGACACGGACTCATCTGCCACGTAATACAGGAATAGGACTTAAGGGGTGAACTCACTGAGATTAGGGCATTTCAAACCAAATTTAACATCTTGCTTGCAGACAATTCCCTTTTAGAACTTTTTCACATAAGTTCTCAGGGCATGTTTCCAATTGGCCTACAGGTCTTTCAGAGTGTTGAGAGACCGGTTTCCACAGACCTGTTAGCCCATCAGTTTCTCAGACATGGGGGCAGTGAAATATTTACAGAATGGATTCTGGCTCAGCTGGAGCTTCTGGTTTAAATTACACCCAAATTAGAGAGACTAATTTCAGGAATGAGAGCAATCACACCAGATGACACTACTGGCCCCCCGAGGGCCAAATTTGAGGGTCCCCAATATAAATGATCCATTTAAGTGACTCAAAGTTGTTTGAGTGCCACAGAATATCCATCCTGATAATGATTTAACTTCAGATAAAACAGCAGACATCAGATAGCAAATCATTTTTAACTAGATATTTTCATTGTTGAACCGTCTTTTGAACTCTCAGGATTTGCAATCATTATAATTGTAATGTCCGTATACAAACCCGGAAAGGAAGAAGCAGCTTGTTTTAAAATAGCACTTACATGGATTTTCATCGGCAGATGGTAAAATCATCTTCAAATGCATTTCAAGACCGTCAAAACTTGGAAAAACAGAAACTCTGATGCTATTTTTCTTCACATTTACTTTGAATAGTGAGGCGAGGAGGCTGGCACCTCATTTACAATGCGATTATGCTTGTTCATAAAACCAGTAAGCGCACAACGCGATTATGCTTGTTCATAAAACCAGTAAGCGCACAACGCGATTATGCTTGTTCATAAAACCAGTAAGCGCACAACGCGATTATGCTTGTTCATAAAACCAGTAAGCGCACAACGCGATTATGCTTGTTCATAAAACCAGTAAGCGCACAACGCGATTATGCTTGTTCATAAAACCAGTAAGCGCACAACGCGATTATGCTTCTTCATAAAACCAGTAAGCGCACAACGCGATTATGCTTGTTCATAAAACCAGTAAGCGCACAACGCGATTATGCTTGTTCATAAAACCAGTAAGCGCACAACGTCATTATGCTTGTTCATAAAACCAGTAAGCGCACAACGCGATTATGCTTGTTCATAAAACCAGTAAGCGCACAACGCGATTATGCTTGTTCATAAAACCAGTAAGCGCACAACGCGATTATGCTTCTTCATAAAACCAGTAAGCACACAACGCGATTATGCTTGTTCATAAAACCAGTAAGCGCACAACGCGATTATGCTTGTTCATAAAACCAGTAAGCGCACAACGCGATTATGCTTGTTCATAAAACCAGTAAGAGCACAACGCGATTATGCTTGTTCATAAAACCAGTAAGCGCACAACGCGATTATGCTTGTTCATAAAACCAGTAAGCGCACAACGCGATTATGCTTGTTCATAAAACCAGTAAGCGCACAACGCGATTATGCTTGTTCATAAAACCAGTAAGCGCACAACGCGATTATGCTTCTTCATAAAACCAGTAAGCGCACAACGCGATTATGCTTGTTCATAAAACCAGTAAGCGCACAACGCGATTATGCTTCTTCATAAAACCAGTAAGCGCACAACGCGATTATGCTTGTTCATAAAACCAGTAAGCGCACAACGCGATTATGCTTGTTCATAAAACCAGTAAGCGCACAACGCGATTATGCTTCTTCATAAAACCAGTAAGCGCACAACGCGATTATGCTTGTTCATAAAACCAGTAAGAGCACAACGCGATTATGCTTCTTCATAAAACCAGTAAGCGCACAACGCGATTATGCTTGTTCATAAAACCAGTAAGCGCACAACGCGATTATGCTTGTTCATAAAACCAGTAAGCGCACAACGCGATTATGCTTGTTCATAAAACCAGTAAGCGCACAACGCGATTATGCTTCTTCATAAAACCAGTAAGCGCACAACGCGATTATGCTTGTTCATAAAACCAGTAAGCGCACAACGCGATTATGCTTCTTCATAAAACCAGTAAGCGCACAACGCGATTATGCTTGTTCATAAAACCAGTAAGCGCACAACGCGATTATGCTTGTTCATAAAACCAGTAAGCGCACAACGCGATTATGCTTGTTCATAAAACCAGTAAGAGCACAACGCGATTATGCTTCTTCATAAAACCAGTAAGCGCACAACGCGATTATGCTTGTTCATAAAACCAGTAAGCGCACAACGCGATTATGCTTGTTCATAAAACCAGTAAGCGCACAACGCGATTATGCTTGTTCATAAAACCAGTAAGCGCACAACGCGATTATGCTTCTTCATAAAACCAGTAAGCGCACAACGCGATTATGCTTGTTCATAAAACCAGTAAGCGCACAACGCGATTATGCTTCTTCATAAAACCAGTAAGCGCACAACGCGATTATGCTTGTTCATAAAACCAGTAAGCGCACAACGCGATTATGCTTGTTCATAAAACCAGTAAGCGCACAACGCGATTATGCTTCTTCATAAAACCAGTAAGCGCACAACGCGATTATGCTTCTTCATAAAACCAGTAAGCGCACAACGCGATTATGCTTGTTCATAAAACCAGTAAGCGCACAACGCGATTATGCTTGTTCATAAAACCAGTAAGCGCACAACGCGATTATGCTTGTTCATAAAACCAGTAAGCGCACAACGCGATTATGCTTGTTCATAAAACCAGTAAGCGCACAACGCGATTATGCTTCTTCATAAAACCAGTAAGCGCACAACGCGATTATGCTTGTTCATAAAACCAGTAAGCGCACAACGCGATTATGCTTGTTCATAAAACCAGTAAGCGCACAACGCGATTATGCTTGTTCATAAAACCAGTAAGCGCACAACGCGATTATGCTTGTTCATAAAACCAGTAAGCGCACAACGCGATTATGCTTGTTCATAAAACCAGTAAGCGCACAACGCGATTATGCTTGTTCATAAAACCAGTAAGAGCACAACGTGATTATGCTTGTTCATAAAACCAGTAAGCGCACAACGTGATTATGTTTGTTCATAAAACCAGTAAGCGCACAACGTGATTATGCTTGTTCATAAAACCAGTAAGCGCACAACGTGATTATGCTTGTTCATAAAACCAGTAAGCGCACAACGTGATTATGCTTGTTCATAAAACCAGTAAGCGCACAACGTGATTATGCTTGTTCATAAAACCAGTAAGCGCACAACGTGATTATGCTTGTTCATAAAACCAGTAAGAGCACAACGTGATTATGCTTGTTCATAAAACCAGTAAGAGCACAAGGTGATTATGCTTGTTCATAAAACCAGTAAGAGCACAACGTGATAATGCTTGTTCATAAAACCAGTAAGTGTTTTTACCTGTAATTCAGTAGAGGTTGTTCAAAGACATTTTCAGAAAAAAAAGGTTTCATTTTCATGTCCTTACTGTTAGCAAGAATATGCTTAACACAACCCTTATTACAGGGAAAATGTTGCCTGTTGATTTAGAGTTGAATAAATGAATTAACTAGAACGGGCACTCGGTAGAGCGCATACCTTCGCCGACCTTGGCCTTGACCTTGACCTTTGACCCGATCACTCCCAAAATCTAATCGATTGATCCTCAGGTCATGCCAAATCAACCCACCAAATTTTATGAAATTCCGTTTGGTACTTTTTGAGTTATTCGATACACATACAGACAGACACACAAACAAATAAATACACGGGGATCAAAACATTACCTTCGTCAGCGAAGTCGCTGGCGAAGGTAATGATGAATGAATAATACTTTGTCCACCAAGGTCAGAGTTGTCTTTAGCCCACCAACAAAGACAAACAGAACTAAAATAAAGACAAATATTTGCAAACACGCAATAAAAAGGCAGTACAGTAACCTGCATCAGAATCAATAAATAAATCATCAAAAACAATTAATAAATAAGACAAAAGTAAGGTAGTTCTGATCAATAACTGTGGATTGGTCATTGGTCATTTTGTTAAGTTAAGAATACCAATGGCATTTGGGATAAAAGACTTTTTGAAGAAACCTTTGGCAAGAGGGGTTCTGTAGCGCCGCCTAGACTTCAAAAGTTCAAACTGATGAAAAAGGTGTGAGCCATCTGCCAGGATTCTCCGAGCTTTCCTGCTTGTCCTTTCAGCATATAAATCGGTAATAGACTTTTGGGGTTTTTCCCACAATTTTACTTGCCATCATCACAATCCTGTTTAATTTATTCTTGCACCTGCAGCTTAAATGACCAAACCAAGCTGGAATATGAAATGTTAGAACACTATGTCTGCAATATACACCAGCTCTCGGGTCTGTGGCTTAATACCGAGGCAGCGCGATCACCTAAGAAGATGGAGTCACAGTGAGCATTTTTTTAAAACAAAGTCTGCATTCTCAGAAAAGTTTATCTGGCCATCTGTGCAAAGATATTTAAATGTTTCCAAAATTTCAACAGGTGGACAATCAAGTGAAACTGGCTCTTCCGACAGATTTTGTTTAGTGCAGATAACCAGCTCCTTTGTTTTAAAGACATTGATTCCTAGTTGGCTGTTAAGACACCATTCTTCAAAGGCCTTAATGTGAGTGAGATAGAAGCTCTCACCAGAGGGGTCAGTTTTTTGTAACAGTCCGACTAAGGCCAGGTCATCTGCATATTTAACCAGTTTAAAATTTGAGTCATTGAGTGAAAATTCATTTGTAAACAGTGAGAAGAGCAAAGGTGAAAGAGCGCTACCTTGTGGGCAGCCTGTGCTAATGATAAGCTCTCCCGACAGAGTACCATTGACACACACTCTTCGAGGGCTAGCTATTGTTGCCAAACGCCAGCCCTTTACCGCAAACAGTAACTGCCAAATGTATTGTCACCGCTATTCTGCAACCTTCTGTTGTCTGATGGACCTGCCTCAACCTGCTGTTCTACTGATCTACTCAGCTCCACTCCTTCCCCATAAAATCACGAGTGAGAGCTCACACTGCCAGCTTCAGTTACACCTGAAAGGATCTGGCAGTTGGCACAAACAAGTTTCACAATTAAAATGCCATAAATTACTGAAATGAGGCAATATGATTAGGCTCATGAAAGCTAAAGTGGCCTAAAGGGAAAATTGTTCAGCCGATGGTAAACTACAACCAACCTGCAGTTATAAGTTTCCATGTGAAGAAACTATATAGACATGGACAGATGCATTATATTCAGTTGATCACGAAATAATACATTATATTCAGTAGAAGTTTCTTTTTATTTAGTTTAAAACCAAAGAAAGTGAAAGTAATACTATACATTGCAAATTTACTAGATGCGTTTACCTATTGTGCATGATGACGCATCATATCAGTTTTTCAATGTCCATTCTGCACATTACGCACGCACACACGAACACACACACGAACACCTTTGGCACCTAAGCAGTTCTCCTTTGATCTGCATCACACAGCTTGCAAATGCTGAGAGTTGATAACTGAAAGCAAGGAGGTGAGGATAACATGGGTAAATTTAGTCTGGATAGTTTCCTGGCCAACTGAAGAAATGAGCGCCAGCGATTATTCACGCCACGACCGACCACACATTCTTCCACATTCCTCCACATTCATTCCTCTGTTTCATATCATTCTTAAAAACCACAGAACGAGTTACACTGTAACCTAACATGCAAATACTTCCCTATTCCCACTGCTGAAGGAGAACCATTCATAGTCACCAGTGGGTTAGAGGAGTCATTAATGGGGCTGAATTAATGCAGTTTTGGTCGAAAAACAAACAAGTTATCGATTTCTAAATGTGAGTGTGATTTTACACCCATAAAAACATGTTCAGGAGCAGCACCATCTTTTGGCAAAAAAACAAGGCCAGTCAAAAATGTGGAATAAAAAGTGAATTTGAAAATAAATGAACAACTAATAATTTTCAGATTACTTGATCATCACAATAATCATTAGTAGCAACCCTAATTAAAACCCAATCAGCTGTGTCTGTGCACCCCCAGAAACGTCCGAAATAGATTTTATGACATAGTACAAAAAAGGAACAATCACTGAGAACAATATATAATCACGAGTCAATCTGCAAAAATGTGCGTGTCTGAGTATTGCTCCAGAACAACACTGGTAAGTAGCAAGTGCTGTACAATAAACCAATTTTAGATAGACATACTGGCCCATTCTTACACCACAGAGACTCTAAGATAATATTCCACAGCTGGCTCTAAACATGCTGCGTATGTAAGGTGAACTTCCATGAGGTCAGTCAGACCTGGATATTGGTCCCCAGACCTTTTTCAGGAGGTCTACCATCCCGAAGGGTTTCACTCTATCCCAGAGTTGGCACACCTACTTCAACCACTTTGCAGTTCAACGAGACCACAGACAGAGGCACGCTTTGTATGGGTTTGAGTGAAAACCTACTGGACAGCAGATCTCCAAGACAGAGTTGGTGGATACTGCTCAAGAGAACTGGTTATATACAAGCCTTGGGAGGGAAAGGAACCGCACAGCCAATATGTCCTTCGATGGTCATGTGTTCTACATGGGTAGAATGAGCCCCCCCCCCTTATGGTCTACAGTCAAGTAATGGCTCATGGTAATCATTATGCGTTCTTAGAGTCTAATGTCTTAGATAAGATGAATGGCAAGGTCTGCACATCACTGGCTGTAATCTGTCCCAGCTTTTCACAAACCCATTGGCCAGTCTTTCAAATTCTGTTCTTAGGACTAGGAGTACTCTGAAGGTTGTTTCGCACCTGGTCTTTACTGGGTCTTAGGCACTGCAATTCCCAAGGGCTATCTTTTGGTTTCACATCTGGTCATGGGTAGGGTGGGTGCCAATATTTCAGGTGCGAAAAGCGATCGTCTTCTCCCCACGCTCATCTCACCCAAGTGTGAAAAGGCTAAGAATGGCCCATTGTGTTCCTATGATCATGACACGCTGAATGGCTAGATGTTCAAACAAGGTACTTTTATGATCTAGATTTGCTGAATGCCCCGTCCTCCGCATCACGCAATGCTTTAACGAAAACACAAATGGAGCATGTATTTCTGAGCACTCACGATCTCCAGGGTGTGCGTGTTGAGCAGGACTATGGGGAACTCGATGATCTCGTGCAAGTAGTCGGGAGGGTTGCTCTCCTCACAGGTGGCCTCAAAGTCCACCACGCAGATGTAGTCGTAATACGTGTCTGTGGAGCCCCCGGCCTGCACCGCCTGCGTCAGCTTCTGCTTCTTATAGTGGCTCTTCAGGCGTTTCTTTAACACGTCCTTCACTCCCCTGATGGAGACATGAATCAACAAATCCAGACAGGAGGGCCAAGTATCAATATACACTACTAATGTCCCGATCCTGATACCAGCATCAATACTCACACCGATACTAGCCTATTTTGCTGTACTCGTACTCGTCAAATACACGCTCATGACAGCACCTGATACCTACCAGTGGCATGTCGTCAGATGTCAGGAAGGCCTTCAGTAACATCACCCTTTCCTGCATAATTGCTCTTAAACTGTTTGCGATCAGGTTTGCCTAATTAACAATCAAACATTTTATTAACCGAACAGCCACCACCAATGCACGACACGTAATGCTAATGACAAAGCGATTACCTATTGGCTATGGTGATATAAGTGATGTGACTCAAGGATGACAATCTGCAAAAAAAACTGAAACTTTAGCTGACTTCGCAACAGTTATTTTCATTATCACTCAGCAGTGCATCGTACCGAACAACGCACTTTAGCGGTCACTACATTCGGACTATAAAACAGATTCTCATGGCTAATTGCTCAATGAGCCTTGCAAACTAATTTACGCAAATCCAGAAATTATAAAGACATTGGCGGTTGATATTTTCCATAGTCATTGATGTGCGGAAATAAACGCTGTATATTTTCATAGTGCAATGTATAACAAGGCTTTCAAAAATAAATTAAGATTCTCGTCGGTCGGTTCCACTAATCAGTCTGAGCAACTGTTTCTAACCGGGGAGGTAAACTGCGAGAGGTGTCTGTCATTTAGAAGTGAAAGGTGAGGTTATCGCTGGCCCTGTGTTTCTGCCGACGAACCGTCAGTGATACCTACGTCAACCAGTACGCAGTACCAGGAAGAGGGGGTGCGGTTGCAAGAGCTTGAGCAAGTAGATGTGGTGTGGGTTTGGAGGAGAAAATATGTCGGCAGTGTGGACATACTATAAATTTGTGATGGTGACACGAGCAAAGCCAAGAGCAAACGGTGTGGTGTCCCTCTCTTGCCAAAATGTCTCGCAAATATCTGTCAGCACCTTGCAGCAGAGTGGATAGTGAAAGGCTTTTTAGCTCAGTGACGGACATTGTTGATGAAACCAGAAACAGGATCATACCTCAGCACGCAGAGATGCTTCTCTTTATTAAAAAAAAAAAAAAGGAGGCCACTGAAAAGGCTTAGCCCCCTCACAGATAGCACTACACAGCATTCCAATTTTAAGTTGTTCTACAGTTTCAGACAGTCGTTGTATAGTTGTGTGGTACTGAAGGTTACAGGTTACTTTCTAATGTGTAGCACTACATGTAGCATGTTGATTCAGGAAGATGTTTTATTTTATTTGTTTTATATTATCAGCACATGCATAGATTGCCCAGGCTAAACTTGAAATGTTAAAAGCGAAATCTGTGTGGCAGTGGTGTCATGTTTGTTCAGGGAACATGTGCTGAAAAAAATAAAAAATCATAATTTAAATTTGTTGTTATGGTACTATTAATTACTCGGTACTCAATATCGGCAAGTACTCAAATGTCAGTACTCGTACTTGGTCGGCAAAAAAGTGGTATCCGGACATCCCCAATATAAACTATAGCCAAAAGTTTGGGGCCACTCTCAGATTTAAAAAAAAAAAAAACTAAGGGTCAAGGGCCCTGAAGGTTGCCGGCAGTTACAGCTCCAACAGGAGAAAAGTAATTCGGAGGGT
The DNA here is from genome assembly GCA_029721435.1 of Gymnothorax reevesii. Classification (NCBI taxonomy): domain Eukaryota; kingdom Metazoa; phylum Chordata; class Actinopteri; order Anguilliformes; family Muraenidae; genus Gymnothorax; species Gymnothorax reevesii. The sequence continues at coordinate 80,640,833 of CM056583.1, forward strand.
TCGTCACAAGACGAACCAGGGAGTTGGCGAAAAAAAAAAAATCTGGAAGTCCATAAGGTCCTGAAACTGTACTGTATTACTGTGTGGACAGATAAGAAAGATCCACTTGCACCAGAATGATGGGAGGAGAAGAGTGCAGAGAAGAAAAAGAATTGCTGATGATCAGTGGCATTCCACTTCAACTGCCATGAGCAGTCATGCAACGGCCAACGGTGGAATTTATTTATTGGGCATGTAACTGCTTACAAATGCTGCAAGATGAACTCTGAAATTCACAGGGCAACATTATCTGCTCAGGTCTGTCTAAATGCTCCAAAACTCATGAGACAAATAATGGACAAGGACCTAAATCATACTGCGAAAGCAACCCATGACTTTAAGGCAAAGAACTGGAATGTTCCACAAGTCAACCATGTAACCTGAGTCCAATTAAGCAGACATTTCACTTGCTAAAGGCAAAACTAACAAGACAACAGCCAAAGAACAGGCAGGGACTGAGGACAGCGGCAGTGAAGACCAAGCAGAGCATCATCAGGGAAGAAACCCAGCATCTGGGGTTCACATTGCTGACTTCAGGCAATTACTGACCTCAAAGGATTTAAAACCAAGTTTCAAAACGGGCAACTTAGTCTATAATTCAACTAGTTTATCCAATTACGATGGAACCCCGAAAATTTGGGGGCTGTGAGTAAAAATTCCAACACAGTTCATTCGATATTTTTGATGAAACCCAAAAATCAAAGTGGAAAGTCTGCACCGAAGGCACATCTTTATTGTTCCATTTCAAGTCTCATTAGCTGGTGCACGGAGTCAAAATGATGAAAATTGTGTCAATGTTAAAATATTAATAAACTTGACTGTCTGTCATAACCATTCTATATTTAAAATAAACGCAGTTAAACATTTTGGATAGTCAAACCCAGCTTTACAAATCCAGATGAAAACTTAGCAAGCAGACATTACTTCTAGTGCAAATTAGTTTCATGATGTTTGTAGTCAGTTACTGCTGTCTCCAGGAGTCAAGCAGGAATCCAAGAGTGCAGATAAGATGGAGGCACAAATTCTAAAATGGACAGTTTTCAGACACATTTTTAAGGAGATATGAATCATGTCTCTGAAAATGCACAGGTCAAAGAAGATCCACACATGCTGCAGATGCCTCTGATTAACAGAGGGATACCACCAATGTAAGCCATATGCCAAATTAAACTCGACTGATGATTGCAGAAATAGCCAACATCAATGCTCAGGCAACGTAGGTCCGGAAGAGCCGAAGCATTTCTCATTTTTATACCATCCAAACCTATAGCAGAACAACTGGGCTGATTTCAGTCAGAAATCAGAAATGATACTGACACTCAAGGACCAGGGTTGCTTACCCCTGACCAAGGAAATAAACAAAATTATGTAGTAACCTACAGGCACCAGTTGCAGTGAAAAGTGTCAGACACCTTGCAAGAAATTTGTTGAAAATTGGCGGTTATTTTCTCAGTCTTTGCCTTAAATCAGAAACAGATCTTCTTACCTCGTATCAAGCTTCAACTCAGACAGTTTTGCCCGCAGTTCATCTTTATTCATGCGGTTGATGCGGCCATTGGCAACTGCGATCTCCTTATACACCGGGTCACTGAACTCACTGCTGCCGGAGGACGTTGGAGATTCAACAAGTTCTTTTTGGCCACATAATCTGTTGCCCGATTTTTCCTGGGGACGAAGGAATAGGTCATATATTTTTGACCATCAAGTTTGACAACATTATACACCATTAGTCTTGACATTTTCTTTGTTCAGAACCAGCCGCATTTAAGACAATGTTCTCAGAATTTTACAATGCATTCACTCATAACCGCAAGAGTGGCATAGTACATAGTGATAGGTGCTTGAGTTATCTGGCAACCACACAAAACAAGTCTGGCCGAGCCTCAGGAATTCAGGGGGACAGATTTACATCTGAAAAGGAAGAATTCTTATTGGGTCTTTCAGGAAAGCCCTGAACTTAAAAAAAAAAAAAAAACCCCAGGGGCTTTACTACTGGGCCACTGTTGATACCCCCACAAGTAAATTGTCTCCTGGATTCCTCCCAGAGCATGTCGTCAATGTCAATCCATGATTAAATAAAAATGTTTGCACAGACGCTGACAGACGGTTGACGAGTTTTGTCTCAGATCAATCCATAGGATCATTAGCTATAAGCACTGGAACCATTCACAGCCAAGGGCAGACAATTCATCAGTCATCATCGCAGCGACCCATAGGCAAGTTAAAACAGCCGAAGTAAGTTACGCTGCTTTCACACCTGACTCGAAACGAATTTTTCGCACGACAGATTACATTCAAAGTCAAAGCAAAGACACGAATACACGCGTGTACTCGCGTCTTGGCATTGACTTTGAATGTAATCTGTCCATCCAAAATTAGTTTCGCGTCCAGTGTGAAAGCGGCTTTAGTCTACTCTGGTAACATGACACCAAAAAGTAAGTCTGAAACTGTACTAACAAGTCCCTGATCTGTTCAATCACGAAGAAACAAGATCATCTAACGTCACGCACGCCACTATGAACCAACTTGAATTAATTTAACGCTCGCAAGCCAGCTGGCTTAATACAGGCGTTAAAGGAAGTTAGCTAGTTAGCTGGGAACTTGTCAAACTTACTACTGAATTACGATCTTCCCCAGAGCAATTGGCTATTGTGATTTTTTCAAACTTGTCAATAATGTTCTCCTTCTGGTCTTCCATAGCTTTTCGAGCAAGGGCAGTAACGGAGAGCTGCCAAGTAATTCCACCGATTCAGCCAGCGAGCGAACCTAAGCGAAGTTAAATCAGCTCCTATTGATCTGGCACACGGGTCCACTCGTTCTTCCCGCCAAGTTTTCGCTGCTTCGCTACTGCCCCATATGAGCGCTGCTTTAGCAATTCAGTCATTTACATGCGCCACTGTCCGCTGTAACATGCGGGAAATTAAATCCTTCGTACGACTAAACGACAAATTTTGTAAAAAGATATCGTCCGTGCTGTTTTCGCGGCAAAATAAGAGACATTAACGTCATTCAAAATGTAAACACGCTCATTTTCCGCTTCCGGTTCTATGGGAAACGATACCATAGAGCATAGAAACTAAATGACGGATGATAATGTAGGGACTGACATTGCGCCCTCTCCAACGTCAATGGTTACTGGAGGTATTGCAGTTTCATTCAGCGCAATATCAAAAAGCAAATTTCCCCGGGGATGCATTCAGTTCAAAGTGATGAATTTACCGTTGTGAAATTATACTATTTTTTGCTGGCTGTTTCCGATTCTTCAATATTTATACTCTCTGCTTACAACACTTCCGAGACTTTTTTACTGCTATACAATATTACATAATTTTCCCCCAGTCCTGACCAGACTACCAACTAAGTACTCACGCCAAATTGGGCAAACGTGGCAGCTGCGTATTTTTGTTGACAAAATAAATAATGTCTGTTGCAAGAAATAATCTATAATTCTAGATAGGTCGATCAATACTATGGAAGCCCATAGAGGACAATATTCAAATGAAAAGGTAATCCCACTATTGCATTGTAATTTTCCACTTATGAATGAGCTTTTTGAGACAATATTAAATTGAAAATGCATTATTCCAATTATAACTTTCATTTTCACATACACATATAGGGAATCTATGACTATATTCAAATGATAATGAAAAGCTGTGTGACATTTCATTTTCAAAGTCATGCGTGGACAATATTCAAATGCAATAAGCAAAACAGCACCCAAGCCTATTGCATTTACATTTGGATGTCAACAAATCCATGTCACCGCGCACTTTTTGGGACACAATGAAAATTAAAATGCAGGGTGCGTTCCAGCGGGTCTGCATGTAACCCGGCTGCCCGAGATTCCCGAAAAATTACGCGAGAATCTTGCCGAAGTTGCGATAAGCCCCACATCCTTGGAACGCACCCTAGGTAGGTAGGTAAGCCTCCGTGCGTACAAGCCCTACCGAGAAGCCGATTGGTTGGAATGCAAATGAGGAACATGGTTTCCGCTCCCTCATGAGTGACGTCCTAGCGGAAGACCCGCCTTGATGAAACGCTAACAAACTGTATTTTAATTTTCATTGTGTCCCAAAAAGAGCGTGGTGTCATGGATTTGAAAATGCAATGGACTGGGAGGCGCTGTTTCCTTTACTATATTTGAATATTGTCCTACAGTATGTATTGCAGGATGCGTCTTTGAAAATGAAATGTAAAATGACGTCATCATTATTATATCATTATTATTTCTAAGTGATCAGAAAACAGAATTTTCATTATCATGTTGACCCTAAAAGAACGTGATGACATGCATATGTAAATGCAATAGACTGGGAGAGCTGTATCTTATTGTATTTGAATATTGTCCTCAGTAGAGCAAGCTAAGTCTTTGCAATTAACTGTTGAATGCCATTTTCAAAATCATTTTCAAATAATCAGAAAATAGCATTTGCATTTTCATGTTGACCCTAAAAGAGCGTATTGACATGCAAATGCACATGTAATAGGCTGGGGGTGCTGTTTTGCTTATTGCATTTGAATATTGTCCGCTGTATTCCGGAGCTTGACTTCGAAAATGAAATGTCAAACAGCTTTTCGTTATCATGGGAATATAGTCATAGATTTCCTATATGTGTATGTGAAAATGAAAGTGATAATTGGATTAATGCATTTTCAATTTAATATTGTCTCAAATAACTCATTCATAAGTGGAAAATTAAAATGTAAGTGGGTTTACATTTTCATTTGAATATTGTCCACTATGAGCTTCCATACAATACATGGACTCAGTTTATTTGTATTCTTTGGCAGAATTGCGCAGTCGTAATTTAGTCTGTTGCGCTGGATGCCAAAGAGACCTTGGATTGTTTGTTTATTTTTTATTTTTTTTCCATTAAGTCTGCAGATTACAATTCATACATACGAACAAAATTAATATTTCGACATACAAGTGTAAATGCTTGTCAATACTGCATAGATAATCTGTTACAAGAAGGCCCCTCCCAATCCCTGCAAAACTGAAAAAAAAATTCACATCAGTCCCTTTTATCTTCTCCCATGCAATACCTCCCTTGCAGTACCTTCCCAGGGCACTAAATTTTTAATCATCCATAAAAAGGTGTGAACCTATCAATGTGTCACAACTGTTGATCATCAGTATGTGTCATCCATTCCAACCTGTTGCTCAAGGCCTATCAGACAAGAAATTTTGCCAACTTCTCACCAGAAGAATGAGGAGTGAGCATTCTCACCTTCTTGGTGGAGAGAAATGGCTTCAAAAGTTGATTGTCCATTGGGTGAGTGAGATCCTCAGCAGTTACTCATTGTAAGCAACGCCCTAAATTTAGCAAAGGACAATGGGCTAACCTACTGAGTCTGGTTCTTCCAAAGCTTCCCTGTTGTCTGCCCCCAATGAGTTTCTTCCTGCTACTGATGCCCAAAACTCGGTCTGCTGAGGAGTTTTCACCAGGGTCTACTGAGAAGTGTGTGGTGACTATTTTATTGCAAAAAGCGCATTCGAAAGAATCAAAATTTGATTATTGAATTTAAACACGCTGGTGGCATCATGGTGCAGGAGGAAACAGTAGTCTCACAGAAAGACAGTTGTGGGTTTGAATCTGCCCTGAGGTCTTTGTGCGTGGTGTTTGCATGTTCTCCTCATGTTGGCGTAGATTTTCTTGGGGTGGTCCAGTTTCCTCCCAGTCAAAAGGCATGTGTGTCAGGTTAATTTCTTGGGCTACGTGTAGAGGTCCCAACTAGGCATGTCATTTCATCTATTGTCCATGTAGAGAGCTTTGCGCGTCATGATTACGAGGCTACGTACAAGGCAGCCCCAGTGTTCACCAACTTGGCGTCTTGTTGGAGACACAGAATTGCCTGTATGAGTAAGAGTGAGTTTTGAGTGCGCTCTGTGATGAGTTACGCCACCCTGACACTTGCACGATTTTTGTTCCTGCAATGCCTCTTGGCAATGATTTAAGTCTTCTGGAATGAGCGTGAGGAGTGTGTGAAGGGTGCCATGTCTTAGAGAGAATTTTGAAATGTTCAAAAATTCAGCACAATGTTTGTGCCACTTGCGTGAACACTATAAGAACTCGGCACGAACACTGCAGATGGTGATGTCAATGCATGCAGCGTTAAGGTGTTGTCACGAGTCGTGTACGTGATCATGGCACGCCCAGCTCACGGATAGTTCATGCACGTTACAAACCATTTACGCACGTTACGAGCCATTCGCGCATGGCAGGAACTTCTCACTCCACTAAGTGTTCAGGCATTGTTTGCGCATGGTTCAAATCTTTGGCCGTGCATTGCCTAGACGGTGCATAACTTATGCGTGTACAGTGCTAGAACTGGGCACAAACAAGGCTCCGCTGCGTACGACCGAAATGGCACCCCTGGCCATGATGCATTGCATGGGATTGCGGGGACAAAAATCGTGCAAGTGTCAGGGTGGAATTAGCGAGTTGTCCAGGGTGTGTCCGCAGCTGGGACAGCCTCTGGCACTGTGGAGCCCTGGTTTTGAAGAAGCAGATTGAGGCTAAATAATGGATGGGCAATTTAATCAAGATTTCAGGAAACGATTTCGAAATTCAAGAGGAAAAGACTTATCAGGATCAGTCAACTGGGATTCAAATGATCAAAGAGGTGTATTAGAAGCCGAAATGACTCACCCCTCTTGCCCAGACTCTGGGAGTCATGTGGCAATTTAATGCATGTTTCATTTGGCAATGGTCCTAACTGCTGGCTAGTTTCTGGACCTTGGCACTGCCAGCTCTGATGATCCTCAGTGATAAGGAGCACGAAGAAATGGTTAAAACTGCTGTCGAAGGTCTAATTTCTGATTCAAAGAGCTGGTGGTGAAGAAATAAGTACAAGCTCAATTTGTATTGTACACCCCAGGCATTCATCAAGTATCTCCACCTAATTCATGAAGGCTTTATGAAAGAACTGAAAGCAATTCTTTAGATTGAATTCCGTCAGTAGAATGAGGGAACATGCAGATTCCACATAGATATACATTAGAGAAGAATCTGTTTTGTCACTGCGAGGTGAAATGGCTCGTCAGGGCATGCAGAAAATGGGAAAGAGGGTTTGTATGACACCAGACCTGATGCGGCGAGAAATTCAATCCACGTTGCAGCTAACCTCGAAGACCAAATGCTCTTTTTTCCATTTGAGAAAAATGGGCATTATTGGATGGAATGGCATAACATGGATTGTCATGTTATGTAAAAGCTAATAGATTCAAAACCAGTGACAATCAATTTTAAAACTATTTACCAAAGTAAACAATGCAATGATTGCATGTTAATCCAGTATCGCAATTGTGTGTGCATAAATGACTTCAACCTAATGTTTTTGGGAAACAAGATATGCAACTTTTTTCAAAATCTGTGACTTTATTTACAAAACGAGCAAAACCACGTGATTACCAGCTTGAACAAAAACTATGATATTACTGGCAAAGAAACTGTGACCATTTCCCATAAAATGGGGTAAAAAGACAACCTGGTGAAATTTGTTTTGAGGATTAGACCACTGCATGAACAACAGTCACCACTGATCTCAAAATTATTGCATAATACCAGATCTTTCAGAATATTGCATCTTTTTTTGCATTCTTTTTGAGTAGTGTTTTGATTACAAAAAAGTGCAAGGCAAATTTTGACAATTAACACAAGTATCCAAGAGTTTCCCCCTATCCCAAAAACATTCTCAAACATTAAAATCGCAATGGAAGATACAAGACATTACCTTGACCTTTGCCATCACTGTAGAACTGAAGACAAAAAAACAAAAAAAAAAACAAAAAAAAATAAAAAACAAAAAAACAAAAACAAAAATATATATATAAAACCATAACCTTTTTAGATGGATTAGAACATGGCACTATTGCATCAAATACAGATACATCTCATGATACAGTTGCTTTATCCAACCACTTTGTTCAATGATAACAATTAAAAAATACTCTTCAAGTAACTATGCTTTAAATTAGTTTCACATTTTATAACAAAGTCATTCTAAACAGATTCTGGAACCTACAAGGTAACAGAACTCTGAATGTTAGCATTCCAGAATCAGTGGAACAGAGCAATTAACAGCTCAAGTGTCGAGACTTTAATTTCAGCATGTCTTAACATAGCTCACAAGTCACCTCAGTGTTTGTCCAACTGGTTCACATGATCAAATCAGCACACTAAAGTAAGTGAAACCTGCTCAGAACACAAGGTCACATCCTTAAAGGCACACTACGAGCGACCGTCATGAAAATCAATTGACCACCCTTGATGAAGACAAATATGCATTTTAATGGAAATTTTGTTGCATCAAAGGAAATCCCACTTCTGAACTGGTCCTTTGGGTTTTGCAGATACACAATCTAAGGAAAAAGCCTCACGTTGGAACCACCATTAGATCCACTTCTGAGGTTATACCACCAGAAATGATGAGGAGGACATCCACTGATCATCGCATTGGGCTTTCTACAAAATATTTCACACCAGACTACTCTGAGATAGTGGAAAAACAGGCTATCACACAAGCTAGCGGAACATCTAATGTGAAACAGCTTTACTGAACAGAGAACCATGACAGGCACCAGGGGCCTTATTTATAAAAATCTGCATGGGTTCCATACTTAAATATTGTGTACATTCAATACAAGAAAAGTGTATGGTAAAAATTATTACACTGATAAAATGGTAAGTTAAACTGCATGTAATTTTTTTTCTGCAAATGATCAGGATCACCATCAAATTTTGAAAATGTGAAAGATCAAATTTTTTTTGTGGGGGTTTTTTTTTTTTTTTTTAAGTCAACTTTGTTTTTACAAATCTGAAATTCACAACAAAAGTGACGTACGCCTCTTTTATAGGCGTACGCACCATTTATAAAATGAGGCCCCAGATTTGAGCCCCATGTTCACCTCGAATCAAATATCAAGCCAGAGGGTATTTCTACAGTGATAATATCCTGTTGAGTTCCAGGAAGTTATGCAAAACCCTGCAGCTCTCAACATTTGATCATCACATCATCTTAGTTTCAGTAATAGGGCAGGATAGAAGTAAAAGCTAATGGTACACAGACGGTCTGAAGTTATGCCACTTAGCCTGCAAATATTTATCCTAAATCCTCAATTTAACAGCACATCTTAAAGAAGTTAGACACTTCATCTTCAGAAAATATTGCATTTTCAAAATGAATTATTCCAATAGCCAGATGACAGTAACTTGTATGTTTAATTGCACTTTGTGATCACACCAATTCTATATTAAGCTTATCTAATTTCTCAGAGGGAGAAGTCAGCCATAGTGCTGGGTTACGCTACAATGCAGCCTGAGGTTTCACTTTGACCGATATCCTCCAGAGATTCTTGAGAAATGCTGTTTCCCGTCACGTACGCAAGCTAAAACTTCGCCATCCAAGATAACATTTCACCAGACGAGACGTAACACTGCTCTCGTTCACTTTTCATGAATGCCCCCGACGTTCCTCACCCACTGTGGATAACCTGAAACATCATTCATCGAACTAATGCCAGAATTGCCTCACACACAGCCTTTATGTTTTATCAAGTGGTTCGTGCATTTTTAATTTCTTGAACAAAGCCTATAAAACCACAACAAATTAAGACGTCTTTGGGACTTGAATAGAAACAACATTTTAAGGCACGCCTCAAGCAACCGCAGCCCAGGACAAATGCGTCCATTGTCAATAGCAGCAGAAATGGTAGCCAAGTGAAACAATCTACTCCGGGGAGCAGACTTTCACATGACCACATACATACGTACGCACAGAAAACCCAGGAAATAAGGCTCAATCATGAACCCATTGCTTCACTGTACTGTCTGAGGTGTAACTCACTTTCACCCTTTCCTGCATGGTCACTGTTACGGAAACAGCTTGGAGAAGCTGATTTTCAAGAGTCCAAAAATACTGGCTTTCAATTGCATGTTCCCTCATATTTACAATACAAGACTTAGGTCGTATTGCACTTGGCAGAGTGCAACCCTACAACTACCTGGTTGCATCCCTGTGATCCTTTCAACTCCACTGAGCCTGTTATAGCCAAACTTGACCATTTGGCTACAATACAGGGCCAAAGGCTTTTGACCGTGACGACCACATCTGATGAAGTTAACCGTCCTGGACAATGCCTCTTTGTCCTGCCCGTTTCCAGATTCAGGGATGAGCACGTCGACCTCAGATGGCTGAAGTTTGCCTGTTCTCTAGCTGGAATGGACAGCTTGATTGAACGTCAGTCCACCACAAGAGTTCAGTGCTGCACATCGCAGTCATTTTCCAAAGGGTCAAAGGCCGCCTATGAGATGCAGATTGAGATTTGGCAACAGTCACCGTGATAACGGCAGTTCTTCATGACGAATAACTTGCTTGTGTTTTCAAACCAGGCACGGTTATCAGTAATACGGTCCAACCTCCTGGAAAGCGGCGTAGCTGGGCCAGTCAGGAAAGATTCCATGGGAGCATCGAGGACTCCCATACGGATCGATGTGGACATCAAGCTCCCTGAGAGTCTGCCCCCGCTGCTGGCCGCCAGCCGTTCGGTCACTGGACTCTTTCTTCAGCACTGCCTGGACTATCCCGTAGTTGTGGCCATCGTTGTTGTCCCAGTAGAGCTGACCGTCTACCTTGTAGCAGATGGCAAACTCCACCCGCTCATGGGGGCGGAGTTCTTCAGGTAATCCCACCTGAAAAGAGAAGGTGTCGCGGTCCGAACCACCTGCATAGGTGTCTTTCACGTAGCCACAGTCCACATCCGTGTGACTCTTCCAAGTGTTGAAGGTGATGCGTACCGTGACAGTCTTCTCAAATGACAGGTTCTTGACAGCAATGGTGCCAGTGAGTGAGCGTTCCTGGAGGGTGCAGTGCTCTAGGGAGACCTTCTGTTGCTCTAACCGCTGCCGGAACAACAGGTAGTCCGAGGAGGGCTGGGCGAAGTCTAGGACTAGCTCGTTCCCACGGCCGGCTCTGGTCCGCGTCACGCCCAGCGACAGCCCTGTCATGGAGCCCAGGAGCTCGCGCACGCTCAGCGGGATGTCGATGGGGTCCTCAAACTCCGAAAACACCTTAACTGCGGTCAGGGATAGGCCTTTGTGGTCAGCAAACGACACTTGCTTTTTGACTCGGACACGGTTGTTGTCGGAAGCGGCCTTGTGCTCTTCGGGTTTGGTCGGGAGAGAACGCGGTAGGCAGGGACGCAGAGTTCCCGCCATCTTCTGACTCCTCCTTGGGTGGTAGTCATCCCGCGAAAGATACAGCGGCATGGCTAGCTCGATCGACATGGCGGACTTGGGGTGGAAGAAGCTGAAGACGCTGGGGAGACAAAAAAAATAATAAAAAATTAAAGTTTAACTTTCTTGCATTGCAATAGGATCGATTTAGTCCTGTGGTCCCCAAGGTTAGTCCTGGAGACCCATTGTGTAGGTTGGTTTTTCTTCTGACAACTGGAATTGCATGATTTTAACAAGCAGTTAATGCGTCCTGATAAGGAGCATTTTAAGTTTAGAGAAGATATTTAGACCTCTCAAGTCACATGTTGACAGAGATATACACTCATGCCATGAAGTATAAAATTCCACATCCATATACTGATACACACAGACACACGCACAGCTCCAAAATTACTGGCATCCCTCACTGGCAATGCAAAAACAATATATTGTTCATTTCTTTTATCGGTAATTATAGAGAAACGGAATACACCAACTTGTGAAACACCTCATTAATATTTCAATGGAAACAACCTACATCATAATAATTAAATACAAACAAATTTAAACAAAATCAAGTTCTCATATTATTGGCATGCTTCTTTTAGCACTTGGTGCAACCAACTCTGGCAAGGATAACAGCATGGAGTCTTCCCATAATTTTTGACAAGGTTAGGGCACAAATTTGGGGGGGGGTTTGACCATTCCTTTCAGAAGATCTTTTCAAGATCCTCCACGTTCTTCTGTTTTTGTTTATCAAGGTCTGCTTCTTTCTATATTCCTCAAGCCCGGAAGCTGAACCCAACTGAACACCTTAGGGATGAAACTGAGCGACAGCATGGGGATGCCACACAATCAAACAAGGAACAGCTTAAGGTATGTGCACTAAGCTTTTTGAAGGTATGCAAAGAAGACTACAAGCAGTGATCACAGCAAAAGGCAGGCCAACAAAGTATTGAAAATTGCCACAAACTCTTAGTGCTTAACGTGTATAAATAATCCTTGGGTTGGTGAAATTACCCAAGAAAGTACCAGAACTAAAGGTTTAAAAGGTCCCCCATTATGCCACCAAGTGCACAGCTAATTAGCCATTATGAGCCAGTTCAAAATCTCCCCTTCTGACATCACAAGGGGGAGTGACCACCCAGAATAATGAAATCTGATCGACTGCTTGGCTGAAGTTGATCAGATCTTCTTGCCTCTGGTTGGTTACTTCCCCATGTGATGTCAAGAGTGAAAAGATTTGGAAATGACTTTTAATTTGTGTATTTCAAGTTTGTTACCAAATAATCAAGGATGTGACTGGTGTATATAATTAACGATTCTGTGTGTTCCTAGTCGATCACTCTCTTAATTTTTCAACTTTTTCTAAGTGTACAAATATTTTTGGGCTGACTGTATAAATACTGATTTAGTCATAATGATTCACAATAACTCAGGAAAGATCTAATCTTGAACAGGAACTGCAGGATTTGGGCATGTTTTGCATGCTTTCATTCTTTTACAGCAAAGAGCAGCAGAGCATGTTAAGCATCAAATCACTAGCAGTCACCATCCATATGAGAGATCTACAATAGGATAAATCCCACCCCATCAACATAAAGGTACACTTCACATTTTGACACAGGCAGGTATTCCATCACGACTCACTCCAGCCAAAAACAGGTTTCACTGGAAATAAGAAGTTCTATATAAGAGTTGAGTCATTGAGTTTGTCATTCCATAACTCCTGACCAAAAGAGGTAGTAGCTGCTGAATAAGAATATTAATAAAAAGTGATAAACAAAGCACAAAAACTTCAGCAGGATAGTATCTTGCCAACTGGACTGTTGGTAACCTGGCGAGGCCAGAAGGGGACGACACCTACAATTTGATAAGTAAACATGATAACTGGATGCAATCTATTGGGACGGATTTCTGTTTGAACACTATCGTGTTGCACAAGACTTGCATCTAAGCAAGCACGCCAGTTAACACTGTGATAACCCACCATGTCGGCCACATTTAGAATAAGTGCTCTATTTTCATCTGGATTTTCTGAGTGTGTTTAAACCACAAACAGTGTGGTATATACAAATAAGCATCATTCACGAAGTGCTTTTTTTATTACATTGAATAAGCTTGGGCCTTCATTTCAGTGATTTTTCCCCACTTCTGTGGAGGTCTATTTTAGGAATCACAACATTTTTGCGTTTCCGAAAACACGCATCTGGCGGAAAACTGTGCCATTTCAGGGAAAACAAATATTTGATGCCAGCCGCAGATTGCACAGCTGAAAAGTGAAACCTAACAACGGTCTTCCAACTTATAAAAAAATAATGAGAAAACAGAAACAAACTTGTTGCCTCATGCAAGTGCACACTGCTGGGAGTGGCTTCTGCAACAGTTTTAATAAGTGCTCCTCTCCTTTTTAATGCAGAAGTATCCACTTCTCACAAATATAATTTTTTTTTTGTTTTTTGTAAAGAAATAAAAATAACTTTTCTGTTCATCTTGAAGTATTTCTGGAGTGATATCACACTTCATCACAGCAATCGACCAGCCATCAGTAAAGCATACATACATATGCTGAAAAATAATTTATGACAACTGCAATGAATGCAGTTACTAGGAGAGGCAGTTGCTTGAGGCACATGACATTTTTATGATACAGAAAAACTATTCACATCAGTGCTGAAAGGGGAACCGTTTACACCAATTGACAGCTTCCTTTCCATTTACTCCAACAACATATCAGCCCATTATCAGATTCCCATCCCCTGAAAGTAGCAACTAGCAAGCATTTAGATAAACTGCATTGCAGCCAAAGATGAGCAGAGTGCTGTGCAGCGTTTCCTTGATAATCCTTTCTAAAACAATGGGCATCTGCACCGCTTATCACAGAAGATTTTCCAACATGGATGCACACACACTACTTGCATATCGCTGGGTAATATATGAAAACAGACCCAGTTTCAGAATATGATCTGGACATTTTTATCATGTTTTACAGTGAAGTTGTAGGGATTTGGAAAGAGTCCATTTTAGAATGAGGTGGTTCTGAAGCTGTTCGGTCCATGGGGGTGTAAATTCCATCTGATTAAAGTCGTACAGCCCCTATTTAAATTTTAGCATATTTCCATCCGGAATGCATGGAGGAATTAGAGCTCTTTCAACTTGTGCTGTACTAATTCTAAAGGACCTCATAGGTCATTTTTTGGTCCATTATTTTATGGTCTTCCATACCTTCTATTTAGACCAGAACATTATCACTCCAGCCATGTTTAAGATATTAGCCAGCAGGCTTCTATAACACCGCACGTCACCAATGAAAGGGGAGGTGGACCGGAAAGGAAGCAGGTAGAACCAGAGCCAATTCTACCGCTCTGGGTAGAACTACCTTTTTTATACAGTTATGACACGCAGCACAATATGCATTTCCTTGTCCTTCCAACCACTTCCTCAGGTGCACCAAAATCAATTCAGATTTTCATATCATAAATGATGCTCACAAACCCGCTTTACTGAATTCGGGTAGTGCGAGAAAATGAATGGTTTATTTCTAGAGTTGACGAAAGAGGGACAGCCCGGTAATGGACTGGTCACCAGCTAAACATAAAAATTTTAACGAGGATCTCCAGAGTATTGGCCCATTCCAGCCAGAACACTTACTACAGACCCTCCCGCTAGTCGGTGCGGCACAGACGAGGTGGGGGGGGCGGCACTTGCGCCCTTGCAGAAGGTTCACAAGCTATATGGGGACACCTGATCTGGACCTACAGTATGCTACAATATTGAGCTACACTAAAACCAGGGCTTAACGCATGAACTATCGCTTTCTCCTCACATTTGGAAACGGGTAAAGCGCATTCTCCCTTCCATTTATGAAAAACCGCAGCAAACAAGGCAACTGACCAGATACGACACTACTGCACCAGTTTATAAAATGTAGTTTACCAACAGGCGGCGTGTTCTTCTTAAAAGCGCAACGGCCCAGAAGCAGCTAACACGTCAAATAGTTAATTAGAACTAAATGGCACAAAAAGCCTACCTGCAGCCAAGATGATCCCTTTTGACTAACCTGTAAGGTTACAGGCATAGCCCACTTCCTTCGTTGGGTCTTGCTTCCTGGTTTTATCGGTGTCGCAAAAAGGGAAAAAAAATTTCGCAGACTACTGAGTTCAGTTAACCAATTCCAGAAAATGTAAATATTTTAAAAGTTAACTCCAAACAAAGTTGTATGCCGGCCAAACGTGTCTCTCCAAGTAGGCTACCCTACGATTTATTTTCTCAATTCAAATTTTCTACGATCCATAGTGTAAAACGTGCAAACCTTGGCTCAGCAAAGATTCGATTACCTTCCTTTCCCGAGTTTGCATAACGTTACCGGCGACAAATTTCATGAGCAGCCAACAGTTGAAGCCGATAAGGATAGGATAAGCTAAATTAGACGGAAAGCAATACATCTTCGGCGCCTGAAAATACATCCGTTTGTTTAACTTAAGGGTCAATTGCTTACAAACATCCTATGCACTCTGATTGACAAGGTAGGTTGGCTGAAATACGATGTAACAATTTACAAAATATATGACAAGTACAGTGCTCTCAAGATATTATTTGTTTGTAAGCGTGGGTTACATCATGCAAAATAATTTTAGTTTTAACGGGCTTTACCTGACATGACATCATTAAGTTCTGCCCCTAGCCACCTAACAAACCCCAGTAAAAGTGAAATGGATAGGTTGTGTCAAGAACATAATTGTTTTGTTCCGTAAATGAAGTCGCCGGGGTCAATCAGACGAAATTTGTAAGTTGCTACATTTACTGATCTAAAAGTGAACATTCTGTCGAAGATCAACCGAGAGTAAAGCTTTGCAGGTGATCATCGTCCATGGCATGGACACGTTTCTGAAATGTCCACCGTCTCCATGCAGGTTTCGTCCAACGGAGTGTAGATAGCGACATAGAAAATCACTTCTGCGGCTGACATGCAAACACTGTCCAGTTTCAGAGGATACTTACCTGGTGCAGTTCATCTGAGTTAATGCCGAAGGTCAGTCGAGGCGAGAGAATTGATTGATTGGCAGTGCTACTGACTAACAAAACATTTTAGTTGACGGGAAAGCCCTAAGAGTGATCTGGTATTGGTCACGCAACTACGTTTGCACATACATGCAGGCTTCTGACTACCCAACCCCTTGGAGGCATCGTCCCAATGATTGTGGGGATGCCGAGGACCGGCTTTCTAGGTCATATTGCGTTCACGTGTAAATTTTCTAGGAGCCAATCATCAAAGGGAAGCGAGACATTTCACCAATGGGATATTGTTACGGGAGAGTGATCTGATGTTATCACGTGACTCACCGCCCGCGGTTGAAAAAGGACGAAAAGACTTATCGATCAGTGCAAATGTAGCCGAAAGGACTCACCCATGGAAGATTAAAGTCTCAGTGTTTGTCAAGACCCGTCTAATGATGCGGTCGCTGTATCCCTGTTTCTGTTCTACAGCAACACAATACAGCGACAGACACACAACACGTGTAGGCTGAGGTAATGTTGTCCCATTGTTGGCTACATGTGCAACTTGATTGCATTTTCTCTTACAGTAGCTTGGGCAACTTGATAGCCTCGTCGAGCACGTCTATGCGCTAGACTAATTTAACACTTTCTTCACTGGATTTTTTTCATTGTTTGCTCGTAAATATTTGACGAGAATGGGCAGGAACTTACGGCAAGTTATTGGCTTGGCTATAAAGATGTTCACTAGATCTTCGTGCGAACAGATCACACATTGGGCTCTCAAGCAGTCATTGTTGTGTATAGGCCAATAGATTTTAATGACAATGGGCAACTTGCTGCCGAAGTTAAAATATATAGGCTAAATTAATTGCCTGGGCAAGGCTACTGGCTACTTAGCAAAGCCTTTCAAGCTTTAGCCGATCACTTAGTCGGCCTACTTTTAAATTAGAATGCGCCCTTTTTATGTATTTAACCAAAATGCATGATAAGCTTAAGCATAGATGCGAGTATTTGCGAATTGCCACTTCTTTTCCTAAAACTCGCCTCAGACTTGCGGCATTAATTCTCTTAATATTCATAAAATAAAACAGGAACTATCCAAAAATAGTTTTTAAATAACGTTTAAAATGTCCTAAAAGAAGGTTTAATGATGCAAAAAAGTCGGCTGCTTCTGACATTCTAATGCCCATATTGTAACTATGCATGCCTAAATTCTAAATGGAATTTATTGGGCCATTGAATTCGCGGCACTCAAATATGGTTCATTTGTTTGAATCTGGAAACCAGAACTACGCACATAAGGCCTGACAACATCGTTGAAGAGACGAGTAATACACAAAATTAGACAATGCTTGCAGCTGAGTGTGGGCCTAACGAACCCATGGTGAAGAAAGCCATTCCTGTAAGTAACGAAGAAGATCGGGTGTCGAGATTCACGTCCTTGTGGAGTTCTATGGGTATTCATTTGGCCTACTTCAATAAAAGCCTGATGATGACACCCTGATCTGTCTTATTTAAATGTTTCTACTTAATCCATGCAAAGTATATTATTTTCCCCGATGCGCAGAAAGTGCGGTGAAATCGGCGGGACGGTATGACCACAAATATCAAAACTTTTGCTTTTGCGCAGAATCATTGGCCTACACAGCGAAACTTCAACATACACTGAAAGCCCAAAACACGTGGTGCCCTCAAATGGTTTGTGGAAACTGAGGGACCCCCGTCCAAAATTTGTGGGAGCCAGCTTGATGATTTTCACCACACTTAAAACAAGGCAAAAGAACTTAAAACACTTTTTTGAGGTAGCCTAATCGCTTTCCTCAGAACGTGTGAGTGCACCTCTTTCTCTAGGTTCCCAGTGTAAGAGTCGAATGTGACACAATCTTACGTTTTAGTGGATCGGCAGCGTGTGCTTTGCTGAAGCCAATTCTTCATTCGCTGTTGAAATTCTCATATTAGTCAACAATGTTTGCAGTAAATGCCTGAGTTGGACGCCTTGCTAGAAAATGGTAGGATGTAAGTGCTTGGAAACCAGATGCATAAAGCCGCTGATTGTTAAAGGCCTACCTTCACAGTGGCACTTGTCAAAATATATGACAAGTACAGTGCTCTCAAGATATTTTTTGTTTGTAAGCGTGGGCCACATAATGCAAAATAATTTTAACGTTAATAGGCTTTACCTGACATGACATCGTCAAGTTCTGCCCCTAGCCACCTAACAAACCTCAGTAAAAGTGAAATGGATTGGTCGTGTCAAGAACATAATTGTTTGTTCCGTAAATGAAGTCGCCGGGGTCAATCAGACGAATTTTATAAGTTGCTACATTTTCTGATCTAAAAGTGAGCATTCTGTTGAAGATCAACCGAAAGTAAAGCTTTGCAGGTGATCATCGTCCATGGCATGGACACGTTTCTGAGGGAGATGTGAGGGAGTGTCATAAGGATGGATGAGCCAAAAATTTTCAAATGAGAAATCCTTGGTTCCGTTAAGCGCCCTCACATGTGAAGGTGCCGCATTTAAACGTCACGCCACTTGATAAAAGGCTGTCACATAGAAAACACCTGTGTTTTCTGTACTTCGAACTGCCTCAGAAGCCCCTCTCTCGTCACTTTGTGTGTTTGAGGTACACGTAAGGGATTGCAGTATCCTTCATGATGGCGGAGGAGGAAGGATTTCTGAGTCACGGAAGGAGAGAGGATACAAGGAAGCATAAGCTGGGATAACGAAAAGCACCCCGAGTTTCAATAAAAAGTACATATCGCGTCATGGCCTGAGTAACCACCCACTTTGTGTTGAAGTGCGAGTCTTAAATGAGACCGACTCGAAACAGTTGCTGCTCGTGGGAAACAGCGACGTCTCTAGGTGATTTGAAGAACTGAACAGTATCTGTCGCCGCCTCAGAAGGTTCGGACGTCGCATAAAATCCAGAGCGAGGAAGCTCTGCGAGCCTCTGCACCACAGGAGAGCAACAAGGGCCGTATGGTGGATGATCACCAAAGACTGTTCTTGTCTCCCACAAAAAACATATCTCTTTGATCTAATTTTTGCTCAAATCTATATTTGTTTATGCAACCAATTAGCGCAGTTAGTCGGGGCAATTCATAGGCATAAAAACTTTCATACACACCGGCCCTCCAGGACTAGAATTGTCCACCCCTGCTTAGACAGAAAAGGAAGAGGGAGTTTCCATGTAATTCGAGCAGGAGGAATTTGCAAACAATAAAAATTATAATCACTTTGATAAATAAGCAGAATGATGTCCCTGAGCATGTTAACTTTTCTGTTTTTCTTTCTTTTTGTGACATTTGAGAGCTTCTAACTTTCAGCCTCGTTGAAAAGAAAGGAGTCAACTTTTGGTTATAAAAATGTTGTAAAACATTGCACGGAATATATCAATTACAAAACGCTGAATAGTGCAAAAACAATGCAAACATGCCGAGGATGGTTTTATGCAAACATTTATCATGCCATGAGAAGCCTGAGGTAACAGTTTAAGAATGGAGGTGTGGTCACAGGAAAACGTCAGTGAATTTAGATTTGCAGATTGACAACTCTTTTTAAGGACTTTCTGTTTTAATATTTGTGGAAAACTACTTTGTCCAAGCGCGCACAGATAAATATGCACACTGGAGAAGGGGACCAGATGGCTATAATCATTGGGGTGTTCATTGCCCATGCAAAAAAGCGCTAAGAGCACTCCCAGGATAGTGCAGCTGAACTTTTATTTGGCAAAAAAAGAGGCAACAAAACTCCACCAACCTTTCAGTCGAATGACCGTTGTCAGAGTGAAGCACAAACGGAAAATAGAAACACTCACCGATTGTGAAAATCTGTAGGCTCTCTTCTAATTAGTATTTATCAATTGGTCAACCACGTCTAGCGATTAAGCCAATTCGTGGAGAACATTTTGTTTTACATGCATCACATTTCAATTATAAACCAGAAAGTTAACCAAAATCATAAGGAATAGCTAATATGGCTTGACACAGTCATGCAAGGTCTTAAAACGATGAAATACTACGAGTAATAATGTACATCTGTAGACCTCTAATTAGTCTAAGTCAATTAGTCCAATAAGTCAAATACAACCAAGCAGATTCTCATAGAATATTTTGTTTTACATGCATGGCATTTAAATTGACACCAGAATATTACAGAAGGACAATTCTCTATGGTTTGGGCCAATATAACTGCTATTGAGGCATGGTCATACCAGTTCTTACATGATATACTTTATAATTATAAAAGTCTGCAGACTTATTGGTGATAGTTCACTTAACCAATTAAACACAATCGGCAAGCAAATTCACACAGAGCATTGTGTTTTTTATACATGACATTTCATTGTTTCAGTAATTTATAATAATTACATGTAGTCATGTTAAGTTGAAATGCTAATTACAAAAGCCTACTAAAGAACCTCTGTGGAAAATAAAATGAACAAAGAATAATATATGGAGGATGTAAACAACACAATCAGGGTAAGTGTATCTGTAATCTACATCAGAGAATACCGTCATAAAACAGGTGCACTGAAGGTCTGTAGAAAAGTGCATAGATTGGAAAAAAGTGGGGTTAATCAGACATATGGATCACACTCCACGACCAGGTCAAACATAAACCAATTATAGAAATACATGCATATCAAATCGGGTTACCGAATGACATATTGCTTGTAACTATGGACTTAGAAAGTCTGTATAGGAATATATCAAATGATCGAGGCCTGGAAGCTCTTGATTATTTTTTGAGAGAGAGAGAGAAAAAAAGAAACCGATAGGAATACTACTCTTCTTGCTAGTAGATTTCATCCTATACCCCTTAAAAAGGGTTTACCTAAAAGCCAGTTCTATAGGCTCAGACGTATTTGGCATTCAAACGAAGGCTTTGTGCAACAGGCCTCAGCTATGAAACAACCCTTTTTAAATCGAGACTGTGCCAATGAGTTAATAAATGAAGCTTATGATCCTGCCTTCAAAAAATCAAGGCGTGAACTTTTACAAAAAAAATCAAAAGAAGAAGAGAGATTTTTCTGTCTCGTGTATTACCACATTCTCTCCCAAATCTTCCATGTTTAAAAATGTCATTATGAAACATTGGCATCTACTCAAGTCAGATCCTAGTTTGGGTTCAAAATTCGAATATCCTCCTCTGTTTGTTTATAAAAGAGCACCTAATTTGCGCGATAAGCTTGTTCGTGCTAGTTTCAATGCAGGTCCTTCACAGTCACTCATAGCTCATATTACCCATGTGGTAACTGTGCCCACTGCCATAATACTTGTAAAGCTCATGAATTTAGTTATCCTCAATCTGGGAAATGTTTCAAGTGTGCCGCCAAAAATGTGATATATGTCCCAAGATGTTCTTGTGACCTGGTTTATGTTGGAAAAACATCCAGAAATCTAAAACTAAGAATCAGTGAACACAAAAGCACCATAAGGCGTAAATACCCAGACTATCCTGCTACTGTACATTATAATCAATACTCCCACAATTTTGCCTCCCGACGCTTCTTAGGTATTTAGAAGGTAAATACACCAGTGAGAGGAGGCAACATTGAGAAGTTACTTCTTAAAAGAGAACTCTATTGGATACACACTTTAGACAGCTTTAATAGGGGCCTCAATGAAGATTTTGATATGCATGTATTTCTATTATTGGTTTATGTTTGACCTGGTCGTGGAGTGCGATCCACATGTCTGATTAACCCCACTTTTTTCCAATCTATGCACTTTTCTACAGACCTTCAGGGCACCTGTTTTATGACCGTATTCCTTGATGTAGATTATAGGTACACTTATCCTGATTGTGTTGTAATCATCCTCCATATATTATTCTTTGTTCATTACCCACGCCCGACAAGGCGGCGTGGGTATACAGTTTAGCACCATCTGAGTGTGTGTGTGTCCGCTCGGCAGCTCGGCCACCACTGAAGCTAGGGCGACCAAACTTTGTGGGGTAGATGATCCTAGGGTACCCAGTTCAAATTTGCATTTTGAGGTTGAAAGGTCAAAGGGCAAGGTCAACTAGAGGCGTGGGTTAGCATCTCTATAGAGTGTGCATCATCTAGTTTTATTTTCCACGGAGGTTCTTTAGCAGGCTTTTGTAATTAGCATTTAAACTTAACATGACTATATGTAATTATTATAAATGACTGAAACAATGAAATGTCATTTATAAAAAACACAATGCTCCATGTGAATTTGCTTGCCTATTGTGTTTAATTGGTTAAGTCAACTACCACCAATTAGTCTACAGACTTTCATAATTATAATGTATACTATGTAAGAACTGGTATGACTATGCCTCAATAGCTGTTAAATTGGCCCAAACCATAGAGAATTGCCCTTCTGTAATCTTCTGCTGTCAATTTAAATGCCATGCATGTAAAACAAAATGTTCTATGAGAATCTGCTTGCTTGTATTTGACTTATTGGACTAATTGACTTATACTAATTAGAGGTCTACAGATGTACATTATTACTCGTAGTCTTAGCTATTCCTTATGATTTTGGTTATTTTTCTGGTTTATAATTGAAATGTAATGCATGTAGGACATGAATTGGCTTAATTGCTTGACGTGGTTGATTGATTGAATAATACTAATTAGAAGAGAGCCTACAGATTTTCACAATTATATAAGTGTTTATTTTGTTTGTTTGTGCTTCACTCTGATGAAGGTCATTTGACCAAAAGCTTGGTGGAGTTTCGGTACCTCTTTTTTAACCTAATAAAAGTTCAGCTGCACCATCCTGGGAGTGCCCTTAGTACTTTTTTGCATCGGTTTTCATCTTCTTTGGCTGCACCTCAGCTAAGTCGGATGTGTGGAGGATCAACTCGTATGGTGTTCATTGTCCAGAAATCTAAGAGCATTCATGCCACTTCACTGTATTTGACATTTAGCAGCTCCAGAGCCTGTACTGAGCCAGTAGAAAGAATTTCAACAGCTTCAAAGTGAGGCATGTCTTTCACAAGTAGTCTGCCTGATATCTACAACAATTTAAAGGACTTGTGCCTTTTTACGTTGAAGTATTATGTTTGACACACCTTGTCATTTAAGTGGATTTGGTGCACATTGTAGTTCAAGGATTTGTCTGTAGTTTGTAGATAAGATACAGAAACCTTGTAAATTTACAGCTATAGATAAAGATGAACGATGGGGGCATTTTTTTTTGTCTCCCCTGGTTCAAAGTGTTTTTAATATCTTATTACAGGGAATTGAAAGCTTTATGCCATTTCTGGAATTATACTGGCTGAAAGTTAGGTTGTGTTGCAGTGAAAATGTGTGAAAGGCAGTTTACTGTTTGCAGATGTAGGGGAAAGCAGCAACTTCTTAGGGCTAAGACAGTCCCAGCATTCTCTTTTCGGAAGACAGGAGCGGGACTTTGTCACTTAGGACAATAAGAACAATGGAACAGGTTATTGGTGTTTGCTGCCCTGCCCCTGCATTAGTCTCTCTTCCCGCCGCTGCATTAGTAACTCTTACTTTTGTACATTTGAAATGTTTCTCTGTTGCCCTGACGACCAATAAGAAGCTTTGCTTCAATTTCCTGGCAACTCAGCTTCTGATTGGCTCTTGTGACCTCGAGCAGCTCTGAGGACTGGGGCCTGAGGAGTCTGCATCTGCTCTGACTGCGGATTGACATCCTTTATTGGCACCCCAAAAAACAGGAAAACTCTGGGTGCATCTGAAAGCCTAGGCCGCATTCTTCGAAGGCTGCATTTTTAGGGGTCGTCACTTTGTTCCATCCGCCGAACTGACGTAACATTGTTTCACCTCTGAGACCACTTTGGTTTAAGCGAGTCGTCACTGGTTTCCCTAACCTTAACTCTGACCCTAAACCTAGCCGTAAATTTAACCTTTTCCCTTGCTCTAAATGTCAGTTTGGCGGATGAAAGTTAATGACGACGACCAGCCGTAAAAATCCAGCCTTCATAGGATGCAGGCTAGGCTTTGAAATGCACCCACTGAGGTAAATGAATGACGATGATGCCAAGCTAGATAGTAGGGTAGGTTCATTGGAGAACAGAGTAAAGGACTATGGGACTATGGTTGCTGTCCAGACGTGAGGATACTGGGTGCTTTTCAGTCTGCTGAAGTGTCTCCCTCTCTCCCTCACTTGCGTCTCTTGCTTGGGTTTTAGCTCCTCTCCTTAAGGATGTTAGTGAGAGATCCAGGGAAGAGATGCGCGGACTGAGGAGCCAATAAGAAATCCTTGTGACATTTATGCGTCACGCCACTTGATACGCTACCGGTGTTTCCTCACTCTAAGCTCCTCAGAGGCCTGATCTCTCTTCATTCCATATCTCTCTGGGTGTATTCAAATCCCTGCTCTTGACTGTTCCCGAACAGCTCGCGACCGTGTCGGGATTCGAATATGACGGAACAGTCGCGAACTATAACTATGGGTACGCATCTACAATCATGTGTGGACCCACGCTGCTGAATGTTTGGCAGAGGTACCGAGGTTGTCGCGGGAAACGCAGTTCTTGCAGATAGTCTATTCAAGATCATGAAGCAAAGAATTGTGAGCATTTAAGTGATTTTTTTTCCAAATCTGGAATTGGGTCAACATCAAGGCCTAATGGATTAGTGAAAAGATGAAATTGTTCCTAAATCTACAAGTTATGTAAAGTGGACTATAAGAGGGATAAAATCAGTTTATTATCAGTTTAACCAGTGGCCGCCATGTTTGTTCCCCGTCATTCTTCGGTGGTGTGGTCAAGAACACCAACAACTCGCCCGCCAACACATTCTCGGTATTCGATTCGTGACGGACAGTGTTCTCTGTTCAAGAACAAGGATTCAAATGCCTTGGAGGTGCATTTAAGGGATTGGAAAATCCTTTTTCGAAGGGGGACAATTTCTGTGGAGAGACGACAGAGAGAGGACGCAAAGAAGCCTAAGTTAGCTTTATGAAAAGCATTCATTGTCTTCCAATTACAAGCAGGCTAAACTCAGGGAGCTCACAGGAACTCCCTGGAAGTCAGGTCGTGACTGTGTACGACAGTGGTGTCCAGTCTTACTTGCAAAGGGTCGGTGTGGGTGCTGGGTTTTGTTACAGCCCAACACTAATACACCTGATTCTAATCCCCAATTCTGAAATAGTCGGGACAAAGTGTAAATTGTGAATAAAATCAATAAGCAATGACTTTCAAATCACACCAGCTAGTATTCTATTCACAATAGAACAGAGATAACATGGAAAATGTCTAAACTGAGAAATTTAGAATTTCATCCACAAAATGAGCTCATTTCAAATTTGATGGCTGCTACAGGTCTCAAAAGTTGGGACAGGGGCCTGTTTACCATGGTGTAGCATCCCCTCTTCTTTTTAACACAAACTGGAGGCGTCTGGGCATTGATGAGAAAGTTTCTTGAATTTAAGCATTGGAAATTTGATCCTGCTCTTGTTTATTACAAGCTTCCAGCTACCGGAGAGTTTTGAGTGTCATTTGACAGACTTTTTATTTAATTATGTGCCAAATGTTCTCAATTGTCTGAATGGTGATGGTGATGTTGAAGGTTTTGACCATAACATGTTATCCTATATTTTTGTAAATATGTGTGTTGTATAAACTGAGTTTTTTTTTTCTTCTTTTTATATGTACTTAGAGTACGAAATAAAGTAAAGTTAAGTGAAAGATCAGGACTGCAGGCAGGCCAGTTCAGCACACGGACTCTTCTACTACGAAGCCATGCTGTTGTAATAGCTGCAGTATGTGGTTTTGCATTGTCCTGCTGAAATACGCAAGGCCTTCCCTGGAATAGATGTCTGGAGGGGAGCATATGTTACCCTAAAACCTTTATATATCTTTCAGCATTCATGGTGCTTTATTAAAATATGCAATTGTCCCACACCATATACACTAATGCATCCCCATACCATCAGAGATGCTGGCTTTTGAACTGAACGCTGATAACAGGAGGGGTGGTCTTTCTCCTCTTTAGCCTGGAGGACATTATGCCCATGATTTCCAACAAGAATGTCAAATTTGAACTCATCTGACCCCAGATCACTTTACCACTTTGCTACAGTCCATTTTAAATGAGCCTTAGACCACAGAAAATGGCAGCGCTTCTGGATCATGCTCAACAATAACTTCCTTTTTGCATGATAGAGTTTTAGGTGGCATCTGTGGTTGGTACGACAGAATGTTTACAGACAGTGGTTTCTTGAAGTATTCCTGGGCCCATTTAGTAATGTCAATGACAGAATCATGTCGGTGAGTGATGCAGTGGTGTCTGAGGGCCCGAAGATCACGGGCATCCAGTAAAGGTCTTCGGTCTTGTCCCTGACGCACAGAGATTTTTCCAGTTTCTCAGAATCTTTTGATGATGTTATGCTCTGTCGACAATGAGACCTTAAAAGTCTTTACAATTTGACGTTGAGGAACATTGTTTTTAAAGTATTCCACAATTTTGTTACGGAAGACTTCACAGGTTGGAGAGCCTGTGACCATCTTTACTTCTGAGAAACTCAGCCTCTCTAAGACATCCGTTTTATAGCCAATCATGTTACACACCTGATGCCAGTTAACTCATTTATTTGCTAAATGTTCTTTCAGCTGTCCCAGCTTTTTTGAGACCTCTTATGGCCAGACAATTTGTAGTAAGCTCATTTTGTGGATAAAAATGTAAAATGTCTTCGTTTCAACATTTGAAATGTTATCTATGTTCTGTTGTACATAACATATTGGCTCGTGATCTGAAAGTAATTTCATTCTGATTTTATTCACAATTTACACTTCGTCCCAATTATTTCAGAATTGGGGTTGTACTTGGGCCAAAAAAATTAGTTGGTTTACATCCCTGCCCACCCCGGAAAAACTATCCCGTCTCCAAATAATTAAAATCTTTTATTTTGAAAAACAAATCTGCTGAAATCACACCAGAAATAATGTGAGGAAAAATGCTCCCTGTCCGTGCGGCAGATGATCTGTCCATCTTCCCATCACGGTGCTGTTTACTAGTTAGGCATAGTTGATTCTCCATTTCAATATATGTACTTATGATTCGGATTTGTTGCGCTATTTGGACCTTAAACTCTTATTATGATAAAATAAGAAATAAAAAACCTTGCCCGCCCCTGAAAACTGAAATGTGAAGGATGCCATCCAACAAGTTGTTTTATGTGATGTGATCAGGGTCTTAATTGAACCCCATGATTAGTTTATCACTTGAAATAGGTGTTGTAGCGATGGGCTAAAACAAAACCCTGCACTCACACCAGCCCTGTGCAGATAAGATTGGATGCCCCTGGTGTCAGATGAGGGTTCCTAAAACAAGAGAGGGATGTGTTTCTTTTATCAGTTTCAAGCCAGTTGCTTCTGCTGTCCTATCATGATCTTATCTAAATTGACTTTTATCTGGAGGTTGCAATTCAAGCCAGTTCACATCAGTCCACTGACCTACAACAGAAAGAATGCTCAAATCTTGATGAAATCGGGTTGTTGCAGGGAAAACAGCCTCACTAGAGCAGAGAGGGATCACCAAATCTCGACCTCAAATCCAAAGCTGGTCTTGGTGTTCTTTTCGGCCTGGTTATTAACTATTAAAACTTCTGATAGGCCCGGCTATTTTAACACCTGACTCCCTCATGAGGAGAAGGTGGAAAACCAGCAGTTTTTGAAACTCTAGGACTGTGATTTGATGAACCCTACTCTAGAGCATTCATTCCCAAATTTGGGGACTTCTATGTTTGCAGCAGCATTTTGTGACATCTACATTGGTAATCTCAGAATTTTAAAAGTCTGTTCATTTTTTAAAAATTTGTTGTTTGTCGGGGTAAAGGGCTGTTTCACCCTCTTCTGGTATAATGTAAATGGCTGTGCTTTCCACAACGTTTAAAAGCCCAAATTCAAGACGATCTTGCATAAATAAGCCACTTATTAGGTTTGAGAACACAGTTGTTTAAGTTATTTCCAAACCCAAAAATAAAAATTATGCTAAACAGATATCTTATTTTGAATTCTTCTGTACCTAATAAATAATTAGTCAAAGTCATCATGTGCCCTCGCTTTCATCTATTGAAAGAAAATACATTTTTTCCATTTCATCAGTTATAAATGTCTCCTCTTAATAATCAATTATAAGGCTATTTCCAATAATGTGGTCACACAGTGGGCTGCACTGTTGCCTCACAGGAAGGAGGTTTTGGGTTTGAATCTGGCCTGGGGCTTTTCTGTGCAGATTTTGCATACTCTCCCCATGTTTGTTTAGCAGGGCGAAGGAGGGCCCGGGCAAGGACTTGAGTCTCCAGACTCCTGGGTGAGAGTCATGTGCGCTGACCGCATCGCCAAAGAGCCAGGCTCGTTGGCAAGGTAGCCAGAGCACGTACTTATTAGGAGACATTTCCAGTGACAGGACCCTTCAACTGTCACATCTCTCTCCCTCTTTCGTGAGCGTGTCCTCACGCTCCATGCTTTACGCATGCTGCCATCCATTAGGATACCCCAGATCCTGCCGATTACGCCAGAATGTAGCAGGCTGAAGGAGGGCCCGGGCGGGGACTTGAACCTCCAGACTACCGGGTAAGAGTCATGCACACTCTTTGACCTGGCTCTTTGGCGATGTGGTCAGTGTGCATGACTCAAATTTCTGATGTGCATACACTTTTTTATCACTAGATCTTTGCAAGTTGTTTTGTTAACAGTCGTTAAGGAATTTTGAGCTGAAATATTTACGGGTGCATTTAAAACCGTAGTGGATGTGTTCATGACTCATTGCTTGTCCCGCAATTTTTAGATCCACTGAGTATGGAGGGTGTACTAACCTTTGGAGAGGACACATCAGGAGGAGGCAGAGGTTAGATCAGATTCTAATACATTACTCAAGAGAAAACAGGATGTGTTATAGTGACAATTTACTTCCGATTTCCAACCGAAGCAATCCTGGATGGCATTTCAGAGAGCAGGTTTACTAAGTTATCTGGATAACTGTGGCAAAGAAAAGCTGGAACAGCTCTTTTCTATTTCTGTTCATGTTCAATGTTTGAGAGTGTT
Source organism: Gymnothorax reevesii (assembly GCA_029721435.1). Classification (NCBI taxonomy): domain Eukaryota; kingdom Metazoa; phylum Chordata; class Actinopteri; order Anguilliformes; family Muraenidae; genus Gymnothorax; species Gymnothorax reevesii. Next base: position 80,670,095 of record CM056583.1, read on the forward strand.
CTAGGTGAGCACACTGCAGTTATTCTGCTTCCTCAGTAATTCTGCTTTGTGAAACAGCACTGATGTCATAGTTTAACTCTTTGTGGTGAAGGAGCTAACAATATTAAGTGCTCCTTTATATCCTTTCCGATTTTCCTTTATATTCATGATGCAGTGTCACCCATTATTACAGTGGTCACCAGCCCTGTTCCTAGAGCTCCTGCAGGTTTTCATTCCAACTCTAGCAAAACAAACCTCACAGAAATGCTTGCAATCCTATTGAGCTGCTGTTGTGGAAAATCTCTAAAATTGATTTTAAATGATTAGAGCAGAGGCAGGCTTCCAAGATAATTTTCGACTTTATTCCAAACAGAGATAAAGCTGAGCATTCCTTTGCGCAAAACAAAACTGAACATCTTTTCTCCTGTCCAATACTTGTAGCCAAAAATTCACATGACTAGAACAGAACAGAACAGTGTTTACAATAGATTTATGTCGTGCTAGTGACAACAGGTAATTTCCAAACATTCGATGGAAGTCAAGTTATGGAGTCAGAATATTCCACCAGCTTAAAATTGGCCTCTTACAGATGCATCCTGACCTGGGATCGGAATTAACTCCCTTTTTGATTCAGACAAATTTCTTGTTCTCAGTTTGGCAAGGCAAAATTAACGACAGATGGTGTGCCAAAACAGGGCATCTGTTCTCATGGGTTCAACATTCTGCATTTGTGACATGTCGTTACTAACAAGTAGACAACCAGATTATAAAATTCTACAAGAACAATGCATATAATTTGAGATTTCAGAATTTACCTTCAAAGACTTGTTTCTCTATTACAGGTCATCCTTTAGGACAGGGCTCCGGGAGTTTATATAAAACTAACTGCATCCTGCCAAGTGGGGCAGTTTGCTATCTTGGGACACATGTCAGTAAATATCACAGACACACTGGTCTGGCCTAAACAGATGACCTTGCCCTCCCCGAGAAGTTGACCAAAACCCATCTCCATATATCGTTAAGTGTTTTCACATTCCAAGTCAGGGCTGCAAGCGTCTTCACACACCAAGGCAGGCCTTTAATTTCAGAGAGACGGAAAAAAGATCAAGCTTCTCTTGAAGGCTAAAATCTATTTTAACACACACATAAGAATGATAAGCTAAGCATATTAACTGTTAGATGATATAATGTATAATGCAGCACACACACACAATAGTATATACTGTATAACTCAATAATTACATCACAAGGAAGTACAAACAATATCGCAATGGTTTCACGCAAATCATCTCTAAGGCACTTGTGCAAGAATGTGGTTGAAATCACAAAGTTTAGCAAAATTTAGCTGAGTTCCAACAAATGTATCCTTACCTTGGGTCAAGTTGACCCTGACCAGGGTCCCATCTATATTCAGACAGATTTATTAATCTTGAATTAGCGTGGCCATGGACAACAATGGTGTCCTATGGAATTAACACCTCATGTATGTGACATGTGATCAGGGTTATTGGGAATCACCACTACAATAATATGCACTTTTATCATCACTATTGCAGGAATAAGCATTTTTTATGAATACAGTTAAAAACTAATTCTACAAAAGTAAGCAGTTTCAATGTGTACATAATCTTACTATTCTGTCATTGTTGTGGCAAGTGAACTGATAAATAATTTAAGACAGAAAAATAATTAAAGTGTGTTCTGCCAAATGGTGCCGTTTCCTATCTAATATCACACACACATCCTTGTCTCCGGTTCCAAACACAGCCCATGAACCGAGAAACTGGGACAGGACAGTGCAGGCAAAAGATTGCACTGCTCTTACAGCGTAATCTTAGTTTTACAAACATACTACTCATATTCTAATTTGTAAAAAATAATACAGCTATTAAAACTAATAAAAAGAATAAGCATGTATATACTAATAGCTTATTGATTAAAGCAATTCCCAATTTCTCTAATAATGCTAATTAAGGGGCTTTCACATACAGCATATGATTTTTGATGTCGTACAATTTTAGCAGGTCCACGACAGAAGGGACTGAAGTACGCTTGGGAAAGGAGGATTTGAAGGTTGCATAGTTGCAGTCACATCGCAAAATGTATCCTACCACTGTCGCTGGATAATATACGATACACAATTTCAAAACAGCCAAGTGACTGACGTAGGACAAAATTGTAATTATTGGTCTAACTCATGACTGTTACAGAAAGGACGTAAATGGTGGCACAATTGTCGGACTGTTGTGGGTTTAAGCAGAGACGACCGTAGGTCTATCGTGGGAAATTGCAAAGATAATGAGGACCTCAGATAACCCGAAAAATCAAGCAAAATTCGTAGGTCTAGCGTAACGCAGCTGAACAACCTTGTAGGGTGCCGGACGACAGACCTATGAAATGGTCATGACATGGAGAACTAGAGGCATTCCTAGAGTGCAAACCTCTGCCAAGTCAGCACAGTCCAATTCTTGCTGAGTAGGAGCAAAGTTCAGTTATCATGTGTTATAGGATTTCAAGATGGCTGCCGTGGCGGCCATGTTGTTTGACTGATCGCGGTCAAAATCAATAGGGTCCATCCCTGATGTATTAGTGACCCATCCACAAAATTTCAGAGATATTCGTCCATTATTGTTTGAGTTATCTTGTTCACAAACAAACAAACAAACAACACCGATCACACAACTTCGTTTGGCGGAGGTAATCACCTGCGATGCCGAAAACATTTTGATCAAGTTCAAAATTCTGCTGCCTTTTCCATTGTAGAATACATGGATTTCATAGGACATACTTACAAGCGTCTCATGAACTCGTAGACCTGCTGTACGTCAAAGCCTGTTTAGTTGTCAGGTACCTACAGGATGGTACGTCTTGGAACAGAGTTGGTGACCACTGCATTATGCTTATGGCCATGTTAGGTTTACATTTTTCCGGAAGAGTGTGATACAACATTTAATGTAAAAGTGTTGCTGTGAGCAGAAGTAACTGAGCAACCTTGAAAAACCGTGTTGGCTTACTTTGCTAAAAAAAATGTTGCAGGGCGATGAACCGCGGAAAGACACGTCAGCATCTTATCTTACTGCAGTGTTTCCCAAACTCATTCATGGGGCACCCCTGTGTATGCTTATTTTTGTTCCAACCTCAATGGCAGTCGCAGGATTTTAATAAGCTGTTACATCTTCCTAATTATGAGCATTTCCCTCTTAAAGTGGTTGTTTACTGTCTAAATGTAACGCCAGCCCTCTAACTCACCAGCCTATTAAGACCCGGGCCACATTCCACACTCTCAATCATTGTCTGCATCTGTTCGCTTTTGCCTACCAGCAATAGCATTTCTCTATATAAAGCAGAGCCTCGCACTCATTTGGTGCAAAGTCTCGTAAGCCTCTTGTTTCTCTATTGTCTTGTTTAGACTTCGAGGCTCCATATTCACGTGTATTTGTAAAACTCTCTAATTAAGTGCTGTTCTTATGTTTTACACTCAGCGCTTCTCTTTTTGCAACCAATAACCTTGTTTACTTGTTTATTTATATTTGTAATACTTAGGAACTGTTTCCTTCTTCACAGTTCTCTGTATTACTAATATTATTATCCAGGAACCTTGTTTCCTTGTTCCTTTGTGCTCTGTTCTACTTCGCCTTCCTGCATTGCCGAAAAAGGCATAATAAACCTGATCCATCTTTACGCCTGAGTCCAGTTCCCTCGGTTCCTCTTCTCTTTGCTCTTTCAACTGGTGCACAGAGCAAACCCTGACGCTGAAGGCTCCTTTTGCAGAAGTATCATTGTGTGCCATGAAGAATTAAAGACCCGAGAACTGGGGTGGGCAATCCTGGTCCTGCAGGGCAGGTGTGCATGCAGATTTTTATTTCTATCAATTAACCTGACTAATTTAGCTAATTATTTGCAAATGCAAATGTAGATTTGTGCAAAGATTCGATCAAAGAAAAATGTTTTATGAAGGGAGACAAGAACAGTCTTTGGTCATTCATGATAATTTAAAAAAAATGTGCCTGAAATGTCAGATTTCATTAATAGTTTGGCTAATTTAGATAATGAGCTACTTAAAGGCCAGACGTTGGTGCGAAAAACCAGGACAGATACGGCCCTCATTGCCCACCTCTGCCCTAGAACATATTGTTTTGGGGGTTTTTTTTTTTTGTATTTTAAGCAACTTCAGATTACGTATATTTAAATGTATTAAATTAGGATGCTGACCACAACTGTTCATAGCTCTTTCATTTGCTTGTTGGATAAATTGTCAGTTTTCACAATGTGACAACAATTTCACAAATTAGTGGCCTATTGATTGTTTCCTTTGGTTCTTTTTAATGCAGTTGTTTCTTGTGTATCACAATGTGGATATGGAATTTTTTTCATGGCAAGTATAGATATTTGGCAAAATGTGGCTTCTTTATTGAAAAAATTTGAGACGGAGGGCAAAGTGCTAAATTTGATCACCGAAAAATTGAGCTTGGACCAGAAATCAATAGAAATAGAACGTACGCACCGGACAGGTAAACCAGATGCAGACCACAATAGATGTAGACCTGTGGTGGTTAAATTCCTAAAATACAATTTTCTTATCCTCTTTTTTTATTAATTTTATTTACTTATTCGTTGGTTTATTGTGAGGTACCGTTCTGGAAACAAATGCGAGACCAGGAAGTTTCAGCAAAAGAGGGTTTTATTGAAGTTGGGGGGGGTAAACCCCCACAGGGCAGGAGGCAACGGTATAAAGTCCACAATCCAAAATTAGAATCCCAGGGACGTAATCCAAACAGTACACAGGGCAGCAGACACTAAACTCAGAGTCAGGCAAAACAGGTACAGTACACGGGCAGGGAAAATGTTCTGACAAGAACTGTGAGTGAAATGACTGCTTAAATACACATTGGGGAAGTCACATGCTATGATAGGACACAGGTGAGTTGGATCAGACTAATTACAAAGGAATGAACATGAGGAAGTTCCTGATTACAAGAAATTGGCAAAAGCCAAAACGCGAATAAGGCAAAAACAAAACATGGCATGGAATCTAAATCACAATACAAAATACAGAGCACGGTCAGACAAAGCAGAATAATAAACAGACATGGCAAACAAGGCAGAATCACAACGAAAACATGGTCAGGCAGATCAGGATCATAACATTTATTTGTCAGAGACAATGCACAGTAATCAACAGTTGAACTGTAAGTCAGCCGGAGTAAGCTAAGACGGCTCATTTTCATCCGCTGTCCCTGGCCAGATGTTAAAGGCAACCTAAAATTCAATAAAAGAAATGAATACATAGAATACAGAGGAAGAAGCCCATAATAACAAAATAAAAACATAGGATACACTGGCATGCAGACAAAACAATTGCACATAGCTAACATAGCAATCAATGGCATTCAGACAAGACAATTGCGCATAACATAGAAATACAGGGTAAGAAAGTGAAAAACATACCAAGCAACGACATGCAGACAGGACAGTTGCACATAGCAATATAAACCCTTGAAAGCAAGAGCCAATATTAAAGCCCCTGTCACACTGTGGAGAGTTAGGAGTACGAGTTATGGCGAGTTGTAGCTCGCCATAACTCCTCCCTAGTCATGCAAAACTCATTTCCATGCCTTTGTATGTTGCAGAGATGTTCTGTCATGTCACCACTACTCTGCATTGTTCGGCAAGAATTTTAAACTGTTTAAACATGTCGTGCGAGTTTTCATTGCGTACACACGTCATGCCTTGTGGAAGGGATGATACCAGAACTTGCGCAAGTCTCGTACTCATGTCTTAACTTGTCATCACTTCTTACCAAGTAAAAACTTCCGTAACATGCTATGAGTTTAGTGCCGAGTTTGGATGAGTTGTGATGATCCCGTAAAAAGGCATGGATTTCTGGAACGTCACCAGACACTCCATGACTCAAAAATCCAGAAACAACCGATTTTATACCCAGTCAGTAATTGTCGCCTTCATTTGTGGAGTTTTTGTACGTTTCTCATCATTTCTCGAAAAAAAATCGTCCAAGTTCGTCATGGACTCGTGTTAATGTGGCCCCAACTCATCAATACTCGCCAAAATTCATGTATCGTTGAAGAGCAGTCAGGGGTTGTTGAGTGAGTGTTGTGTTAAGATCGTACACCTGTTGCCGCAACTCTTGGGAAATGGATGATTCTCGTAAACATCTCCTATCAGTGTTCCAACATGTTGAACAGAAGTTGAAGAGAAGTGGAAAAGGACTTGAAAGGACTTAAACTGTGTAAGGTTTTAAGACTGCTAATCAGAAAATGTAATGGAGATTGCTTTCATGGATAATGCTGTACTGTGAGAAATTGAAAAACAAAATACATTGATCATTTGAAAAGATGCTTCGACTTGTTTGCTTTAATGATTGCATTTAACTCAAATATGTTTAGAAGTTTTGCAAGCTGACCATTATGCTGCATGAATGGTAAGCAGCTGTTGCGTATGAAGGTGAAAAAAAGGTCAGAATATGTGAGACACTGTGTTACTTGATCAGCAGTCATGTATATGAGTCGTATTAGGGGAGGAAAAATTCAGAAACACCAGTACTGTGTTTTAAAACACAAAACTTAAAATATGGGTTATCTTAACCCAGTATAGAGTCATAACTTCCCACAAGTTGCGCTGTATGATCAACCCATGCATTTGGGTTGATTTTTACGACCCATTTTGCAAGGTCAAAGTAACCGAGCACTGGGTTTGTCCATGTTTGACCTTGTACTTAGTAGAAGATACGACCCAATTTGGCTTATATTCCACCCAACATTTTTTAATGTGTGGCCTCCCCACGTAGTAGTGTTAGTTATATATTTTTTATGTCCCATTTTAGTTGGGGAAGAGGTTAACTTATTTGTGTGGATAAATGCCACAGGCCACAAGCTATTTAGTAACAAAAGTTTGTATCATTTTGGGAAAAAAAGTTGTTTTATTTGGATTTCAGTTGATTGCTTTTGTTGAATTTTCAGTATTCAAGGGGATACAAATTGGTGATCAGATAGTGAAGAAATAATGACTTGATAATGAATCACCCAGTACTTTTTGAATAATTTCTAAGTAGCTCATACTTCCTTTTTTGTGAATGTTTGTCTATCAAACACTTACAAATGATTATCATGACGTGACTTTACTTTGGGGGACACAAAGCAGGGATGTGATACTGTATGTAAAGTCATGATTAAGTAATGATGAATACTTTTTGACAGCTGGTTGTCTAATTAATTGGGTATGCGTATGGCATATTTGTTCAGCTGAAATGTCTGATTATTCTCTTATCAATTGGTTACTGCCACGTGGTTTTGGGTTTGGTGCATCTTTTGTGGCGGTGCTATACTCCACTGCTGTCAACAACAAAAATAATCCTTTTAAGTGAATATTAAAGGAGAATTCCAGTGTGAAATTGACTTGGGGTGTATTGAAACATGAAACGAGGCACTGAGAACTTTGAAAATGCACGGGTTGTTTATTAAAAAAAGACTACTTATACAAACAGTACCTTGAGATAGTTTCCAGTCGCCTTCATCTTGAAAGTCACAATAAGTCGATTGACAAGCACACATAGATTGCAATCTGTTCCTCTATCCTTCCTATTCGTTCATGCTTGTCAATCGACTTATTGTGACTTTCAAGATGGAGGCGACTGAAAACTACCACAAGGTACTGTTTGTATAAATGTGACCCCGCCTGTGAAAACCCGGCTAAAGTCGCCAGATCTAATTTTGAGATAAAGGCCGTCAAGTAGTCCCTATGATAAAAAATGTCAAAAATATGAGATATGAGTTTATTGGTGTAAATGATGGGTTACATATTGGGGTTTCAAGATATAGTGTTCAAAAACTCATTTCTAACACCATACGTATTAAAATTAATGAATTCATCGACACTACGTTTACATTTTTTAATGGAGAAATACCGGAAGTTGGTTTTTTCTAGTCTCGTTTCAATCGGCTTTAGTTTACCTTCGGCAAATAAACACTTGATAGTTTGGGTGACATTCGGTTTAAGAAGTTCTTTTCAACAATTGAAAATGAATATAGACCATAATATAAATGCGCACCATGGTAAAGAAGGTTGTTCGTAGTATGGCAGAAGGGGACTTAAGCCGGGTTCGGGTTTCCCCATGGATTATGTCGAATCACCTTGGAAATGTCAGCAATTAGGTGTTTGCATTTATAGATTAATGTCTTGTGAAGCTAACCAGCCTAGTTTGAAGACATGTCATGCCTGCTACTTCGCAAAACAATTTGGTGTTTGGACATTGACGACATGCAGACCCATCGTTCTGGGGTGCGTTTCCCAAAAGCGTAGTTTCTAACTAAGTTAGCAACCTACAAAGTTTGTCCATTCACAGTGAATGGGTCCAATTATGTAAGTTAGCATCTGTTATTTCGGTAAATGCATCCCTGGAAGTATCATTTTTATCTGATATTGTGGCAGCACCCGAAACCCGAGAATGCAGCATTTCTGGGATATTATACAAATGTTATGCCGTAGCCTTGGAGCTGAAAGAGACTTTGGTATTGATATGTAATTTTACTAATAAAGTATACAACTTATCTCAATAGAATTATTTTTGCTCCGTTTAGTTTATTACTGCTTTTGCAATAAAGTTTATATGATTTACACCTTCCTTCCATGCATTTCAGTGGGATTTATGCTTTTTGGTCATGCGCATCCTTATAAAAAGACTGATTTTGTCAAACTACTAAAATTTTCCCATGTATGTATCAAAGAGCAGAATGTTAGCTTTAATTAGGTATATTATACATAGTCAGGAAAATTATGGTTCAAAAGTATGGCTGTTTTAAAAACGTACTTATTTTCAAATTGTAATTTCTTGAAAAATCGTTTCTCTGGCATTTAGCTTTTCCTCACTGGTGTTTTGATCATAAACGTCACATGTTACACAGTTTTACAGTGTGGACTGAGCTCATCAATAAACTTAAATGCAAGAGGAATCCAACTAATTTTATTGCAAAATTAATGAATTCATGAAGTAACAGTGAATTAATATCTCTTAACTGATGATCTATTACATGCAAACTTATTACAAACGGGCATAGTGACTTCATCATTTGTTAATGATGAGCAACAGGAATACATGATACATCTTGCATTAATTCATGCATTAAGTCATCATGAGTCATGCATTAGTTCAGTATTACTTAAGCATATTATTTGTACATTACTTGTACATTACTTCTGAAGTTTTTGCCGGGAATCCAGCTAATTGGGCTGCATGTTCATTGATAAATGAAGTAATGATATTAACATTCCTTACTTAATGATTTATTGAGTGTGAACTAATCACACAAAGTCATGGTGACTTCATTGTTTGCTGAGGGTCAGCAACAGGAATTCATGATGCATCCTGCATTAATTCAGGCATTATATGATCATGAGTCATGCATTAGTTCAGCATTACTAACCCATACATGATGTACCCTTATTGTAAATTGTCACCAGTTTTTTGACTGCACTGCAGATTTTTGTTGAAGTTAATGTGATTTTTAACACTTTCAGCAAAAAAAAAGTTGTGCTCCCTTGGTTACAATAAATAAATTTGATTTTATATATTTTGACTGATGACCCTTGTCCCAAATGGTGTGGAATGCCTGATAATTCAGGAAGATAGTTTTGCTGCTATTCTCCTTGTTGAACCTAGAATGAACTCTAGATCTTTTGTTAGCTTTCTTATGCATGAACTAGAATTGCAAATACACACTGTTTGCCAAGAAACAGCTGACCAGGCAAATGTCAAAGCACTTTTTTTTGACAAAAAGGGTCGATGCCTCCTCCAAAGTAATTCCCATACAGAACACTTACTGTTGATGCTGATAGCCCCCAAAAATAAAAGCTGTCAGTGTAAACTGTAATTTTATATTCACTCTTGCCAAAGCTCATGTCACTGCCCTCATACAAATGCATTGCAGTGTGGATGGAAAGTTTGGGTACTGTGAGAAAGATTAATTGGCATATAAACTCAGAAAACAGGAGTTTGGGAGACTGCAGTTTGGGCTCACCTGATCCTAAGTTAGAGCAACATGAGTTGCCCTGAAATGCTCTATGAATACAAATTCTAGTTACTCATTTTTAAAGCGGGCATAAATTGGTTTCCCCCTCACGTGCTATGTCTCTCTCTCTCTCTCTCTCTCTCTCTCTCTCTCACACACACACACACACACACACACACACACACACACACGCCCTACCGGCACTATAGTTACTTGCTCTGGATGCCTGCCAAGGTTTGGGGCTATGTTGTATATCAGGCTGCTTCTCATGGTGCTCGACTGTAGTGTGCGTTACGCAAGAAATTGTTGTAAAGGAATAGAAATTTAAGAGCTAATATACGGGGAAGGAGGGTTCCTACCTCTCAATAACTTTAGTGAGTGAGCAGTTGAGCTGCCTTAGAGCAGTCTGACAACAGCTCCATGCTTCGGCCTTTTTGTGTGCACATCAGGCACCATAACTCTCCTTCATTGATTTCGAGACTACATCCTGCCCTAGTGTACTGTATACTGCCAGGTTTGCTCCTAATCTGATGGCCTACAAGTCCGTGGTGTAGTATATTAACTCCGGCTGTTTAAGACTTTTTGCCTATACAGCCCGCTAAGGGATAAAAGTACTTTATTGAACCCTGTAGGGTAATTTTCTCATGGTACGTGACCCATCCTAGTTAGGAGCAGTGGGCAGCCGCAGCGCATTGCCCAGCGCCCAGGGAGCAAATACAGTTCCAGAGCCTGACTCTTTTTCAGGGACACTGGTAGGAGTGTTTCTATAGAGCTTGTGTTTCAGGGTGGGGGAAGCCAGAGTACTCAAAGAAAACTCAAGTGAACTGAGGAAGAAAATGCTAACTCAATGCAGAGAAGTCCTGGCTAACCAAGACTCAAACTCAAAACCTCTGTATTGCAACGCTACAGAACCATGGGCGAGCTGATTGATTGAAGAAAGTAAATATAATAAAACTTTTCATAACAGCAAAGTATTGCAGATGGTTCTTTGAACCTGGCATCACATTTATTTGGTCATTTTCCCACATTAATATGGAATATCCAAGTGATGACCCCGTCTGTGCTCTGTACAGCCTACACACTGTAGTGCATGGCCTAACTTGGATAGAGTTGAGTAAAAAAAACAATAATCCTGTATTTTAATAAATATTTGTAGCCCTATACAGGTCAGAGCTGTGGTGTGGTCAAGATTTTATCTATCACTGTGGGACTCATCCATGTGCAACAGTGTGGAGCCTTAACCGCACACGGCATCCCAGATATTTTTGCATTCAAAATTTCATGCTGTTCTCTTAATTTCCGTGATGTTCAAATAAATAACAACAACTGTGAATCAGATTGTATCAAATCGGTGACTGTTTATGGTAGTTGGTGAAATTTTAAACAGTTGAAAGAACAAAATAATTTATATACAGTAATAATAATAATAATAATAATATGATTACCTTTATTACCTTTATTTACTTTGCTAGTTGCATTTCAATGAGACAAGCTAAACTGAATGGTTCATCAGGAATGAAGACCTTTAAATAAATAATACTTTGCCATTTTGGGTGAATTATTCTTCAGCTGGTCCTGTCTGGAGTGACGTACATACTGTATGTTAAACATACCATTTCATACTTGCTGGTTATTTAGGTGAATAGTCTTCAGCACTTAAGCAGATGACGTACGCTTTTGTTCAGCACAAAGACCAACATTGGCCTCACATCATGGGCCGATCTCTGGGCTGAGCAACACATGGGGCTGTCACTGCATTTTTAGACCCATAGAAAACAAAAACACTCCATTTAATAGACTAAAGCAATAATATTCAAGTCATATGCGACTGATTTTTTACAGTATGAAAGTTGAAGAAGGCAGTCCAAAATTTATGATGTGACCGCACACAAGGTAGATAATTTGTCAACAACGACCCTGCAGTGAGCGATGCATGAAATATGAAATGCAACAATAAACGTCCACCTGTGGGTTTGCATTTCAGTGATTATGAGATTTTCGAGGAAATCTAGTTGACTGATAAAATGGAACTAGCTAATGGTGCCAAGCTATGAATGCTTGGTTGTTGTACAACCTCCAACTCAAAAAAGGTTGGAATGCGACTTTAACAAAAATACAAATAAAATCAAAAATGAGTCATTTGAAAATGGCGTTCATGCTCTGCTAAATTGAACATGGTACAAGGACACATTATTGAATGGTCTCACGTGAGAAAATACATTGTATAATTATAATATACAATTGCAACAGAGTCGAAAAAAGTTGGCTGAATCAACTGTTCTTCACCGTCTCTTTCAATGGCATTCAATTAGTGCTTAGTCACTGAAGACATCAATTGATGAAGTTTAATAAATGGAATTTTCCACCATTCCTCCATTGCGCAGGTCCTCAACCGTGCTTTAGTCATGGCTTACTTTGCAGTATATATCATAATGTACCGAATTTTCTCAGCTGGAGACAAATTAGGACTGCAGGCAGGCCAGTCTTGCACCTGTGCTCTGTTTACGCAGGCATGCTCTTGTAAATCATGCAAAATGTAGTTTGGCGTTGTTTTGCTGAAAATGCAGGGACATCCCTGGAGTAAACAACATCTAGATGGCACATACGTTGCTCTTAAAGTCATTCATATATGGAAGTCACTCATGCCAAGTGCACTGACACACTGACATATCATGACAGATGCTGGGTTTTGGACCTGAAGCTGGTAACGGCTTTAGTTATCGTCGTCGTCTTTGGTCCAGAGAACGTAATGGCTATTTTTCCAGAACCCTCTTGAAATGTTTACATATCCGATAAAAAAACACGCTTCCATTGTGCTACTTTCCATCGCAGATGACACAGAGCCCAGAGATGTCGGTGGCACCTCTGGACGCTGTTTTACAATAATAAAGCTTTAACTTGCAGAAGTGAATGTGACAGAAAATATTGCTGAATAATAAAGTTTTACCAAAGTATTTCAGCGCCATGTTCTGATATCACATGGCACATCTTCAGACGGTGACATTTGAGTGATTGACCGGATACCTTACATCTTTTAACTAGGCTTATGCCGTCGGAGGCGACGGCTTGGGGTATATCCTCGAACGCCCCCAATCCTCCAATTCCCAAATCCTTGAATAGACCTTGAATAGACTTTCATTTGAACTAAATTTCAGGTCAAATGGTTCTGAAGATATGGCCAAAATGATAAATTTACATCACAAAACGCCACCTGCTGGCAAAATATTGAACCATACAGGTATGATGTCATCATGTGACACGTTGTGAGGTCATGACCTTGCCGTTGCAATTTCATGTCAATTGGACAAATGGTTCCTAAGATATGGCGAAATTGGTGAATTTTATGTGACAAAACTCCACCTTGAGTCAAAATTTTGAACCAAACAGGTATAATGACATCGTGGGACACATCCTCAGGTCATGACCTTTCATTTGCACTTGATTTGAGGTGAATCGGACAAATATTTCCAGAGATATGATAAAAACATTAATTTTTCAGTTTTTGGCCCCTGGTGGCCAATCTAGAAATTGTAAATTGTCCAAAATCGAATCAGTTCTCCCTCTCTATGATACTTACTTATATGCAAAACATGAAACTATGTGCAACTGCAAGGTCATGACCTCACAACGTGTCACATGATAACAACATACCTGTATGGTTCAATTTTTTAGCACTAGGTGGCACTTTGTGATGGAAAATTACCATTTTGGCCATATCTTCAGAACCATTTGTCCGATTGACCTGAAATTAAGTTCAAATGAAAGTCTATTCAAGGTCTATTCAAGGATTGGGGAATTGGAAGATTGGGGGCATTCGGGGATATACCCCAAGCCGTCGCCTCCGACGGCATAAGCCTAGTTATAAAACTGAAATATTGTGAACATGCACACATTCTGAAATGGGTGCTTTCTGGCATGAGAACAGACAGTGCCCCAAACACCGTGAAAAATGTTAACACCCCAAGCCACATTTCAGTTATCTATAATTTATTTTGTTGGAATTCTCTGAGAGCTAGAATTATTTTTATAATCCACAACATGACAGCGGTCAGAGGGGCAGTAATTATCCAAAAAACCTGCCCCATTTAAATGACCTATTTCTTGCCTTATCTTTTCTTGCATGTGCTTGGGAGTGACTGTAAAAGTAATTACTACGGCCGTGACTTGGACAATAAACTGACCAGAAAAATATCCCTGTCACTGTGCTCATAAATGATAAGAAAAAGGTCAAAATAATTGTATCCAAAGTTTTACTGAGAATTGGTAAAGGTTTTACTCAAACATCCGAGACGAACTGGCCGATGAACTCCTTATGGTATGTCATGAGTTTAAGGCGTTTCCCATACCCAGACTGCAGACCTCACCGACGTTCTGTTTTTAAGAGGAAGGTGAGAAAAAGAAATCTGCTCGGCTTGTTCTCAGGAATGGGGGATTTCAGAGAAAGGTTGCCATCGGGCTATTTGTTCGGTAGGCCAGTATTCACACTGAATTTTCTCAGTTGTGACATGATTTCTGCCTCTTCAATTACATTGAATGATCCATTGGTTGATGATAACCATAGGCTGTAACTGTATTACATCATTTGTCATCATCTCAAGTTCCAGCCACATACCAATATTTACAGTCTTTTTGCATCAGCTTGCTCCTTGAGAAATAGAGCTGCGAGGGGAATTATGAGACCCCAAGTAAGTGATTGTAAGCAGGGCTATATCAACCTAGCTAATTTTTTTTTCCACTGCAACATTGAGGGCATTATTTACCCTGACATCTAACAAGCGCAACATCTTTCAGCACACAAAAAACCAATAACACGAGCAGTGATTGTTCATTACCTCGCCCCAGCCGAAGGGTGAGGGATTGGGTATTGCTTTCGGTTCGGTTTGTTCCTGTGTTTGTGTGTTTGTGTGTTTGTTTGTTTCTGTGTTTGTGTTGTTAATACTCTAGCGGCAAAACTAATGGCCAGATTCACCCCAAATTCGGTATAGGGATTGCCACTGACCCAAAGTAGATCCCTACTGAATTTCGTACAAGTAGGTAAAAGTATGTGCGAGGGGCGGGGATTGTTGTGCCTGGCGCCACTTGTTGCATTTGTCTATCAACAATCATTTATAATATTATTATTTTCCTGTGTGCTAAATGGTTTTTGCACACTCTAATGAACTTATTAAATTCATGAATTATGTTATTCGAAGGGGTTATTATGAAAAACGTAATTTAATGCCATAAAACCTGCGGACCCATATATGAGTCAGTCAAATGCAGCTGCTGTATTCAAACCTGTCTACCTTCAGGCCTATTTTCAATTCTAGTGGAGATCCCAAGGTTTCCAATGATCCCAAATATGTCCTGCTGAATTACAGACAAATTTTGCGGAAATGTGCGCAAAATGGCGTGTAAGATCAAGATATTTTCCATTTCATGTAATCAAAACATGGCCTCCTGGGTGTGAATATTTCTCTCAATATAAGTGTAATGTGGCTTCAGCCATGCACTGCAACCAGCAGATGCATTATCCTACAGTATGACAAAAAAGAGCTTTTTCTGACTTTGAATCTGCTTCAGAGAAAACCTAAGTGAGTAATTACAAGTCTAAGGGGTTAATGAGGCTTTAGAACTTAGGCATCTTGCACCAGGTAGCATCAGACGTTCTTTGAGTTCATAGTTAATATTTGATTGAAATGTATATTGTTATCGGCATCTGTCAAAGTTGGTGCCAATTACTCTTGCTTAACTAAATGCACTTTCATATCTATTATCGCAATGTAAGCGATTTATTTTAGTTGAGAGCCTGAGCTAAGCCTGCTTTTGTATCCTGGAAGAATGTAGTCAAAATTAAATGGTACCTGATATATACAGTTGCAATAAAATTATTCAACCCTTGTTGCAAATTAGGTTTACTGGAAAAATTTACAAACTTTCAGCTATTTGCAATGAACAAATCAAACAAGAACAATTTAAATAGCTCAACACAACAAATATTAAAAGTGGCTTCTCCAAATTCAACACAAAATGCCACTTTAAGTGACTACTGCAGGCTCAAAATTATTCAACCCCTTCATGACAAGCATCTTTAATACTTAGTAGAAAACCCTTTTGCTGCTATTACCTGCTGGAAATGTGGTGCATAGGCAGACAACAGCTTCTGGCAGCATTCCCAAGGAATCTTAGCCCAGTCCTCATGGACAGTGGCCTCCAGTTTACCAATATTCTTGGGTCTGCATGCTACAACTGTCCTCTTTAAATCCCAGCAGAGATTTTTTATGTGTTTCAAGTGAAGCGACAGTGATGGGCACTCTAGAATCTTCCAAGACTTTTTCTGAAACCAAGCCTTTGGTGGGTGTTGAGGAGGTATACTTAGGATCATTGTCCTGTTGGAAGGTCTAATGATGCCCAAGCATCAGCCTCCCTACAGATGGCATGACATTTTCTCCTCGGATATCCTGGTACTTGACTGAATCCATCTTGCCCTCCACACTCTGCAGGTTTCCAGTGTCAGAGGAAGCAAATCAGCTGCAGAGCATCAAAAACCCCCCACAATTCTTCACTGTAGGCAGGGTGTACTTTTCAGTATATGCCTCTTTATTCCTCCTGCAGACATACCATTGATTCAAAAACCCAAAATATTCCAGTTTTGTTTCATCACTCCACAGAACACTATCCCCAAACTTTTGTGGCTTATTTATATGATTTTGAGCATATTGGCACTTGTGCTATTGGATCAGTTGTGGTGTATGTCTTGTAGACCTTCAACGTTTAGAATGCGCCCTTCTGTGCAAACTGAAACCTCAGTGCCTCCTGCCTCCAAGTCTTGCTGCGGGTCTCCTGGAGTCTCTCAGGGTTTTTGACCGCCCGTCTCTTCAGGAATCTGGTGACAGCCATTGACAGATTCCTCTTTCTGCCACATCCTGGTACTGTAGCCACTCTTCCTTTAACTCTGAACTTGCAAACTCTGCTTCCAACTGTATCTCTACGAACATTCAGCACCTGTGCTGCCTTTCTGTATCCTTTTCCTTGTTTGTGCCAGATAATGATCTCCTCTATTAGCTTTTTTGGACAATTCTTTTGACAGCCATATTTCTAATATGCAATCAAATGTCACTGTCAACAAAGCCCTAGCGAGTAGAAATATTTGATGTGTTCTATCTCAAGCAAACCTGATGCAACTAATTAGGTGTGCTTTAGACAACCCCTTATTTGCAAATATGCTCTTATGATGGATTCTATTTGGGGGGGTTGAATAATTTTGAGACTGTAGTAGTCATTAAAAGTGGAATTTTGTGCTCAAATTGGAGAAACCACATGTAATATTAGTTGTGTTGAGCTCTTTAAAATGTTGATCTCTAATCTGTTTTTCACAAAAGGCTGAAAAAAAAGTTTTTCATTTTTGTCAGTAAACCCAATTTGCAATGGGGGTTAAAAAATTTTGATTGCAACTGTAAGTGAAGCAAAGAATGGTTATTATTACATCAAAATGAACCTTCTTAGACATTACACTGATGCACTTTTTGTATTTAATCTTATTCGGTCATTTCAAGTGTAGCAGAAAAGGTTTTCAGTCAAATTCATTCAAAGTATGAATGTGTTTTTTTTTTTTTTTTTGAGGATAACAGCAACAATTTTTTTCTTACAAAAGGGCTCTGGGATGGCATGACGGTGTGACTGAATATGCATATCTGTGGGTGAATTGGCCCAGCAATTAGGGGCAGCTAAACCAGTTGCCACGCTTGAGTGTCATAATACAATGCAATGTCGTATGTAGTGGAGGCACCAGGGCCATTGATTGCAGAGGAGAATCTTCCCATTGTGGAGGTTTGGGAGCGAGAGAGCGTGTGAAAGGACGACACTGTGCATCGCCATTGGTTAGGAGCTGCACAAGCTGTGCCGTGATGTCTATTTCTGAATCACCATCATTAGTGGAGAAAAATGCCTGGCTTGGATTCTTGGAAAGTGGAGGAAGGCTGCAAATTCAAAATGAGGGGCAGAATTATTGACAAATTGTGCTTTGCACAATGGCAGAAATGTCACCAACATTGTTCAAAAGTTAAAACAATTCAAAAGTATGGCAGTAAGTACAGTTTTCGCCGGGTACTCCGGTTTCCTCCCACAGTCCAAAGACATGCATATCAGGCTAATTTGAGACACCAAATTGCCCATAGGTATGAGAGTGAGAGTGAATGGCGTGTGAATGGTGTGTGCGCCCTGCGATGGATTGGCAAGCTGTTCAGGGTGGGTCCCTGCCTTTGCCCGTAGTCAGCTGGGATAGGCTCCAGCTTGCCCCGTGACCTTAGTGAGGAATAAGCAGGTATAGAGAATGGATGGATGGATGGATGGCAGTAAGTACATACCCTATTTTTTGGGTAAAATGAAAACAGTTTCCTTTTTTAAAGTCAATTGGTCAATAGATGCACAAATCAAGGAATCACATTTCAATGCTCAGCGAAAATACTGTATTTCTTGCAGGACAATTGGACGTTTGTTCAGCTCAATCTGGCTTTAGATCAGATTGCTTTATGATCGCTGCTTTAGCAGTAATAATGCCTCAGCATTATTACTGTTGCCACACAAGTATTAAATGATAATGCCCTGACAAAAAATAGCACATTGTTATATTATTTGGTCACTAATCTAAATTGTATCCAAATGTTGATAGCACTATCTTTAATGGCTCAGTGGACTGTGTGCCAAAGTTGTTGGAAGGTTTGAAATTGAAGTCCGTGATGGGTCAAGGAGTGTTCTTACAGCCAGCAAATGCCATCACCGATGTTGAATTACCCTGATGTTCCATAGTGGTCAATTCTAGGTCCAGCACTGTTTAGATTTTATACAATTTATCGCACATTAAAATATCTGATATTAGTTGCTGCTTGTTGGTGACTCGCAAATTGAAGATTACCCCTGAGTTATATTCCTGTATCTTGTGATATTGATCTTTATTTCTTTATTACTGTAACAGCAAGATTATGGGCTTTCTCCTGCAAAGACTTTGGTCAGAATCCGTCTGCTATTATTTTCAAGGAAGAGTAAACTTGTGGTCTTTTGAACCATATCGAACTGCACTGAACAGCACCATTGTCCTACCTTTGGACAATGACGGTTCACGTTGCAAGTTTATATTGGAAATATCTACGCACAACAATGGATAATATGCTATTATCTATATTTTTTTTACCAAATCCCAAATACTGCCAAAGTATTGCAAAACTGCAATCAATAAGCATAGTGTTGGTTGGATCACAGATGTGTAAGAGTTATAGATCACATGGAATCAAAGCAGACACCCAAATTATGGATCGCACTATATGGTAATGGAAACAACAGTATGAACACATTTTAAGTACTTGGATGTCAAATTACTATTCTCTATAAAAAGAGTGTGGGATAGAAGCATACATAGTGGAATCCATAAGTATTTGGTCAGTGGCGCAATCTTTGCCTTTTTGGCTCTCACCTGCATCACAAATTTGAAGAGAGTGAGCGTGACTTATGTGAGCGGAGCGATTCTGCATATATCAGGAGTGTAAAGAAGCCTGATTTATCAATAGGGCCCTGCAATGCTGAGTAAATCAGGACAAATCAGTCTATCAGTAGGGTATATGTTTAAGAGGGCATTTTCTACTTTTGTAAAAATTTGCACCCAAAATGCAGTTTTTTTTTCCAGTTTACTAGTTTTTGGAGCAATGCTTAGGAGGGAGCGTTGTAATGAGACTCGAGCATCACTAATCAATCAATCAATCAATCAATCAATTTGCTGTTATCATGACCACGAGCGATAAGATAAATATGATCTTGGCATGGATGGCTGGTCCCTAATTCGCAAACAGCTTATCTAGGAGTTAACGATGGTGTCACTTTGATTACTTATTTCACTTAGTAAATTTTTTTATGGCATAGGAAGGGCATCAAGACAGCAGGGTATTTTAAGTATATAATTGTCTTCACATTTCCTCGTGAAGACAACACATTATTCATACACACACCTTATGCATTTTTGGCTAAATTTAGCAACATGCATGCACTGGCCTCATCTGAATCTGACGCACCAGTTAATTTATGGTTTAATTTGCTTGCTCACAGCTATAATATATAAAGCTTAGTTGGTTTTCCTGAAATTTTGTCGATTTTCCGAGAATGGCTGATTTTTTATCGTGGCTGATTTTTTCATTTCATAATTATTATCACAATCTGAAAGAAAGGCAGCAAAGATTGATAACACACAGCTGAAAAAATAGCTTGGAATGAGATAAATTTGAGCTGGAACAGAGAGTCTTTTCTTGGCTCAAGTTATCACTTTAGGAATAAATTTACTTTGTGCTTTAATTCATTCACTGGACAATTACTGAAGATACTGAATCGGGAGCAAACGGCAAACCTGTTCATCTATTGGCTGTTGACTCTGATGTCCAGTTTGCAGCTTTTGATGAGCTCCTGGGACAGTGTGGATCACACCAAAGCAGAGCAGTGTGAAAACATGAGCTGTGTGTAAGTTCGCAGTGATGCGGTATATTAGAGTCATGTGACATGGTGAGCTGAGGCCCTGAATATAGTGTTGAAGTTGGCGTACACTACGACTGCGTATCCAGTTGGGACCTGTGGCGCTATGAGGGATTTTGGTCCCCATGATAAGATTAAATTTCAGCCACAACTGCTCCAGAAAATGCTATGTTGTAATAATTCTTGGGGGCCTTGACTGTGCGAAGTCATGTTTACACTGTAGATCTCCGCATTTTGGATTTATAAGACGGCAGACAGGCTTGCGCTGTCCTCTGAGGCATGCAGAATTATAGGCCCTCTCCACAGTTCAGGCTTGCACAGACATGCATTGGTGCTTGATGTAGAAAATCATATGCCGACTCACCCATGTGCAAACAGTCAGCTATGCATACTCAGTGCACAGTTTTACAGTATATCTACTACGAGCACGGACAAGGATTTTGATCCCCATTAAAAGATTTCATATTGGCCCCTGCTACCCCTGAAAATGCGACTAATTATGCTGTAATTAGTGTTGAAGGGCCCTCTGAGTCAAGGCCCTGGGAATTGCTCAAACCGCCCCCCGACCTAACAGCACTCCAGGCTGGGGCATCCTGAATTTCAACAAAAAACTGGTTTATCCTGAACATTCTTTATCAGTTATGTGTGCAATCTGCCCAAGTTGGATAGCTTTATGGCTACTGCTTTTCTACTGCTTTAGTAGAAAACTCATATTAACATTTGAGGAACAGTTAATCTAGCAGCAATCAACGAGGTGCGTAAAATTGGAATGTAATTTGAGCTATCATTGTCTCTGTTTATAGATTCATGTGTGATAACTGACATTCTTGTTCTTTTTAACTGCTTGACACGGCTCCTCTGGGATTTTCCTCCTTGGCTTGGCCTTTATACTGTATGTGTTGCAGTGGCGGAGGTGTGTGATGATAGGCCCAGGTGCAAGAATTATCTAACCATTAGCTAACCAGTAAAGCTTACTTCGACCAAGATGTAGATCAGTGACTTGGACATTTGGTCACCAAATTTCCCATAAACAGTCAAATGTCTCCACAACAGGAAAGCAAGAGTAAGGACATTTTCCATAATAACAGAAAAAATATGGTGTAACTGCTGTTTTAATAAATAATAATAAAAAAGTATTACCCAGATCTAATGTAAGCCCCTACATATTTGCATGAGTATTAGAGATAAGCTGATTAAATACCTCAAAATGTCCATAACCATGGTCGAGATCAATTTGACTTTGGTGCTGTTTATTATGGGTAAAATCCTTGGTCATAGTGCAAGTGAATAGCTGATACTCACATTATTTTTGTGTGACGAGGGTGAGTTGTTAAAGCACAGAGTGTACATATGACAGTTTTGCCACATTTAGGTGCCTAACTGTCACCAGTTCCACATTATGTGCAGGCCCAGGTGCTGATGTGTTGTATGATGGTTGGAGACTTTGGCTTAAACTATTGCTGGTTTGAGATGAATGAATGATCATAGCATTTATAGAACCCTTTACTCCCCAACTCAAGGCCTTTGACAGTCATTAGGGGAGAACTCGCCTCAGTCACTGTTACCACTGTCGCACCTGTATGGGTCATGTAAGGCAGCTGTTAGAGAGAATACTCATCATAACACTGGTAAGGCAGAAATGGTTCCGTTCTCAGGAAAGGCACTTGCAATTGATGACCATAAGTCACTTAACTCAAAATCCGTTTGTAAATATCTGGGTGCGTAAAGATGTTTTGTAACTCACTACATGCATGAGCATGTTACACAAATGAGCATACCCAAAGATATGATTAAAAAGGTATAAAGCATGTAATTCAAATTACTTATGTCAGCAATATTGTTTTTCAGTAAAGTATGAGATTGGCGAAAAATAAGCTTGGATTCAAAGTTATTTTATAGGTTTCTTAAAGTGCAGTCAGTTCAAGGCATTTATTATGCTGAAATTATCATTTGTGTTTATTATTTATGGAAAGAATATTGAAAGAGCCTCTGTCATAAAGTATGAAATGAATCATTTCATGTATAGCTAATCCCCAGCCCATCCTCCAACTAGTGTTAAATTTAGCACAGGGTCGTCAGTCCTACTCTGTTAGCAAATCCCTCTCCTAAAAAAAAAAAAAAAAAAAAACCTTGGGTAGCAGTCAGAGGGAGGAATGCAGGTATGGCATCAGACAAGAGGGCTAGATGGTGAACCCAGTGAACCCGCTCTCTCAACCTACATCCTCTCAGGAACCTCCTCACGCAAGACACGCCTGCCCTGGCTGTTAAACTACTTCCCTGCCTCTCACCTTAAATCTGTCCTTACTCAGCTGACAAAATTCTTTAACCTTAGTGGCCCCGGCATCAGGAGATTTTCAGTACTGTACCCACGGATGTCTAGAAGACCTGCAGTAACCTCACCTTATAATGCATGATTACTCTGAATGGGTTCCTGTTTACGTTTCCTCATTTGTAACCAAAAATTGATTTGCGCACTTTCAAAGACCAATCGGATGAATAACCGGCCACTTTAAATTTAGCTGACATTTTTGTTTATTGCATCATAAAGTTATCTGGCATTTTCCAGTCTACATTTAATGGTGATATACATTTTGTAAAATGTCATTATGTCTTTCAAAGATTCTGAATTCATGTTGCTCATGAAATGGCACATATTTCTTAGCTAGGCTCATAAGTGATGCTGGTTTTGCGTCTGTGTCTCCTAGGGTTTGATACACTTAAGATGATGTTTCCCAATTTGCAATCTTTTCTACAAACAGCATTATGCATTCATATATATTTCATGTTTAATGCTCAACTCTGTATGTTTCAATGCTTGTTTCTATGTTTTATATTTGTTTTGTCATGCTTTACTTGTCTTACATGTTTTAATATTGTTTGTACTTTATTAGTTTGCAAAGTTTTATGCACGGCCTTGTTGAAAAGCAGCTTTTAGCTGATTGCAGGCTTTTACGGAGTTGAAATAAAAAAAAACCAAATACAAATACAATGCAATTTCAATTGTATTCTTTATAACACTGAAATCGCTGAATAAGTTAAGTGTCATCTTAAAATAAATTACACTGCTGGAAAAATGCTAAAATGAGAGATGGAATCAGAGAAATTTTTGTTTTAATTGGGATTATTGCCCCCCTTACAGTATCACATGTAGTAGGTTAGTGCAGGCCCGCGTTGTAAATGTAGCCTATCACTGATCTCTCTGTCATTTCCTCATAATTTTTTTAATCAATATCAGATTTTGTATTGGTGTGATTATTTAGTAAATCAATTGTTTGACTGTTAAATGACAACAGGATGAGAGTAATTATTGTAAGGTGAGGTTACCGAAGGGCCTCGCGGCATGCCAGTAATGTCGAAATTTTCCATCAACGAAGGATTGGGGTTGAAGGGGTTAAAATAAAATGTGGATTATGTCAATTTGCAGGCACACTCCTCAGAGCTAGCTAATATAAAACTATATTTCTTTATCTCCTGGAATTTTATAGTTCTGGTGCGCATGAATTGATAATACTCAAGAAGAATTAACTGTCAGTTTTTTTTTTTTTTTCCAAACAGTTGCTTAAGTCATGGAATAGATTACTCTGGGAGGAGTACGCCTTCAAATTGGCATGATCCTAAAACATTTTTATGGCCTGAGTAGTGGTGTGGGTAAGGTGTATCTTCTCAAGACTTCAGTTAAACCTCATTATGATAGTGGAGTCCCAAGGCTTTTCAGTCGCAGTCAGTAGCCCGTTGTAACACTGTGTAAGGGGGTGACGTTGGGAAGCTTTCCTTTTTTAGCTTTAAGATGGAGGCGAGGAAAAGTAGTTGTCCTTGCTGTGAGGTCACACAGTTTATAACAGCTGGAGGATCAACTCTGCCTTTTTTTCAGGCAGAGAAACAGGTGACACTGTAATGTTGGCACTGGTTCAGGAAAACGGACGAGCAGGTTTTGGCAATCCACCAAGACAGATATTTTTAAATGAGATGTAGTTGAGAGCCTGAGAGTGTATCTGTGTATTTTTGAATAAATATGATATGAATGTATATGAATGTACAGTGGTTACCGCAGGTCTCAGGATATTACTGAAAACTGATTTTTCTTTTTCTAAATTTATTACAAGGTAAGAGTTATGACACACTGTTAATATTTATTATTCAAGAATGCACTATTGGTAATAATGCAGCTTTTTTAAACTGAGTTGGTAGCTCATGAAGGTCTTATATTGTTCACACCTATTCTTGTCTGCATTTTACCTTAATAAGCACCTTATTCCCTCTGCTTGGCATCGAATCAAGCAGCTTATGCAACAGCTGATCTCCCATTTCATCTGAGCTCTCTCTCAGCACCTCCCATGTGATCTGCTGGGACTTGGCTCGTTCCTTTTCCTGCTGCTGCAGATGTCCAGCCAGTCTAATAAACTTCCCTTATTTGCAAATGAATGCATTATTAAATAAGTCATGCAACTGGAGGATCATTAGATTTTTTTGACATGTAATGAAGGCAACTACCAGACGGTGGCAAGACATCATATTGTAAGACGAGCTCATGATTTTTAAAAATAGGCACAAAATATCAACTGCATTTTGCTACGACAATGTGAAGAGTTTGGTAGTTTAGCAAAAGTGGCTTTATGCTGTGGTGTGTAATCATGTTTACACCACAGCTCTCCCCATGTTCTCCTGAGGAGACGGCAGACGAGCATGTGCGCCCATCTGAAGCATGTGATGTCAGAAGGGCCCTCTCCACAGGTCAGGCGTGCACAGCCATGCGTGTGGGTTTGCAACACAACTTGACACGCAGTCTCCCTCATGTTCAAACACACTCTCGCTCTCGTGTAATGCACCAAAGCCTTTAAACGTACTGGGAGACAAAGCATATTAAACAAAACAGCTTTCGGTTCCTCAGCTCACCAAGGGAGGTCTGATCAGCTACACGGTCTTATAAGCAAGTTTGAGTTAAATTTTCAACGAAAGGTGAGGGTGCAAACAGAGTTCCAAGGGAGCCAAGTAGTTTGTGCCTCCTGTTAGAGTGGGAACATTGGTCACAAAAACAGCAAACTTATTTCAGGAACCAAAAAGTGGCAGGTCAAAATTCATGGCCACGCCAGCCAAATTCCAAAACCAGTGACAACGAAACTGAACAGGACCCTCTTTGTTAAACCTCTCTGACAGGTGCAGGACTTCAGCTCTCACCACAGAATGCAATCAATCCATATCTGAGCCAGTCACAACCCAGACGATACAGTGTGCACTTTACAAAGCTTTATTTGTGGCAGTTCCATTAATTTGGCCACCCTTTACATATTTATTATAAATACAAAAGTACATTATTTACAATTTGATGAGTAAGGTCATCCTGACAAACCCTGGTTCAGCCCAATGACTATGTATTAGAATATGACAGTTTGCAAAATGGCTCAGCAAATTGGAGCTGAGCTGCATTCTGAACTTTGCTCAACTCCTCTGCCTTGGAGATGTATTTCTGTCCGATTTTTTCTCTGCAGCTGCTGGTTGCTCTTTGCCCTTCTAGCCCTTAACTTTAAATACATCGAAAAACTTGAACCTTTCCTTTCCTCAAATGCTTCACTGTTTTACATGGGCAAACTGAATGCACGGAGAAATGTCAACTTTTAACTTTTTTGATGCGTCTGTTTTTCATTCGATCACTTCCCTCAGGTCGAAGACCAATATTGACTGGTTGGCTCTATGTGTTTGTGGTGGTTGTGATGACCTGTTGGAGTTGAAATTTATCCCTAACTGAGTGAGTTTTAGTATCATAAAAGAGTTTAACACATCAAACTGTCAAAATGAAAGTTCAACTTTGTTCCACCAAATATATTTTTACAAAAATACATTTTTAGGTCCCCAATTTTTTGTGGTTCTGAAAATCCCCAGGTATTTCAACTTCCAGTACAGAAGGCTTGCAAATGTCTGACTCATCAAGAGGTGCATTATGCAGTTTTATGCCATAATGATAAAATTGGCCCGTGTTTTTTGGGCATCTGTGCACATGGGATAGTTGGCTGTGTTTAGGCTCTATTTTCATTTGTTCGCTTGATGCAGTGTCCTGGGAGACTTTCCCAGTGCACCAGAAACCGAAAGAAATTGTAGGCTGTTTAATAAATGTGCAGATAGGAGGAGCCAGAATTTTAAACACAAATCTGTTTGCAGTAAGTAATTATATTATACAATATAAATGTGTTAATAGGGTTTTAAGCTTCATTTGCATGCATATGTTGAAAGGCAACCTTTGCCGACACCATTTTAATTGCAGTTTATGTGGGCACATTTTTAGGGAAGTGTTTTTATATTTTGTAATAAAATACATTTCAGTGCAATTTATCAGAGTACTCAGGTTTGCCAGTACAGTGTTCCACCCTCATGCCTGCACTAGTCCTCCCTATCATGTCCCATGAAGTAAAAGATCCACATAAAATGGAAGTTACTGAACCCAGGTTGATCATCCTGTGTCCATTTGAGCTGTGACTACTGCCCTAAGTTGTATTGTGAATTAGCCAATGAGTGGGGCCCAATCACGAGATGCCTGTACGGCCAGAGCATGGCTGACCAGTTCATGAGGATGGTCGCCGTATGACTAACGGTACCTTAACGGTCAGTGAGGAATTTACATGTTGTACAAAACCCTCAGTGACCATTTCCAGTTCAAAGACTCACACTGTCTGGAATCTCTGCTGCCCTTGCGGTTCACTATATTTCAGATATGCATGAGCTTATAATATTTCCAAAGTAAAATTCATGGTGGCGTTTGATAGTTTTTTTTTTTTTTTCTTAAGCTTTCATTGAATGAACACACGCACTGTTAAAGACATACCACAGCCAACTCATACCTTTTAACCATACGTTGGACATCCATCCCTCCCCAGTGCAAGGTTTAAGGAAGAAATTTGTATTCCAAAAAAGGAACAAGGAATCCCTTTCCTGTGACATTTGACTCTCATGAATCACCTAGACACCTAAAGCACATTTTGGCTTCCTTTATTGTGCTTATTTAGTCGTTGGTCAAGAGAAGGTGTATTCCATATGACTAGGATTGCTATGATGCAACCTATGGATTAAAGAGAAGAGAGGTTTGTCGGGTCATTCAATGGCTGCATGGCCAGTGCATGGAAAAAGTATGCGGGGGATCTCATTGGCTGTTGCAGAGGAATAAACCCCATCCTACTCCATCATGGTATGTGTGGAATCCTCTCAAAGTACAGGCCCGAAAAACCCGTTTATATGGAACCCACCTACGTTATCGCAAAGACACCCCCCCCCCCCCCCCCCCCCAGGACATCTGAGCGCTAAGATTGGCTCGTTGTTCAAGCGCTACGATTGCAATCCTGGGGCTGAACGGCTGGCCGATCCAAGCGTTCGGATGACTGGCCAATCCTAGCGCTTGAATGCTTTGGAGGGGCGTTTCTCCGTGATTCGTAGGTGGATTCCATAATCCTAAACTTTCCCTGACTTCAATCACTTGATTGCGGATTTTTTTTTCCCATGCTTATAAAAGAATGCTGGAAAGAAAGATGAAAGTCTGGAAAAGTTTTGGATTTTTTTCCATTTATTTGGATTATTGCCACCCTTACTATGTCACATCAATTCTCTAAAATGTAGCCAATAGACAATATCAGTTTGTCATTGTCATTTTTTAAATCGTTATTGGCCACGAATTGGTCTTGATTATTTAGCATATAAATTGTTTGATTGGTAATCAGGCAAACTTAAATGAGAACAGCTTGAAAGCAATCATGCAGTAAAAGGTGAGGTTACCGAAGGCCCCATACACATCTGCTGGTGTGCCACTGTTGTTAGGGAACTGTTTTAGTGAATGGGTGGACCTTCTGCTTTTGCATATGTGAGGGGAGTGTTGAAATGATTGTGGACGAGCAAATGAGGGTTATGCTTGTGACTTGCCATGTCTCATTAATCATCTGCAACCCCCTGCTGGTCATTATGGCACCCATCCCCTGTTTGTGCCAGCTACACTCCAAGTATATTCCTCCAGCTCATATTACTATTGAGCTCAACCTATGGACTCCAATGAGAAAAGCAGCAGTGGCTTCTCTCCATATTGCTTGAAGAACAGCCGGTGCCATGTTGGGTGAAACACTCACTGCCCTATCGTGTCACAGAAGGACAGTGATAATGAGCTCGCAATCATTAAATTACTGGTATCTTAGAGAGTCTGAGTGAAGCAGTAAAGTCTTGGCACTGATAACACTGAAATATCAAAGTCCCTTGAAGAAGAGATTTTGTCGTTCATACCACTTGGGTTGAAAGCATATACAGTCCGGTTCATCCGAACTTGGTCAGTGGCAACATTTTTATCAATGATGCAATCACAGTGGATACAAAATGAATTGGTCAAGTTTTGATGGAAGGATAGACTTTAAGGTTTAATTTTAGGGTTTTTGCCAGAAATTTAGTATGCACTGTGTCGCAATTACAACCTTTTTTTAATCCATTGTTTGTCCCCCTGTTTTAGTGGCTCGAAAGCATTTGTATGGAGTAGCATAATCATTGATTAAATTTTATCTTTATATTTGGTAGCAAATCCTTTGCAGTCATTAACTGCCTGAAGTCTGAAACTCAGAGATGCTGGATGCCGGATTCTTGCCTGAAGATGCTCCACTGGACCTTCACTGCATTTGTTTACAGTTTATGCTCGGTCTTGGGACATTTTGTCTTCAGTTTTGCCTTCAGCATGTGAAATGCATGTTCAACTGGATTCAGGTTATATGACTGACCTGTCTGTTCTTGAACATTCCACTTATTTACCAGAAAAAAGTTAGCTTGCTGTTACAGCGTGCTTCCACCTCACTGTCCATCTGCACTGTGCAGCATCATCCAATGTGTTCTAAAGTATTTGGCTAAATCTAAACATATAATATAGCACTACACAATTCAGAATTCATCCTCCAGCTTTTGTTAGGAGTCACATCACCAGTAAATACAGGGGCACAAGCTCAACTGACAGCCATACATGCTGAAACATGACCACTCTTCGCACATGAGGTAGTATACTTCATATTATGGACAGTTCCTTACCTTTTCCATAATCCTCTCTCCATATTTTTCAAGTAAAATTTCATCATTCTCTCGTTTGTCCATGGGATGTTTTTCCAGATCTATTCAGGCTACTATAGATGTTCTTTTCAGCAAATTTCCTGTTTCTGTGCTTCAATAATGGATTGCATCTTGACATAAATTCAAACTGAGCAATTATTTGTCATGAAATGGTAAAATATCTCACTTTAAACATCTGATATGTTGTCTGTGTTCTATTGTGAATAAAATGTGGGTTTATGAGATTTGCTAATCATTGCACTCTCTTTTAATTTACAATTTTAACAGCAACCCAACTTTTTTGGAATTGGGGTTGTACATTATCACAATAATAAAACTGTAATTATTTCCATGTGTTAATTTGCCCATTGACCTTATTTTCACCAACTTTCGAAAAATCCCCATTCATTCTTCACATAGACATCTGACCTTTGGAACCAGAATTAGAATAATGCTATCAAAGCCATATACTGTTCAGATTTCCATCAAACTATGACTCGAAACTATTTTACCGTCTTCATTCTACAATGCCTGCCTGTCTCATTCAGCGTCTCTCCCTCCCACTCCCTTCTATTCTTCTCTCAATGTCTCATTCTGTGAGAACCTCGAGGGACTTGTAGAGTCTTTATGACTCTAAGAAGAGACTGTTGGGTTTTACGAAATGAACCAATAGCGAAAACCAGTAGAATACAAAAAGGAGGCTTTATTTCTGAAGGGGGAAACCCCCCAACAGAGCTGGCAACAATCCAAAAACAGAGTCCAATGGGTGAAATCCAGAGTCATACACAGGGCACCAAAGACAAAAATCGTAGTCAGACAAAAGATGTCAAAAAACAAGAATGCGGCAAAAGAACAGGGAATAGGCAAAGCTCGGTGTCTAGGGCGGTCCAGTCAGAAAGATAAATCTCAATGAAACAAGGCGAAAGAAGCGTAGCAAAGGAAACAAGGAAGAACGATCTGACAAAGGAATTGAATCAAACAGGCATCTAATATACATATCCGGGAGAACACATGATCAGGGAACACAGGTGCAATCAATGGAACAATAATCATGGAGTGACACATTAGGAATAAACTAATCACATGAATTTGGCCGAAGCCAAAATGCAGACAGGGATAACAAGACAAACCGATGGACAGACAAACAGCTCCAGTCACGGAGTACTAAAAGTGCATAGTTTAGAGAAAGGAAAGCACAAAGTATTAGTGGAGACTCACAGAAAATCGCAGCAGAGATAATTAGGGAAAGGCAAGGAGGCGGAGACTAGAATAGGGCGACTGCTGAGAGATCGTTAGTCAATTAGTAAATGCAGCTATACAATCCTGAGTGCTTGTTAGTAAGTTAGTCTAAACATACAGGGTTAGTGTTGGTTCGTAATTAGCGAAAATAATAAACTGTTAGTCTGTGTTAGTAAGATAGTAAAAGTAAGAGGAAGGAAGAACACGAGATAATAAAAGAAGATTGAAACCCAGAAACCAATAAATCACCCGAATGAGTGACACACAAGAAAAGGGACTGTGAGTAACGATACACACATGACAAGACAGGGGGGAAAATGAAGTGCAAGGCAAGGAAAAATAAACATGACATTGAAACTATGAAACATGACTATGAACTGAAATCATGGCTAGGAGACTAAGAAACTAAAACATGAAAAATAATAAAACATGAAATCCAATTACCAATCATACAATACATGATCTAAGGATGGTCAGACGAAGCAGGGGTCACTAAAACACATGCAGCAATCTAAACGGCGCAAGGCCAGGCACAGAACTTAAACTTGAAGCATGGGGCATGGGACATGGGCATGGCAAAGACGGAAAATGCAGGATCACAACAGAGACACAATCCCCACCCTGAGTCTCGTTGCTTGGGGCGTCCCGCGATCGTGCACTGCTCTTCCACTCGACTTCATCCCGTCCCTCATCAGGACAAATTCCCAAGCCTATCTGATCCAATAAATATCATTAAATACTATTTTAGGTGTTGCCTGGAATTCATTAACTGACTGTGAACTGCAACAGATTCCAACAAGTGTGAGTGCTGTGAACCTTTTATTTGTTAATTTTAACTGAAATTGTTATGGCAATAAAACACACCTGGCCAGGCAAAAGTTGAGTCGCAAATTGTTGTATTGAGATGGAATGTATGCCTGAAATGTTTTTACAGCTTTGGGCACAAAAAGGTGCCAAAATTGCCCATTTGGAGACACCACCTAGAACTTACAGAACTAAAACCTTCAATTCCGCCCTGATTTACTTGATTAAAATAAACTTTGGCACAGATGATGGTGAGATTCTGTGCTGTCATTTTTTAAAGTTTTAAGGCTGCAAAAAAATAATTTCAAAAGTAATCAAAGTAAAATTTTGTTAGGCACAAATGTGATCTCTCATTTATGTTGTGTTCCATCCTCGTTTACTCTGACTCAGTGACGTTTATACTGATTTTTCAAATATACTCAAAAAAATCCCCAAAATATAAAGTAAAACCTTTATACCAAGATTATTCCAATGGACCAAGTAGTTGCAGAGATATTCTTGTTTCATTTTGGACACGTCATTTTTGAGCCAGGGTTCAGGGCTTAAGAGGTCGTAAAAAGGGGGGGGGGGGTCTCTTAATAAAGAAGTGCTGAAATTCCTACCCCCCCCCCCCCCCCTTCCAATTTTGATATGTAAGTCCTCAAATTGAGGCTGAAAGTCTGCTATTTGAACTCACATTTTATTTTATAATTTCAACTCCAATGTTCTTTGGTTGACAGCTAGAATAACAACAATGCTGCCAATGTCCAAATATACAGTATTTGAAGCCGTCTGTATTTGTATCAGAAAAAGAAAAGCTTTATCAAGATTTTAACTATTGAAGTCTTTTTGATGTACATTTGACTGATGATATAATGCAGTAACAGAATAGTTTTTTGCACAGCAGTCTAACTCTTCAACTTTATCTGCCCCCAGCACACATTATAGAACACAAGGGGAACTGTACCAAAAAACTGCTGCTGCCCTTGCATTCAAGTGTCACAGTGGTGCGATGTGTTTGTTTTACTGTGATGGTGGGTGATTTTTGATCGGGTGACATTGATTTTCTTCATATCTATGTCACCTACATAACAAAAACAAATAGGGAAATAGGCCACTGAGTGGCCATATAATGGGAACACTGTGGCGCTAAATATTTCGTTAACACAGTCTGCACTAATATTTATTTGTGAAATATTTGTCAAAAAACCCTTCCCTCGAGGATGAAAGGCTATAGGGCTCATAAATTTTACACACAAAGCTCGAGTGCTGACCTCAGGCCAATACTAACCTGGCCTTGGCCGAAACACTATCACAGAACTAAGTTCAGTTGCTGGATGTTATTGCTGTGTGTAAAAATGGACCAATAGGGAGCGAGAATCTTCTGTTCACTCACGAGCTGCATGAGCAGTGCCTGCATGGCCAATGCACAGGATTGTTTCCTTGGCTTCCAGCCCTAAACCCAGTTAACCCCACTCTGCAAACACTTATGGTATGCACCCAGCCGTCTCTTTACTGGTAAGGAATAGCAAATACACACCTGTTAGAAATCGTACAGATGTGTTGGCTTCATTGCATTTGAGCAAACCTCAATGGTGTACATTTAGGAAAGATTGGTGAGGATCTACCTTTGAATTCACAACCTCATAACACTGTCACGAAGGCAACACGATGGCATGAATGGATGCTTCATTCATCGATTTCCATATGAATCTGTAGATTTGTCATTAGCCTTACTGTACCCTCACATAAGAGACTGATCTCATTGTTAACCAAACTTTCCCTCGGTATTTTTCACCACAATTTGCAAGATCCATTTAATGTTTATTAATTTTGATTCCCATTGTCACAAATCCATGGTACCACTGTTCCACGTTAACATTTAAATGTTTGTGATTAGCTTTGTATTGTCCATGTGTTTTTTTTTCTTTCTTTCTTCAAAACAGTCAGAATTAGGCAAGGAAAATGTATCAGATTTCTGGTATTAGGTGAGAAGGTTTCTCCAAAAAAAAAAGAAAAGGGGGGGGGGGGGGTGAGCTTTTTCTGCACTTAGTAGAAATAATTCCATTATTATTTCTCATATGTACAGTATATTGTAAAGTAATAGCTTTTTAAATGTTGTCCTTCTAACTTCTTACAAAAGAAAGTCCAAGCCCGAGTTGACCTGAGTTCAGCTAACCCGAGTGCTCGGGAAGATCATTATCTCTTTCAACCAAATCATCTTTTCTTTTTAATGAGGGTTAATAATAGAGCCAAAATAAATCTTCTATGGGTTCACCAATGCATTGACTACTGAGGTACGGGATGTGAATTATCTCTGCTCCAGTCATTTTAAACACTTATGTCAGTTTAGGACACCAACATAAGGTGAACTGACCCATTTTTATGCGACAGGCAGTGCTACAAGAGCGACCTCTGTTGGGGTAAAAGTAAACATGCAGCATAACACGCAATGAGCTTAATGAGGGTTATGAGCATTTCTGAGCAGTTAACACCGGAGAGCCATTGGCCGGGCAGAAATTCTTCCTTTTTTCAATAAAAACATCTGTCGCCCATAACCTCCAAGTCATCAAGCAACTATATTTGTATCTTTCTGGAATTAGCCAGATGGCAGCATGAAAATGCATACATTTTAATGTTGATCATAAATAAATGCTTTTTTCCCCTCATAAATATATTGCATTAATACCCTCCACATTTGGTCTGTTTTTAAGTACAAATAATAGAAAGCTCACTACCGAAATTTCATCATTCCAGATTTATAACTACTGCCACAACCTCTGTTCACCATCTTTATTTACTGCCATCTTGTTTGAGACTGTTGCAACACTTCACCTCTTTGAACCCCAGTCAGGTGCTTTGTGTGGACGACTCGTGAATTCATCTTCCAAAGTAGACGGTCATTCAAGCTAATATCCCAAAGACGAGAGCAATCAGTTCTCAACCCTCATGTTCGCTACAATCCAGTGGAGAAGTTGCTAGAAGAAAATAGATTTTGAGTTTTAATTATATTTTTATTTTCCCTATTTTTTCACAATGTGTGCCTGGAATCCATTAATTTCTGCTTACGGCTAGATTAACAAATACCCATTGTGTAAATATCCATTAATTATTTAACCTGATGATTCCTGGCCAGGGTCACAGATGATTCCTGGCCAGGGACTGGAGCCTATGCCAGCATGCAGTATAATCCATAACCTGGATCACATATGATAGACTCACAGTGGGCAATTCTGAGTGTCCAATCAGGCAAAGACATGTATTTCTGAGCTGTGGGAAGAAACAAAAGTGCCTGTAGTAACCCATGTAAGCGAAGGGAGGCCATGTGAGCTTCACACAAAAATGGTCTGAGCCAGGATTCAAATCCAAAACCCCCCTGCTGTGTGGTAACAGGTCCACCCTGAGCACCACTCTGCCACCCCAGTGAGTCAAGCTGTTATTTTACATCATTACATGATATCACACCACTGCTCCCATGCAGTAGTTACACAGATAGATGAGGCACGAGCAGTTCTAAAGAGAACGATCCCCTCATGTCTGAACTGAAAGGGAGACACATAATACAGGAATGGACTTCGATTCGATTTTGGGCAGCAAAAAATACCCTGAGCAGGGATCACAGTCAAGGCCAATAAACTCGGACGTTTCGCCTCAAAGTTCACCTGCAGATGTGACTGCGCAGTCTGACGATCAATGCACCTGCTATTGCCTTTTTGTTTTGGTCAGAGATGTTTGAAAGAAAATGGCTCAGCGTCATAATTTTTCCTCCTTAAATGGGATATTCAGTAAAACTCATTGGCCATTGGCCACCGGATGAGCAAACAGATGTAGTCCGTTTAGTTTCGGCAAAAATTATTCATATTGTTATAATACTTTTGTGATTATCATTTATGTGACTCATTTTAAATATTGCTTTGTTAATGTACTGTGGAGGTGCTACCATTTTGAATGTATCATATAATTATCATTTGAATTTCATCACTGAATCATGCTCAGTGAAACTATTGATGCATTTAATGGTATTCATTCATTTTACAACAGATTTTGAGTGCACCTAAATGAATTCTTGATCCATAAAGAAATTTAATGTGGATTGGTTAGAATTCGGGGGCTCATGTCCAGTATATGAGTTTGTATGTATATGTATGGTTAATATTTATGAGTGTGTTTGTGTAGGGGGGGAGTGGGGTCAATCGCAGGTTTTTGTTAATGATGGACCAGTTATTGATCTGAGTTCTAATAAGGTCTTTGGGTAAAAAGGCCAGGCAAAGATAAACGCAATACAGACTGAGCAGACTTTGAACTTGATCACTGAACTTTATTCTAAAAATAGCAGAAGCCCAGCATGATGGGCGGAGGCATGGCCTGATGGACACGTGGAATCGGGACCAGGGCAGTTCTGCTCTGTGTTGACATAAGTGATAGGTGCTTTGTTACCTCTGCCAAGGAGGTTATGTTTTAGGCAGCATTTGTCTGTTTGTTTGTCTGTTTGTTAGTTATGCAATGTGAAAAAAAGCAAAAAAAGAGCCACTGGATGGCAGTATTGACATTTTTTTGTTAAGCCCAGTCTGGAGCTAGGTTTTGGGCATATCCTGGGCATGTCTGAGAGAGGAAGTCCCAGAGAACTGAAAAAAAAGCCTGGAAGGTGGGAGGGGTCCACAAAAGAGTATATAAGGAGAAAAATTGAGAGAGTAAAGTCGTAGGAGAAATTGTGGAAGGATACATTTGACCAGACCTGTCACTCTTTTCAAGACCTGTGAAGCTTTTTGTGGATTTTTGCCTGTATTGGAGTATTTTCCTCACCCAGATCCTCGCAAAGCAACCCCACCAAAGGGACTGTAAATATCTCATTTTTGTTTATATCAATCTTGGTCAGTTTTTTGTTTGTTTGATTAAATCTGATAAAGTTTTTTTTTTTTTTTTTTTGTCTGTCATTCATTGCTGTCTGATAGGTCATAACAAATTGGGGCCATAACAATTAGCAAGATAACTCAAAAAGTAATGCACCGATTTTAATGAAATTTTCTGAGAAGGTGGGTATTAAATCAAGGAATAGGTGATTAAATTTGGGCTTATCTAGGCCAAAGCGCAGCTGATATATATGCCAAAGTTCAAGATTTCAAGTCTTTCCAATGGGCCGGAGTTCCAATCGCCGTGCTTTTGAGTTTTGCTGCCCCCTGGCGTAGGTCTGCGCTCTCTGAGTGCTTTTCTAATTTTTTTAATCCCATGAACAATAAAGGTTATATAATATACAAACATATATGCTATACTAATAAAGAGATGATTCTGTATGAATCTTATTCTGCATTATCTGTCACATGAGACACAGTTAGTGTGAGTTTACTGGATACTGGTCCTGCCCCTAAAGCCACATAATAATCTTTATTATGTATGTGTCCCTGAAAGACAAAAATGGCAGGACTTGCTGTAGGTTATGCAGAACACGATGCTAGACTCAGGGCCTGGAGTGTAACAGCTTCTGATGGTTTCAAGCATATTCTCAGCTTCAGTGCCTCATTGGCACTGTGTGAAAGTCCTCACACTTTGCACTTACAGCTCTCCCAGTCGGCCACCCAGTGGAATCAATGTGAACCCATAGACACAGCATTCTCTTGGGAATATGACCCTTTTAGCGCCGTGGGCAACTATAGTTTCCCATTTATATACAACCCCAATTCCAAAATAGTTGGAACAATGTGTAAATTGTGAATAAAATCAAAATGCAATGACTTTCAATTCACACCAACAAGTTTTTTTTTTTTTCCACAGTAGAACAGAGATAACATAACAGATGTTGAAACTGAGAAATTTTACAATTTTTTCCATAAAATGAGCTCATTTCAAAAAATTTGATGGCTGCTACAGGTCTCAAAAAAGTTGGTACGGGGGCCTGTTTACCGTGGTGTAGCATCCCTTCTCCTTTTTAACACAGACTGGAGTCGTCTGGGCATTAAGGAGACAAGTTTCTTGAGTTTAGCCACTGGAATTTGATCCCACCCTTGTTTAATACAGGCTTCCAGCTGCTGGAGAGTTTTGGGTCTCCTTGAACGGACTTTTCATTTAATTATGCGCCAAATGTTGTCAATCAGTGAAAGATCAGGACTGCAGCCAGGCCAGTTCAGCACACAACTCTTCTACTACAAAGCCATGCTGTTGTAATAGCTGCAGTATGTGGTTTTGCATTGTCCTGCTGAAATACACAAGGCCTTCCCTGGAATAGATGTCTGGAGGGGAGCATATGTTGCTCTAAAATCTTTATATAACTTTCATCATTCATGGTGCTTTTTAAAACATGTAAGTGTCTCATACCATGTGCACTAATGCATCCCCATACCATCAGAGATGCAGGGGTGGTCTTTCTCCAGTTTAGCCTGGAGGACAACAAACCAAGTTGCCACATGATAGGTTTTTAACAGCTCAGGATAATTACATTTTTAATTTCTTGAAAATGTATTCAGCGCTAAAGGGTTAATTTGTCACCCCCCATTTGAATTAAACATTGTCATTTAATCAGGGCTCATCACAAACCCTAATGATTGACAGATGCTTTGCGTTAAACCTAAGCGTGACCACCCCCTGAAGGCTGTATGCTTCCATTACATGACAGGGTGAGCTGGTGTCATTGACAAGTCATAGATATCATTTGCTTTCACTGATGTAAAAATGCTAAATTAATATCATTGCTGAATTAATTTTAATGTATTGTTCATCAGTGACAACTTGCTTCCATGGCAGACCTGCAACGGAAAGAAATATCCTCCTTGCATTGAGAATTGTGGAAACTTGTGAAGTAATTCCCTCCAGAAGTGGACCAGCAGTTCTAATTTGCAATGCTTTTGTTCAAACAGAGGTGGTGATATGAGATTCTGCTGGTATTCAAAAGGTCAGGAGGCAGTGTTCATTGTTCATTGATCTCTTGATGGACAAAAGCCTGCTGCAGCATTTTTCATACTGAGATGAGTGTCAAGGATGATGGTGTTTTTAGAGCTGTACTCCTTCTAGTGAATGACTGTGAAAGGGCTTGTGCAGTGAAGGATGCTTGGAT
This sequence comes from Gymnothorax reevesii, assembly GCA_029721435.1. Classification (NCBI taxonomy): domain Eukaryota; kingdom Metazoa; phylum Chordata; class Actinopteri; order Anguilliformes; family Muraenidae; genus Gymnothorax; species Gymnothorax reevesii. The sequence goes on from CM056583.1 coordinate 80,708,705, forward strand.
TTTTGGGGTTTTTTTTCTGACATTAAAGGATGCTTCTAGTATGTCTTTCTCAGTAGTTTGTGAGGGTTGAATAACTTTTAATGACTTTTGCACCTGAATGCCTTCTGGCTATTGACACCGCATAGGAGATGCAGTGTTTCACACTGGCTATGAAGCCAGTGCTTGTACAGTTTTTACCCCAATCACTGAATAGAATCACTGCTACCTCATAATCAAACTTTTCATGCCAGTTTTTTTCTTTCTTAACCTAAAATCAATGTGATTTGGTTCCTACCAAGTTCACCCCATATTCACGTAGCATACAAAATATAATTACCTTAAAATCCTCATCTCAGAGATTGATTATTGATCAATATTTACTCTTATGAAAGTTCAAATTATGTTCATTCTGTATTGAGTCTGAAAAACATTATGTAGATTAGGTCTATATATCACAATAATTCATTTTTAATGATGGTGTTGGCAACAATGATGATCCTATTTCCAGAACTGCATCTACAGCTACAAGTACTATCGCGCTACCAGTATTACCAAAACTTCTTATGCAGCAACAACAGCATCAACAACAACAACAATAATAATAATGGTAGTAATGGTGTCATGGTTTGGCAAACAAGTGAACCCAAGAACTGGACTGGATGAACAAATAGACTGAACTTTATTCGAGAGCCCAACAATCCAGAGTCAGAAACAGGCTGAACAGACAAAAGTAGACAGGCAGATATTAGTGCAGGGCCAGGCGAAGGCAGCCGTGAGCAGGGTACAGGCGCTTGGGCTGATCAGGGTTGACGGTCTGCTCCCGGGTCGATTCCATTAAAGGGGAATTTCGGTGTGAAATTGACTTGGGGTGCATTGAAACATGATAATGAGTACTAACTTTTGTCGGATACCCCATCTCTGTATGCACGCAACTTTTCGAAATAAATGGATTTTTAGCCGAAGCTCCCAACAGGCTTACAATGGTTGTGAACCGGGCATTGCGTTGCTATGCAAAGAAATCACTATTTTTTTCATCATTAATGAGGCTCACAGTAGCTCCACACTTCAACGCTAGAATTCCGAGGGCCCTGACATTTAAAACGAGGCACAGAGAAAATGCACAAGTAGTTTATTAAAAAAGACTATTTATGCAAACAAGACCTCAATACAGTTTCCAGTCGCCTCCATCTTGAAAGTCATGATAAGTCGATTGACGAGCACAAACGAACAGGAAGGACAGAGGAACAGATTGTAATCTATTCGTTCATGCTCTTCAATTGACTTATCGTGAGTTTCAAGATGGAGGCGACTGGAGACTGCATTGAGGTCTTGTTTGCATAAATAGTCTTTTTGCGTGCGTACGGAGGTGGGGTATTCGACAAAGGTTAGTATTAGTTATCATGTTTCAATCCACCCCAAGTCAATTTCAACCCGGAATTCTCCATTAAGCGAGCACGGAAGAAGAAAGAGGACCAAAACACGGGAGACAAACGATGAGGTGAAACGGCAAACATGAGCTGAAGGTAGTGGACCTGAGAAGGAAATACAACCGGAAAACGGCGGGAAAGTCGACCAGAACAAGAGGGCCAGTCAAGTAATCTGGTGAGGGAGAAGAAGACAGGAACTTCAATACACTGAAACAATAAACAACAAGAGTCAGGTGCAGAAGAAGAGCAAACCGAACGTAGAAGGGAAGAGGCGAAGCCACAAGACAAAAAAAATATTGGGAAACAAAAAATTAAACAAAACCAAAACAGACACAGGCAGCCAGATACCAGGAAAAACTAGTTAACAGGGAAAAAAAGGACTTGACACATTGCCGAAATGACTATTATTCTTAATTATAATAGAAAAAAAAAATTAGCATTCCCAATTGCTTTCTTCTGAAAGGGGTAACAATGAAATTACAGCACTATTTAAACCCCTGAGACTCTGACCTCTGAGACTTTCCCACAATTTAGCTAACTCGTGGCCATGGAATACAGCTCTCTCCCACGATTTAGTAAACTTGTGGTCATGACATATAACTTGTTCTCTCAATTTATTTAACTTGTTCTGTCAATTTTGTTAACATAAACTGAGGGAACAAATCATTACTAGTGGCCACGCGAAAGCTAATCGGTGAGAAAGACTTGTATCTTGTGGTCACTTAATAGCTAAATAGTGGCAAGTGACTTGTATCTCATGGCCTTGAAATAGCTAGGTCATGAGAATAACTTGAATTTCATGGCCACAGATAGCTAAGTCGTGGGAACAAGATAGCTAAATCGAGGGAATGACTGACTTTACATGGCCACGACTTTATATATTTTTCATGTCATTGAACTTCCTGGGTTCCGTAAACTTTCCTGTAATTCAACAGGACATATTTAAGATGGCAGGATCTCCACAAGAATTTAAAATAGACTAGAAGTTCTATAGGACTGAATGCAGAAGCTGCATTTGACTGACCAATATATGGGGTTATAGGGCACCAGTGTGAGGGAGGTGACTGAGCTGTCAACCTGCAGATTCCCTGATAGTGAAAACAGTTGGTGGAATGATGGTGAAATAGCTTGCCTGACCATATAGTTGAGGCGAAAACCTTGGGAATTTTCAAGAGCAGGCTTGATTTAGCACAGGATGCCATTGAGTATCTAAAGTGATAGATTCACTGTACTAATAAGAAACTGGTGAGCCAAGGTTGGCTGAATGGCCTGTTCTCGTCACTCATGTTATGTTATATTATGTTATGTTAATTGTGCCGAATGCAGTTTTTCTTTGTGTTCTGACATCCAGCACAGTCCCCAGCATGCCATTTTCTAGTGCTGAATCTTAGCCTCAGACTTGGGGGCCATCCACACAAGAATGATTTTTTGGAAAACGCAAAAATATTTCATCGTTTCGGCCTTGCTTCCACACGAAGATGGTGAAAACGCAGCACAAAAATGGTGTATTTTGAAAACGGGTTCCAGAATTTGAATATCTGACAATGCCACCCCAGCGTTTTTGTGTGGACAACCAAAACAAGTCTTTTTGAAAACGATGACATGATAGCCCTATCACAGCCTCCACCCCCTCTCGTCTGTACACAGAGCGCAAGCTTTATATGCATGGTCCCAGCCTTCTTCTCTGTTTTTGATCTATATTCGTAGCAGGCTACAGCACCAAGCAGCGCACCACACAGGCCTGGAATATTTACTACAGTGTTTTGGGACGTTTTCGGCGTCTCCTTGTGGATTCGGATATTTTTAGAAAAGATGCCGTGTGGACTAGAGTTTTTTTGAAAACAACAAGAAAGACTGTTTTTGAAAAACTCCGTCTGCATGTGGACAAGGCCTTAGTGAATAGCTCACAAGTATCTCTCTGTGTCTTTGACGCCAGAATGACATCGTCATTCCCATTTCTTTTTTAATTAACTGCCCCAAAAGAGTCGGAGGACAAGTGGTGCTTATACGGTATTAAAAGGATGCTTTATTGTACATTTTGAACTGCAACAGTATGTCCTTTTTAATTTTATTGAAATATCAACATTTTAATAGGTGTCACCTGAACTGAACTAATTGGACTGAAAAACAATATGAATTTTTGCCTCACCTTAATGGACCTTTGTAATATTATGATTAATATTAAGATAATATCACACTGTTGATGTGAAATATTCATATCATGTATTTTGCGCAAGTATTGCTGTATATTACACTTAGAATTTTTTTCAATATTATTTATAAATTTAACTGCCCAGCATCAATGGGTAAAATGGCTGCTGATAATGTGACGTGCTGCTCCTCTGTTGCATTTGGTCCTAAACCACTGGGCAAACATATGGACCCCGTAATTGGGGAAGTCTGCAGTTTTTTTACAAACTAACCTTTTGCATTATTCATTTACTTTTGTATTTTTCATTTTATTTTATTTATTTATTTGTTTTTGGATTATCACGTAAAATGGAGTTTGCCCGTCTGGGATTTCAAATATTTGTTTTGTTCATTGCTGCTTAAACACACCATCTGGTGCTTTACTCAGCAGGACACCGAGCCGTGACTGACAAGTACTGCAGCAGGTCCCAGGGCAGTGACTGCTGTATCAATGAGGCCATCTTTGATTCTGTTCCATACGGACAGGAACATGACCACTATTTGACAGCAAGGTTGTCAGCATTAAACGACTCATTTATTAAGGCTTTGGTAGGAGAGTTTTCTCCCTTCTGAAGGACTATCTAGGATTTGGGTAGTTTCTGTGGAAATTCTGAAATTATGTCCATATCCATAGTAATGCAGAACTCCGCTATTAAGAAGAGAGAATCTACAGCAAATACATTGTTCTTTGGATTTATGTTATTGTCATGGCGGTAAGCAAAACTCCAGATGGTGATGAAAAATAAACCAAATATAAAGGAGCTGAGAAATGACTACTGCACACGCTCACAACTGAACAGAGTAAATCCACTCGACTGCGAGTCAAAATTTACTTCCATCCTTGCAAATCCACCATAGTTTTGCATGTATTTTATACTTTAGTAACTTAGGCATTGTACTTCTTATATTTTGGAGTTTTCCACAGAAATTTGAGGAGTATTTTAGTGCTTTAGCTGAAGAATTATTAATAATGTGAACTGGTTGGCCAACCATCAATAATCATAGAAGGAGGGTTCTCTTTTTCTTCAATTATTGGCAGTTGGCCAACCAGCTTACATTCTTCATATTATTTGGCTAAAGCGCTAAAAAAGTGCTTTGATTCCTCAAATTTCCATAGAAAACTCCTTAAAATAATAAAGCATAATGCCTGAGTAAATATATAAAAATATATAAATACAATGCAAAATGAAGATTGATCGGTAAGGATGGAAGAGGATTATGCCTTACAGTCAGGCAGATTCACTTTGTTAGAATCTAAGTCTGCTTAGTAAATGTAATACAGTCCCTTTAGTTCTTCCAAACAAGGACAGAAAAAAAACAATTGGAGACAGACCGAGGCGGGCCGGGCAGCACAAAGACTAACGCTAGGAGGGGTAGAAGTAGAATAATGAACTGACAGCAAATAAGAGAGAGACAGGAACTAAAATACACCCGAACAAACGAGCGAACAGGAAACAGGTGAAGGAGAGGGTGTGAGGAATGCAGCACGGACTTGCTGATAAACGAGATGATTGACAAAATTTACATGAAAAAGCAAGACAACAGATCACATGAGTGAAAAGCCAACAGCAGCACAAAGAAACATGGACATGAGAACAAAAAAGCCAAAATTAAAACACAAAATGCAGTAGAAAAGCACCGGCAATCACACTAATGAGCGAAGAGAGTAACAGGAAGGAAGGCGGAGCAACAGGAGCACTGGGGCAATTAACTAATTGACCAAAACTTGGGCAAAGATAACAAAAAAGGAAAAATGGAAATTCAAATATTAAAAATAGAGGCCAGAAGGAGTACTGACAGTTATTTTAAGACCAGGAAAAATGACGACTAAAACAAATCCATCTGCCCACTGCCTACAAGACATATTAAAATGGCTTCATTTGAAATATATTGAAGTGGGGAAATTGAATCAGGCAGGTGCAGAGAAATGAAAATGAAAGGGTAATTTCCCAGGAAACATATATCCTGCTAAAGGAAATTTATCTTATTGGGAAGTGAAAAACATTTCAACAGAATGAACTTGAACGTGACTGACAGTAATTTATTTCATGAAATGATTTCTTAGCAGATATCAGTAATCTGCTCACTGAAGCTGGCAATAACATGAACGTTAATTACCAGCTGAGTTACAAACAGGGTGGCACAATCTAAAAATGCTATTTTAATCAACTCAATACAATCATGATATAGTTAAAGAAAGATAAATGTGGAATAGCTTTCAATTTATGATAAATTCTAATTAAATCTGGAGGAACATGGGCCCCAGGAATAACAGTTGCCATGGAAATCAATTAACTGCAATATGTGATCTTAAATCTGTCCAGCTGAAAGGACATTATAGATTAATAACAAGTTCAAACAACACGGAAGCCAGAAAAATATTCCATTGAGTCCATCGAGACCTATCGTAGTGGGTCTTGATGTTCATCCAATGATGCCAAAAAAAAAAAAAAAGCAAAATAATTGGGATACGTCAATGTCAACCTCAGGCTGTTTGCAAAAAAACAAGATGACAAAAAAAAAGTCGTATCAATGGCACAAAATTCTGTTTTCACGGGAACTATATTCCATTGGCCGCGGTTTTGTGCAAGTGAAAATAGGCCTATTTATAAACTATAGGGGCGTGTCCTGAGGGCACATATCCCGCCTGCGCCCACGGCCTTCAAATATGGCCTATATTTTTATCTGTCAGATCCGGATCCAGATCAAACTATTCATGGTTGTTGACCTCCTTGGAGGAGTATAGTGTGTTGATGTTCAAGTGATTCATTATGTTTTTGATGGAGTTAAACAGAATGTCGAAATTTGCCCAATGTTAACGAATGCCCAATGTTTCTCCCAATGTTAACAAAATTTCCAAAGTGATCCAGAATCCACAGTTTAACCTGGATCTACACCAAAAACTAATCTCTTCTCACTTGGACCATCACCAACCCCTCTGTGAAATAGGAAAACGATCCAACCAAAACTGCAGCTTGTAGGCGGTCCACAGACAAACACACACACACACACACACGCACACACACACACGCACACACACGCACACACACACACACACACACACACACACACACACACAGATAAATAAATATAATAATATATAATAATAATAATAATTAAATTAATAAATAAACTGAGACAAACAAATAACCCCTCCCGGGCTTCTTTCGTTCGTGGGCGGGGTAATGATGCAGGCCGCCAGCCAAGATCGTTCAACGCAGCCTGTAATTTTGCATTACCTTTCTTGAACACTAGATGGCTCTTCTTCATACCTACAGTTCTTCTCATCACGAGAGCGCTTCAGTCAATGTAGCTTAAAGAGCAACAACAACTAAAAAAAAAAATTAGCATCAAAGTTCAGACAATATATCATCCATCACAGACAGCTACTAACATCTTCTTAATCTTTAATTAGATTCCCGGGGCTGATTTTACCAATCAGCTATGTTTCATCTGAAAAGAATTGTAATGATCATATTTAATCAGTGCAAGCAAATAAAACAAATTCTGCCCAATTAGGCAATTTAAAAACATCACAATGGAAATGAGCAAGAATTTTTGTGGCCCCCTAAAATGGCCCAAAAGTAATTTAGATTGACTTTCCCAGGGAAGTTGCTCAGTCTTTCATGCAATTAAGGAAGGTAAACAGAAAGTTCTAGATCAGGGGAAGGTAATTCTGTCCCTAGAGTGTCATGGAACCTCCCAGTTTTCCACCCAAGCCAAAAATTACAGAATTATATAAATGTGTGGGGTTAATGGAAGCTTATGGCCAAGGGCTGATGCTTGGTGTTTCAAGGTGAATAATCAAATACAGGTGTTTAAAACTCAATTAAACCCTCCCGATCAAACTTCGACAAACAGCAAGATACAAAACTATTTTGACAGACACTGAAATTTGTCCACTGTCCACTTAGAATATACTCTAATTAAAGCTGACTATCTGAACATTAATTGGCTGGGTATTTACCACATCTTGACTCATCAAAGATGATGGCCCTTTTCAACTATTCTAATTCTGTCTTATTTTCCATAAAGTGAGTTCATAGTTCAGAAAGACAAAAAATAAGTAAGCAGTTGGTAGGAGCATGATAGTGAAATTTGTTTCCATCCAACACCAAGGAAGACATAGTTCTGTGTTATTGTTGATAATGATATATTACAATAATCATTCTAGTTTTTATTACCTCCGCCAAGGAGGTTATGTTTTTGCCTGGGTTTGTTTGTTTGTTCCTCTGTTGGTTTCCAAAATAACTCAAAAAGTTATGGACAGATTTTGATGAAATTTTCAGGGATTGTACAGATTGGTATAAGGAAGAAATCATTGGATTTTGGAAGTGATCCGGATCGCCGTCTGGATCCAGGAATTTTTAAAGGATCCTTTAACATTGGGAGATAGGGCCATTTTTGACATTTATGCATATAACTCCACCAAAAATGGTCAGGGCACTTGGAAAAAAAATACAGGACAAGTTTCAAACATGTTCTACAATATATCGAAGACTGATCCTGAAAATGGAATAATTTCGGGTACTATGATACTATGATCCAGAATACGAAAGTAGGGGACCTTCGGAACTTTCATTATAGGAAGAGAACAAATGAAGCTACAAACATGCGACAAACACCATTATATAGCCAAGATATTGCAGAATTTACTGTATCTTCAAAAGCCAGGGAACTAGATCCAGAAGAAAACCACCATTACGGAAAATTTGAATTTCGTGAATAACTACTGAACTAATATGGATTTCATTATGAATCCAGTTGCTAATGGTATGTTTTCTTGGTCAGGGAATCTGAAAAAATAGATGAAATAAATGTAGGACAATTATTTATGTGTAAATCACAACATGAGGGGAAATGTTGCATCATAAGATAAAAAAACAAAAACAAATGAAGCTAGAAACATGCAACAGACATCTTTAAACAAGATGCTGTGGAACTAATATTGATATAGCATTTTGAATCTAATTGCCATGTATTCATGGTCCAGGAATCTAAAAATGAAGATAAAATAAATGTAAGACTAATATCTATGGTGGAAGTCGCAATATGGAGAGAAATGCTGTGTGAGAGAAATTCTGCGTGAGTTTTTGTGGCATATTTATGTTTCCCTGCAGTTGTCGGCAATTATCCAATCAACGCATGCGTAAGATATTCTCGTGCAGAACTGGGCATTGAGGTTTATCAGTTTCACATGCGTTATGGTGGATTTCACCACTGGTAATTGGAAACCGACTATGACTCCGGACTTCTCACACTTTTCTTTACTCAGGGGCTGGAAGCAATGCTTGCGTTTCATTCGTTTAAATTGTTCAAATGAAATTAAATCATTTGAAATGTCTTCCAATGATTTTATACTTATATAAACATTCTCTCCCAGTATGTTTCTCTGTCCAGTTTATTAGGAACAAGCTCCTAAGGCTTCTACAGTCAACGGGATTGAGGCTGCGTTCTTCTGAAGCTTCTTCTTCCTTCCAGTGGACAGTTTTGCTCCGACGAGGTGTACATTCCATCATTCAGTCATCTCAATGCTGCAGGCCGGGCATCGGTTATGTCCATACAGCTTCGGCCAGAACGTCTGCACTGGACTGAGCCATTCTCCTCTGACTCCATCTCACTGTCTACTGCACTGCTATCAATAAACCCTACTGTTGGATTGTACTCTGCCTCCGCACTTAATTCCTGGTCTGGATCGTAACAAGTCTCCTTCTTTGCTGCCTTCAATAAATATTCTTGGTATCTTCTTGAAAAACACAGTGACTAACATCAAAGTTGTGCCAGATGCTCAGCCATCATTAAGCCAAAAGCCACCCAGGCATTGCGGAGTGCCCTGGTTTGACTACGGTCGCAGGATGAAGAAATATTGACGAACCTGACCTGCTCGGCAGGCAAAGGCACAGTATAAGGACATATGTGAGTGGAATATGAAGGATCTTGAGTTTAATTTCAACGGCTGTGAGGATCTTGCTGACAGTTGGAAGGGATGGCGAATCCACCATCGGTGCTGCATCTCAAAAAGCCAAGGAACGATCCTAAGCACCATCAGCTTGTTTGGCCATGAAAAATACTATACAAGCAGCTACTGAGTGCAAAATCCACAGTGAAAAACACCAAAAGGAGATCAATACTCCTGTTGCTGTTTACCTTTTAATTGTTACTTACGCCCTCTGTACTCTCAGAGGTTATCCATAAAAATAACTCTGGCCTTACCGAAGGCAGCATTTCTGTGTCATACCCAGTATTAATGAGCTCAAACCAACAGGCTTCAGATTTAGCGACAGAAGATGAGCTTTTTATGAAGTTTAAAATCAATACTTCAGCACTCAGACCAAGGCCTGAAAAAACTTGAAAAATGATTTGCTCTGTTAGGTCGTAATTTCTTGCCTCTGCTGCTTATTAGAGATAAGGTGCAACAACGCACAAACCTTTCACAGGGGAATTAAATGTTGATTTTGGTTTAAGGTTAGATGTCAGAATATACTGCCTGCACTAAGCAGTTCATTCAGTGTAAGATCCTGGTAGCAAGTATAAGTGTCAAATCCACCCGCCACTAATTTTCTGTTCTGTTTCCTCACACGACCACTTTCTGTTTGTCTGGTTCATGTCAGATGAGTTCATCCCCTTAACAAAAGCCAAACCTCCTATGTCATGACTTCAAGTATAATTTACATACACATACATTGGGTGCATCTCAAAGCCTAGGCTGCATCCTTCGAAGGCTGCATTTTTAGGGGTTGTAGCGTAATGACGTAACGTCATTTCATCTCCATTAAACAGCTTTGGTTTAAGCGAGTTGTCACTGGTTTCCCTAAGTCTAACCCCAAACCCTAAACATAGCCTTAAACCTAACCCAAAATTTAACCTTGTTTCTTACCCTAAATGTCAGTTTGGTGGAAGGAGGTAAGTGACGACCCTTAAAAATCCAGCCTTCGAAGGATGCAGCCTAGGCTTTCAGATGCACCCCTTTAGCAAGTAACTGCCGGGGTATGCAGATTATCTATAGGCCACAATAGCACAGGTATATTGTCGTATTTATTGGTAATTACGCTTCCTCTGAGCCAGTCATGTTTGTGATAGCCATCAGGGTGTATCATGGGTACTTCAGTCCATCTCCTTAAGTCAAACTGGTAATCGTTTGTCATGTATTGGGAACTACTCACACAATAACAGTCAGAATGTGATAAAATTCTCACCCTTTGTGACCTCAGTATTCTCAACGATACCTCTGCCAATTCTTCATTCAGTCTTTTGCGTGAAATAGGTTGCATGCCCTTGATAAATCTCTTGGCTTGGGATAAGGCGGATATCTGCGTTCAAAACCATATGTGTATTAAATCTGTATTACATTTCTCCGTTGCAGTGAGTAATAAATCCTGTTACAGGCACCCTGGCATCATTAACTCCTCAATGGGTTTTCTACCGCTTATTTTCCCTGCTCTCCAGCTCACACTCCGTCATTACAAATAGATGAGCTTGTCTGTAATTTTAATTAACTCCGCTTGGATTGACGAGACTAGTAAATCAAACCAGGCCACTAAATTCACACCCTCCTCCAATATTCACAGTAGTGATTTAGAATCCTACAGATCTTCACTGGAAAAAAACCGAACTGTTGGAATTTGATCATGAGCATCTGCATTATGATCCAACAGGAGGAACCAGATGCAAAATCAGCATACAGTTCAACAAGGGGATTTATTGATAGGAATACGGTTCTGACAGAAGGGGACAGAATCCAGTGTAAAATGAGAACAGATCAGTTCAGATGGTAGATAGGCTTGGGTAAGGGGCGTGTCCTTGCAAGTGCAGTGGCATCTTGGGGCAGAAGCCACTCAGGGGTGCGTTTCTTGAAATCACAGATGCTTACTTACATATCTGGCCCCATTGACTGTGAATGGATGAACTTTATAAGTTGCTAACATAGTTAGCAACTACGCTTTTGGGAAATGCACCCCAGAGCAGAACTATAATGCCCCTCCCCTGTAGCATTCCTATGCCTGGCTACCTGCCCTTAATCAATTATCCTCAGTTCTCTTCGGTTAATGGTTTTTACTGGTTTCCTTTTTGTTAATTCAGATTCCCCTTCTTTTTAAAGCCTTGCTTCACCTTTCATGGGCAGGTAGCCATAGTCTGTTCCCCTTTTTGTTCAGTGCACTCTTTTTCAGTTCTCCTCTAAGTTTTACATTTATTTTTGTAGTATTGCACTCCTTATTTAATAAAATCCACGTTTCTGCACCTGGGTACTCAGCTCCACTCCTTGCCATGGAACCCTTTTAACATCTCTGGGTGCCAGTGTCATGGTTTGCGCATGTTGTTTGGACTTTTCTTTGTAGCTCTCGTCCCGGGACAAAATGGAATTCCTGGGCCATCAAATTCTTTACCCAGCTGGTTGATTGAACTGGGGCGGCGCTTCCTCAGAATCTATATAAGCCGGATGTCCAGCACGCCTCCTTCACTAGAGTGTCTGTGTTTAGCTTCACACTGTAGCCGAAGATATCTGTAGTCAGGTTTGGTATGACTTTCTATCTCCTTATTGCTGGAGTTTCTTCTCCCTTTTTTCTATCTCGCTTTGCTTCCGTGGTCCAGACTATTATACGTCCTTTGGAAGTGTGAGTACTTGCGTTTGGTCAGTATTATTCTGTGTTTGAACAGTGTCTGCGCTCCTCTCTTTCTCTCTGTCCTTGCTCTTGGCATCCGTATACTACCGGCCATTACAGCCAGGGTGTGACAAGTACTGTTAAATAGCAAGTCCAACGTGTTTAATAGGAATGTAGTCCCAATCCTGGAGACTGCTGAAGGCTATAGAAGTGTCCCTGATAAACTGGGCAGTGGAATAAACTGAGGAGGCAGAATAACAAGAACATGATGCTTATCCTAGAGCTCAGAAAATAGGAACAAGTTCCTGAGCCTATTATTATGGCTGAGAAGAGTACTTCCATATTTTACTATCATTAAACATTATCATAATCTCAGAGGACAATAAATTCTCAAACCACATGAACAGAAGCTGGATGGTTGTTGATGGTTTTGCCACTGACTTCCTTCACTCGCCCAGTCATATAATCCTTGTTGTCCCCACAGAAGTTGAAGTAGATAGTCAGAGAGGTAACAAAGGACCCTGTGATTATGAATCAGGAATGGCACTGAGGTCAACCATTTTCTGAAGCAATCATAACAGTTTTTGTTCAAAGAATTTTGTGACTGAGCTCGAGAAACAAAAACCAGTGCCTGGAGCTTTCTAATCATCAGAATAGTGACTAATAATTGTTATGGTCTAGACCAGGAATCAAAACAGGAGAGCGACTTGCAATACAACTGGTAATTTATAGGCAACGGTACAATAATGACGGGGCCAGAGTTCTGAGGAGGATGGGCGGGAACGGAACGGCAGAGAGGAGGAGAGACAGTTCAGCACAGGTTTAATAGGCAATGCTTGGGCTCCTGTCACCGGCCAGAACCTTCCGGTGTGCCGACAGACGCTGCAGCACGTGCCAGCATGGGAATGCCCATGAAGGGGAGGATTATTACTTGAGAGGAACTCAGTCCCAGTCTCCACACAGTGGCTCCCTTCACATTACCAGATTGAAGGGACTCAAATCTAATTTTTTTTTTTTTGCCTCAAATTGAGACAGATTTAAATGTTTTCAGGGCTGTGTGAACACAGGAAATCAGATTTAAAAAAAAATAAATAAATAAAATACTGGATCTCTAAGTGGAATTGAGTCACATTTAGATATGGTCTTTGGTTGGACACGATTCGACAGCTTATAGCTGCGTGCAGTGCAAGCCAGATACAAATGCTAGCTATCTGGCTTTTTTTGCTGTTACAACCACATCACATAAAGCTGACAAGCCATCTGCTATCCTCCAGGGCAAAATCCCATTCATACTTTCGCAGAAAGCACGTCCATGTTCTTGATTTTACAGGTATGAATATAAGGAACATACCCATGTTTGAAGGATCAAAATGCTGGTCCATCATGACCACAGAGTTCCATTTTGTTGAGCGGGGGGGTGAAGACGATTGATTTCTCTATCATTTTGTTGAACAGTGGTGGAATGTGTGTTTAATTTTATTCATTCATGACATTATTATGCAGGGGTGGAGGAATAACATGTAAATCAATCAATGCGCACATTGCGGGTTTTTCAATTTGCTTGCAGGCCCGCAGGTTTTGCCATTCAAATGCGAGTCACTTGGGAGCTATGCAGGAAGGCTTTCACAAAAATGACATTTCTTTTTGTTGGGGACACAGATGACCTGTTCAAAAACGTATCAATGCGCGCATGCCTGCTGTTTCGGAGGACAAATGATCTACATTACAATTAGAACAGGTCTCTCACAATTATGAAAGAGGGCCATCAAGACAGGCATATCTGATCCGAGCAAATTATTGTATTTGAACAGTAAGGCTTGTCATGTGAATGTCACAACAGAAAGGCCCAGGCTAGATTCAAACCCTCAAGGTTCTTGCTCCGTTGCTAAAAACTACAAAACCCAAAACCAGTGAAGTTGGCACATTATGTAAATCGTAGATAAAAACAGAATACAATGATTTGCAAATCCTTTTCAACTTATATTCAATTGAATACACTGCAAGACAAGATGTTTAATGTTCAAACTGAGAAACTTTTTTTTTTTATGCAAATAATCATTAACTTTGAATTTCAAAGGCAGCAACACATTGCAAAAAAGTTGGCACAGGGGCCTTTTTACCATTGTGTTACATCGCCTTTCCTTTTAACGACACTCAGTAAACGTTTGGGAACTGAGGAGACCAATTTTTGAAGCTTTTCAGGTGGAACTCTTTCCCATTCTTGCTTGATGTACAGCTTAAGTTGTTCAACAGTCCGGGGTCTCCGTTGTCGTATTTTACACTTCATAATGCACCACACATTTTCAATGGGAGACAGGTCTGGACTGCAGGCAGGCCAGTCTAGTACCCGCTCTCTTTTACTACGGAGCCATGCTGTTGCAACACCTGCAGAATGTGGCTTGGCATTGTCTTGCTGAAATAAGCAGGGGCGTCCATGAAAAAGACGTTGCTTGGATGGCAACATATGTTGCTCCAAAACCTGTATGTACCTTTCAGCATTAATATTGCCTTCACATATGTGTAAGTTGCCCCTGCCTTGGGCACTAATACACCCCCATACCATCACAGATGCTGGCTTTTGAACTTTGCGCCTATAACAGTCTGGATGGTTCTTTTCCTCTTTGGTCCGGAGGACTCGAAGTCCACAGTTTCCAAAAACAATTTGAAATGTGGACTCGTCAGACCACAGAACAATTTTTCACTTTGCATCCGTCCATCTTAGATGAGCTTGGGCCCAGCGAAGCCGGCGGCGTTTCTGGGTACTGTTGATAAATGGCTTTCGCTTTGCATTGTAGAGTTTTAACTTGCACTTGCAGATGTAGCGATGAACTGTAGTTACTGACAGTGGTTTTCTGAAGTGTTCCTGAGCCCATGTGGTGATGTCCTTTACACACTGATGTCGGTTTTTGATGCAGTACCGCCTGAGGGATCGAAGGTCACGGGCATTCAATGTTGGTTTTCAGCCTTGTCGCTTATGTGCAGTGATTTCTCCAGATTCTCGGAACCTTTTGACGATATTACGGACCATAGATGATGAAATCCCTAAATTTCTTGCAATAGCTCGTTGAGGAATGTTGTTCCTGTTCGACAATCATCTCATGCATTTGTTCACTAAGTGGTGACCCTCGCCCCATCCTTGTTTGTGAATGACTGAGCATTTCAGGGAAGCTGCTTTTATACCCAATCATGGCACCCACCTGTTCCCAATTAGCCCGTTCACCTGAGGGATGTTCCAAATAATTGTTTGATGAGCATTCCTCAACTCTCTCAGTCTTTTTTGCCACTTGTGCCAGCTTTTTTGAAACATGTTGCAGGCATGCAATTCCAAATGAGCTAATATTTGCAAAAAATTGCAAAGTTTACCTGTTCGAACATTAAGTCACTTGTCTTTGCAGTGTATTCAATTGAATATAGGTTGAAAAGGATTTGCAAATCATTGTATTCTGTTTTTATTTACGATTTACACAACGTGCCAACTTCACTGGTTTTGGGTTTTGTACAAGGGTGCCACTGTGCCACCTCTCAAACACCAGAAAAGAAAAGCAAGATTTCAGATGACGGGTTATTCTACTTGAAGGCTCTCTTAAAAGCAACCCTGATAAAATCCTTATTGCTCAGAATAAGTATGCTATTGATCCTTGAGGGTCAGAGTCTTGCAGTTACATTCTAATTAGCAGTTCATTAACATCCAGCGTGACTGCTGAGCCGGCTCACTCCTCAAATAATAACTTTAATTATGCAATCGTTGTGCTAGATTGGATATAAGCTAATTCAGTTGCCCTGAAACACAAGATTTGCCCATCTGCTTGGAAACAGCATGGGATAGCATAAGACAAACTTCTGAAGCATAGCCGTCTGACGTAGAAGGTCACTTTTAGCTGTAAATTATTTCTAATTAAATTATTTAAATGCATCACTAACAGTGGGTACATGTTCTGCACCTACATTCCATGATTTTTCAATTGATTAGAACAAGGCACAGATGATCATGAGTAATTATTAACGTGAACTGCGAAGATTGGCAAACCTGATCTCAGCAAAAAACCCGAACGAGACTTGTAATGTGAGCGTAGTGCAGGATTGGGACAGCATTCTGATCAACTCTTCCTGTCTGTTCCTATGAGTCAGTTTATTTGGAACACCTCCCAAGTCTTCATTTGTCCTCAGGATAGGGACTGCGTTCCCGCAAAACTCACCAGTTTAACTGTCAAGCAGACCTGCTTCTGGAAGGGGGATTTACCACTTGGCATCTGTCCAGGGATAACCACTGGCTTGAGAGCGGACATGTCCCTTCTCTCTCCAGTCATTACCAACTTAGTTAGACTATCTACTGTTCTGGGCTACTTCCCTTTCCTCCTATATTACAGTATTCCTGGTAATAATTACTCCCTTGTGAATTGTACCCTGTATCTGCATTTGGCTCCTGGTCTTGATCATAGCAGAAAACATTAAATGCCATATCTTTGTACTGTCTTGGTACAACCCCCATATGAATGCCTTTTGTGTCTCCTCCTATTCAGCAACTTGCTTGCCTGTTAGACCAGTGTTCCCCACACCTCTCCTGGCGCACTCCTTATCCTGCATGCTTCAGATCTCTCCCTGCTCCAGCACAGGTGAATTTAATGGTCAGGTCATAATTAACCCCAGACGCTGCTTGATAATAAGCAAATCATTTGAACCACCTGTGCTGGAGCAGGGAGAGCTCCCAAGCGTGCAGAACAAGGGGTACACTGGAGGCATGTTCAGAATTGCGGGCGCCCGTGGATGCTCGCAAGCGTTCGATCCTGTGCCCCTTTGCCCGCCCGGGTGCTTGCGAGCGTACGCCAACTATCGCTTGAGCTGCCTCACCTAGCAATCCAAGATGGCATCCAGCCTGAAAGGGGGATGTTGTCATCCGGAAATGTGCACGAAACAAAGGATCACTGTATCTTGGCACGGTTTCCTCCACATAGTTTTCAATACGGCCCATTCCAAGGAGATTTTTCGTCTCTTATCATAGCATCTTCTTCACAAATACATAATGTGTACGCCACGGCAGCATCACAATATTCTGTGTCCATCGGTTCTGACAATTCATTTATAACAGCCCGAAGTACACAGTGGCTGTGTCCCAATTCAGAGGCTGCGTCCTTCGAAGGATGCAGCCGCTGAATTCGGACACAGCCAGTCTCTTTCGTTGTGCGTCGCCATTTTGATTACAGACTGAGCACTCACCGCCGTACAGAATCGGCGCGAGCACTCACGTGAGACAGTCGCACGAGTGCCTGCGGTTCTCAACACGCTTCAGGAGAGGTTTGGGAAACACCGGATAAGATGCATGTCTTCTTTGATTGATATGCGTCTTGGGTTTGTGTCCCTCCTCTGGCTGCGTCAAGTTTCACGGTTATTCTCTAATGACCATGGGACAGGTATTAAGCACTGCAAGTTGCTGAATCATAGTTTGCTTTTTGTGCTCAGATCCAGTCAGTATTACTACCATAAACCTTCATCTTTGGTGAGAGTAACATGTACTTAAATGACAGATATTTCCAAAAAGCTTTCCTCCCTACTTAATTAACCCAAACAAGCTGCCAAGCCAGCTCAGGTTCAAGGATGGGTCTGCATTCAATTTTACCCAACTCCAGTCAATTAGTCAGCCCACTATAATAGGAACAAGCTCCAAAGCCTTATCAGAATCTAGCACTGGAACAGTGTTCTTGATAAGTTTTCCTAGTCTGTTCCTCTGTCAATTTTGTTTGGAGTCATCAAGATTAGAAGTGAGTCTCCCTCAAGCTACTCCATCTTCCTGTGGGACAGTTCGGTGCTGGCGAAGTGTGCACTCCGCTTGGCTGCTATTCTGGTACCAGAAGCCACAAATTGGCAATTGACAGCGCAACTTCTCCAAAACATCAGTACTGAACTGTGCTATCCTAATCCAGGGCTCTGCCCCCACCTCTTCTTCTGGGGTTCCGTCCCGCATTACCATATTGGTGTCAATAAACTACCGATTGGATTGGACTTTGCCTCCGCAGTTGATTCCTGGTCTGGACCGAAACCGTCTCCAATGATATGAAAAATGAAGTGAAAAAAATTGAGGTACAAGAGTAATTTCTTTCTGTTTTTATGAGCAATTCCATACATTTTTCTCAGATGGCTATGGAATCACCCACCTGACTCTGTCTCTGATTGGGTAACTGTTATGATTCTGCTCTGTCTGATCAAGTTTCTCTGTTTGTGATATTTGTCTTTTTGGTATTTGAATTTTGCATCGTCTGACCATTCTTAGATTTATGTATTGTGTACTGTTATCATTGGTTTGTTCCTGTATTGTCTTAGTTTGTACTCTTCCATAGTTTACATTTCGCCATGGTCTGATTCCGGTCCATGTTTTCCATTATGCATTGCACTTTTTCTCCCCCGTCTGGTCTCTCGTCTTGGCATTGTTCACAGCCCCAGTCCTGCATGTCATTCTTGTGATTCTCCTCTGTAATCAGTCTGACTACTTGCACCTGTGTGTCTTCCCATGTGATCTCCCTAGAAGTGTATATTAGGTGGCTCTTCACAGTCATTCTCTGTCAGATGGTTCTCGTGTTTACCTGTGCTGCTATTTCTCTCGCCTCGTACTCATTGAGTCTCTGATTCTGACTGGATTGCTCGACTACTAATTTTTTTTTTTTTTTTTTGGCTTGCCCTTATTGGATTACCGTTGCATCTGTATGTTCGAACCCTTTTTCGCCCGACTACGATTTTTGTGGATTGCTGCCCTGTTTACGATTCGGATTGCCCTTTGGTCTATGAGTTTGCTTCTCCCACAAACCATTGCCTGTGTAGCGAATCTGTTTCACCTGACTACGATTTTGGTTTGCCGCCCTGGTTACGATTCCATTTCTGCCCCACTGGATTTGACTTTTGGATTGCGGACTCTGTACTGTTGCCTTCTGCCCTGCGGGGGTTACCCCCCTCGCTCAATAAAAGCCGTTTCTTTTGCAATCCTGTGTTCTCGCATTTGGTTCCGGATCGATACCCCACAGTAGCCCTGATTATTCTTACCCTAACCCCCACCAACATCACTCGTCAAGCCTAAACCTAACCAACCGAACCAATGAAGGTAATGAGTGCCGACCAAACAGAGGCTGTGTAGGGCAGATCTGTCCATTGCAGTCCTCGGAAAAGCAATTTGGCTTGGGGTCCCCATCTCCGTTCCTGCTGGATGAATTGCAATGGGAGAGGGGTCACCAAATATATTTCATGAATGTAATTTTTATTGCGTTGATCATTCATTTTTAATCAGTAAAAAATTCAGTACATTTGACTTGTTGATATTATACGTGGCCCCTTTTGTTTAAAAGATTTTCTTAAAAAGAACTCATGACAATTTATTTTCATGATTAAAATTCACTATTATATTTATCTCATTGCTGAAGTCATTTATCGTTATCTTGTGTGTACATGAGTGTAAATGATTTACGGCATATACATGTGTAGCTCTGTTATAGAAATATATCTCAGGAATCAGATACCTCCCCAAATATCAGCAAAGGAGCACTGAAAAAGAGGATCACACTGCCAAAATGAAATGCTCTGCTGAAGCTTGTATCTTCAGCCAAACTTGACAGTTCTTCTCTGAAGCTGGCATCAGAAGCCAAAATTAATATTTTTCTGTCAAACCTCTTCATGTAAGCCAATGGTCCCAGACTAGAGGAAAAAATGAGCACCTAAAGCTGGAAGCCAAAACTCAGCATTTGGATCGAAGACCAAAACATGAGCTTTTATATGCTGGGGGGGGACATAGACTGTATAAAAAGATGGACGCAGCACCCGGGTCTGAAAAGTGAGGCGGATGAGGAAATCTCAAAAATTTGCATTATATTTAATGGCCAGCAGATGGCGACGTCGGTGGTTGAAGAAAGAAGTTAAATGCTACTGAATTCAATGAGAAAATGACCCTATTTTGCCACCTGGTTTATTATTTCAATAATGATTTTCCACATCATTTTATAGTATCTATCTCCTTCAACATACCGTGATGTTCATTTTTGTAAATTATGGTCCCAAGTAGATTAGAATAAAGGATAAAGCCAGAATATGCTTTAGGGGCGTGGCTTCTCTGGTCCTCGTCTGATATGGTCAGACCCAGAGCCACAGTCCTTCCCGGATCTTCAATTCACGCTCTCGTCCAATAGGAATCACATCTGGTTTCAAAATGACAAAATGGTGCCGTTCAAATTGCCAAAATCGAGGCTTCGTAAAATGATATGCTGAGACCAATGGGTGACGTCACAGGTGCTTCGTCCACCTTTTTAAACAGTCTATGGGGGGGGGTTAATGAAAAAGTCTTTGAAGTGGAAACTCCTTGTGGCCTCAATACTGGCGGTGTTGGTGTGCTGAGGTTATCTTGGGAAAATGACTTCCAGGGCTTTGATCCATCAAATAAGGCAGTGGAATTCCTACAGTGATATTTTGACTCCAATGAGTCAGAACATTGCAGCCACTGCAGTTCTGTTTCTCAGAGTTTGATGGGATAACTCAAACTTTTGCATAAAGGAACAAGTTCACTCTGCCAAAGTTCTCTGACAAGGTGACTCTAAAATGCTGATTGTTTTTAGAAATCAAGACATTTGCTGCCTGCTTATGTGGCTGTCAGCCCCAGTAGCATTTCTTCTTTGCCTCACCGCATTCATTGAAAGGAACACACAGTGGATAGTCCTGAGTTTGGAGGGATATGATTGTACTTAATAACTGTCCATGCATCCATTCATTATCCAAACCATTTCTCCTTCATCGGGATCACAGGGGAGCTGTAACTTATCCCTGGCTTCTTTGGCTGACAGGTAGAAGCACACCCTGGACAGTCCATTGCATAGCTTACACATACAAACTTAATTACAGACAATTTACAGTTTCCAGTTATCCTGCTATACATATCTTTGGACTGTGGGATGAAGCCGGTGTCCCCAGAGGAAACCCAAACGAATATGGGGAGAACATGCTAACTCCACACAGAGAGGTCCGAGGCTGGAGTTGACCTAGGGACCTTCTCACGGTGAGGCAACAGCCATACCCAATGTGCCCTTCGTAACCATCAGTAACATTGTCATTCTCAGAAAATTCTCATTTGATTCATCTCCCCAGGCATTATTTTTAAAAAAATCAATTATTGCCTTATAACATCAACAACTGCAGAAGCCTTCTTATGCAAGACACTTTGCAGAGCATCAATACCATGTGGATTATATACAGAGTGAAACTATGAGGTTCACTGATACCATAAACACTAATTAGACCATACTTGTCAAAACTCTGTCATTGAAACTAATTCTTTTTCAGGATTTATTATCAGCAGGAGAATCAAATCCATTTCAATTCAAGGAAAGCACTGAAATTCTGTTTCAAATGGAAAAAATTGGCTCTGGATTTTTCAACACGTATCAAATTTCTCAAAATTATTTCCAGCTTTGCTGCTGAAATTTCCTAGACGACACTGTGTGTTGCAATTAATCAAATTTTATGCGTGGGACAAGTCAAACCACTAGTTGCTCTGAGAATTAGTACACAGCGTACCGACAAACTGCTTCACAAACTTGACCATGATGGCATGGTTTCATTCACGTGAAGAGGTTTAAATGTGAAAGAGCAGCCAGAGGACTCAGCTGATGAAAGATGCCTTACAATCAAAAATCACAATCAAGCATAGCACTGAGTTGATTTGACGATACAGACTCTCAGTATATCAGAGGCACTAAGGAGTGAAGGACTTCTGAACCTTGGCAGATAGTGCACCCAATCTAGCCTAGTCTGTACTCAAGTCACATGGATTTTATTAACCATTCATTAATCTTCCTGACAGATTCTCTCTAGACTCAACCGAAGGTGCACTAGTCACATATTTTATCCATGCCCTGTTGCAAGGAAACACATACAGTAATTCATTTAGTGTCACCAGCTCCGCTTCAGGAAGGGTTCGTCGAGTTCTTACCATTTCCGTCACAGATACCCACTTCACCGGCTGAAAGTTTTCCTTCCCGTAAAGAGATGGGCAGAGGCACCACAAACTCATTGCCTAATGAAATTCCGATGAGCGCTAGTCCCAAAAGCGCTCAGAAAACCATGGAGTAGAGATTGACCTTGGAAGGGTGATAAATCAAATTTACTGACTCAATGGCACTGGATGATGGGATCACCTCGATTCCTGCCCTAGATGGGAAATGAAGCCATTCACACAGACCAGGGGTGTCAAACTGGCCCATAAACGGGGCTGCAGATTTTCATTCCAACCAAGCAGAAGCACAATTGATATGACTCATCAACTGTGCAGGCTAAGATCTGTTAATTATATTCGTAGTTTCAGGTGTGCTTCTGCTTGGTTGAATTTGAAACCTGCCCCCCCCCCCCCAGCCCTTCTGTGGACGAGTTTGAGATCCCGACACAGACTTCACCTCTGGTATTTCTCCTCCATTTGAAGCGGATGACAGTTCTTGAAGGTCATAGTGGATTGCAGTCATTGAGCAGAATGCTAAATCTCACTCATGGAATTCCAACATGAAACTGTTCTGGACACCCTTGGAAGAAAAGGAAAAGACAAAGGAATAGGCCTTGTAGGGGAGTTGATATTTGTTCACACTGCAAAGGACTGGAAAGCGAATTTATATGAACAAATGGCTCCAATACATGAAGTAATGGCTCAAGAATAGAGAATGTAAAGTAAGCACTGACATATACAGAAAGAAACATACTGCAGGCTAACCATGTGATCGCTTTCAATACAATTTCTACCATCCCTTGTTCTTAACTACAGAAGGATCCGGTTGGCCACAAGACTTTCAAGATACTATATTGCTAACCAGCAGGCATATTGCCACAGGACTCAACTTGGGCACATATTTTAATGAATAATGCATCAACTTTGAATGCCTCAACAGAAGGGACAAGTAACTTCCAAAGCCATGATTGCGGCGTTCAGCATCTGGTGCGTCTGGATATGCAATCTGTCAGATTATAAACTGTACCTGATGGAACAACTTGAGCGACAACCGCATGCACCCAAGTCTTCCCTCTTCCTGCTCCTTCAGCCTCTCAGGACCTTAATCACATTTCATGCTGTTTGTATGTGGGCTCCGCTTTGATGACAGTTTGTTTCCAAGTCCGGCATTTTCCGACACCTTCACTGAACTCATTGAGGAGCGATGCACCTGTTCACCCTCTGATCTCCAATGCAGAACAAGACAACTATTAGCATATCACTGCACGGTAACTGTGTTGCTGTTTCCCAGAGTCATTAAATTGGTTATTTATACATTAGATTGCAACTCTGAGTAATCACACCTCCAGATAGATTTATGCCAGCGCGAGATTTATTTATCAAAGATGCACAGATATTGTGAGCCTGAAATAATGGAGAAACACATTTCTCCTGCATACATTTGTGTTTGTATGCATGCTGATGTTGGTGCGTGTTTTCTGTTGCATTATTGATGAATAAGAAAATGTCTCCTCTCAGCTGAGCTGAACAAAATGAACGTGCATTCTCTCCGCTCTCGAGGATTATAAATGAATGCATTTCCAGACGAGTTCTGGATTATTGCTATTGTGGATATGGAATGTGTTTATGTATGAATCTTTGTAATCTCAGAGCACTTTACAATGAATGGGGAAAAATTGAAGCTATCTTTGCTGTCTCATTTCACAAATGGTTGAAGTTAGGCAACAGAAATCATACTCCACAGACTTAAACTGTGCAAATGCCATTCACTCATATTGACTGTGAAATGAACCCAAAGAAAAGAATACCGCACGATTTGCGACCAAGCTTTAATTATGCTTCGGCAAATGATGCCATCTTGAGAGGTTTAAATGAATGACTAACTCTGTAAAAGTGCTTTTCTCTCTCAATGAAATTCACTCGTGCTGCATACAGAAGGCAACGGATGGGCCTGTTCAAAAGGACTGTTTGGCCGCTTTAGAGATGAAAGATTTGTGCAGTTGAACTGCTTTTGTCCCACAGTATGTGCTTGAAGTCCCCGGAAACACAGAATCAATCTTTTAATTGAGGTCATAATACAATTTTGACTTTGCCCTGGAGCAGCCATCAATGTTTAAATGGAAAAAAGGGAACAGACATGGTAAAATGCAAAACCATAGAAGGTGAATAGTCTCATTTTAGCTTTATCATGGACTGCATGGGGATGACTGTCATGAACGTTTCAGGGGGAAGACATGACTTATATTAACTCTGTGACTGGTCAAGCACGTAAACAATGAAGCTGGGTGGGTTGCTCGAGTTCAATGTGAGATTCCTTGAGCTGAAATGATTTATTCCAAATTAAAAACCAGCCCCCTGAGAAACGGAAGTATTTACATTTGTGGGTCTATTTAGGGAAAATTAGCCATATCCTCTTACTTTGTGTACATATGTACTCTGAATACCCCCAAGTCCAAAATGGGTAAATTAGTATTTATTACTGAAGTTCCCGGGGACTTCAAATACAAATTTGCAAAGTCAGTTACTGTACATGCTTTATGCCTTTGTGATGTAAGGCATTTTCAAGAAGTGTGTTTTTTCCTACTTACATTGCATTTTTTTATGCCATTCCTCATCACCCGAGGGGCTAATTTATCTCCCCACGACCTTGCTCCCGCTGAATGGTGAGTCAATGCATCATTGCTGAATGCTGACGATAAAGCATGTATTGAATATTAATATTTATGTACACAGTAGGGTAAATGTAGTTAAATAAGCCTGTCTGTAAATTTGGATCACATCGAGCTCAAAACCCGGAAGATTTTACATGCGCACAGGACACACAGGTTGAATGTCAACCAACTGCCAAGACAAAGATCATAATACTTACCATTTCATAAAAACTAAATATAAAGGTTCTAAAAACAAATATACAATACACCCAATGCCCTGAATTTAACACTACAAAAATCTCAATCAATAATTTAACATAGATTTGTGTCTTGAATATTATGTAGCTCAATAAAATGTGCGCCACAATTAAATATTAAAAATATGTTACCTCATGTGTAAATTAGGAATGAAACTGCACAAAAGTAGAGGCCAGGATGTCCTCCTTTCAAGAAAATCCTAGATGCGCCAGGTTCTCCCCCATCGCCTGAAAGGACCATGAGAGGACTGTCACCTCTGTCTCGGAGGTGCTAATCCTCATGCCGACGACATGAAGGAGAGCTGCTAATCATCTGAATGCACAGTGTCAATGACAGCGAAAAGGATGACAGAAACCTTGTTAACAGCAGATATACCAGCCCTATGCGCCCAAACGAGACACTGCCCATGTACCATGGCTGCACCTTGAATTCCAGCCAGTGAATTCTACAAAAAGCAGACATGCCTCTTGGAGAAACAAGTATATGAATGGTACAGGTGTAAGGGAGGGTATGCAACATAGGTATGTAACAAATAGGGCTCCATGCAAACAGGGGTCCCTAAATTTCACTTTGACAAAAATGAACATGCTGCCTAATTACCAAAAGTGACATTTTTAATGTGGATGAAAAGAGACAATATTTATTAATTATTTTATTCATCAAGTTTTTTTGTCAACTTTAATTGGCTTTATATGTATTTATAATTCCCAGCTAGAGGCCTACATAGCTCGCTAATTGCTATGTCCAGATAACAGAGGTGGAAAATCCAGCTCCAGAAAGTAAAAGTCCTCCTTATCATTTTGCTACAATCCTCTAAACATTTTATCCAACCTACTTCAGCAAAGTATCTTCTCGTCCAGATTTCTGATAGGGATGTGAGGAGTGTGTTGCTTTGGTTGGCTTGAAAACGTTCTGAATGGTAGCTCTTCAAGAACAAGTTTGGAGAGCACTCTTGTAGGGCGCACGTGTGTGGGTGAATCTTTGGT
Source organism: Gymnothorax reevesii (assembly GCA_029721435.1). Classification (NCBI taxonomy): domain Eukaryota; kingdom Metazoa; phylum Chordata; class Actinopteri; order Anguilliformes; family Muraenidae; genus Gymnothorax; species Gymnothorax reevesii. The sequence goes on from CM056583.1 coordinate 80,734,754, forward strand.
ACCAATCAAGGAGGTTTTGCTGGTATGAACCTTGACCTTATCTGGACTCATAGTTCTTATGAGAACCAAAGCTTAGTTTTAATGTGGCAAAATATCACTTCTAAGGTCATGGTTAAGATTATGTGTCACGTGTGAACTGAGGTTAGGGTTTGGCAGAATTTGGTTATGGTGAGGGTTTGGTTGCCCACAATTAAAGGAAGTCACTGCAATGTCCTAATAAAACCAGCGGAGCAAACTTGTGTGTATGCGTGTGAGTACGTTTTCTGGGACGCCAATGTAGATATTGCATACCCGTCAACAAATGGGCAGTTCCTGGCAGAATTCAACCAAACGGGTGGCGCTGTCCGACGACAGTGATTTCAAGCGAAAACAAAAGAAAAGAAAAAAAAGAACGGAAGTGGGCCTGCGTTTGCCGGAAGTTCAGCAGAATTGTTTTTGTTGTTAGAGAGACTGTTGTGAAAATGGCGACGTCGCGTCGCTCATCCCAGCAACAGAACCAGAGCCTGTCCTCGCCTCCGCGTAACACTTCTCTCTCCCTGACTCCGCCGGGCTCTCCGTCGGGGCCAGTCGGGGCTGTAATCTCGGCTCCAGCTGGGGCTGAGCAGGATAATAATAGCGGGGAGCCGGAGGTAACTCCGGCCTCCCCCGATATCCCCGCTCCAGGCCTCAGTGCGAGCAGTAGCACCAGCTCAGCCTCAACCGACGGGGGCAGTAACAGCGGAGCTAGCCCCGACTCCGGCGCCATAGCGAGCCCATTGGGCGGTGGCTGTGGTACCAGCGGAGCATTCAGGGAGCTGTTTGAGGCCTGTCGCAATGGAGACGTATCCCGGGTGAAGAGGCTGGTGGACTCGGTGAATGTGAACGCCAAGGACATGGCTGGACGGAAATCCACGCCGCTGCACTTCGCTGCAGGTCTGTGTGTCATTAGCTTACTTTAGCCGGCTAACGAGCTGCTCGTATGTAAGTGAACTAGCTAAGTTAGCTAACTGAAAGCTGCTTTCACACCGGACGCGAAACGAATATTTTTGCGCGACAGATTACATTCAAAGTCAGTGCAAAGACGCGAATGCTCGCGAAAAGTCTTTGCGTTGAGTTCGAATGTAACGTTAATCTGTCGTGCGAAAAATGCGCCTCGCGTCCGGTGTGAAAGCGGATAAGTTTGCTTGTTAACTTGGTCAATTTACGGCGGCGCATTAACGTGTTATCTGCCGGTTAATTAGCCATCGCGCACTTCATCCCTGTTTTTCTAAGTTGAGAAAAGTTACTGGTGAACAAGTTTGCATGTAGTCTTGACCGAGTGCATGACGCCAGGATTAAATTTTATGTCTAGAATCTGCGTGACTAATTGATTGGGGACGTGAAAGTAAACTTGTCTCTGATGAACATGGATGGGATTTAGGGCGACTAGTTTTATGCAAGTTGTTTTGACATCGGCTGATTATGCAACTTCATAGCTTTTAAGATGTGTTTTTTTTCGCAGTGGGGAATTTTATCAGCTAGCAAGCTCTTTTCGGTTTGCTGTTGTTGTCTGTTAATTAAATGGATTGTTCTGATGTGCCCAATACTTGAATCGTAAGTATGGGAAATAAACGGCGATTTGACGACAAACTGGCTGGTTCCATCCAGATTTGAAGCGTCTTGTTAACCCCATGAAATCTAAATGCAACTGCTGTATTCAGACCTGTGGAACTTAAGGTCTTTTTTAATTTGCGGTGGAGATGCCACGCAACCAAATATGACCTTCTGAAATACAGGGCAATTTGTATGGAATGATGCACAAAATCTGGAGGTTTTACATTTGATGTAATGTTGTGGCCTTAAAAACATGGCGTCCTGGGTTTTAATATTTCTCTTAATACAAGTGTGATGACGCTTCAGTAAAGTGCCGCAACCAGCAGATACAGAATATGTGTAACCTTGTCCAAAATATTAGAAATGCCGTTTCTGAAGGAAAAACTTGAGTGAAAATTCAGAGTTAAATGGGTTCAATGAAATAATCCTTAAGTGATATCCTACTCTGAGAAAAAATAACGTCGCCAAGTCAGTTGCTGTTGAATGTATTCCCAGCCTCTGACTCCAGTTATACGGTCAATGCTTCACGATCATAAGGGTCTGTGCAGAGTCATTTTATCTCAGTTTTTCCAGGAAAAACTGGCAGAGAATAATATGCAGTATATATGCCCTGTCCATTTAAATTCTGGTTGTGCTTCCAGCTGTCATGGAGTATGACCATTTTAAACAGCAGTTGCACTTGGTTGGAACTTGGAAAATTAAGGAAATACAGCATTATCATGCATCTCATTTTGCCTTTTTAAGTTGTCATTATGACATGGGGAAATGCTAATACAGCCAAATCTTCAAATTTGAGTTCTTTGGTGAAGTACCTTTTAAGAATTTCGCTATTAGAATCATATGAAAGTGGAAATGGTTCCTACAGGGTTCACAGAAAAAGGATGCAAGCATTACAAATGACAAATGAAAGCTGACGGTCTATACTTCTCCCTCTAGTTTATTTTCAAATCAGATGCATTGGAGCAAAGAGCCAAAACCCAAAATTATGTTGTGCGGTCCAAATACTTACAGGCTGCCCAGTATAAGCTTTATATGACACACATGAAAGTGAAACTGTTGATTGAAACCGATTCAAATCTGTTGATGTCCTCTGGCTTCAGGGTTTGGCCGGAAGGACGTTGTGGAGCACCTCCTGCAGACGGGCGCTAACGTTCACGCACGAGACGATGGCGGCCTCATCCCGCTGCACAACGCCTGCTCCTTCGGTCATGCCGAGGTGGTGAGCCTGCTCCTGTGCCAGGGCGCAGACCCCAACGCCCGCGACAACTGGAACTACACCCCGCTGCATGAGGCCGCCATCAAGGGCAAGATCGACGTCTGCATCGGTGAGATTCTGCCCATACTTTCTGTGACTGTTTATCTGTTAGTTTGTGAGTTCTGTACATTTAATGTGAGATAATGAGACGTCCACAACCCAAGCTTGGCCTATGCTTGCAGATGTCAAAGAGTGCATCTGGCTGTTGTGTTCTGTGCATGTGGGAGAATCTTTGGAATTTAGAGAAACTTTTGCCTGGCTTGGACTTTGTGACTGTATAATGGTATTATGGAGAAACATCCTCCTCCCCAGAGTGCATTTTCTGGTTCCGATTTGAATAACATAACATTGCAAATTCTGGACCTGCATACACAAATGCATTTTGTGTAATCAAAGAATGCAGTGGGTGACATTTTAGTGGTTTGTCTTTTTTTTTTTTTTTTTTTAATTTATTATATACAGTCCTTGTTCGTATGTTGGAAGTCCAGAACAGTTTTTCACCTTTGGACAGGACTGTTGAATTATGATTTTAACAGAATCCAAGACAGAAATCATATTTTTGTATCATTTCCATGATTTTGGCTCAGCTCCGCTGCGCAGGCTTGTATTCGGTTTTATGTCAGGAGGATATGTTGATATGCTAGTCTCTTCTGTATGAAAAAAGGGGCCAAAATCAAGGGCTGCATTGGAATTCTCTATAGAGTGAGGAACTTTCGCTGCAAATGGACTTGAAGCAGATATAGTTTGGCTGGGTGCCATGACAAGAAGCGATAAATTGTCTATTTCATGGAGGAAAGGAGGCCGTTGGCTCCATCGATGCTTCCTTCCAGCAAGGAAACATGATCAACCTTGTAAGATGGGAAAGATTGGATATGGTCCCCGATCCTTTGCAGTTGTTGAGATTGGAAATGTCATTTGGTCCTGAAGTTCTGATTCAATTGCAAAGGCTATTGTCACCCGTCAAGCTCATGACATATTGAAGGAATGGAAGTCCAAAGGTTCCTGTAAAATCTCATCGTAATTTCCCTCGACCTGTGCAATGTCTTCTTGGAGTGCAAGGAAAAGTGGAGAGGGAAGGAAAATGGTCGCTTATTGAATAGAATTTGGATGCAGCTGCGCTTTCAGTGAACGACAAATCGGTTGCCTGGGTGCCCGAGATGGTCAGTTTTTCACGTGGACAAGTAAAAACAAAGTACAACTGCTTCTGCGTGCTTGAAACATTTCTGCTTTCACTCGAAACATGCTGCCTGCGCTCGGATTTTTCTGTGGTACATTCCTATCAAAATTCACCAACCGATAGAATGCCAGGTACAGTGTTGACCAATGAAATTATCGCTACCTCGCTGCAGGCCCATTCATTTAACTTCATATAGTGCACTGTGGGGGCAGTGACGTTTACACAGACCCACTCTGAAGATACCGTAGAATCTGGCTGTGCAGCGAATGCGTGATCACTTATTAAACTATGCTACTCTGTAGATTATGTAGCCATCTAGCTAGCTTGCTAACAGAAAATCTTTGTAAATAGTTGTCTGAATTAAACGGTATTATTTGTTTTTGCTCTAACTTCACTAGCTAGTTTGCAGTGCCAAAACAACGGTTTAATCAAAATGTCAAGTCAACGGTCAAAATGTCGACGAGTGAACTTCCGCTCATATCCACGCGCGGTCAAACGCTAGCTAATATAATGGCGATTTATAGTGTTTAGTTCCAGGACATGAACTCTGGCTTTGACTCGAATGTAGCGTTTATTTGATTTTTGTGGTATTTTCATATTCATATCTGTGTATCCACGATGGAATTCGACTGCGAAGCTGCGAAATGCTCATCGCATTTTGTCATGCATGCATTGACTTGGCAAAGCTGGTCTTATTTCCGGAAGTGCGAACATTGACAAAAAAAATCCCCTTCCTTCATCTCATTTCCCGATTTACGACAGTTTTGTGCTATATCAGATCGATCCGATTGGTTGGCGTTTTGATATAGGGACAACTGATTTTCATTGAAGAGCTTGTCAGTGGACAACCAGTCAAAAAATTGATTTGTCATTCACTGGCTTTGTGATAGAGGCTCATTCATTTCCTTGTATTGCTGTCAGATGTTGCTCACTAGCGCTGCTGTAGGTGGGTTCCAGCATAGGTCATTGAGACCCATGTTCCATCCAAGGCAGGTGTAACTTGAAACCTTCACGTAAAAATAGAAAATGGGTTAATAATTTTTTATTTTTTTTTTTCCCCCCAAATGTAAATGTTGCTTTTGTATATGCCTATCTGTTATGTTAACCTATAATGGTGAAGCAATAGAGCCGTGCTATTCAGCATTATCCTGTAAGGGCCGGTGTGGGTGCCGGCTTTCATTCCAACCAAAGCACTTACACTCCTGATACTACTAATCAAGCTCTTTAGCAAAGACTCTTGCGGTTGATTAGTAGTAACAGGTGTGTAAGTACTTGGTTGGAATGAATGCCTGCACCCACACACTGGTGCTTTCTGGAAAGGGGTGAATAGCTCTGCAATAGAGGAATATTGTGTGGAGCAGGACAATGTCACTGCTTCCTGCAAGCTTAATGGCTAACCCTGCCTAGGTGGATGTGCTATACATTTTTTTTTTTTTTTTTTTTTTTAAACTGTATATTTTGTTCACCATGCTTGCAGCTAAAGCCCGCACTTTCCTGTGCCGGCCCAGAATGCTTTTCACCCAGTCCAAGGAAAGTCAATGCATGACCTTAGTGACCTATTCCACATTTCTTATTGTCTACATTCAGGACTGTCTCGGAAAGGCTCTCGCTTGTGGTAAATGGTCACAGAGCAGTGCTTTATTAGCTTGTGTCGCACTAATGAGGAAAATGTATGATTGATTACCTTGTTTCATTGATCTTCATCGGGATGTCTTTTCCCAGTGGTGCTGTCGGAGGTGGAAGGGATTTCCCTGAAAATGGGGTAATCAAATGGCGTAATCACCCTTGTACCTTTCAAGTGGTGGGGAACTTTGCCCACTGCCCAGCCAGGTTGAAAATTGAATTCTGTAAAAACTTGTAACTTTCCCCTGCAGGGTATGTAAGCCACGTCTTTAATAGCCGAAGTCTTTCGCCGTGAAGGTCGTTGTGTACACTTCTCGCAAAAAAAAAAAAAAAAAGACTTCAGTTTGGAGAGGGACTGCCTCGGCGTCCTCCTGAATATTTAATGCAAAGTGAGCTCTAGTTTTCCAGGCTATCGCATGGCTAATTGCCTTTAGATTGCAGAAAGGTAAATCGAGTGCTCTGTTAAAGCCCTGCTGTGTAGTAGTAATGCCTCTGCAAGGTTTGACTGCGGGCGACATGTTGCATTGCTGCAGATTGAGCCTTTAATGCCCTTCGAAGCATTAAAAACTTTCCCAACTTCTGCTGAGCTGAGAAATGATGAATTTTTGGGATTCTGGGACTGACAGCAGTAACACTCGGGCCATGGCTGTACGTGGTTGTATATTCGCTGAATTTAATTTTGTAACATAAATATTCCTGCTTTTTCTTTTCCCAGAGGAAAAGAGAAACTTTCCCCTGGTGTTTTAGCCTTGTATAGTGTACTTATATTGCTTATATTTACTATTACATCCATAGTGCCTACCATGTAGATGCACTTAAATAGTGGCAATTTGCTTCACAGTACACAGGAGTTTCCTGTGGTTGTTTTTTATCCTATTTACTTATACTGATAGCAGTGTTTCTGTGGCATATGTTGGTATAACTGGTTTTCATGATGGCTAGGTTGGGTTAGTATGACCACAATCATGGTTTAAAAAAAAAAAAAAAAATGTAATTGTCAGTTTAGTTTCGGCCTAATTCGCCTCCCAAAAGTCACACTGCTGTCGCAAAGGAAGCACACTGGCGAATACATTGACTTGCCAATTTGTTGTACTAAGTGCAGTGATGGTACTAATTGAGGGAATGCGCAACGGTTTGTGAAAGTTGTGTTCCAGGCTAACAGTATTGGGCGCATTAGAAATTTAATTTGATGACAAGTGTGATACAAGCTATGGCTTATTGAAATGCCCCTATTTACTATCCTGTTGTGCTTTTTTTAAATACATTTCTAATGATCCGGCAAATCTGAGCCATCTGTGTGATGAGAGGGAATGTGTTCGCTGCAGGATTCGGGTCGGTGGGTGAGTGAGGGCAGTGATATTGACAGTGGCGGCCACACTTTAGTGCAGTTTTATCGTTTGGCAAACAGGGCACCCGCCCCACGTGGCTCTTTACAGTGCAGGGGTGGAAATTAAAGGATTTCTGCCCTAGTTGATTTATCTCGAGCAGAATTTGAAGAAGTGTGTCTACCTAGATACTTGGGTTTTCTCTGAAACTGCCTCAAGGAAAATTAGTTTCCTGGGCAGGAAAAAGAAATCTTGTTTGTTCTTGTGTTGTATAGAGGAAAAAACACCCTTTAATTTCAGTGGGGTAATAAATTATTTTTAGGGCCTTGCTTGGGAATCCTCCAAACCAAGGGTCAGTCTGGGCCAGAGCAGTGATCTAAACGCACTGCTCTGTATCCTCGTCTCCCTGTGAGGTCATTTAGTTATTGTGGCTTTTGTTTGAAAGCCTCACGCAGTTTAACAATTTCAGAAATATGAGCATTACAGCGCTGTTTTGGACCGACGTGAAACGAAGAGCTGCTGGAATGCGAGCTTGCCAGAGAATTTGAGAAAACGTCTCCCTGCTGTAAAAGCAGAATGGTTTCTCCATCCGTCGATAATCTTTTTACTAGCTAGCTAGTTAATACTGTTCGGGAGTGAGTTTCTCGTTTGTCTTCTCATCGGGTGAACTAAATGAAAATATTTTCTCCAGCTGCGCCCTCATTATCACTTGATGTTTGTTTTTTTTTCTGTTTCTCTGCATTCCTAATGGTCCCTGCGTTACTGCATCTCCAGCTTCCAGGTTTTTGGATATTTTTTCCTTATTTTCTGGTGCAACTAGAAAAAATTCCCGATGTAGCCTGAGGCTTTACCTTTACTTAAACAATGGAAAACGATGGCTGCCTGTCAGCAGACTAACAACCCAGGCGTGTGACTTGTGTTGTCAGTTATGTGCCAAAAAAAATAAAAAATAATTGCACGGACCACTGTGCCTTTTATTGTGATTATTAATTTTGTATCACTTAGAAGCCGCATAGTGATTATAATGTTATGAAACATTTTGAACCTGTATTAATTTGCTGCAGGGAAACCAGCAAGCAATAAAATTAATGGGTGGGGAAGAAAAGTTCTCTCCATCAATATGATTTGTTTGTAGAGTTTAGAACAACCAAAGAATCACCTCTTGCCTCGGTTTGCCTGGTAAAATGTGAATCACTCCTCTCTCTGCCATTGCGGCTCTCAGCTGCAGGTACTTCCCCACTGTGCTGTGTGTAAGTATGCCGTTTGGTGGATGACTGTCCTGGACCGCTGTCGGGGAGCTCTGTAGCAGCATGAGAAGTTGATGTAGAGGACTGGTGCTGAATGTGTGCGGGCCTCGAAGGAGCCTGGCTGGACTGCGTACTGCATCGGACGTTCTCCTCTCATGATAGTCAGTCCGGCTCTCAGTTTCCACATTCAGGCAGCATTCACAGGAAGCCTCTTACTCTCAGACAACTTTCCTGCCTGACGTCTACTTTTCCCCAAAGATATTTGGAATGAGTCATAAGTAACGCCATCTGTGTGATTAGCTCTGTGATGAACTTTAAGATCAGAGTGTAAAACTTGCTGGAGACGCTACTTTACACAGTGTAAAACGCAGCAGAGCTCCTATAAACTCGTCTTGGTATTAAATTTATACAGACTAACTATTTTACTCCGTGCAGGCAAAGCGGAGAGTGTGTACTTTTCGAGGCCTGCCTCCCTTGATACAGTTATCTGCAGCAGTATTGAGATGCTACATCTGCTTAGGGGCTTTGCACGCTGTCAGTTCCATTTCAACGGTTGTGTAGCCTCTGCACAACCCAGAGACGTGACACTTTATGACCTAATCCAGGGGAAAAAAAAAACTTCTAAGCCCATCACTGCCACTAAGAAGCAGTGGCTGGACAGCCGAAATGGCCTCGGTTTATGTAAAAAAAAAAAAAAAAAAACTGCCGAAGATGTACGAGCCTCATTCTGCTAGCTGTTGCGCCGGGGGTTGGGCCTTAATTCGGGGGTTAATCATGTGGCATTCTTCTCGATTAGCCACCCTGTGAACATCATTCTCCCCTCCTAATCGGGACTGACCACACTGCACTGTTTTCCGGAGAAATATAGAGCCTCTGCCGAGGGAATGAGATGGTTACGGTTGCCATGGAAGTGTTTTGCGGCGATATCCCCGCGTCAACCCCCCCCCCCCCCCACCACCCCTCTTAAATCCCCGAGCGAGCGCTGAGGGAGCCAAACACAGTATTCCTCATTCCGAGTGGCATGTTCCGCAGCCAACTGCAGCCCCTCTCATCTCCGCTGGTGTTCCTTTGTCAGCCGCCTTTCCTTCCCATCTCTCTACTTACAGGCAATCTGGCGCCCAGCTCTTGTTCAGAGACGTTACTCTTTACCTGCCGTGTGCTCTCCTCATTGAGTCTGTTTCGCTGTATGATGGCTCTGAGTTCCTCTTCACAATGTTAACCCCAAGGGCGATAAATGCAACTCTGGTCACTAATTGACCACCATCGTCACCATCAACTATCCGCTAATAAAGAGTGCCTTCAGAAAGTGCATTATGGATTCCATTGCTGTCACAATGATGACCATGACACACACACAATGTTTAAAAACATTTGTGCAAATTAAGACCAGAACAAAAATGACAGATTTGCTTAAACGTATAGTTATTGACGGGTGGAAATATTTGTTTCCCCATTACGATATGCACCCCATCATTAATTGGGATATTTCCACGCCCTAAATCTACCGAATGGTACGGACTCAAGACTTATTTGTACAACGGAAGAACAATATCGTGATTCAAGGAATTAATTTGTAGCACAAGACAAGCTAAGGAACAACAAAAAGTTTTTTAACCCTTAGAGCACTAAATACAACTCTCGTTACTGAGTAATGTAAGATCTCAAGAACAGAGCTGTTGAAAATCTGTTTTCAACAACGCAAGAATTTCATTTTTACCACTCAGCCCTCAAGGCTGACTGGGTATTGCTATCCATCGTGCGGTTGGGCAGGCGGACGGGCGGGCGGGTGGTCGGGCGGCGGGCGGGCGGGCGTCTCCAAAAACTTCGACATCGGGCTGAGGGGTATTTCGTGCATTGCACGCCTATTTTTATTTTTGTAAAAATGCATTTCAGCTCTCTAAGGGTTAACCTCAACAGGATGCCCACTTTGCATCATGTTTGTGTGTTTTTAAAAACATTCTCTAATTACACTGCAGGGATTTCAGTGAAAAAGCTGAAGCTGGGTGCGGTCTGTGCAGTTTCTTCCCTGGGTCTAATCGATGCCTGAACATCAGTGCTCAAATCATCATTTCGCAGCAGAAATGTAAAGTCACATTTTTAGAGCTGAACACGCGTCTGTTTCTTGCTTTTTAGCGTCAGCAGAATGAATTTTGAGTCGAACTGATTTGGTACAGGTTTACAAGCCTTTTGCTGCAGTTTTTCTTAGGCAACATGTCATATTGTCATAAACACGGCTCTGTAGTAGGCCTAGTTCCTTGGTCAGGGGTGCTGGTTGGAGTGTTCCTATCATGCATGTTTTTGAGGGTGGGGGAAACCGGAGTACCCGGAGGAAACCCACGCAAACACGTGGAGAACATGCAAACTCCACACAGAAAGGCCCCAGGCCGGATTCGAACACACAACCTTCTTAATACTAAACACTACATTGTACCTCTGATTTAAAAAGACCTCCATTGGTTTTAACCCCTTCAAGAGCAGTCTTTTGTTGTGTTTGTTTTTTTTCTTCAATGCCCTCGTTGTAGAACTTCATTGCTTTCAACTGCCAGCACTGATTCTCATGTCCGCTGTCCAGTGTTTAGATAAGTATTGCGGCATTTGTCATCTCGCACCTGAAATAGGTGAGGGAACTCGGGAAGGAATTGCGCTGCTGCAGTATGTCTCTCATGCCATTTGTGTGTTTCAGCAAATGGCAAGGTGCCACAGTCCTGCTGTGATAGAGCTCAGGCTGTTGGAATTGCTGTTCTCTGCCGCTTCGGTTCTGGCTGCGTGCCGAGAACTCATTAAGTGACTGGGCACAGCCGCTGAGATTGAGTTCTCCTTAATGCTGGGCTGTTCATCTGCAGACTCATGAAGGAAGCAACCCTTGCCGATCCCAGTTCCAGTGCACAGCAGGAACACGGATTCTCTGTCTGTGCGCTCCCAGCGACAGTCTCCAAAGTGCGCTTCATAATTAATTTAACAGCAAGCTTACCTGCCTCGGAATGAATGTGGAACATCGTGTGCTAGCATTAGCTGTTGCTGCTCCGAGCTCCCCCCACCCTCCCCACACACACACACAGCCCACAGCTTTCCTTTTACTGCAGGTCTAAGTCATACGAGGCATCATATAGTCAGTAACAATTCAAATCATTGGCATTTGATCAGGGAAATCTGCCAAGATCATGGCCATTATTGTTATGGATGGTGAAGACCATTAATGGCTTTGAACTCACATGGTCATATGTGTTGAGGAGTGACCGAACACTAATATTAACTGAATATAGAAGTGATGCTTTGGTCCAGAGCCCACAGCATCCATTTCTTCCAAAAAAACACACAAAATCTTAATTTGTCTGACCAGAATACGGGTTTCCACTGTGTGGCGGTCCCTCGCAGATGCTCTCGAGCCCAAAGATGTAGACAGCACTTCTGGAGCAGAGTTAACATGAGGCGTCTCATTTGTGCAGTGAAGTTATAACTGTCATCAATGGTTGTAACTTTGTGTTTTAGTCCTCAAAAAATGGTTTTCCAAAGTAATCATGAGCTCGTGTTGTATGACTTATTGATATCGGACAGTTCGTGATGACGTGCTGTCTGAGTGATTGAAGATCGTTGGAATTGAGCTGAGGCCTGCGTGCAGGTTCTTCATGCACAGAAATTCCTCCAGATTCCTTGAAAATTTTCATTGTTATTCACTGTAGATGGTGAAATATCCAGCTCCCCTGTCTTTCTTTGAACATTGTTTTCATACCTTTCAATTATTCTTTCATGCATTTGTGGGCAAATTGCCAATCCTCTGCCCATCTTGGCTCCTGAAGTACTAGGCCTTTCCTCGATGCTTTTGTACTCAACCATGATTACAATCACCTGCTGACATCTGCTGCTTCAAATCGCATCATTATTCAAATTTCTCTTTACCTCATTACTGGTCTTAAATTTCCTCCGTCCCAGCTTTTTTCGGAATGCATTGCAGTCCTCGATTGCGGAATGGACCTTTACTTATATAATGACTAAACATTAAATATCCTGTCTTTGTACTGTCTGCAGTAAAATTCAGGTCAAAGTAAATTTTGAGATCACTCCCTTCTATTTTTACTAGCTGATACCCGTGCTATGCACAGGCAATATGTGCGGGCACGATAACAGCTGACTGAGTTAGCCGGTTTTACTTGCAAAAAGGGCTTCTAAGTGCAGTTTTCACTTCTTAACTGAGTTCGAAACCTGGCACATTGTCTTTGTCACACAGTAAAACTGATGTATGCAGAAAACGCTCATTATTCGCGGTGGTTTCGGAGGAGATGTGTGACATTACGCAGATAGCCAACTCCGTAATAATATGGGCATTTTTATACTGTCCTAAGTTTTTCCAAGGTGGAGCTGTAATAGATTGTTCTCTCATTTATTTGTTTTAAAATGGAACTGTATTTGGGAGCGATCGAAGGGACTCTCTTGATCCGTCATAGTTAGAGCCTAGGAGCAGTGTAGTCGCATTTGAATACCTGGGTGCTCGAAGTACTTTAGTCACAAAATAACACTTTTGATATATTAAGGGTCAAAGTTTTGAATACGTGTTGCAGATACATTATTTAAAAGATGACATTCAGTGGCGCCTGCTGCTCGTCCCAGGGGTTATACAAAGTAGACAGACACGTTTTTGTGGGAAAATAATGCTTTATTACAAAAATTACAAGAAAATCAGTTTCAGACTTGGACTTGCCTGGAATTCAGTACTTATTACCATAAAATCCATGGACTTTGGTACTTTGGTACCACACAAATGCCGTTTCAATCATTTTCTGATTGCCAAACAGTCATTTTTGCTACGCTTGTCACATGACACATACTAGCAGCTGATTGGACAGTCATGGACTTGGGCACTTGTTCCTGATGAAGTCAAGGACTTGAGTACTTCTGCAAAGACCTGAGTATTTCTTGCACAAAAATTAGTTGTAGTGTCAACTCATTTTTTGGAAAATGTGAATTTAAGGAGAATTCCGGTGTGAAATTGACTTGGGGTGTATTGAAACATGATAATGCGTACTAACTTTTGTCGAATACCCCACCTCCGTATGCACGCAACATTTTGAAATAAATGGCTTTTTGGCTGAAGCTCCGAACAGGCTTACAATGGTAGCGAATCGAGCATAGCATTGCCATGCAAAGATATCGCCATTTTTTCATCAGTTTTCAGTCGCCTCCATCTTGAAAGTCACGATAAAGCGATTGACGAGAGCGAGCGACTAGGAAGGATAGGGGAACAGATTGCACGAGCACGAACATCTATTCGTTCGTGCTCGTCAATTGACTTATCGTTACTTTCAAGATGGAGGTGACTGGAAACTACCTCAAGGTACTGTTTGCATAAATTGTCTTTTTTAATAAAGTACCTGTGCATTTTCAAAGTTCTCAATGCCTCGTTTTAAATGTCAGAGCCCTCGGAATTCTACCGATGAAGTGTGGAGCTACTTTGAGCCTTGTTAATGATGAAAAAAAAATAGCGATTTCTTTGCATGGCAATGCTGTGCCCGATTCGCTACCATTGTAAGCCTGTTGGGAGCTTCGGCTAAAAAGCCATTTATTTCGAAATGTTGTGTGTGTACGGAGGTGGGGTATTCAACAAAAGTTAGTACTCATTATCATGTTTCAATACACCCCATGTCAATTTCCCACCGGAATTCTCCTTTAAGTACTTGCACCCAGGTCTTCATTTAAGAACTGCTGTAGAGTATCCTTGCAGCTTCTGGAAGGGCTTTCTGGGCAAAGATGCTGCTTATAGCACAAAACTGAGTCCCACACTCTCGGAGTGAATATGTTCAAGTTGGTCTCAGTTGTGGCTTGCAACCTCATAAGGCGGCACGGTGGCGTAGTGGTTAGCCTCACAGCAAGAAGGTTGTGGGTTTGAATCCAGCCTTGGGCCTTTCTGTGCGGAGTTTGCTTGTTCTTCCCGTGTTCGCGAGGGTTTCCTCGGGGTACTCCGGTTTCTCTCCCCCAGAAAAACATGCATCATAAGAATGCTTCTAACAGTACCCCTGACCAAGGTAGTACTGGCTTTGGAACTGGTGTTGGTCCCCAGGCGCTGCTCTGTGGCTGCCCACTGCTCCTAGCTACAGGATGGGTCAAATGCAGAGGACAAATTATTCCAGGGGGTTGGTTCAATAAGGTGTGTCTTATCTTATTGGTGAGGCATGCAATTGATTATGTGCCTCAGATATTTGGGAGTGACAGTTGGGCAGCATTGTTCATTGCTCTCTTCCAACTGGTAATCCAGGCGACTGTCAGTTGCGGTCTGAACAAGCGGGTGTCATAGATCTCCTCCGAAATAACCAAAATAACTTATTTAAATAATAAATAGAAGGGGGCCGCCAAGCTGTCACGGAATTACAGTCCCATTACATTTTGGGTTGTAACTCGACAACTAAATAAGATAAAGTCAAGTATGATATGTCATATTGAAGGTATTAACTTGTTCTTTAACATCATTAAGTGAAAAAATATTTTTTGAGAAATTTTCATTGAAGAAACAAGCAAAAACTACTCCGTCACGGAATTACACAAAATTTACGTGGTTTTTTTAATGTCGTGTTTAACTATCCAGAAAGTGATGTTCCTATCATAGTTATGAAACTTCAATATGTTCATACTTAAGGTGTTTTTTGTGAATATTGTAAGTTATAGAAACAAACATTGACTTCAACCCTGCTTTATGGCCAAGAAAATTCAAAAAGTCAATGTCACGGAATTACAAGAGGCAAATTGTCACGGAATGACAACAATAGTATTAATTAGTTTCAATGTATTTATTTCAATATATTATACATATATACATAATTATTTACATTTTTACAGTTTAGCAATATATTACAATGAGTTTTCCACTTATAATGACCAATCATAATACATACTTCAAAAATTTTTTTTTTTTTATCTCCATGTCAACATTGGCTTGGCAGCCCCCTGAAGTGGAGGGGTGGCAATCAAGTAGTTATTTCAAAGTAAAGCTGTGAGCTGCCCGATCTCTCCTGAGCAGGCAGTGAGGGTGTCACGGAAGCATGCTTGTTCATGGTTCGATCAATGGGCATTCCTGATTCAGGTAGGAATGGAGATGCTAAATTTTAAAAAAAGGAGACATGAAGTGCTGAAATCGCCATAATCGCACTGTAAATTAGTTGCTTGTTTCATAAAATCTCTGGGCTGTATGGGTTCCTCAAATGCAGCTGCTTCATTCAAACCTTTGGAACTTTAAGCCTGCTTTAAATTCTCGTGGCGATCCCAGCATTTTCAAAGATCTAAAATATGATGTAATGCTGAGGCCATGGCATCCCGGGGTATGAATATTTCACTTAATATGTGCGATATTGCTTCAGTGAAGCTCTGCAGTCTGCTGATACAGGGTTTGCTTGTGATATTGTCTTAGAGTATCGAAAAAAGCTTGAGGGGAAATTCAAGCGAAAATTGGAGTTAACCTCTTTTACACTCACATTTTTGCTTGAATGTCACTTAAATAGATTCAACATTAAAAAAAATGAATTTTTCATATTACAGGACAATGTTACCTACATATTCTATATCTGCTGGCTGCAATGCTTCCCTGAAGCTACATCTCACTTACGACCTTACGATCTCCACTAGAATTGAAATTCGCCCCGAAGTTCCACAAGTTTGAATATAGCAGCTGCATTTGGTGGACCCATGTATGGGTTTGTAGGTTTTATGAGGTCAAAGGGGTTAAAACCATGATTGTTCTTTAGTAAGAGGTTAATTTTTCTTTCAAAGAGTGGATGTGCTTTCAGGAAAAGGTTGTATTTAAGAAAGAAAATTGTAAAAAACTGAATTTGCTTGAAAACATTCCAGCTTTAAACACTGTGACTGCTCTTAAAACAGTGATTGTGTGCTGAGTGTGCTTTTGAAAACCATCACTTCTGCTATTAAAACAGTTATCATTCCTTTTCTTGTTTGTCACCTGTGCTTTTAAACCCCACATTTCCTTTGAGGAAAAAAAAATGCTTTGACATTAAAGTGCTGTCTGTTCAATGAAAAAAGTTAATTATGCTGTAGAAACAGGTGTGTTTGCCTTGAAAACTGGGGCTCCAAAGAACTCTTTCCTCTTGAATCAAGCTGACACGATGAAACGAAATGGCAGAAACAATGCAGCTTTGAATTGATTAAATCTCTCCGCAGACTGCAATTAGCTGGAGTCTGTACATATGAGGACCTTGGTTATTAGTCCCAGTATTGTTAAAAGGAGTAGATCATTTATTTATTTATTCTTTTTTTTTTCTTTTTTTATGGAAAAATAAAGAAAGAAATCCTGTTCTGCAGTTGTTGTGCATTCAGGAGGGGACAGTGAAGAGAAATTAGAGATGATGTATTTTTTGATTGCTTTCTCCTGCAATATGATGGTGCCGTTAGCCTAGCTCTCCCATGCTAGATTGTGCCCTCTCTGTTGAGTGGCCTTGCAGCAGCGTAATTGGGGCCTTCCTGAGGACATATTTATCAGCATTCGACTGATGTGGCACTTCAGGTCGTTGTAGTCTCGAGCTCGCTCTCCTGCACCGAGCACATCCTTTATTTTGATGGAGAACCTGTTTTCTGGCGGATCTCTTCAAAGCAACGCGCCCGTGCTCGCTTGAAAGAGCACCAGCATGAGCTGACGATGATACACTGGCTTTGATTGATCTGCAGCTTCCAGAAAATTCTCAGATAAAATTGTTGGCTTCAAGTACATCTCAAGATGTGTGTATTTAGTTGGAATCTAGAGACAAGGCACTAAAATGCCCCTTAATTTCAAAATTCCCTTTTTTGATCATTAATTTGTCAGCCATTTCAAGTCCATCTCAAATACTTAGTGTTTGTCTGAAATAATCTTCTTCTTTCTTCCTATGATGCTGAAGTGCTACTTGATAATCCCCCCCCCCCTTTTGAAATTCCTCTGAACTTTGGCCATTAGGGGCAGATATTGCCCCATTTTTAAAAAGTAGAAAATTCCTACGCTTTTAGGTTTGTATCAAGGTACTTTCTCTTTGTTAAACTACAGAGCAGAGTGCTGTGACCAGTTGCATTAATCTTGAGTACATTTTATTCTCATGTCTCGAGGCTTTATTAGCAGTCATACAGAAACTGCTGCCAGTTAGTATTGTTAAGCGTGTGGCACTGCGGCTAAAAACATTGAGACACGGACTAATCTTGTTATTAAAGCGTGGTGGTGAACCTACATTTATACAAGAGAAATATAATTTCTCTTGTTAGAGCTGAATACGATGGCTGTTTCCAAAGGAGCACTGGTTTAGTCTGGTTTTAAACCTCAGCCCTGTTCATCGCTTGCGCACTTGCGTTCAATCCAAGCTCAGAAGTAGCACCTGACCTGTCCTGTGCTCTTATTCTTTTTAAAATGGACACTTATACCTTTTTTCACGGAGGTCTCTGATTTGCAACAGGAGGTGCTGGTTGGAATCGCGACAGGGGCCTTTTTTGTTTGAAACAGCAGTTGAAGGGCTCTAGTTGGGACCAAATATCTGAAACTGCTTCATTCTTTAATCCTTGAATCGGTGATATCGGCTGTACAGCCAGCAGTGCATGGTTCTTGAGGGTTAAGTTCTGCAGTCTTCCTACAGAACACCACTGTTTTTGCAGAGGGATGCATCTCAACACCTCACCACAAAATAATCTCGATCCCGGCAGTTTCAGGCCGTGCAATTTCAGACTCGCCAATTCAGATCTGTCATTTCAAACTCCTCTTTTCAGAAAGAAGGAGTGAATAGGTCCTGCCCAGTGTATTGAATTTTAATCAAAAATCGCATTTGAGCGTACTGCAATAATCATATCACTGGGGTTGCTATATTAGAATCGCCTGAATTCATTTCCGTTTTCGGAGACTGGAAACACTGACTGCTTAGAACTTGTGGCTTGGTTTGTGAGTCTAGCTCTACAGGACTGTGCACACAGCTGACCTCTGAAGGCAAATTTATGCCTCAGTGTTGTGCTCGTCTTTGTGCATTAATCCAGTAATGGTCATTTCCCTCCCCACATTGAGAGGTTGTGGTGATGTTTATCCAGCAAGAACTAGGGCCATAAGTTACTTGGATACGCCCTTATATTCTGTTTTAAACTTGAAAGTAGCTGGAATACTTCAATATGAGCCCTTAGATCAAGAGTGGTCTGACTCCTTTTTTTTTTTTTTACCTCCGCCAACGAAGTTGTGGTGGAGGTTATATTTTCGCCCCTGTTCGTTTGTCTGTTTGTGAACAACATAACTCAAAAAGTGACGCACGGATTTGTCTGAAATTTTGTGGGTGGATTACCATTACATCAAGGATGGACCCTATTGATTTTCACTGCAATCACTGAAACAATATGGCCGCCACGGCAGCCATGTTGAAATCCTTTCGCGATAACTGAACTTTGCGCTCACTCATCCACATTTGGGTTGTGCTGCCTTGGCGGAGATTTGCATTCTGAGTGCCTCTAGTTTATTTTTCTTTTCGGACCACTCTTGTGCTGAGTACTTTATGCGTTTTTGAAGTGTGGAATATATTACTCAGCTATTGTACAGTACTGGAACTGCACTGAGTTAATCCATCATTGCATATTGACCACGTAGAAATAATTTTAAGAGTAGAACTGAAAAAAAATACAAATATGGAGTTAGACCACTTTTGTTCTCGGTGGCTGATGTTATTGTATCACACATCGATATCGGATTGTCTGATTTGTTGGTCACATAGTATTTTTTCTCCCTATTGTGCAGCCTCCGAGGGAATTGTGCATTTTTTAACTAATTTCACCAGGACGACTGCCTTTTATAAACCGAGTTGCCTTTGGTATTTTTCCTTCCTGAAGACAAAGCTGGTGCATTAGCATTCCCCTCAGAGCTCCAGTACGCTGACTGATGTTCACTCTTTTGTTTTTGTGTGTTTTTGTTGTGAAGTTATACGCGTGAACAGGTGCCCCTCATTTCAATTTGAAATGAGCTGTCGCCCAGCAGGCAGGGAAGCGCACGGTTTCGCTGTCGGGTAATGACTCCGAACGAAACTCCGAGGGTGGCCAGTTTTTTCGGAGATTAAAACCGGCTCGCTACCTGGGTGGTGCCTGTTCCCCTGTCTTCAGCTGTCTGACAGGGCCGCGCATTATCATTTCGACGATGTCAAGATCCCCGGATCCCTCCACCAAACGGCCGTGGGGGGGGGAAGGGTCTTGATAACCCGGGGAAAGTGTAAGCGGTCAGCTTGTGGAGTTATCCTGCAGAAACTGAGCTCTCTTTCAAACGCCGTCCCGCTGTGCTCTATTACTCTGCACTCTATCAAGGCGGCTGGCTGGGATGTATCACAGGAAAAATACCAGAGTCTCTCTCTCTCTCCTGCCTATGAATGGCTTCTGCTGGTGAAATGGAGGCGCCTTCTGTTCCGTTCTCATCTCGGAGAGGGAAAATTCCTCTACTTTGCAGTCTGTAATGGCTTTAAAATGACCTCAAACCGCTTCACTACGAGCTGCAAATGAGCTGGCCCTCTGCTGAGAAAATGCCCACCCCGCAGCTGATATCTAATGTGTTCTCCAGGCCTCGGGAAATGGGCCCTTCTCTATCTTTCTCACTCTTTCACACTCTTGCTTTGCTTCTCTCTCTCTCTCGTGTGTGGTTGTGCACACACAGGTGCATACGTGTTCACATGCTTGGAGAATCCCACATGCTCACATGCATGCCCCGCTAAAGGGTCGTGTATATGCTTTATTTTTGCTCTGTGCTTGTTTGGAAGTGGCGTTTAAATAAATGGCTTATTTTAAATGCAAAATTTCCATGCGTGAACAAGCTATCTCGAAGACATTTTTCAGATACAAAGTAGACTTTGTGCAGTTGAACGGTCTTGAGGTGAAGAGTGAAACTCATTTAATTTTATAATAGTCATGACTGAGAAGGAAAAAAATGGTTGCAGATTTCTGCTCATGATCTTTCTTTGACTTTTTTTGACCAAACCATTTGTTTATTGCACTCACTTGCGTTAGGTTCAACTCAACACATCCTTCACAACCCCTATGCAAACAATAGTAAAAACCAAATGATACATGACTGACGTTTTAATAACACCTAATTCAATGTTAGCTAGTTGGTTGCTAACAAGTTGAGGTTTGCCCGAATTTTTCATTTTGTTCTGGAATTTCTAGGGCGCTGTGATTCCCAGAATGGGGAAAACACAGACAGGATCAATGAGTTTGATAGTAAAACGAAATTCACTGTGAAGCATGGAATATTATGGAATTTGCCTGAATGTGGATCGACACATTCAGGAGGCGGCGCGTGTGTGGGGAATACAATTTTCTTGTCCATCGATTGAAGCTCTGAGACGTAGGCTAGACTATTATTGTACAGTTATGCTCTATTCAGTCCGTTGTCGGTTGTTGCAACAAGTTTGTAGCACAGACCACTACATTTTCGACCAAAATTACCTTCAGTCTTGAGGCTGAAAAACTGATCTTAACCCTGAGGTAGCTAATGTACTGTCAGGAAGGATACGTCTGAGCAACTGTTAACATTAAAGATCAGATTTATTCACAATTGTTACTTAAACGCTGGCCATTTACAATTGTAAGATTGCAACTATTTACGATAATAGACTGTTCTTTATTCGATCTCGGACAGCCATCTTGTAGCAGTCTGCTCTGACAGCATTTTGCTGGCGCAGCTTTTAATAAGAATTACAGGCTATAATCACACTAGCTAATATTAAGAATTATAGAGACATTTTCCTCATGACCACTCATAACTCTCTCCACAAGAATTTCTCATAGATTGTTGCAGCCTAATGTACAACGTCATTAGTTGTTATTGGATAGTTATTTGTGCAGTGAAGCATTTAATTCCACGAAAGGATGAAATGTTTTGTTTTTTTCAATACTGTGCAAATGTTTTGCCCCCCTATAATTTTCATTCCCTGCCATCAAGTGGTGTGAGGGATATTGGATAGAGTTCCTTCCGTCCGTCCATCTGGCACACTTTCGATGGAGGCAAGTTATCTCGAAAACTTAGAGGTCGATTCCATGCAAAATGATACCTCGGGGCCAAATTTTTTTTTTTTTTTCCCATATTTTGAATAATTTTTATTTTGCAATAATTTACTGCTATTAGTACCATAGACTGTATGAAAAGATGGACAAAGCAACCATGACGTCACCCATTGGTTTCGGCATACTATTTAGGAATCCTCAATTTTGGCAATTTGAACCTCGCCATTTTGTCATTTTGAAATTGGATGTGATTCCTATTGGTCGAGAGCATGAATTGAAGATCCAGGGAGGAGCGAGGGGTGGATCTACGTGTGGATCTGACCCTAACAGACTAGGACCAGAGGATAGCCACGCCCCTAATGCATATTCTAGCTTTATCCTTCATTCTAGTCTATTTGGGACCATAATTTAGAAAAATGAGCATGATATATCGAAGAGACTTGAAACTTGCGATCAATACAATGAAGTAATGAGGAAAATCATCATTTAAATAATAAATCAAGTGGAAAAATGGGTCATTATCTCACAGACTTTGTTAGAATTGAACTTTTTTCCGCACTGAAAACATGCGTTTTTTTTTGTCAGTGAAACTTGCTTGCACTCCTTCCTCAGAATTATATGCCACAGAAAAGTTAACGAAGCTCCGTTTTCTCATTTAGTCCCAGACACGTTACGTCAGTTACAGAAGAATGTTACATCAGTTACTCTACGTTTTGACTCAGAATATATCATTCAGCCAACATAAACACTTTCTTCATTCTGATTCCTGGAGAAGTGACTGTCAACCTTCTTTTGACAGAGAGACTAAGATGATTGTAGGAGAGAATTCGGAGAAATCTTCAGTTTAAAAAAGCCTGTAAAAATTGAGGCATTTTTTCATATTACGTCAGTTACCCTGTAAAATGACAAACTGTGGGATAGTGCAATATGCAAAATAAAATCCATTACATGGGTTCTCAAGCACCTACAAATGTTTGAATCCCTGTGATATTTTGTACTGATTAACCATGTAATTACAGAGTAATTGAAGTTAAAGTTGTTCTAAATGTTAAGTCAGTTACCATGGAATTGATCTTGACTGTTACATGGGTCAAATTTTGTATGCTTAATAAGCTAGTCATGATCTAGATCGAGTTTGAAAATGGAGGTCAAAGCATGTTTATTCACGGAGTTATGGCCAGCAATCGTAGCGGGAGATCGTGATGACCGTGTCTTGCTTAGTGTTTTTTTTTTTTTTTTTAAATAATATACATAAAATATCCCCCGCCGCGTGATAAGCTCGAAGCGGGGGATATAGCATTGGGCTCCGTCTGTCCGTCCATACGGACACATACAATTAAGGCGGCGGGGGATATGCCATGTTGGTGGCAAACACTTGTTTTTTTTTTTGGTTTGAATTTGGTCTTAAATTTCTATTTTTTGCTTTCTTCCTTAATGATTCCATAGATTAAAAGCTCATATGAGACCCCAGATGCTAATTTTTTAAATAATAATTTCACTAAAGACAGTTTGTACAGATAATTACAGCCTGATAATATTTGACTGAGCCAAATCTCAAAATCCTAAGGACTCTCAGGGACTGTATGGAGAGACGCTCACGAGTGAGACAGTGAACTTATGGAGGAACTGTGGCAGCTTTTCCCCTGTTCTTGGAAGAGCCAAACAGCTGATTATCAGAAAACTAGAGGGCACCCGGTTGAGCGCATACCTCTGCCTCGTCCTTTATCTGTTTTTTGTCACAGAATATGTTCTGGATCACTTCCAAAATTAAATCAACTATTTCTTGGACTACCAACAATCATCCAAGTAAATTTTGTGCGAAATCATTTATGACATTTTGAGTTCTCCTGTGAACAGACAGACAAACAAACAGGGGTGAAAACATAACCTCACTGGTGGAGGAAACTAGAAAACTGCACGGTAGTGCTCCTAAGTTTTAGACAAAAGGTAGCTGTACCAATGATTGATATTGTTTAGTTTCTTCGAAGTTCCCAGATCTTTAGTGTACATTTTTCAATCATCTTGGACTTCATCTTCCACTTGCGTAATTGTTCTTAAATTTGCCTGAAATGTGTGCACAGCGCTGATGCTTAACTGCAATGTATTATTACATCAAACTAATCGATATTCATCAAATTTTGCGTACTTTCTTGTTGAATTGTTAAAATTTTAGTTACCCACAACATGATTAGACACTCTTGATGAAATGTGCTTCAGTCATAAAACACAGAATTCTGAAAAAGTCAGAGAAAAAGTGGAATTGGGGGAAAAAATAACTGGATCTGGAAACAAAATAAGAACAGATTTCGTTGGGCCTTAAATTTCCTTTTGCCATTTCTGAAACAACCAGCACCACGGGTGGTTTTTAGATAAATACATGCGTGTATTGATAAATGCTAATCTGGCATTTTTTGAGCCTACACAATCGCGGTCCCTTTGGTATTTTAAAGATTATTTTGAACTCCTGTGTTTTCGCCCATTAACTGGCTGTGGAATGTCATGCTGCTGGCTGCTGGCAGAGAGGGGAGTTCTCTGCGCTGGATTATAACTGTGTGGGTGCACCCAACCGCTGTGCAATCCGCTTTACGGAGATACCGCGGCCGTTATCTGAGCTGCAGCAGTCTCTTAATTATGGCTTTAGTCATATTTCGATGCGTGCCTTATCGGCATCTTATTTGACAGCTTGTGTTGTATTTTTCAGGGGTGCAGGGTGGGAGGGACTGCGAAGGCAGGGCATTCCCCTGCTCTGTTCTTCCCTCTCCAGAGCAGGACTCATTTTGCTGGCCTCAAGCGCCTGTGGGCTGGATTAAACGGATAAGCATACACTACTTTAAATGAACAGGCAGACCTCGCCTCGTCTCTCGAACTCCGCCGAAGAGACATTAGAAATATTTCCTTCGTCTCCTTAGAATATGGCAAAAATGATAGTTTTGAGCATTTTCCTACCACCATGTGGCATATTTTTTACAAAACAAAAGTGTATTTTAACGCCATGATCATACCTCATTTACAACACAAGGATGTGGAGACAACCAGGGTCTTTGATTTAAGATTTTACTTTTTTTGATTACAGAAATATAACCGCACACCTTCCCATTTGTTGCTGCAGTGCACCGCCACCACCAGCCACAGCTTTGCTGAGCAATGATTGGTCAACGCATTATACGTGTAGTCCGCAATAAATGCTGTGACAGACCATAAGACTATCAAAACGATGCCACAACAAATGCACGCAGTGGTCAAAGCTAAAGGTGGTCCATAAAAATACAAGTGTGTAACTTTTTTTTTGGTCAAGCCCTGTATTTAACCCTTTAAATGCTCAATTTTTAATTCACCCTTTCCCTCCAAAAGTTAATAATTTCTGATTTATTGACAAATGACCTTCAGAAGGACTCCCAGGTACCTGTGGTCCGTTCACTGAAAATTGACAAAATTTTTTACCTTCTGAATGCTAAAATCTGAAATTTTGCTTCATATATTTTGCGCCTTGTGTGACTGTAGCAGTGATAAGCCCTTTTATGGGTTGACATGTGGCATGTTTCAATTTCCTTCGTCTGTTGTTTGTATTGCATTAATTGCAGTTGTACTGAGTGACTTTGGCTCAAAGAATTAGGCCAGTTCCATGCAGCAACCCTCTGGTATACTTTGTTATTATTTCTTGTGATGCTGAAACTTAAATATTGGAACATTGGGCATGTGCAGTCCCTCTTAAATTTAGGACTCTGTTAAGTCCATTGACTTTCTAAAAAGCTTTCTCTGGAGGAAGTCTTAATTAGTTTCTTGTCAAGGAGTCATGTGAACGCATAAATTATAGTTTGAAAAACACTGCTAATAACCTCAACTGTCAAGTCTGCCCATCTTCATTTCAGCCTCACATATTTAATCCTCGTGTACAGCCCTTAATTCTGTCAGAACTACCCTTCTGCTAATCCAGACACCCCATTTGTGCACACAGGGCTGTCAGATTTGATTAGGTAGTGATTAGCTTGATAAGAAACCAATAGCAAGTGATCATTTGAGCTGAATGTCTGATTGAAGGAAAATCAATTGCTTAAGGCAGCACTTCCATGCAGAGAATTGCCCTGTGATTGTCTGGTTTTTCTATACAGAAGTCTTTTTACTGTTGGTGTCAGTCATTGACGTGTTACATGGTTGAATTTGTTCGTCCCTTTGGGTAGTTTGCCTTCACCTTGCCTGATTGCAATTTCAGGGCTCTGTCTTTCCCGCAGTTAATATTTCTCTGCAGGGTGTATATGTGCCTGCATAATAATGCTGTGCTCACAAAATCGAATTAAACAGGGAAGCAGAGCAGACCGATGTCACGGCAAAAGTTTAAAGTGGCAATTTGCAGAAAATTATACCATGCATAGTTTCAAAGTATTGGCAACTTCACACATTTTCCCACAGCCGCTCACCGTATTCACTTTTATCACCCCCATGGCTTCCTTGTGCTTTTGCTGTAAACACAACAGCTACCTCAATGCCCTGTGCGAGCTCAGTACTCCAAACACGTCATCAACACAGTGAGGATTGGTACATCGTTCCCATTACTACAAAGAGAATTAGTTGTGATGAGAATACAGACACTCAGTACTGTGCCAGGGTGCACAGACTACAAAAAGACCAGTGTTAGAGGCGTGATCTTTCACTCTCTACCTACAATTGGAGTATGGGAGTTAGAATTGCAATAGGCCATTGCAGACACGACATAAAGCAGACTTGTTAGCAAAGAAGCGTACAAATTAACGTGTGTCTGTTGGGCATTTTCTTCTTGAGGACAATGTGAGAGTTGTCCAGTCAGAGTTACGGAGTTGTCTTCCGAAACAAATTCTGAGCAATACGGCCATAAACATCCGTTTTTTGACCCAAGCAACAAACGTCTATCAAGACTTAATTTTGCCCTCGAAATCTGCACTGGAGAAGAGGGGACAACCGGAGTAGCAGGTGAGTCAGACGACCATTTTTTTATGTCAGTGCAGTGATCACAAAATGGAGTGTTATTGAGCTCATGACTCGCAAAATTTTCTACTTGCTAGCTAGCTCTTGCCAACTCGCATTGCAGCCGTAAGTCAACATTAACGTCACTTGGCAAAAATGATGCTTACAGTGCCAAAAGAGGAAGGTTTTATTGCTGATATGGCTGGCAAAATTTTCAGCTTGCCAGCTTACTCCAGTTCACTACAGCAGCAAGGTGATGAGAACTTTCGCAAGCTGATTGAAAACTAACATTGTCTAAATGGCTTTCTGTAAAATGTATCCTTAAAATCCTCATATCTTATTTTGGCTTGCCATTTCTGCCGTTGGACTCGTAGTTGGCATGCAGTGCAAGCGAAGACAACAAGGATGTTTTTGTTTTGAACAGCTCTAAAACCCGCACCCTGACCATCCCTCAGAACTACCTAGTGGCAGAGACTAGAGTTACAAGCTGAAATGGGTTTTAGGTATTCCTTCCCTCCATCTGCATCACTGTATACATCAATGACTGCACTGGAGGGGGAAGAACAACAGGTTTTGCTGATGATTTCCAGAGATGTACATAAATGAATGCAGCTTTGCTTATTCTTTCACTTAGTCCATATTTCGGAAAAATGGAGATAAGGCTGAAAATTGGCGAAGCGTCCCTTTGATATTGCTGCAGAACACCTTGTCCAACATGGCTGTAACAACTGCGCCTGTCAAGGTCTGCAGGCAGGCCATAGATGGTTCGGGAACAGACTGTTCTCCTCGTTGTTGTGCTGGGTGTGGGAGGAATTGGACCTGAGTGACTTGGGACAATGGTTAAAACAAGATGAATGGGTCAGAACACCTCCAAATCAAAACTGCTCCAGAAGTGCTCTCAGTCAGTAGTAGTGCATGGACGTCCGTGATGTTACGATAAGGGACAAATCGATGACCGGGTGTTGTGTGCCCTGGCTGATCAATACTTGAGGACAATGAAGCCTATCCTGTTTGGTCTCAACTCAACTCTGAACTGAAAAAAGCTCCATTGTAGCACAAGTTGGCAAAAATTCTAATGATGGTTACTGTCCCATCACACAGTGTAACACATCTGGTTCCTGATGGAGCTTTTTAGCTGCAGTTCAAGCAGACTACCCACTCCAACGCCGGTCCAACATTGAAAACGCCTACTATGAGCATGTGAGTATCAGAGTTGGACTTAAGGTGGCTGGGTCTGAGTTCCCTTTTATATCATGTGCATCAGCCCATAACCGTGCGTTGTTCACCTGGGGAAGAGACGGCACCAGGATGCTCTGTGGGAACTAGACAAACAGGTGGAGTGAGTGTGACACTCGAGGAGATGTTTCGCCTGAAACACTGGGTCTGGGCATTAATGTGGGCATTGATTGGACGGAATGGTTTTGGCTGCTTTTGAAATACCAACCGCATATTCTGCAGGTGGTTATAATGTTGGTACACAATGTATTTGCTGTCTATATTCTTAAATATAGCCTGTTGCTTATGGTGTATGTAATTAGTTTCTCAGTTTTATTAGAATTATTTTCTTTTGAAATTTTAAAATGACTTTTACATTTTAAATGAAACTTAATTAGATACTAATTAAACTTATTAAAAGGCCAGCTTTCTTTAACAATCAAGTAATGAGTCATTTTGAATGTTTTATTAATGTCAGTTGGTATTTTTAATTGGTATTTCTTATTTTGGAAATGGAAAATTATGATAAAAAATATGAAAAACCGAATTACTGTTACACAAAACGATTGCCGTGAGATCCATTCAGTGAATCTACTCGCTGAGCCAGATTAGTAATTCCTTGTGCATTTATTGGCTCATGGCTGTCAGAAAATGTCTGCATTATGATGACAACTGTCATGTCACTGATGCTGCTGTAGTGCCATCTTTCTTCTGGAGGGCTGAATTGCAGAGAGGGAGTGTCGTAATGTAATATCTCAGATGTAATGAAAGTTATTAAAAATGCAAGCGCACAGAATTCCTTGTGTCCAGGTCCAGATGAACCCATGATATGCGAGAAACATGGTGCATTTTGGCAAGGTATGCAAACATTTCAAATGAGGCAGTATTTTCTCCCAGCGCTAAACGTTTCAGAGCAATGCAACCAGAGTGGGCGCAAATAATGGAAGTAATTTGCTGCATTTTTCAGCTGAGGCTGCTCAGTGGCTTTCGACAGGATTTTCTGCGACAAACACAGAGTGTTTGATGAAATAATAATAAAAAAAACTTAAAAAAAAAAAATAAAAAAAGAGAAGGAATTGTTTTCCCTGCCCAACTGATATCAGGGCCACTGAGCCTTCATAAATCTTCCTGTGTTATGAGGGCAACATGCACGGGGACTGAGAACAGACGTGATGAGTGTTCATCTTTAACGCTCTCTGTGATCAACTCATTTTTAGCTCTTTTGTTCTGCCCTTCCTGGTAAGGAATATAACTGCTCCTCTGCTGGAGAATTGTATACATTTGGCCCCCTTCACTGCAGTAGGAAACATGGCTGTCTGAGTAATTTGCATGCTTAGGCTTTACTTCATTTTTGTTCTTACATTTCTGCTTCTGTAGGTTGCACAAGCCTTCTCTTCCAGTGCCTGCTGGTGTAGTTATTTTAAAATGAATTCTTACAGCAATGGTTTGTCAGATTTTCCTCTTTAGATGCAGGCAAATCGCATACCTGGTTCCCCATTTCAAATTGGCACTAATGCTTAGGGCTGTTAGCATTTCACGAACAACTAGAGGCACTCATAGAGTGCAAACCTCCGCCAAGGCAGCACAATCCAAATCTTCATGAGTGGGAGCAAAGTTGAGTTATCGCGTGTCATACGATTTCAAGGTAGCTGCTGTGGCGGCCATATTGTTTCACTGATCGCGGTGAAAATCAACAGGGTCCATCCTTGATGTAATGGCAATCCACCCACAAAATTTCAGACAAATCCATGCAGTACTTTTTCAGTTATGTTGTTCACAAACTAACAGACAAACAAACAATGGAGAAAACATAGCCTCCGCCCCAACTTCGTTGGCGGAGGTAAAGGTCAGAATGCTCACGGCAGAAGGTTGATTTGCTTTCACTCTCATGCGAAGTCGGCATTACCAAGCTCTTTTGGTTTTGGTTATTGTCCACTGGTGTCTTTGTGTGTTTAACTCTTCGGTTCCCTTGCCTAGTTTGATGTTGCCCTATTTAAGAGGCATGAGTGCTTCGTGGCTCGCTGGGATTGTAACTCTCTCCCTGCTGGCCTACATGAGACTAAAACTGCTGAGGAAAAACACTGCCACAGATAAATTCATTCAAATATGTTACGGGCGAGCGGTCAGTGTCATAGGTCATTCCTGTTCTGATGAAATATCACTCCATTCTGGAGAATTCCCACTAGAGAACTCCTCCGGACTACCATTTAGGACCAGCTCAACTCTTGCGCAGAATCCGTTAGTGATACCGCCTCGGCGCCACGTTCCGTCATTTAATTTGATGTATTTCGAGTGATGATTAGTGAAAATGATGTGGGTTGCAATGCAAACGCAACGATCAGAAGCGAAAGACGTTTCCAGAAAATTATGTTGTATGCTTCAAGGAGCCAAAGTATACCAACGACAGCCACATAATACATATTTGGGCATCATCAGAAAGAGCAGATTCTCAGCTTTCTTTTGACATACAAATCAAATTAATCACTGACTCAGGAGAAATACAATTACGAAAAGTTTGATAACCTTTCTCGCCGGTCGTGTGCTGTCAGGAAAGAGTTGAAGTCTGAACCGTGTCATGTGATGACAGCTACCCTCCCTATCTGCCTCTGATTGTGAAGTGGGTCCCAAGTTCTGAAATTACAGTTTCTACATCATTCTGAATTTTTTCCTCACTATAAAAACTCAAATTGTGATTCTCAGTTTATGATAAACCAGAGGCAGAGATTTGGCTGTGTTTTGAGCCCATCGGCCAGTTTTCACCCCGACAGCTGGTAACAGCTGAGAATGTTTAGCAAACTAGGCGAATTCGTGTGGCCTCAGGGGCATTTGGCATCTCGCCACAAAAAAAAAAAAAAAAACTTTCTGGGTACTCAGGGAGGATTGTGCATATTCATATCCCTGGTCGGCGATTATTGGTGTTAGCACAGAACACCCTCTCATATTTTCTCAGAGTTGTATCTTTATGCCTCATTAACATTTCTCTAGTATAGAATTTCCCTGACTAACAATGAGCCTGGTCGATGAATTTATGTGTTGCAGATTTAGGTCTTTGAAAACCCGTGAAATGATCGGCTTGCTTTGGTAAAGATACTGAAATTCCCCTTTTAGAGAATCAATTTTGGCTCATCTCAAGTCCGCATCCATCGCTATTGTTTAATGCAATT
The DNA here is from genome assembly GCA_029721435.1 of Gymnothorax reevesii. NCBI lineage: Eukaryota > Metazoa > Chordata > Actinopteri > Anguilliformes > Muraenidae > Gymnothorax > Gymnothorax reevesii. Next base: position 80,765,242 of record CM056583.1, read on the forward strand.
GGCTAAATGGAAGCTGCATGCTTATTTACACCCAGGTTATTCAATTTTTTTTTTTTCTTTTTGTTCTGAAGGAAGGACGGTTTCTAAATGCAGGGGAAAATGGTTTTATATTGCTCCCACAGTAGTGGCAGCAAATACAATACAAGGTCATATGAACGCAATCAGCGTTATTGGTTTTTCTGTAATATCCTTTTAAATCCACCCTGGAAATATAGATCGCTGCAGTACATGAATTTCAAATATACCACCCGTCGGTGGCTCGTTCTCTTCGATGTTTGTGGCTGGGGACTGAATCCGCCAACGACTTCTGATAGTCTGTCCTTTCTGGTTGCCTTTCTCTTTCTGTAATTAGACAAACTGCATATTCTACGAGAACCTGCCACCGAATCATATCCCCTTCTGTGCTGTGTTCATGCTCCTCAATGGCAGTTATGTGGCATTTTGTATATCTGCCTGATGCGGGTCCTTTTCCTCCATAGGGGCAACTCAGCCACCCATAATCACTCGGCATTATTATATTACTCTGCTAATGTCGTGAAGCGGTACTTCTACACAGCAGGCAGGGCCACTATGCAGTGGAGGCTCATCGTTCCCACTCAAAAAATAATGGCCCTAAGTATGCTTGTGTTGAGACACTGGAAGCATCACGGTTGACGTCACGTTAGTATGTTACTGCTTGAGTTTTTTAAATTTAAATTGTGTCCTTTGTTGTGGGTTTTTGGGTCGATGATGGCACTGTTTATGACTATGGATTGGGCCCCACAGTCTGGTGTCCATTGAGGCACGTTTCCTGTGTGTGGATAGGTCCTTCATAGGGGTGTAACACTACTCACATTCGTACCGAACCATTTGGTGCAGGATGTTCAGTTTGGTCCATGTATGAACCGAAGAAGTCCAGCTCTTAATACTGGATGCGGAACTAAAATTGTGCGAGAAATTTATTTAATTCACAGCTTGCTATTTAATTCACATGCTATGAATTCAAGCTTGCCTGGGACTGTTCCTCCGAATCAATGTGAAGCTGACCGCTGCTGATGTGCGAGCTCAGTTCTTTACTCGCTGCACTTGAATGAATCTTTATTTGATCACATTTTTTTTATTCTTTACAGACATTTTCTTGGTATGTTACAGCAGTAATGACTTTTTTTTTTTTTTTGGGTAATATTTTTTTGTTTTAGAATGTGCCCTCCATTGTTCAGGAAATTATGACCTATTCTACATCGTTTATGAGTATAGCCAATTGGCTACTGTTTAGTGGCCACTGGAATGCAAAACGCTCCCATATAGGTTTCGTTTACAACTTGATCGTTAAAGCCGTTTTAAGGTTTGTTTTTCTTTTCCCCCCGCTGTACTGAAAGCGTAAGGAACCGTGACTTCAGAACTGAAGTACACAGCGAACCATAGCTTTTGTTTACCACTGCATCCCTCGTCCGTAGGTCCGGTATTTAGGGTTTTGTTCCAGTGTGTGGTTAGGCTCTAAGGTCCGGTATTAAGGGTTTTTTTCATGTGTATAGGTCCTGAAGTCAGGTAATTATAATGTCGAAGTGTGAATAGGCCCCATGAGTTCTATCTGTTCTAATGTTGATGGAGCCCATGGTCCGGTATTTGTTTAAAGCAGCGGTCGTCAACCCCGGTCCTGGAGGGCCGGAGTGTCTTCTAGTGTTTGACTTTACTCTGCACTTAATTGATGAATGAAAGCAGTTCATTACACACAACTCATCTCACCTGGTGTCTTAGGTTTAAATAGGGTGGAGAAAACCAAACTCCGCACACCCTGTGCTGTTAGCAATACTCCTGCATTAAGGGAATAATAAGCCAATCAATCAATTATCAGAAACTACCCTCAAGACTCCAAGAGCCAATTAAACAGACATGCAGGTTGTGACAGAAGTCTAAGTGGAAATCAAGATTTGTCAATGTAGTTGCACATTGAGCATAGTTGTAATCCGGACAAAGTAGAGGTTCAAAGTAAAGATAAAAGTGTATAGGGCAGGGGTAGCAAGCCCTGGCCCTGGAGAGCCACAGGGTGTGTGAGTTTGGTTTTCTCCACCCTATTTAAACCTAAGACACCAGGTGAGATGAGTTAAGCGTGTAATGAACTGCTTTCATTCATCAATTAAGTGCAGAGTAACGTCAAAAACCAGCAGACACTCCGGCCCTCCAGGACTGTGGTTGACGACCACTGGTTTAGAGAGTGGTGCCCAAAATTAGATCAATGCTGCACCGGTGCAAGCTGGGTTTTGTTGTTCTAGCCACAATTGCAATTCCAGGCGATTACTAGCAGTTACTCTTTGGGAACTTCTCTCATTATTTCGAAATGACTCTGCTTGCTAATATTCAATGTGCCATATTGAGCACAATCACAAAAAGATGTAAAAATGAGATTAAATCCCTGCAGAGGTGTTTAATATTAGTGCACAAGGCAATTAATGCCGCTTTTGAAGCAAAGAAAATGATACAAAGCCAATCTGGCATTGTATTATGGATGAACTTTTGGCTGTGTTGGTTCCTCAAGTTAGTAATTATTTGCTATTTTTGTGACCATACCATGGCTGGTGTTTCGGTGTCTCAAACTCAGGGTGTGCTGTTAGGGCTGCGGTTATTTTTCTCTCGGTGGAAAGGATTAGTTCCGTTACCTTACAAGGTCTCCACCATAGACTGTATAAAAAGATGGACGCAGCACCCTGGTCTTAAAAATGAAGTCCGTGCAGAAGTACCGCAAAATGGCACTCTATTTAATGGCCAGCAGATGGCGACACCGGTGGTTGCAGAATGAAGTTCAATGCTATGGAAGTTTATGAGAAAATGACCATACTTTCCCACCTGATATTTCATGTAAATAATGATTTTTCACTTTATTTTATGGTAGCTATAGGAAGTTTCAAGTCTCCTTTGATATATCATGATGATCATTTTTATAAATCATGGTCCCATAGACTACAATAAGGGATAAAGCCAGAATATGCTTTAGGGGCGTGGCTATCCTCTGGTCCTCGTCCGATACGGTCAGGTCCAGAGCCACAGTCCTCCCCGGATCTTCAATACACACTCTCGTCCAATAGAAATCGCATCCGGTTTCAAAATGACAACATGGCGCAATTCAAATTGCCAAAATCGAGGCTTCCTTTATGGTATGCTGAAACCAATGGGTGACGTCACGGTAGCTTCGTCCATCTTTTTATACAGTCTATGGTCTCCACTTATCTGAAGCTTGATTGGATGTGAGTGCTTCTCTGAACTCGTTAGGACTTTGGAACATCTAAGCTGCTTCCATACAGCAGACCTTGCTCTGCCTTTTCTATTAAAGATTTGCTCATCCTTAGGACTTATGATAAAGGCTTTGTTTTTGTGACTCTGGAGTAAATGCTAATTCCTGTGGACCTGTCGTGGGTCAACTTAGGCAAGCCTGATGCTCTCCTTCCTTCGTCTGTAATATTTCTGTGGCTGGGATTTGTGTTCATGCTGAAGCCGCTCCTCTGTGTTTACTTGACACGCGCCAGATGTAATTACTGTTCTGCTGCAAATGGACAGGATTAGTGCATTGTCTTATAGTTCTGCACAATTAATTACATAATTAAGCCAATTATAGGCTCAAATTAATGGAGGTAAACAACAACTTAAAATGAAATACTGTGGAGGTCACCATCTGCGCATAGAACCTCTAGCACTATCTACATCAAGGGTACATATTCATTCTGAACCTGGGAGTATTTTTTCAAAATGAGAAGACAAATCAATTTTTTTTTTTTTTTTTTAAGGACCATTTTGTTCATGGCGACATCAAGACCGTCCTCCTCAGCAGTTATTTGCTTTTACGAGGAAACTAATTGAATCCACTGTGCCCCAGAACTCTGGGCCCTCTGCGTATTTGCGGGAAAGGTTTTAGGTTGCTATAGCAACTGCATCCAACGCCAAGTCTGGTCACTCGTGCCTCACAAACGATGGTGTACATTATCAGTTTGCACACCTGCAAAATATGTAGAAACTTATTAACTTAAGTTATTTTGTCATCAATAAACACATCAGCGGTCAGGGCAGCATGAACGAGTATTGAGAGCATTTCTGTGGGGGGCGAAGCAACACGTGATTAAAGACACAATGAAAAGAACACTTCTGACGCATATCCCAATACAACCAATCTTCTGGCTGAATTTTCAAAGGGAGTTGAGTCTGCTCTGTGATTCTTGTTGACTGTGGATGCACTCTATGAATTGCAATGAAGTTGAGCATGTAAAGGATGATTATGGGTACAGAATGGATAATTTTCCAACACGTTTTAATCGGAGCCATACCTGCGGGTGTCCGATGACCTGATGTTGTCAGTGAAATTGTCTTCCATGAAGTAATTTTCAGTATGAAAATTAACATTGCACAATTGTACCATTTTGTGCAATATTTAGTACTGCGACAGGATGTCGTGGGAATTCAGAGTGGATGAAATTGAGGAGAGACTGCATTCCAAATTTTGTTTCTCTGAAGCAAAGAAGTGGTTGGAAAATGATTGAAATTGATCTACCTGGCGAATCGTGACGGATCCTCACGTGGGCTGTGAAGTTTCAAATGGTTTAATCTACATTAACATCAGTGACACGACTCCATTTTTTTATGGAAAAGGGGGATAATTTAGGACTAAGCAGATTTGTACAGATTATTTTAAATGATCCCATGTAATGAGCATATATTTTTAAAGAAAACCAGAAACTGGAGATGGCAGTGTGGCGGATGTCATGGCCACAGTAGAAATGTGATGGGTGTTAAAGACAAATTGCTTGCGAAGAGAGTGACATTAAATGAGCGAGGGTGACCTGTGCTTTGTGGCCTCTTTGTTTGCCCTCCGAGAAATATTTTGCTGGCTCAACTAACTGTGTTGCTTTAAACAAATGGTTTGATTTTACAAGCTGAGGTGAGTCCCAGCTCATATTGGAGATTTAACCCATCACCTGTGGCTCAATGGTTCCTTTGCTGAAATCTAAACTGCAACCTCTGTGTTATACACTCAGTTCTCAAAGCATCACTCTGTAATTCTGTCCTAGCAACACTGAGTAGTTGGCATGGTATCGGAGTTTGGAGGGGTTTTTTTTTTTTTGTTATTCAGCTGTTTCCAGGTGCTGATCACGTCTGAATGCCTTTGTACAGTGACCGTGGAAATTGGACCCACAGTATAATGGTTTTAAGGCCAGTGGCGCTCAGTACTAGTAATGGAAATGCATTACTTAGGCCTTTCTTAATCAGAACCATGGATCTAATCCAAACCCACAGCCTGTGTGCTGCTTAATTATTTTTCATGTCAGCTTTGATTTTTAATTACACATTTTTTTGGCAGCTCGCACTGTGGTTTGGCTGCGACAGGGGTGGACGTGCGAGAACTTTGGGAGACTGAAGATGACGCCGGGGACTGAGTCATTTGTCGTGGTGCAGGCTCTGCTAGGCTGGTGCACAGGGAGTTACTGTGACCTGGACAGGATATCACTGTCAATCAGGACCTTGTTATTGATTGATGAAGAGCCTCAAAAATACTAATTATTTTTTTAAAAGTTCCTGTGAAATGTCAGCGTAGGCTTGGACGTCGTCAAGTAATGAGCCACACTGCCGTGTTCTTCAGCTCTTAGGAAAGTTTTGGGATATCAGTTGCTGGCTGGCTGGTCGAGGGGGGCGTGTCACCGCGCACGTGCAACAAGTGACAATGCACTGACAGCTCTTAGCGTTTCACACTTCAGAAGCTCAATTTAGAAGCAAAACAAGCAAAACTAGAACGGGCACTCGGTAGAGCGCATACCTTCGCCGACGCCACTGAATCCCTCGCCACAGGATCGGGTATATAATTCTGCACATTTTGGCGTTGAATTCATGCCGATCGGATAAAAATTGACCGAGATATGGCCGAAAGTCGGTTTTGACCTTTTCGTGGCCTTGACCTTGACCTTTGACCCGATCTCCCCCAAAATCTAATCGATTGATCCTCAGGTCATGCCAAATCAACCCACCAAATTTTATGAAATTCCGTTTGGTACTTTTTGAGTTATTCGATACACATACAGACAGACACACAAAAAAATAAATACACGGGGATCAAAACATTACCTTCGTCAGCGAAGTCGCTGGCGAAGGTAATAATGAGATTGAAATTATAATGGAGACCCTTTCCCATTAAAAAAAATTGGGATAAAAAGGTTTTTCATACCCTCTTGCCAAACTGACTTGCCAAGCTGATGACGATGTCAGAGATTAAATGTCGAAAATGAATGCTAATCGATTTTGTCCCTTCTGAAAGCATCTGGGGATGATATGGGTCAGCAGTCTTTAAGTCACCACAAAGATTTCCTTGTAATCGCTCTGCAGCCAACAGTTTTATCAATTTCACATTTGATGTGAACCCTGCTTATGTTGAAAGGACAAAATCCAGATACAATGGCTCAATTGCATTTTTTAAATTATGGCTACATTTTCATGATTGTTGATCACTGATGTGAGTTCCTGGAGTTAGTCATAGATGTATTGCACAAAAAAGCATTTGCAGTGTTTTTGTAATTGACTAAACCCCAACTTGTCAAAAAAAAAACAACTCATTTTTGATTTGCCTCAATCAAATGTTTGCGACTTGACGGGTTGTCACAACTCCCACGCAAATGTGCTGCCATTAGCTTTGGTCATCTGCAGATTTACCATCTGTGTGTGGATGACCTGTTCCATGCGCAGCAGTGTCGCATTGACCAGGGGACTGGAATGTAGCGACTGTGCTGAGCTCATTGCACCCAGGCAGTCACGTTCAGTATTCTGGCCTAGCTTGAAAAATGGGTATTAGTCTTTGCCGTTTTTCTTTGCGATTAAAAAAAGGAAAAAGAAATTGAATCTACTTGGTGCGGTGTCGGTACAGTCAGGGTGATGTGATCGTGCACCTGAGCCCCAAATTATCACCCCTTTTTCCATAACGAGCGTCTCCTGGCATTGAGGGAGTGGAGTTCCTTTCTACAGAAAGATGCGTTAACCTTTAGAGCCTGTTCCTCTCTTTGGGTGGGTTTGATTAATCTTTTTTTTTGCTGCAGATGATAATTGCTGCGTTTTTGCTTCCCCCTTCTCTCATCTAATTACTTTTACTGTCAGCCTTTTGTGTGTGTGTGAGTGTGTGTGTGTGTGTGTGTGTGTGTGTGTGTGTATGTGTGTGTGTGTGTGTGTGTGTGTGTGTGTGTGTGTGTGTGTGTGTGTGTGTGTGTGTGTGTGAGTGTGTGTTTGTGTGAGAGAAAGAGAGAGAGCGCGCGCTTGGGTCAGTGTGTGAATGTGAGAGCCGTAGCGGTTCTCAGAACCTGCTTCCTTTAAAACGACTGTCAGTATGACTTGCCTCACTCCTTTACATCTCCCTCACTCTTCTCCTCCTCCCCTTTTCACCTCTCTTCCTCTTGCCTCCCTCTTCCTTCTCTCCCACCTTGATCCCTGCACCTTCACCACATTTCTCTCTCTCTTTCTTTCTTGTCTCTCACTCCTTCCCTGCCGTCCTCCACTTCACTTTTGTTGGCTGGCTTTGTGCCTTCCGAGCGGTATTACGTGCATTTGTCGTTTTTGCGAGCGTGGCAGTGCTTTGCTTTGGTTCAGAAAACAGCAGGAAAGCAACAAAGAGAAATATGCAGGGATTGTGTGTGTGTATTTGTGTGAGAGGTGGGGAGATATTCCGTGCGTCAGCCGGGGCGAGCCAGAGTGAGCCGGTTGGAAGGAGTACAGCCTGGGTTCACAGAGCAGCTTCGAGAACGACATCGGCGTGACACCTGATAGATGGGCAAGCTGTCGCGCTGCTCCTCCGAATGTTAATGCGGCCCATGGCAGTGGCACCGCTGGTCACCCTCCTCCCTGTCAGCAGGGAAGGCAAGGCTGCTGTCCTCTTGAAAGCCTGCATACAAATCGAGCTTCTGTTGTGTGTTTGCTAATGACCTGCGCTTCGCTAAAAGCCATGGCTGCCTTTGAGAGGAGACTCGCATATTCTAATGGGTGATTTAATGGCTTACGGCAGCATGCCGTCCTTTACTCTCCCCCACAGGAAGGGCTGATTTACAATTACAAAGACCTGCCCAGCACTTCTTGCATGTATTTAAAATGATGAAGGATGAATTTGGCAGTAAATACCCAAATACTTGTCCTGTAATGGTAGCTTGGTTCTGGGGAGGAGGCTTTGTTGGCTAGGGGTTCCCATGTCAGAACAGACCTATGTCCAAATTTGTGTCTCAAGGTGCAGAAGGAAGAGGATTGCCTTTTGCTTCTAGCATCTGTGGTGGTTTGGTCCGTTTGGATTTGATGCTATACCGTTTGGCTGCTTGAACACACCCCCAAGTCTGTCAGAGTGCTGCTAAATGTGAAAATGTTTTTTTTTTTTCATTTTGCGTCTCTTGTTTTGAGCAAGGGGTCGCCTCGTACTGCTTCTTTCTGTGTGTTCTCTGCGTAACGGAGCACTCTGCAGTGTAAAGTACATGTGCCTCTACAGTAATGCTTCCTGCGCTCTCTCCGTGCAGCTGCAGTGCATAAAAGAACTGCTGATAAGGGCTAGGAGAAAAATGTGTGTGTGTGTTTGTGTGTGTGTGCTGTTTGTGAGCGTGTGGGACTAAGGATGTGTCTATAGGTGTGTGTTAGTGCGTGTGCATGTGCGAATGTGTTTGTGAATGAGGAGTGTGCGTGTGATGGAGAGTGCATCTATGCAAACAGGTGGTTGTGAGTGTTTGTTTACTACGCATTTGCGTGTATACAAGAGAGGGTGTCTGTGTGTGAATGGCTGTATGTGCTTGTCTGTGTGTGTTTGCATACAGGTATGTGTGTGTTCAGATGGTGTGGGTGTGTGTGAGGGAGAGAGTGTGTCTGCGTGCGCGCGCGTGTGTATGCGTGTGTATGCGTGTGTATGCGCACATGCATGTGTGTGTGTTCAGATGGTGTAGATGTGAGAGGGTAGAATGTGAGTTTGTGTGTGCTCAAATGGTGTTTATGTTTGAGAGGGTGTGTGTATTCAGATGGTGTGTATATGAGAGAGAGAGGGTGTGGGTGTGAGATTTTGTGCATGCAGAGACATGTCCGCCTGGCCCATTGGGGGAAGGGTGTGGTGGGGGGGGTTGAGATGGGGAGACGGTTTGGGGGCAGTGCCTGCTGGAGGGGTGAGTCTGGTTCAGAAATCTGGAAAGAGCTCCTTCTCCCCCCCCCCCCCCCCCCCTGCTCTCCTCTCTCTCTCCGGAGAGCAGCGCAAGATCGAGAGAGAGAGGAGGAGAGAGAGCGAGAGAGGGAGGTGGGGAGAGGGAAGGAGTGGATGGTAACAGGAGCGAGTCGGAGAGAGAGGAAACGGGTTTGATATTCCGCTCTCATACCTGAGCCCCAGTCACATGGCTGCGCCTGGAGCCTCACTCTCTCAATAACATGAGACCCCTTCTCCTCTCTCCTCCGTCTCTCCGCAGCGCGCCGAGCTTTCGCGGCCGCTCCGCTCCCCCTCCCCTCTGCCGCCGCCACGGCCGCGTGCGATGTGTGTTTATATCGGCGCCATGCCAGGGAGAGCGCTAACGGCCGGTGGTGCTAGCGTGGGGGTTAGCGGCGGGGTTAGCGCTGTTAGCGGCGTCGCTAGCGGGGTTAGTGCCGGCGGCAGCGCCGGCGTCAGCGGCGGTGGAGTTAGCCGTAGCCTGTGTCTCCCGGAGCTGAGGTACTGCTTGTGTTTCCCCTGCACAGTGCTGCTCCAGCACGGCGCCGACCCCGGCATCCGGAACACCGACGGGAAATCGGCGCTGGACCTGGCCGAACCCTCCGCCAAGGCTGTGCTCACTGGTGAGTCGAACTGCTCCAAACTTTCATCACCCCTCTCCTGCTCCTCTCTCTCTCTCTCTCTCTCTCTCTCTCTCTCCATCACTCCATTCATCTGTCTCTCTCCTGTCTGCCTGCCCATTCCCCTCTCCTACCCCTCTCTTGTTTTTCAGATCCCTCTCTCATGCTCTGCCTCTGTCATTATTTCTCACTTTTTCATTCTCTATCCTTAAATCTGTCGTTCTTTTTCACTCTCCTGTCTCTTTCTCTGCACCTTCCCTCCTCTTGTTTTTGAAATCTCTCTCATACTCGTCACTGTCGTTATTTCTCACTTTTCTCTCCTCGAATCTTTCCCCGTCTATATTTTTCTTTCTTTGCTTTTCTCTGTCTTCACTATTCATTCAGTTTCTCCTGTCACGACTCTCCTCTCTTTCATGAGAAATTTCTTGCTCTGTCTTTCTCATGACTGCTCACCTTTTCTGCAGCCTTTCAGAAAGCTCCTCTCTCGCTCGTTTCCCCTCCAGGCTCTGCCTGTTCTCAAACTGTTTCTCATTTCTCTCGAACCCCTCACCTCCTCTCCCCTCCCGTCCTGTGGACCTCTGTTTGTTCCTGTGTGTGTAAGAGCGTCAACATGTGAGTGAATATTGGTGTCATTAATGGTGGTTTTGTGACTGTTTTTGAGCAAACCTGCCGCTGCCTGTCTCTCTCTCTCTCTCTCTCTCTCTCTCACGTTACTTCTACACGAGAGCCCTGTGTATGAGGAGGTCATGCTCACACATTCGCTTCTCTATACTCTCTGTTTACACGTGGTTACATCAGATTCCTGGCAGCTCGGCAGCAAAACGGGATACGATTTAAACCACTCTCACTCGGTTTGGACGCTTCGCTGCTCCGCTACGCTACGCTAAAAACAAAAAATGCCTTGTCAGGTTCTCAGGCTGCCACGTGGTCAGAAAAACACACCTTCGCCGACTCTCTGAGCTGTAAGCGGAGTGATGAATGGCGGAGCACTAATGCCATAATAACACACTTTACTCCCGAGGCACTGTGCTCATAAGGTGGATGTTTTCATCCTCGCTGTCCTGTAATACTGAGTAAAAGGTTCTCAGAATGAGCTGAGAAGTAGGGCTGTGGTTACTCCGTTATGGTTATGGGTTTGAAATGGCCACAAAACTGCGTACTCGTGTTGTATAGCCTGTTTTCAACAAGCCAGTGTTCATGTATGTAACCGCTTACATGTTTTCTGTAGCCTGTTTACGACGGGCTGATGTTCATGCATGTGACTGTTTACACTTATTCTACAGCCTGCTTATAACAAGACAGTTTTTTGCAACATGTACACGTCTCTGTTATCGGAAAGCAGCGCTCACATGCTTGTCGCAGGGCCCCCACAATGCAGCTTACATGGTAAACTAATGCGAGTCCCCATGAAGCAGGTTTCACTTTTCAGCCCTCCACTCTGCACTGAGCAATGCGCACATGCTGACTGTTTGGTTTTCACTGTTCTCACTGTATGGTTCTCTCAGTTCACATATTCTGACTGTCAGGTTCTCCCAATGCACATGTTCTAACTGCTTGTATGTGCCAGTGCACCCGTTCATATAGTGTGGTTCTTTCAGTGCACACCTTTTGACTGCTTGGTTCTCCAGCAGCAGTATGGTACATTTTCTCCATCTCAGTCCCTATACAGCAGCAAACAGAAAACTTCTGCAGAATCTTCTGCAGGTCAGCCATCTCGATCCTCTTACCTCCTGCCTTGTAGTGGCTGAGGCAGGTCTGATAGGAGTGTCGACTGCATCTCCTGACGGTTCTTTTATGCGGTTTTCTGTGTTGCTGTGGGAGCAGGGGGAGTTCTCTCGGCTGGCTGGTATAAATAGGGCTCCGGAGGGCTTGAGCAGTCCGCCGAGGACGGGGAGATAATTGTTATGTACCACCTTCCCTTATCAGCCTGGGTACTTGAAGCCTGCAGTCAGGCTGACCTCGCCGGGCCGAGGTCTTTACAGCCGACGATGACTTATCAGCTGAAATGAGGAGAGGCTTTCGCGAGGGACCCGCGAGCGCACGGGGCGCGCCAGTAATATTAAACCGCACTTCCGCCTCGCATTAACCATCTCCCTTCACTTTCTCCCGCTGAACGACGTTTCTGCCGATATATTAGCTTGAACTGAGGCGCCATAGCTGCGACACCCCCCCGCGCCACATAACGACACAGTATCGTACAAAGAATGCTTTTTAAAATGGCAGCAGGAAGAGGAAGTCATTTTCGAGACTAATATGTTAATGAGCGTTTTCATTGTTCTGAGTTTAATGGATTCATTTTGCGATGATAACCGAAGAGGTGTCATTGTGTTGGTCCAATTATACCTTTCAGTCTCTGCGGAGATGCTGCTGCACTCAGAATTCGCTTGTGCTTATTACAAGCGCTGTAGCAGTGAAAGACTGGGCCACTGCAAGGATGCTGTTTGTACTGTTTTATATGTGCGTTTGTGTCAGTTTTAGCCATTTTTCTTTAGTATTTAATAAGCCTGAATTCCTCTCCTCCTGCCTTTCACTCAGTGTATATTTGATTCCAATGAAACACAGATTGAAAACACCATCAGTGTGTAATTGATTTTAATACCGGTCCGTGCGTCTCACTTCTCAGAAGCATAAGATGTGTAGGACAGGTAATCGAAATGAGTCAAAGCGACTTTGGCAGATGAGAAGGTGGCAGGGAAGTAATAATTCTCAGTATACACTTGTGTACACGCGCAGGAATTGTGTTTCTAAATGGAATAAACTGAATGTGAAACAAAGACGAATAACATTTAGATTTATTTCTGACTGCTTATTTGCTCCTGAGATTAATGCGCATTCAGAAGTGCTGAGACGGTGCAGGAGGGGGTTGTTTGTATTGATGGATTTTTCCCCAATGCACAGATGCGGTTACTGTGATAGAAAAGCACGCCAGGTGATTTTGAAATACCGCGTGTGACTCAGTGAATGCCCCAGGTTTATTGGCTTTGAGAACCGAGAGCGTGACGTTTCGAGCTTCGTCTCTGCCCGCGCTGCCGTATCAGAGGCCGGCATCCTGCAGCTCTCTTCCTGCCCCCGGTAACCAATACAAAAATATCCTGTCCCCAGGAGCTGGAACAATACGCATCACAAAATGGCAGAGTCAACTCTCCCCCTGTACAGGGGGCTGACTTCACCTCCCTGTACCCCTCACACCTCACGCCCCGTCGGGTTTTTTCACCCCGCCGGCATTGTGGAACAGCAGGAGTCCTCTCTGCGGTCGCTCCGCCGCTCTGTCGCCGTGACCGCTCTCCACTCCATCACCGCAGCTCCCACTGTGTGTGATTAGTTTCCATCATCGGGCGCCGCTGCGGAGGGGATTCGAGACCGCGGCTCTTCAGTTCGGAGGCTCTCTGTGTTACGCACGAGTGCTTTCAGCGGAGAAAATGCCGATCTGCGCGAGCGTGTTCTTTCGGGTGATTCTACTGAGATTTCGATTCATAACGACATGGCGTGCTGCTCTAAATTTTGATCAGTGCCACTTTAATTAGCTTGGTGCAAATTACACTCGCGCGCAACATCTGCAGCTGTTTATTTATTTGTTAATTTTCCACACGACGTGATTTGAGCAGCGCTATTATAAGAACGATAACGTAATGACTCAGGACGCGTGATTGGAGCTTTTATTAAAAAAAAGGTGCTGCGGCATCAGTCAGGATTAATGGCAGTGGAAGGTGCAAAGAAAGGCATGACATCGCAGTAAAAGCGATAATTAAAGCTACGTTAATTATGCAATCCTGAAGAGAGACATGAATTAATTAAAGAAGGACCAGGATACCATGAAGTTAATTAAAAGTAAGTGCGAAATAATGATGATATGTTGTAGTAATTCCTCATATCTATATGGGACCATGGGCTGAGAAATTGGTTTCATTCTTCCTCTTATTTGGGTGTCCTTTCTCTCTGAGGGACTATCGACGTGAGATGGATGTAGTGGGTCACGAGGGCATGTACAGGAGGTCTAGATTGATTCGCCCCGGCGTCAATACTATCTGGAGTTGTCGCACCGCGGCACCGCGAGAACTGCCAGATGCCCTTTTTTAGCCAATAGCTTGTGGCTACTTAGATGAGCAACAGACTTCTGTGGGGATATGGAGAAAATTCAAAAAATACGTGTGGGTAGAGTTCAACACCGAACTGCAAATCGAAGGTCAGGAAGACGCAAACTCCTCATTCGCCACGCCACGCCACGCCACACCACACCACAGGCTCATCTTTTGTTTGAGAAATTCTCCGATCTCCCCAGAGGGCTCCCACTTCTGATTTTCGGTCTGATGAGCGGTTTCATCTTTTCTGTTAGAACTGCAAATTGGAGGTTTGCTGTTTGGAACAGAGACAGAAAATGTGATCGTTTTCGAACTGTGTATCTTCTCAGCTCTTAAAAGGCTTATTTCCTGTGTTTTGGCTCCGCTTTTTGTGAACAGGCTTACTCATATCTCAATTGAAAACGGCACCAGGAATATCCAAATCAGTTTATCGCTTGTTGCAGTGTCCCTCCTTGAGGTTCCTGACACACCGTCGTGACACACTTGCCTTTTATGCCCTGGAGTGATCATTGAAGTCGTGTGACTCCACAGGGCTCATCTGTTTCGCCTTGCTTCTCAGACTAGTGCCCAGACTCTGTGGTCGAGGAATATGTTGTTTCAACCTCATTGTAACGTTTTATGGTCGAAAAGCATGCACTTTTAACCGCACATGATGGACAAGCATGCACTTTTGAGAATGTTTGAGCGCTAATTTCAAAAAGTCTTTTTCAAAGACTGTCACCCACACATTTGAGTCCCGTTCACAACATCGTTACCTCAGGCCTCCATGCCAGCATCTCCTCAGACCAGTTCCTAGAGGGATTGCAGCGTGTTCTGCGATGGTGGTCACCAGAGATCCTCAAATCTTTGGCAAAACCACCTGTCTCTTATCCATAAGAGGGCAGCTGTTAACTTGGCCTGCCTTGCATTCTTGCTGTATTGTCCATGAGTATTTGGACAGTGGCACGGCTGGCTCTTTAGCACTGTACTCCAGTGGATTGTGTTTGGCAAGAATGAGCATGCGTTCAAATGAGTCTTTAAGAGCCAGCCTTAATTTAGGGATATTTAGTATTTATGTCCATGTCCTGTCAACCATATTATAGTTGCAGTTTTTTTTTTTTGGGGGGGGGGTTTCTTTGTCCAAGTACTTAGGAACTGTGCTTCACCCTGAAGTGCCACAAATTGGCGCATACACCAGCGTCTGATATACTCCTGCTTGCTCAGTCACTTGTGTTCTCTTATATTGTATAGTTTCCTTTTGGAATTCTCAAACACTTTCTCAAAAGCATGCATTTTTCCTCCGAATGAATGACTATTCATCCTGTGTCGTTGTCATTGAGGTGTAATTGGTTACAGGATGTTCTGCCAGGCCTACGAAATCTGGAGAGAAATGCTGGAAGCAAGGCCATGTTTATATGAGAGGGTTCAATCCTTTTGCAGCCGTTTTCTCAAAAAGCAAGTAGCTGCCTCTTGTATTTATTTCTGTCATCATCATTCCCACCATTTATCAAAACATCCGGTGCCCGAAATTTTTTTTTTTTCTTCCTTCCTTCCCATTTTTTCTTTGCAGCAGTCGCATGGCTGCAACAGGAAATGCCCTCGGTTTATCGGAGAAAAACAACCTACGAACCGTTGCTGCCACATTACCGTTTGGCAAGGCGTCTTTCATTAAAGTGAGAAAATCAACAAGCTGGCAAGCGGCCGATTTTGCGCCGAAGTGCGAAAGTATGCTTGCAAAGTGATTTCATTATAAATGATCATTAAGCAGGTTTTACTGTCCGGGGCAGTGCTTTTTGAAATACACTGAATACTTCTTGCATTAAAATGACAAATACCCCTGTGTGTGCGTACCGTTTCACTGTTGGTTCTGGATAGCTTACTTGTTCTTGGAGGGAATGAAGGTGTCTTGTTGACCTAGTCATATGAATATATGTCGTATTTACCGTGCTAAACAAATTTATTAGACCACCACCCAATGTAAGGTTTATGCCGCAGCTGCCCTAAATTAACAGTGCTCGTAATTAAAATAATTTTCATGTTTCAATAATGGTTAATCCACCAGTATGCGCAAGCTCTTTAACTGAAATGATATTTTTAATACTGAAAATCAATTATTGTTGCTCTGCATGAATTTTGGAATTTACTGTTTCACAAAAAAACAGAAAAAATAGTTGAGCACATTATTATTTTTTGGTTAAGATGCCAAATAAGTTATTTTCTTGCATTCCTGAACATTAAAATTAGTTTTAGTGGTCAAATGTAAGAATGCAAGCTGTTATTGAGGCCATACAAAATAGGTTTTTTTTTTTTTTTTTCAATATGCATGAATAAGGACTATTTTGTGGTTTTAGTTCATTATTTGCCAAAGAAATGACAGAATAATGATTAGTTTTGAACCAGTTTTTGACAGTTTTCTAAAATATTCATTTTTTTCTCTCAATTTTTTTTTTTTTAATGGCAGGTGGTCTAATAAATTTGTTGAGCACTGTATATCTATCATATATTATCACCCCTGAATCTAGATTGTCCAATAGGCAAACTACGTGCATGGCCATACGCGGCAGTTAGCTGTCCCTCTCGGAGACATGAGCCTGTCAGCTGCCGCTTCTTTTCATGAACTTTGCCTTCTTAGAGTGATAGGCGCCCGGATGGCCAGTATGTGAGACTTGGGCAATGCACAGTGCTAACCCTGATCAAGTGCATCCCTTCCGTATCCCTCAGCAGTACAAAGCCAATTGTGCTGCTCCCATTGGCTGCTGGCCACAGTCAGCCTGGGCACCGCTGGTTATGATGCAGGACGGTGGTGCTCATGGTCCAGGCTTCACTGAGTGCGCCGACCCAGCAGCCTGACGGTGGAGCGAAGTGGCAGAGGTCATGCTCTGTACACTGCACTGAGACTTCATTAGCTGTGCTCATGCGGTCCGTGCTTAATGTTGCGTAAACCTAGAGTTCTCAGTGCCTCTTCTCATGCTAAACAACCGGTGTTATGCCACCTTACATCTTCAAAACGCATTTTAGCACATTACGCTGAAGTGACAGTTGAATAGGCGCTAATGTGTTGACAGCAGAGGTGTCTGTTTCTCTCTGAAAGCCTGTTCACCTAACTGTTGAAATAATTTTTTGCAGGTAATTACATTAAATTTTCCTTCAGCTTTGCTGCATTTTGGCTGAAAAGCAGGAGCCGTGTCTACTTTTGCGAAAGGTAACTGAATAGCTTATTTTTTTTCAAAGTTCCATTTAGGATGCAGCATTACTGATATCTGAAACTTGCCTTTGTTACAGTATGACAATGACTATATTTTAAAGTTTACAGTGTGTGTGTGGTAGCATTCATGTGTATACTATACACAGACGCACTTTTGTGCGGAGTATTTCTGGAGAGACGTTGACATTGAGTAATGAATCCGCGGCGGCTTTTTATTCTGCTTTGATTCGAAGCTTTATGCGGTCTGCTTGATTAAAGATCGTATTGTCCAATAAATAACTTTGGCAGAAAACTAATATCTCGGAGCCATGACAAATTCAAGGGGGATCCACCGTAGGCAAAGAGAAGCCTATCTCCCATCTCTCCAAGAGCAACTCCTCGCTCGGCAGCCATTTCCAGTCGGGTGCGCTGAGATTCATTTTAATACAGCTGTGAAAGAAAGGTCGTTTAGTATTTCAGATGAGCCCGAGAGGATTTGCCTTTTGTTAGATGAATGAAGTGCGCACAGAATAAATCTCCACGCTGCTCGGTACACTGGTTTGATCTGTCCTTGCAGGGCTGAATAGCTGTTGAATTCACTCTCGCGGAAATGTGCCGTATTCCCCGCGTAGAGTTAGAGGTGCGATTTGGTGGATTGTGGGGGATTTTTTTTTTTTTGTTTATTTTTATCCAGCAGAGGATTATTGCACTTTGTAGGTAGGCGTGCTTGTGTGCGTATGCGCATTTGTGCATATGTTAATGCGTTCCTCTGTGTTTGCAGGCATGAGCTTACATTTGCCAGTGTTTTTGGTTTGTGCTTATGCGTTTGTGCGCTTGTGTGTCTGCGTGCGTGTTTGTGGGTGGGCTTGTCTGTGTGTATGTCGGCATGTGTGCGTTTGTGTTTGTGAGCAAATCAGGAGTTCAGAATCAAGCTGGAGACCTCCCATTATTTACTGTATTAGTCCTCGCCGATGACATCTTGTTTTAAACGCGTGTTCCAAATTACTAAAACCCAAGGAGACAATGTACTGAGCTCCGCCCACAAACGCTGATGTCATACGTGTTCGGCCCTCCCTTTCCCCATCTGAGAGGCTGCTGTTCAGCCTAATCTGCTGTGTGCTTGGAATACTGTGGTCTCTGTAACACATTCAACACACGCAGTATACTCATTTACACCAGAGCCCTTCATTTGCTGAAATGATGGGAGAGAGACTTCAACCCGTCTGGCAGCAGTCCGAATCGTAATTTGCTGACGCATGTTTAGTTTGGTCACGTGAAACTTTGAGTCACTGAGCCACCTGTAGGGAATGAAAGATGTGTCCAAATAATGATTTTTGGATTTAATTTGGGTTAAGACTGGCTGTCCTGCAGTGGCTTCTCCAGAGTTCATCCGTATGCATATGAGCAGCCTGAGCACATTGAGCCTGATTTAATTACCTTGAGTATTTAAACATCTCCGCTGACCTGTCGCTGGAGCGACGTGAGATGAGAGAGAGGCAGTATTTGTAGAGGAGGACTGAAACGCTCTGGCTGCGATGGAGGGAGATGACAGTCGGAGAGCAATGGGTTGCGTTCGCACTGAGCTTCACTCTCGGGCTCTTTTCATCACCCTCCTCTCCTGCGCCCCGTTCTTATTCGGGGATAAATGGGTCCGTTCTGCGGCTCTCACCAGAGCACTCTCACTGTTAGACACTGAAAGTGAGGGTAAATGGCCACCTGTCAGCTGTGAGCGAGGAAAGCAGAACAAAGACGGAAATCGCCGGAAATGGTTCTCCCGCCCAGGTGTACGTTAACTGCCTCTGCCACTCTCTGAACATGAGATGAGACGTCCTTGGAAGCCTGGATGATTTTCGCTCGATTGCTACAATTTTTATAAAGGCCTTTTCTTTTTTTTTCTCTCTCTTTCCGAACAAGGATAGGCTTTCAAAGACCAGCTGAGGTACAACTCCACACCTGACAGGACTTTATAACATTAGCACATTCGGGAGCTCCTGCAAATGCTGGTAAAAAAATAAATATTAGGGAGGAAAATGGAATGAACAACAAATATGAAAATTGTTACTGTGTACGAATCCGTTTTGGATCTATATGCACCAAATTAACGATATTCGCCACAATAACCAGTCTTAAGGAATTGGCCTAGTGGGGGAAAATGGTGTGGCTAATATTTTCGACTCGCTCCGATTTTACTGGAGGAGGGTGTTATGGCCCCAATTTCTTATTACATTTACAACATAACAGCAACAGCAACAGCAAGGGATGACAGACACAGTTTTAAAACTCAAACACATTTAATTAAACAGACAAAGACAATAACAACTAAATAACAGCTAAGACCAAGATTGATTATCAAGAAAAAAAGAAATAATTACAGTCCCTTGTTTTGGTGGGGTTTCCTGGTGATGTGCTGGGTGAAAAACAATCCACAACAGACTGCACAGGTCTTGAACAGAATTAAAGGTCTGGTCACGTATCCTTCTTCTTGCAATTTCTCCTACTACTTAACTGTCTCAATTCTTTTCCTTATATACTCTTTTGCAGACCCCACCCACATTTAGACCTCTTTTTTTTAATTTTCTGAGACTTGCCCCAGACATGTCCAGGACATGTCTAAACATGACTCCCAGTCTGAGCTTAACAAAAAAAGGTAAATACTGCCATCTAGTGGCCTATATTCACATTACAAGGGTCACTCCAGTGATGGAAAGGCTGGTGAGAGGAAGCGGACGATCTGGTGCTGTGTCCCAACTGCAGCATCTTCAAGCTGCTCTCCTGGTCTCTGAATCCACTTCCACCTCCGAGGCATTCATTAGTCGGGGCAGAGGAGTATTGTCGTCATGCGTGATATCCATCCATCTGTCCTGTAAACCTTTGTATTCCTCACGATAACTTGAAAACGCCCTCGTCAATCAAAGCCAATTTTTGCACTGTTGATTGATCTTGAGTACCTACAGAAGCCTGTCAGTTTTGACGGCGCTTGGATGTTCAGTGTGGCCCACCACAGCCGCCATCTTGAATTTTGTATTCCATGCGATAACTTGGAAAAAGTCTTTGTCAATTTATGCCATTTTTGCTGTGTTGCTTGGTCTTGTGTACTTACAGAAGCCAATCAAATTTGGCACATTAGTCATTTCATTCATATACTAAATACAACTTTTTCTACTTTTACAGATATTTTTCAAAATCAAAGTTCTGTCTTTCCTACTCCAGTTTTGCACTGACATCACTTCATATTCATTCCAAACAATCCAGGGGCTGAGGGGTAATGCCCACTTTGCGGGGCCATTTTTATTGAGAATGCGAAATGCGTTGCTGCCGGATGCCTTTGGCACCTTTGGCAGCGCAAACGCCCCTCCCACCCCCACGCGTGCCCGTCTTTCACAGCCGCTCCTTGGCTGTCCCACGCTACATTAATTTCTGGAAGTCTCCAGGTCCCTTAATGAGGGCGATTAAAATAATGTAAATTGATTGGCCCTGATGTATGACTGTTCCACTCTGCTGTGCTTAATTCGCAGTTCGCCTCCTGCTCTGTCCGTAGTGTCGCCCCTCACTGCACACAGCACGTTCAAGGGATGGGACTGCCTCTTATTTCTCTCTAATCAGTCAGGAATCACCCATTTTTATGCCCCAGAAATCTACAGCAGAGACTGGGGCATATATCTTGACCCTTAGAGTGCCAAATTCAGCTTTTGTTACTCAGTGATGTGAGCTATCACAATCAAAGCTGTTGAAAACCTATCATGTGGCGACTTGTTTAAGCTCTTTTAAACAAGTCGCCACATGATAGGTTTTCAGTAACACAGGATAGTTACATTTACATGGGGAAAAAAAATGCTCTCTGAGGGTTACTTTCACTCAAATAACAGCAGTTTTGAGCTCCTTCCATACTGATGACTGCGGAGAATGATACACTATAAATCTAAGTACCAGTCATCCTAAGTGGTCTTTAAAGTGTGAAATCAACATTTCCTAATGAATGAGAAAGCACAGGGAACATCTCTGGCAATCGGGGAGCTGTAATGCCGGACATGAAGTCTCCTGCTGCGTGGAGTGAGTGCAGAGGCCCTGATCCTGTGCAGTGGGTACAGCTCTGTGTTGTTCTCTCAGCAGGAGCTGTGTACTGGCGACCGGCGACACAGTGACTTCAGGCTTGTGATACGGAGTCATATCGCAGGCGTGGAGTCTCCCAAAGCCTACGCCAGATAAATTACTGCTTACTGTTGTACGGTTTTCATTGCTGGAAAAATGGGCTGGGGCATGAATCGATATATCGATATTATGATATACAGTCAGATATCGCCTGGGATTTTGGATGTCGCAGTATTGTGATATGACATAGGAGTTCTCTTCTGGTGTTTGAAGGCTGAATTACAGAAAGGGATGCAGTTTTATGCACTAATTATACCCTGCCAGGCGAAATCCTGAAAGGGCGATTATGTCGTAACACAGTCTGTCTGTCCGTCTGTCTGTATCGGATGGTACTTGGCCGGCATTATAACCTCCTCTTACATATTTCTATGTAATATTTCTACTTCCCTGAAACCTAGCACGTATGCAGCGGGTAGACTGATTTTCTGCGCGTCGCAGTCGTGACTGCAGTGGGGGATGCTGTGCTCTCGGAGTGCCCTCGTTATTCTGTTCTAGCTCTTGGCTGTCATCATATCCACCTGACTTATGACTGTTTATCAAAAATGTCACCGTGTCAATATTTTTTTGAAAGCTCAAATATTCAGCCCTACCATATCACCACGGTATTACTGCTGTATGCGGTAAAAAATGATTTTTTTTTCAGTGTTTTGCAGACCTGATTGAAAGCGATGGCTGAGGTTGAGATGGACAGAAAGTGGCTGTAATAAATATCCCTCTTCCATCCTTCTGATGGGCTAATGATTGCTCTGCTCTCTTCAGGAATAGTTTCAGAAGCACGCTGGGCCGCCTTGAGGAGCCCTGTGGCAGGCTGGCACTCCGTGTGAAGTCTCGTGGCTGTCGCTCCTGCATGTCACTTTAGCGCATGTTACCGCGCATGGCACTGAGCGCGACGCCCGTTTGCGGCGCGTCAGGGTGCATAAGCTGCTTTTTCCTCCGGGCAGGCAGTGAGACGGAAGGAAGAGTGGCCCTTCTGCCAAACCTCCGCAGCTCTACCCCCGTCCCGTTCTCTCTCACAGCGAAACGCTGCCAAACTTCTCCACTGGCCTTCTGTGTCCTCAGCTCTGAGGCGCGCTGGAGTGGAGCAGGAGAAGGAGTTCTCTCGACAGGAGAAGCCCAGCAGCGCTGAATTACAAGAAGGCTCTATTTCAGCTGCAGTTTGCATACAATACGGTCTGTCAGTATATGAACAGATGCACTATTTTAACAGGCAATAATTTCTCAGTGATTCATTTTGTGTGTCTCGAATTAAAATGCTGTCTGAGGTTATTTGCACTTATGTATCAAGTAAACGGAGTTGGAGTGACTGCGCTTTAAATTGGGTCACTGTTGGGATGTTTAACAGAACCTGATTATCTGGAAGGTGTCTCTCTGCTTTGCTGTCAAACTTTGATACTTGCAGCTTAACCCCTAGAGCGCTGAAGGCAGCTATTGTTGCGCAATGATGTAAGACAATCAAAATTAAATCTCAACAGCGCAAGATAATTAAATAAAAATATTTAAAAAATGTATTTCTGCGCTCTAAGGGTTAATTATAGCTGCTCGTACGGGGCGATGATACTCAAGCTCTTTGCTGTGTGCACCAGTCAAAGGAAGGAAAGGGGCTTTACCCTAAAAGACAAGTGCTTTTATCCCAGCACCTGCGTAACGGGCAGCGTGCCCATCGATCGACCTTCCTTAAGCCGCGTAAGGCCGATGTTGGCTCACTTAGTTGTTTCAAATCCAATTCGTTAGTGGATCTGGGTCAGATTCCCGTGGAACAAAACGCGCCTTCATTCTTTTGAGCGTTTTTTTGCCCATTTCTGAGCAGAGCCAGGTTGATCGTTGTCATTGTTCTGCGGTGTGTCGGCCCGTTCTTTTGTATTTGGTGCAATGGCATCGCAAGAAGAAAAATGCCCATAATTTCCTGGGAGGGTAGTTTTCAGAAAACGCGTCTCCATTGGATCGCACAGCCCCTGCTTTTTCACACATCATTCTATGCTGCTACAGAACCAGAGTGAGCGAGAGCAATGGAGAAGTAGCCACTGCAGCGTCCGTTCGTTAGCGGAGCAAACGGCACCGTCCCTTAATCTTCTGAGAAAGAATTAAGAGTTTAATTAAGCTGGCCTGTATCGTCATGTGCTTCATCTATTCTCTCCTTTTTCCACCTAAAAAAAAAGAAAATCAATGGAGATATTTATGAACTTTTAAATCTCTGAACTGGCATTGCAATAGAAGTTTAAACCCCTTAAACTCTAACTTTCCTTTGTTTTCCCTTAAATGGGCTCGAAGTCAGTAAAAGCGTTTTATTTGTAACGGAAGACATTGTTTCACACAAACATTCTGTTTCTGTTGTTTGCAGTGCCTCACTGAAGCTACATCTCACTTGCACTGAGAGAAATTAGTCATACTGAGAATGCCTTGTTTTTATGGTCTCAGAATTGCATCAAATGGAAAGTATCTAGATTTGTACGTCATTTTATCCACATTTCCCTGTAATTCAGCTGGATACATTTGGGATCATTGGAAACCTTGATATCCTTTAGAATTTAAAATGGGGCCTGAAATTCCACAGGTTTGAATACAGCAGCTTTATTTGACGTAGGTTCTATGGGTTTAGCTAATTTTTTGCATGAGCATTCCAGTATTGGGCTCTGTCCGTAACATCTCCGTAGGTGCTGCCCGGATGCTGCAAGGACTCAGGCTCACAATTAGCTATGTGTGCACACAGTGAAATTCACTAATTCCAGACGCTGATGCATGCATCAGGTATGCTCCGGTGTACTCTCACATGCATGGGTGCAGTTACGCTCTGGAGTATTCTGCTGTATGCAGGTACAGGCTGTTACATACGATCTTTGCTTCTAAATTCCCCATGCTGTCATGTCAGTCTTTGAAAGAGGTCTCCTTCAGTGTCAGTGAGGGCATTAGCGGTGAAAACCGGGGATTACGGACCGGTTTCCGGTTCTTTCTTCTGCCCGTGTCCTCGGGGTATTTCCCCGACAGCAGGCTCCCGTGGTCAGGTCGAGTCCCAGCGCGAGGCTTAGCGACGCAGCTTAGCGCTTGAAAGGCTCCTCGGTTGGGTTTAGCGCTCAGGCTTAGCACCCGGACTCAGGCCTAACTTCTCGATAGAAAGGGCTTCTCTCCTGATGAAGTAGGCTGCTGTACCTGTCTGATCTCCTATCCTCACAGAGAGACTGATTCTGCATCATCTCTCCTGCACTCCTGTAGAAAAGGCTCTGTTATCACTCAGAAATGTCTGCACTGGAGGTGCACTTCCACACCAGGTTTTGGCATATGCAATATGCGGTAATGCATTTATAATACTATTTATAAAAAGCTTACACTTACTGTTGTACTGAGGAAGGTACTGAATGTCCTTTGGTTGCTCTGTTTCTAGGTGGTTCAGTGGGAAGTTTTTGCTATTTGACTTCTCGTCAGGTTACAGTCTGGTAAACAAATATTTGGACATTGACAGATGTAATTACTATGTTAGATGTCAACCAAAGAAAATTGGAGTTGGAGTTAACTTATAGATTAAATAAAAATTGAGGACCTTTTGCTTCACTTTGGGGGACAGCACCTCAGAAATTGGGTGGGCATTATGGGAAATATAGGCATCCTTTTCTTGGGGGAGAACTCATTCGGACAGTTTGATTCTCAGCTTTTCTGTAGCCATTTGTGTTTTATCCCGATCAAATTTTGATTGTTTCTTTCCAAATTATTCAGCACATCATGAAGTTTTCAAACTGTCAGCTCTACTGCAAAACTCTTTCTAGTGTATAATGCAGTTGTTTTGAGTGAGGCGAAATTGATTTGTGTTATACTCTTCTGTTAGTGATGTAGATGTCTTTTTCATTAGTGTAATGGATTAAGAGATGCGAGATCTCTTCTAGCTCATGAATGCACATGATTTTTTTTAGCTTTGTTTAATTGGGTAATATTGTAGAACTATTAAGCTGATGAATGCATTCATTATACGTAAATGAATAAATTAGTTTGGCCAGGTGCTAATAGACTTTGAATTGAAGCCAGCTAAAGATTTTCACTTATATTCACTGGTACAAAAGGTTACCGAGTTCAAATCTACAAATTTTTGCATCAAAAGTTTTCCATTGTTCTGTGCCTGAATAGGAACTTTTTTCACTAACGCTAAGTAATAAGTTACATAAAAAATTAGCACCTTACAGACCTGCAGAAATGTGCGCCATTTAAATTAATGAACTAAATTTGACGCTTTGCTTTTCTGGAAACCATTTTCTGAATAGAAAATGGAATCCTTAAGCTATTCCCTAATTGGAATGTGCGGATACCAGAACACATTTTATTTGTGACAGCCTTGTATTATATCGAAATGGTTGCAAATTAAACACCTTATATCGCCTCCAACAGTAAGAGCCCCGCTGCTCAAAGAATTGTTACATTAATACAAAAATATCTAAGACTTCAGCTTTTGTTTATCGAAGCAATTTGGATTATTCTTGGAGCACTATTGAAATAGGCTATTTGTTTAACTTGTTCATTATTGTGTTGTGTACACTAACCTATAGAGCACTGACCAAAAAAAAAAAATTTATATATATATCTTGTGCTGTTGAAAATCGATCATGTGGCAACTTCCCTGCGGGGAGCTCTTTTAAACCAGTCGCCACGGTATAGATTTTCAACTGCTTTGATTCTTCAATCTTACATTATTATCCCCCGCCAACACGAAGTGAGAGGGGGATGTAGGTTTGACCTCCGTCCGTCCGTCCGTCCGTCCGTCCGTCCGTCCGTCCGTCCGTCCGAGATAAAGGGGACAGCTTTACTCAGAATCTACGACAGATACAGTAACCAAATTTGGTGTGATGCTTCAGACCATAAAGGCCTTGATCGAGTTCGAAAATAAGAAGCACACGATTGGCGGGGGATGTTGTAGACCAGTGTTCCCCAGCCCTCTGCTGGAGGCCCACCTGTCCTGCATGTTTTTGATCTCTCCTGCTCCAGCACAGGTGAGTCAAATGATTAGCTCGTTAGTCACCCCCTGATGACAGCCTGATCATGTGAATCACCTGTGCTGGAGCAGGAGAGATCTAACACATGCAGGAGAGGTGGGCCTCCTGGAGAGGGTTGGGGAACACTGTTGTAGACCATGTCGACTTGTTTAGTAACTATAGTTGCATTTAGCACTCTAAGGTTAATAATTGACAGTTACTGGCAGTCTTGCATGCAAAGTAACTGATCTCGGTTTCTTTGCAAGCCTCTTTCACTCATGACCCTGACCCCCATGGTAAAGCCTAGTGTATTAACTGTTGGCGAGGAGAAGTATCTTCTAGTGCGTACCAAACTCAATGAAATGAATTGGCCGCCTTCTCTTGGGCAGTGTGGAGCAGGATCTCTACAGTAGTGGAAGGACATAAGTGACTGGACTTGGCCCTTGATCTGTTCTGCACTGATTGCGCAATGTGTTTCTAACATAAGAGGCTCGAGGCTAATAATATGCATGGCATTTGCATTTGGAAAGCGAGCCTTGGCGCGGATCCGAAATGTCACGAGCCCGTGTGCCTCTCAGCAGGATGTGACTTCTCTGTGACGCCAGCATGCTTTGATGGGTTTGATGCTGAGGCGGGACGCGCATGCTCCACATGAGCCTGACACCGACTTCCTCTTTACTTCATCAGTGTGAAATTCACGCAGCGATGCCGCGCTGCTGGGGGCACTGTGTGCCGCGCCTCTGGCTCATGTCTCAAACTGCGTTTCATTTCCTGATGTTGCGCAGCCAGAGACAGGAATCGGACGGAAGGAAAGTGCTCCCGCACTGGGCATTTCTTACTCTTTATATCTTTTTTAATAGAATCAGAAATGTGCCTTGGTCAACGGAGCCTTCCTCAGAATGAGAAGCTTAACTGGCATGTTTATGTGCCTAAAAAAAATTTAAAAGCCCTTACTGGCTGTGTTGTCATTTTCATGGAATAATTGTAATTTACTATTTAGTTCTTACTAATATGAATCATTTCAAGTTGTTTCACACGCAGTCTAAAATAGGGCTTGGAGGTTTGAACTTTTATAGCAGGGCTTTTCACCCTTAAAAAGGGCCAGTGTGGGTGCAGACTTTCATTCCAACCAGCAGTTACACACCTCACACCACTAATCAGCCCCAAGAGTCTTTGCTAAAGAGCTTGATTAGTAGTATCAGGTGTGTAAGTGTTTGGTTGGAATGAAAGCTGCACCCACACCGGCCCTTACAGGATAATGCTGAATAGCCCGGCTGTATAGGATGCTTCTGAACTGTGCAATGCACAGAGAGACACTCGCCTACTACCGTATATGAGAAGGGCACCTGTGAAAAATCTTTTGTAATGGATTTTTGACTTATATCCCTGGGCAGTGAGTTTGGGATACTATGGACTAGCAATCGTTATGTTGCGTCTGCCGCTGTGTCTGTAGAGATTTCTTGTGAGCGCTCTGCAGGTCACTGTTCTTGATGGATTCATTTCATGTTTGGCGTGAACCTTGTGTGTAGGAAGATCGCAAAGCCTATCGATTTGTGGAGTGATTGCTTTTGGGAATCGGGAGACGCATGTCAACTTGCGGGCGACGAGCTGTCCAGATTCTTTGTTTGGATTTAGTGTTGAGTGGCCTTTCTCATTGGTCAAACGTCTCCTGCGATAGTGACGGCAGAAGAGCATGGTGTAGTTGGCAGTTTCTGTCTCTGGCAAATGATGCCCCCCACTACTCGCGAAAACTGTGCGTGTGCGCGCGCGTGTGTCAGTATGCGTGTGTGTATCTATATATGAATGTGTGTTTGTGTGTCTGTGTGAGTGAGTGTATGAGTATGCTTGTGTGTGGGTGAGCATGTCACAGTGCTGCTGACAGATTGTCAGACGGTGCTTAATTGTTGAGCATTTCTTCCTTACGCGGAGTGGTCTTAGTTTGATCAAAGGTCCTCTTTTGCATTCTCCCTGTAATTTTACACTCTTTGATGCAGCAGTGTACAATCTAGACAGAAACTCTTGCACAGAATGTCTGCCTTGATACTTAATGCGATTGCTTGTTTCCTATGAATTTTAATGATAATCGGTTTAATTGATCATTTCATGTAGGCTACTGTCATTCTAATTAAATGATGACGTATATGAATAAATATGGTACAAGTAAAAATAGCATTTCTTGTGTGAAAGTATCAAGACTGACTCATTTATGAAGGCTGTAGTTTTATCTCTTTGAAGCGATGCCATCGTCACGCTGAATCCGCTGCAGCAAATTCCTTGTAATTACTCTTGAGCCAATAATCTTTCTCCTGTCTGTTTGAAATTTTGTGTGGACCTTGCTATTTTGGATAAAATCCCGTTCTTATTTAGAAAAATGATTTACACTTTATGAACAGATCTAGCCCCAATCTCATATTAGTGCAGGGAATTCTGGCCCATTTTGCTGGCCCCAGCCCATAATGCAGGAGTGTGGTACTGCCACTTCAGGTGGATCGAACCTGAGGTTCTGATTGGAAATGGAAAGGGCTGATGTTGTACAGTCGGTCCAATCGGTGTAATCCTTAGGTACCACTCTTGTGTTAATTATTCACCGATTGGAGCTCCATAAAGTTCCAGATGTATGGGGAATTCACAAACGATCAGGAGTGAGTAACTCTTCTTGGTTCTGTTTGACTTCCCCCCCCTCATTACTACGCAGATAGACAGCTTCTACTCAGGATAAATTCATCTGCTCTGCCGCACTGAATGAACTGTGTATGCCCTTTGAAATGATACCCTGTAACTGCACTGTAATGGCAGAAGGGATTGGCAATGCTGGCAGGCAGTTTGTTTTCCTCTGATACGCAGTCTCTCCGGCAGCTGGTTTGACATGGTGAACATCTGTCTCCTCACCTGCAGCGTGTAGAGCAGGGTGTGAGCTTCAGCATTCCCGGCTCCTCTGGAGAATCGCACATTTCACCAGGACAGGAAATCGCTGGCAAAGCCCCTCAGTGATTTAGGGGCTGTTTTGGTAGCCCACTGAGGCACTTGTTGAGTTACTCCCTCAGAGTGAGTGAAACTGGCATGGCAGTAAAAGACTGAAAAAGACACAGAGTAAAATCACTGGGATGAAGTCATTATACCTGGCAGCTCACTGGGAGAGATTCTCAGGCTCGTGGTGAATTATAGTGCTGTTCTACATTTATGGTGTTTTCCTATGAGGAATATAGGGGCTTGAGTGAGTGTTAACTAATCGTGTTTTTGTGTGTGCGTGTATGTGTTCGTGCGCACGTGCACTCATGGGTGTGCCTGTTTGCGCACTTATTTGTCTCTGTGCGTGTGCGTGTGCGCGTGCGCGTGTGTGTGCGCGCGCGCGCATGTGTGCACTTGCATACGTGCACGGATTTGTGCGTGCATACCTGTGTGTGGTTCCATCCTTGAAACCAATCACAGAGACCGATGCCTTAGACACTAATGCATGCACTGCGGCCTCTGTGTCATGGATCCTTTTGAAATTCTATTTATTCCCGTCACTGTGGGCTCCTGGAATTATTTGTTATTTTGCCTTAACACAACCAGAATCCCCAGAAGACCGCAGGAGGCACGAGGACGTGACAGTGGGTTGATTGGTGCAGCGTGTTAAGTGGTGGGTGGGGTCGGGGCGGGGCCATGCTGCCAGTCGGCCGTTTCATTGAGAGCGTGTTATGTCAATACTTTGTCTGTTTGCTGAAGGTGAAGATGTAGACATGCCTACATTAGCATACATTTGCATTCTTGAGTGGCCATAAAAGATTCTGTTCTCTGACATTCGATCTCTTCTCATTTACCCCTCCGTCGCCCTCCTCCTCTCCTGCCGGGCGTGTGGAGAGGTCATTAGCCTCATTAGTCTGGACTGTCCGCTGCTGCGAGACGACTGTCAATCACAGCGTCACCTCTCACTCCGCTTGGTTCAGAGTGGCAGGGCGCGTAATTGGCTGTGAGATGCTTCACTTTGCCCTGTGGGTTTGTTTTGCTGACGCAGACAGCTCCTCTGTCCCCCCTTTCATATTTAACACCTGCAGTTAAGTGTGCCAGCCTTATTTCATGAATGCTAATTTTTATTTTTTGTGCTTTTAAAAATGATTCACCCTCTTGTTTTCCTCTCTAATTAATTTTTTTTAATCCCTAAAATGCGCAATCAAGCTCATGCATTACAACCTCTTCTGCTGATTGAGGTGGGAAGATGATTTGCTACATCCAGAAACTTGGACTCTATAATGTACTGTTGTGCCCATCCACGCACTGGGTCAGGGTGTTCATGGTTACCAGACTGTGGGGTCCATCCACAAACAGGAACAGCGCTGTAATGGACACCAGACTGTGGGTCCTGAACACTTATATTAGCAGAGCCTTAACAGAATGAGCCATTTGGCAGCCTCTTTTATATCGGTCTCCAGTGTATCTTGATGTTTGCATTAAAATTTATGTCATAAAATAAAGTCTGGGGATCGTATCCCTCTGCCAATCATACAGATGCCTGTCTAGCTCGTTTTTCTGATGCTTAAGCAGCGAAATTTACTTGATGCAAAAAGAAAGGGCACTTTAGTGTGCCAATCATCCCTAAGAGCAATCTCGCCAACTTACAGGTGTATTTATAGCACTGTGTAGCGGCCAACTGTCCTGCATTATAATTATGCAGAATGCAGATCTTTCAGACTCTCTTTATGGGCTTTCATATGGCAGTGGAACAAAATGGCTTCCATTAAAAGGCTGAGTTTATGCTACTGGGTTTGCTCATTTGGTAAAGGCACCGCTTGACCACCGCAGCTTGATTGAATCTGCCTGCGCCTTAGCTGACTGTGCCCCTCGGTACCGACCACGGGCCAGAAGCTTCACAAAGCAACACATAATTGGCTGCCTACTGCTCAGGCATATGGGGGGGTTGCAGTAGGTTTGGGTTTGCATTGTTCATTGCTCAAGCAGCTCCCACTGTCCGTCCTGCTGCCTGTCAGGCGATATCTGAGCAGGTATGAGCTTGCGTTTCCTCCGCCTTCGTTTGGTGCGCGCAAGGACGGTGACCACCGTCGAAAAGAGAGGTGCTCGTTTTAGAGGAGAGTCGCAATCAGTCTGCACTTTCCTCAGATGGCAGCATTACGAGCATGCTGCCATCAAAGGTCTCTAATTGGACATTCCAGATTCTGGATTCTAGGGGGTATTCGAGAGGCCAAAATTTAAAAAAGACGACAAAAACATTTAAGTATGTTGATCAATGTATCCTGTTCATCTGGAAAGCCTTTTGTTAGCAGACACCGTAGAGGAAGTCAATCGCTGTGAAGAGTGCCGAAAGTGAAAGTTCTCTTAGGCGATTTGTTCTCTCACCTTGATTGGCTCGTTAGAGCAGTTCTTCACTCGGGAGGTACAGCTAATTGATGGAATCAGCAGGCAGAGTTTATGGGATCGTGAAAGCCCAGGCAGGACTTTAAATTCTGGAGAAATGCCATGAGAAAGGAAGCGCCAGTATCAGATTAAGGTGAAAGTGCCCTGTGTGTCGGGCTTGGGCTGCGATATGACTGCTGCACATTTAGGTAGCTGCTGTGTTGTGATTCGTTGGAGTTCTGTTTTAATTTCTCCTCCGCAGTTCTGACTCCATGGTAGGTGAGAGTGAGCAGTTCATTATTAATCGCTGTAAGATTGTGCTCCAGCAATTGTTTATTTTAGAGAAGATGCAAAATATTGATTGCACTTGCTGATACTTGGCATTGTGATTGAGCTATAAATAGGTGCAGAAAAGATTATGCCTCTTTAGCAGTTTTATTAAGTGCAGCACTTCAACAGATCACTCGAAGATCACTCTTGATTAGAGCTGTCAGAGGCCATTTTGTATTTCAGGACTCAGAATGCTCCTTTGATTTTTTTATTTTATTTTTTTTTAATTAAAGATTAGGGAAGAGGGCACGCTGATTTGTCTACTAAGTCAGCTGAGTAACAGAATGAATGAGAACTGATTCAGGCCTTTCTGCATCAAATAGGCATAGCAAAAGCTAGTATTTTGTTTAAAACACGAACGTCCAAAGATTTGTTTGGTGTGAAACGAACGGCTATGTTGTAAAATGACAAAAAGGTAAAGTCTGTCCTGAGCCAAGTGGCTCATCTGGCTGGTGCTTAAACCCAGCTTCAACAGCATGACGCGGCTGAGAATAGTGCTGCTCCCCATGGAGGGGATGCCAGTCCCTTGCAGGTTACCCCCCAGCTCTTAGTCAGGTCTCCCTAACAATATGCCAGTTCCCAATGATACTCCTGGGTGCAGTGAGGCGCTGTGGGAGTTCATTGTTTTTGCGAAGAACACACTGCCAAAGCTGTGGCAAGGAGTCAAGACCTTTTGATCCCACGTCAAGCAAACTGAACCACTGTACCATGTGGTAAAATTACTTCAAATCATGTTGGGGTTTGATAAGAGTCATTCGTCTTTTTTGTCTTTTTTGTTTTTGCGCCTGTCCAGTGATAAATATGTTCTGTTCATGTTTAATTTTGGTGCCAATAAGAGACCAACCAATGCACACGCAGTGTATGTGGTCTAGAATGTTCTCTTGCTCCTGAGGACTCGCATTGCTCTCTGATGGTGTGTCTAGACTGTGAACACAAGCATGTTTAAGATGGGCAACGTGGCCCCAGGAGCACCCAGCAAAAATGCCAAAACCGCTTTATAATAGGCGCTAGTTCTTACTGTAGCAGTAACCCCTCCGCTGCTCTGACATTTGCTTTGTTACTGTTTATGCACGGGGATTGCACGCGCAGTTCTGAACATGCATGCGTGTTGCTGTCTGAGCAAAAGCAATTTTTTTCGTTCCTGTTTGTATTGATATCCCTCATGCAAACTCGCACAGTTCTTAGTGTGCTGAACAGTCTTGACATAAATTTTTTTTTTCTTCTGCAAAACTGTTGTTTGATCATACCTGAGCCCCTCGTACCCCTTGTACCACTCAGAGGGTGGGGACCAGAGCACTATACCCATCTTTGAGGGACCATATTCTGCCTGACAAGAAAATAGGCTGTGTGCGCTGTGGTGCAGCGTGTAGCGTTGTTGCCTCTTAGCAGGGAGGTCGTGGGTTTGAATCCGGCCTGTGGCCTGTATGATTGGAGGAAGCGTGTTCACCTTGCGTTCACGTGGGTTTCCTCCAAGTCCTCCAGTTTAAGGCATACGTGTAAATGGATGCACACAACACAACACAGCGTTTCCTATTTCATCGTACACGACTCGCCCTTCCCCCATGGGTAACGATGAGTCATGTATGATGAACTGGAAAACACTGTGTTATGGTGTGTGTTCAATCTGCCCTGCCTACTGGACTCTTTAAATCCCCTAGAAGTAAGATGGTTTGATAATGTTGATAATGAATAGTGTTGGTGGACATTTTGGCTTTGGCAATTGTTCAACTGAATGTTTTCTGTATACTAACTTGTGCTGAAAATTAATCTTTATCTCCCATGCTCTCTGCCATTGACCTAGGTGATATCTAACCTATAATTCAAGTGTCAGCGCATAGAGGATTGTCAGTTACATTTATTTGCTGTCTCGGCCGCTAGATAGTCGATACAGTCATTGTTAGCTGATCCAGCTAATCACAGCCAGCTCTTCCTGTCAGATTGTTTGTGCTCGTCTGCTAATGAGTGCCGTTTTTCTCTGCCATGACTCTATACAACTTAGTGCACATAAACCTTACCTCAGGTTGGCAGTTGTGGGCTCTTACTAGCGGTATGAAGACAGTCGGACTTGACATCTGTATTTGAAAACATCATCACTCATTTAATAGCCATGAATATAGATGACAAGTTTTCCTTCCTGTGACTTTTATAGCGCGCCGCATAGGCCTGTTTTCTTCTGAACAACCCTAATATGCACACAAATAAGTTGACGCTTCAGGTTTCGTGGCAAAGGAAATGCAATGCAAGTGTGCCTGAGGGAAATAAGACCTTTATGAAAGTTCAGATATTGGGGGTCTGAGACCGCAACGTGGTGCTCAAGGATTTCATTTTCTACTGAGAAAAAATCGGAACTAATTTTCCACCAGCGAGCCAGAATAGTTGTTTCTGGCCGTGTGTAGTATAGTTCATATTCTTTTTTTCAAATGGCAGAACAGGTGTGCTTTCCACGCTTGGCTTTAGCACTGTCTAAATTGTCTAATAAGTTGCTTCAAATCTTTAGCCTCGCTTTCTACTAAAACTTTTGGTGCAGTGCCCTTCGAACCAGAACATAACCTGTTCAGACTGGTCCCCAACTGGTGGATCTGGTTTGAGTTTCCGCAGCAGACGATTCTCTTAAATGTTCTGAGTGGATAGCATTAGCTGCAGCAGCCACATGTTGTTGGTTTTTGCAAAGTTCTCATTGAGCAAGAGAGAGGATTTTTTCTTGACTAATCAACAGGCTGCATAATTTCTAACTCCATCTTCTAGTATTGGACAGTGTGCTCTGTAACTCTGCACACAATGATTATTTGTGTGCCTTTACTTAATGCCTTTATGCTAGCCTAGGTAGCCAAGTTAGTTTTGGGAGTAGCAGTTAGTTAGCTAGCAAGTTGCATCAACAACCAAGCTACACATTTAACTATGGTTACCCTTCAGTTTGAACATTACCAACAACTGGAAACACCTGGCTCACTAGTTCCAGATTCTCATTGAAATCAAATCAAAACCACTGCTTCTTTCTATTTTTTGAAAAGCATAATTGGTCCTCTTTAATGTGAATTTTGTCACTTGTCCTGCATTTCATCATTGTACTCATTGTACTTGATCCAGGTTAATACTTTAAAGCGGTTAGACTAAGAGTGGATAACACACATGCCGATGGAAGCTGGGATGTTGTCAAAAACAATAAGCCGTGGTTGGAGCTATTCAGATGAATGGCGAAACAATTTTCACAAGCCTGCATGTGACATCGCAAGGGGAGCCAAATCTGAATGCCTCGCCGAATGCCATGTTTTATAAAAAAGCAGCTCACGAAAAAAAGTCCTAGTTGTTTTACTTCAGTTAGTGGGTTGTTAAGCTCTCCAGATACTGATGTATCTGTGCACAAGAATGGAAAATGTGAGTTTTTCATAATATGTCCCCTTTAATGTATTCACAAGTGCCCAAGGCAAACTTCCATTCATGTAAACGAAATGGAAAATTTCTATCGTGTTCTGCGCTTGACAGTGTAATGGTGCTGGTGTTCTTTGTGCGCAGCCATCTCGGCATAACATAAAAAAAATTGCTCCTATCTATTGGATGTAATCACTAAACTCTCCTTGGCAACAGTGTGTTCGTTTCCTGAATGTCATTCATGTGAACATGTGAACTCAAATAGTATGACCATGGGGGTTGGGGGGATGGAACCTTTCATGATTTTAAAGACCTTTTATCTGTGGGAAAAGTGGAAAAATGACTGTATATGAAGCAGTTTTTTTTTTTTTTTCCCTCTTCAAGTGTATTCATCTTACTTGATTTTCTCCCTGGGCTGCCTCTGTGACACTGTAATAGCCTGTCTTGCCCTTGGCCTCTAGATAGAGTGCTATTGATTTTAGGAGGAGAAATCTGGCCATGAGAGTAGATGCGTGCCTCTTAAGCATTATGAGCCACGTGTGTGTGTGTGCGTGCGTGCGCGCACCCATTAGCACCCGGTGGGATTCCTTGGTACGTCCTGCGGAGCAGGCCACTGAAGCACAGCTACACCAGAGCTCACTCATTTAGCCGCCCAGTGGGGGAGAACCTTTCTGCGCTGTGACACGGTGCGGTCGAGAGTGCACCAGCGAGGCTGCTTCTCCGGAGCGGGAGAAGACTCTTCTGAATCTATTCTATGCATTTTTTTTCATTAACCATCCTGACCCACCCCTCAGGAATTTGTGGGGTGTCAATCAAGTGATGTAGTCTTTAATGGCCTGGTTTGTAAGCCTGTCATAATGTCTGTGTTTTCATTCCATTGATCGGCTGCGCACCCCTGGCAGGGACCTCGGCTTTCCATGTAGCTCGCTGTTAATTGGCCGGGAAAGGTTGCTTTTCTGCGTGCCATAAATTCCTCAAGTTGTCATGGTTACTTCTGCATGTTAAACTAATGTTTCCCAAGATTTGAAATCCTGCTGCTTTGAAATTTGGCCCAGATTATAACCCAGGGATTTCACTGGAATTTCTTGGGTTCAGTTAGTTCACACTGGACTGGCCCCAATCATCAGTTTTATACATCTAGAGTGGCAGCATTTCTGCATATTTATACTTGTATGATGGTCCATATACGGTCTGAATGGTGGACAAGTTTTTGCAAGTGCTCTGCGCTGGTCTGTTTATTTCAATGGGAATTTTTCTACTCTGGGCCTGTAGCTTAGAGGCACAGGTCCTCGCCTATTACCCAGGACTTTAATGGTTAAAGCCTATCGGAGCTGCATTAAAATTTGTGCTCCATTTGGGGCTTTACGAAAGTCCAATCAACAGTTTGTCACTTTGGATAAAAACTGCGAAATCACTGTTGTATGATGTGGTGCTTCCACATGAATGGCTGATCTACATGACTGATATTTCCAGAAAGTTTTTGATAATGATTTAACGCACATGTAAAAGCTGTCAGCTGTGTTCCTCATTTACCCTACAGCTGATCCAAGAATTCGCTGTGGTTGGGCTGGCCTACAGGACAAGGTAGATCCATTTACTGAAAGTGAACCAAAACCTGGGTTTCTGGGCCTGTACTCATTTTGTCAATGTGAAGGATATTCACATTAAGATTTGTAGCCTGTGAGCTACACATTTTATCGGCATCAGTGTGCAGAAATTGAGAACTTGCCAACCTGCAGCACTGTTGCGTTGCGAGTGGCGCACAGCCACAGCCGAAGAGGAGGAACATAAAGGGGAAATCGATCTATCCTGGCTGTTTCGCAGCGTCTTCAGCACATCAGCAGCTACAACACAGGAACCCCCCCCCCAACCCCATGCGTTGTCATGGTTTCCTCTGCCAGGGGTTAAACGCATCGGCTTTTTACTCCTAATTGCAATTGATTTTGCACATCAAATGGAACAACATTCAGCATGAGTATCCCTTACATGGAGGCCCGGAGTTGACTGGTAGATCAGCAAGCAGAATAACACTGTCCCCGATGGATCAATAGCCTCCGTTTTGGCCGCGAAGGAGCGAAAACAGTCTCCAGCTCAGCTCGGCGGCGCGGTTTCGCGAAGCCCCGGCGTTTCTGGCGTTCATCTCCCATACGTCACCCTCCCTTCGCTCCCTGAGTGGTCTCTTTAATCACAGCTGTGTGACGTTAATTGCTCATAAATGCACAGCGGCCCGCGCCGATTCGCGAGCCGCAGCTGTGTTTTAGGCACGTCGCTGCCGAACGAGGTCGAAGCGGAGCGGCAGGCCGTAAGTCTGAAGCGCTCCCTTTTTTCTCTCTCTCTCTCTCTCTGCGGAGGCAGTTATCATTTCTATCTGAAAGCTTCTGTTTTGCTGTTAAAAGTGAGAGGCTGCTCTGTGTGACTCCAGCTTTATGAGAGGGCCCCCCCCCTCCCCATATCCACAGTTAATGCTCTCAGCGCAGCCCTTATACTGCGGAACCCTGACTGAGACACTTTTATACCGTTTGATTGGTTTCATTTTTCCATTTGTGTCTCTTGAGTGACATTCAAACCAGGAGGGTGTGAGACTAGTATTTGCCAAGGAGGGCAATTTTTTGCGCCCCGCAGATAAAATCCTGGCGGCATTTCAAAAGCATTGGGAGGGAATTTCAAAATAAGTTTTTTTTGCTCGATAGGAAGTAAGAGGTAAAAATAAGGGATTGGAAAAAGCCAATAGGTGCTAGGATGTAGGCGGCATTTTTCAGAAACTGTCACTCCTCCATTATAATGCTCTCAGCCTTCCAGATCACTGACAAAGCAATGAGACAGTCATTTAAAAAATAAGGAAAACGGCCATTTTTGCTCCCGCTTATGATTTCAGGGGCATTTTGAGTTATTCAAGCATTTTTGCTTTTTGTCCCATATCTCTTCCCTGCCTCAGAGTCTGCATTACTGCATTTAACATGTTGAATATATTATGTGTAATTATATATGCATTTATATATTGCTGGTAGTCTAATCAATCATTTCCAGACAAGTTTGAATATATCTGCGACATATTTAATTTGCGTTTCATTACTTGGCATGGAGTCTGTGAAATTTCCGTAACATATTGCAATCAAAGTGGTATTATCAGTAATGAAAGGTGTCCAAGTCAGAGCTGTCTGATCGTATCTGGGAAGAATCACTGCAAGTGATTTGCGACCCCAGGCTCTGTTAAAGTGTTTATCATGGATTGTATCTGGTTTATTGCTACAATGAGACTTTATGTCCGTTTAACTGTAAGCCTGCAGTCACACTGGCCCTTAGCATACATGACTGGATGTACCTGTCCTTGGCTTAGTGAATGTCTGAATGGCAGGTTTAAACTTGACACATGCTACTGGTGAACAACAGCAGGGTATATCTCCGGAACGATGGCAGTCTCTCCAGGCAGAATGCATAGTCTTACCCAGGCCTGGCACTACAGGAAAGGGTGTGTGGTCTGGAATATCGACAGTCAAACTCATCTGGGCCCTGGGAATGTTCACTGCAAATTGTGGCTGATTCGCTTTGGAGCTGTTTGACTTGCTGCAATTTATGAGAAACTTTGTTTGACCTAAAGATGGCGCAACAGGAATGGTTGTTGTGTCACCAGAGCAGTAGGATTGCTCTTGAAGGCACCAAGACTTTCACTATGCAAAGTTGGTTTCATTTCCATTAAAATGATTTGACTTCTTAAATTTGGAAATGTAGTCTACTGTGCAGATATTTCAGTTTTCAGGGTCCGTTAGGTTCCTCTGTGCACCAGAAATTTTTGACAGCAGATTTGATGGGATTCTGGATAAAGCAGTTTAAGTTATTACATTTTGAAAACTGAAGAGAGTGGTCTGGTGGTGCTGCTATAGGGACAGTTATGGGGTCACCAACATCATCACTAGAAACAATTACAGGGGGTTTGATTTGATTCCTTGCAAAACTATCTGAGTTATTGCATTTGCAAATGTTCCACTTGGCCAAGTTGTGGAGCATCAGTAAACCGAATAGCCACCACAACGATGGTCTCCCTCCACTCTGCACCAGGAGTGTTGAAATCAGATATGGAATGATCTCCACCAAAACTATTTGGGCTGAAACAGTTTTTAAAGGTGACGAGTTTGACCTGGTGGTGGCGCAGCAGCAAAGTTCACAGGGTAACTAACATCTGTAGGAGCCTCAGTGTGTGCATCAGAAACACTGACCGGAGGTGTGACATGATTCCCATTAAAACGGTCATAACTAAACAGGTCGGTCACCCGTGACTAATGGGTGTAGTCCCTGATCACCCACATTTTTTAATTTTGGCTTATTTTTGACGCAAAATTGTCTAATATTTAGTAGGTGTGTTACCATGGCAACCAAAAT
Source organism: Gymnothorax reevesii (assembly GCA_029721435.1). Classification (NCBI taxonomy): domain Eukaryota; kingdom Metazoa; phylum Chordata; class Actinopteri; order Anguilliformes; family Muraenidae; genus Gymnothorax; species Gymnothorax reevesii. The sequence continues at coordinate 80,804,766 of CM056583.1, forward strand.
CGATTGGCGCCGTGTCAAAACCACTGCCCGTGTACATACCAAATATAAAAGAAATGGCTGTAAATTTGGGACCTGTCGAGCGTCTACAAGGAAATCTTTGGCGACGGCGGATGTGTCACGAGGCCACATCCATAGTAGCCCCGACTTCGTCTGGGGGCTACAATTACTGCATTTGTAGAGGTGAAGTGTGACCCGGTGGTGGTGTTCATTACCCAAAAAGATTGGATTCTTTTTCTGTGCATCAGCAACAAAGTCCAGAAGTGTTGTGTGATTCCCAGAGAAACTGTTCAAGTTTTCGCGTGACATGAAGGTTCTGCTGCGGCAGAGAAGGCGAATCCATAATATTCCCATGAATAGCTCTGTACAGGGGGTTTGAATGTACTCATTATGACCTGAGTGTTTCATGGGTTGTGTTCTGCTTTAAATTGCGTGTTTGCCCTTTTTCTTCATGCGTCCGGTTTCTGCAGCGAATTCTCTCCCTGGACATTGGTTGGGGACGGGTGGGGGTAACTGAAAGTGGACTTTGTTTATTGAGAAGATTGAGCTGCATTCTTTCCAGATAATTAGAGTTGGCGCTTAGCTGCTGAAGGAACACTAATCCGTTTATCCACTCTCTGCAGTCTGGTAGGAAATCCCTCTGACTGCTGCGCTCAGAGGCCATGTAGCCATCGCGCCGCTAGTGCTCGCACTCGGCTAACGCTGCCCGCTAACTGTAGCCGCTAAAGTTGCGGGCCGACCGTGTTGGTTAATTGTTGGCTACTCCTGTTACCCGTTATCTCATGGAGTCGTCAGCTAATGCGGTTTCTGAACTGTGAATACTCACTGTGCCAGCTAAATTTGCCTGCCATTGCCAACTTTGTTGGCTAATATGGGTAAATGCCACCTGATGGTGTTGTCCCCTCATACTGTCAGTTGACTGTTGGCATGAACCTTCTTCTGCTAAAGTTACCCGCTCACTCTGTCTGCTTACTGCTCACTCCTTCTCTTGAAACTGCCTATTTACTGCGGTCACTTTCAGCTGCCCCTTGTCTGCACTTGCAAGTGATGCCTGCTAACTTTTCCTGTTAAACTGTTTTTTTTTTTTTTTTTTTTTTAAATTAGCACCCCTTCTCACCAAAGCCTATTTAACATTTCTTCACTGAGCAATAGCTGTTGGTAGGTGCATAGGTACTTGCGCGGGGTGCGCATTCAAATCTTTGCATCTGAGATGGAAGCTGAGAGCTCGTCTGTTCACATCATTAGTCCACTTTTGCAGTTCATATCCACACCTGCCTTTTGCAAAGTCTGTCACCCTGAATTATGTGCCAACTGGCAGTCTCCATGATCTGGAGTTGATGTGGCTTATAAACGCATGTATTTTTATTTTTTGTGTTCTCATTAATTCTCTTCTCTGTCTGCTTTGTCCCATCTTAGCGAGTGCCAACACAAACTTTTTAAGAAGAAGAAAGTTGAAAATTGGTCCTCACTCTGTCTGTTATCGCAGTCTGCTAGTTGACTAGTGCTCACTGAAGATTTTTTGCTAACCCTGCCCTCTAGCCCGTCCCTTCTAGAGTCGCCTCCCAACTCAGTCTGTTAAACTGCTTAAGCAAGCAGTTATATCAACTCCTCTCAATAATTTTATATACTAGTGCTGCCGGCTAACGCTGCTTGTAAAAGTTTCTTGCCAAACCAGCCTGCTAAGTCTGCCTGCTGGCTAACTTATGGCCTCTGATGCTGCACTGGTCCGCTTATCTTAGCTAGCAAGCATCTTTGCTGGCTGTACACAGTCATTTCTCCTGGTGGCCTTGAAAAAAGGTTAAAAGGGTCTGGATGGAGCACGTCCCGGTTTTATTGATTAAACCTCCCGGCGTTGTGCTGTGATGCCAAAACTCCCCAATGGAGCTCATTTTGGCAGGTCAAGCAACTTCACCTGCAGGTATTTTGCTTCTTCGTCCTCGCAGCCGAGCCCTTCTCTGAGCTCTGCATTTCCCTGTCGTGCGTTCACTCCGACTGCTCGATCTCTCCATGGCTGTGAGGTGGGATTACTGCAAACTGCAGACCTGCATATATTTGGGGACAAAGCTTTACTTGTATACGGCGGAGTTTCATGTGCAGGGTAAGTCATGGTTTACGTATCGTAGCCTGTTGTTCAAGGTCCTTTACGGTGTTGGGAGGACTTGCATGGATATGGGTGACCCTGAAGATACTGAGGACCATGATTTGTGAGCCTGAGTGAAGAACTGATCATATGACCTCCCTGGTTCCCAAAATAAGGAGCCTTACCTTTCAGCTTTATGACCGTCAGTAAACCTCTGTTTGGCCGCAACTTTTAGAAGTTCTGTAAACATGATTGATACTATGCTGTCTGTATATTGGGTGGGCTTAAGAGTTATTGGCTCCCCTGACTGGAAACGCAAAAAACGTACTACAAAAAAAAAAAAAGTACATTGCAGAATTAAACACAAAATGCCAACGTGCTGAATGCTGCACATTATCAATGCTCCAGTGCAACCAAAAAATGTATTCCAAGTTAAAATCTATTTCTTCTAAATCAAAGTGACAGAATTAATGGCACCCCTGGTTTAGCACGTGATGCAACCACATCTGGAAAGGATAACCGCTTGAATCTTTTCTGTTACTGTTTGAAGTGGTTTAAGCGTGCATTTGGGGCGATTTTGGACCGTTCCACTGCGCAGATCATTCGAGATCAGTCATGTTCTTGGCTTCACGGTCAACAATCCTCTTCAGGTCAGGCCACTGGTTTTGGTCGGAATGAGGTCTGCTGACTGAGAGAGCCACTGCAGAACAGTTTTTTTATTATTTTTTTTTAAAAAATACTAGATGTATTTTGAGGTTTGCTTCTTTTGGTCATTGTCTGAAGGTTGAGAATTAGATGTGGTTGAAAATTCCAGCAAGACAGAGGCAGTCAGATTATTGGTGAAAATTATCTGAAGCTTGAGGGACTCAATTATGCTGTTGATTTGAACTAGTGACCCTGCACTAATTGAACTTAAACCACCCCAAAACATCACTGACCCCCCACCATATTTCACCATGGGTATGAAGTGCCTATCCTTGTGTATGTCTCCACTGAGACAACAAGCATTCCAATGCTGCACCTAACCAAAGCCTTCGATTTTTAGCCTCATCTGACCGCAGTCGACCAAAACCATCCAATCGCACAGTGTCCTCTGAAATCTCCCAGTGACAAAACATAAAACCAGGTCTTTATCTAATGCTGCATTCATTGTTGAGATCATTGCAAAACAAAGTGTATCTCTAGATATTATAACTGAATTAATCGTTGTGATACCTTGGGTTCTGTATGTGAAAATAATAACCTCCTTGGGTACATGATTTCACATAGATCAGCCAGACCATTATGACCACCTGCCTGATGTTATGCAGGTCCTCTTTTCACTGCCAAGACTGCCCTGACCCATTGAGGCATGGACTCCCCTGGACCGGTGGGATCTGGATCCAAAACAGCAGCAGATCCTTTAAGTCCTGTAAGTTGCGAGGTGAGGCCTCCATATATCGGACTAGCTTGTCCAGCGCTTCCCACGGATGCTCGATTGGATTGAGAGATGGGGGATTAGAAAGCCAAGTCAACATCTTGAACTTATTTTTGTGGTCCTCAAACCATTCCTGAACCATTTTTGCGGTGTGGCAGGGCACATTATCCTGCTGAAGGAGGCCACTGCGACTGGGGAATATCATTTCCATGAAGAGGTGCGTTTGGTCTGCAACAGTGTTTCGTTTGGTGCTCCGTATCAAAGTAACATCTACACGAATGGCAAGACTCAGGGTTTCCCAGCTGAAAAGTTCCCAAGACATCACATGGCCCCTGCTGGCCTTCTTTCTTTCTTCTTCTCATGCAACCTGGTGTCATGTTTTCCCCAGGTAAGTGATGCTCACACACCCAGGCATCTGCATAATGTAAAACAAAACATGATTCATGAGACCAGACCACCTTCTGCCTTTACCTTGTGGTCCAGTTCTGACGCTCACATGCCCATTGTAGGCGGTTTTGGTGGTGGACAGGCGTCGGCATGGGGACCCTGACCAGACTGCGGCTACTAGGCCTCATGCCCAACAAACTGCAATATACTGCGTGTTCTGACCCCGTTCTATCAGAACCAGAAGGTTTTCTGCAATTTGAGCCACAGTGGCTCTTTTGTTGGTTCGGACCGCAGCAGCCAGCCTTTGCTCTCCGCGCGCATCAGTGAGCCTTGAGCACTTATGACCCTGTTTGCTACTTCACTAGTTTTCTCTCCTTGAACGACTTTTGGTTGGTATTGACCACTGCAAACCAGAAACCCTCCGCAAGAGCTGCAGTTTTCCAGATGCTTTGACCTGGTCTTATAGTCATCACAATTTGACCCTTGTCAAAGTCATTAACATCTTTAGTCCTGCCAATTTTTCCTGCTTCTAACACAGACTTTGAGGACAGAATGTTCATTGCTGCCCTCTGTATCCCACTCGTTTCCAAGTGCCATTGTAATGACGTAATCAGCATTATTCTCTTCACCCGTCGGTGGTCATAATGCTATGGCTGATCGGTGTATCTTCCAGCAGCATGGCTAAGCCAGGGACCTGTCAGTGAGAGAACTCGGATGTCCTTACTAACCTCAGTATTGGAGATGTGGGCTGGAGCTCTTTTTCAATGGCTGCTTTCGGACCCATCGATCCAGGGGAGTTTTCATTTTTGCTCTTTTGTGCTGGGGATCACGGTGTATCCTTTTTCAAGTCTGTGTTTTTAATGAATAATTAATTGTTTCTTGTTGGTACCCCCCCCCCCCCCCCCCCCCAGTAATTTGAGTGATGTTTTCAGACTGTATCAGGCCTCGTTCTGACTCCTACCTCAGAATGACTAAACATAACAAAACCCTTGTTTCCTTGTCCTTTTTCTTGTGTAAGTAAAGCACATTTCTTTCTCTTTCATGAGGGTGACAGTTTGCCGGACTGAAAAAAGGTTTGCTTATCGGCAGAAGTGTCATTCTAGGCGGCATACCAATTCAGAACGATAATAATTTGGGAGTAAAAATTGGATTTACTTGGTATCAGGCGCTTTTACCCAAGTCACTAAAGGTGAATTCTCATAAACTCTTCATTATGTATAGCAACAAACATCAAGTCTATTTCACTTGGCAAGCATAGGCAAATTATTATCATAGCTTGAGGAGCTGAAGTTGCATGATCACAAGAGAGGAGCTTGTCTTTAGAATCAGTAGGACTCACTTTTTGGGGAATGGTGACTGCTCCGTTTGAAAAACCGATCATTCCAGAAGTAAGGTAGTGAAGTGTGCCGGCTGTCAGATGTGCCACGCACTGTTGACTTGCACTGCGTCTCCTTAATGTGGTCGTTAAGACCAGGATATACCTGTGGGGATGATGCCTTTATAAAGCCAGGCCTGGCCCTGCCCTCTCTGCAGAGACCTCCCCTCTCCACTCATTTATTGAGCCCTGTTCAGGGTGAGCCATTAAAATTGTTAGAATCTCATCCATTGTCCCTGGGTGCTCATTAGCAGACTGCAGTCTTGTAGAAGCAACGGGGCGATTCTTTAGTGAAGACTGAGCACAATGTGACAGCGGAGTGAGGGGCTTCACCATTTAGCCTGAGAGGGCGGGACTTCATTTTGTGACTCATGGTGGGTGGAGCTTCACATTGTAAGTGAAAATGGGCGGGGTTTACTGAGTGAACAGAGAGGGGAGGGTCTCTCCTGACTCAAAATGAGCGGAAATTCACATTATTACTGAAAATGTGAGGGGCTTCACATATTGAAGCAAAATACGTGGGGCTCCACTGAGTTAACAGAGAAAGGCGGCTCATTACCTTGTGACTCAAAATTGGAGGGCCTGTAGCTCAGTGTTTGATGGGTTTAACTTTGTGGCTCAAAGTGGGCAGGGATTTGTGTCAAAACTCAAAATTTGATGGGCTTAACTTTGTGGCTCAAAGTGGGCAGGGCTTCACTTTATGACTCAAAATAGGCGAGGCTTCACTGATTGATCTGAGCAAAGCTGGGCCTCATTTTTTGATCCAGGAATGAGGGGATTTAGCGTGTGGCCCTAATTGGGTGTGGCCTCACAGCTTAACTCCAAAACAGAGAGGCGTGACTTCAATGAATAAATATTTCAGTAGCTGGAAATGAATCGGTCTTGCCAAATGTTGTGGGAAAAGGGTAAAAAATTTTTCACAGCTCAAAAAAAAAGGCTCAAAATTATGACAGACTTTAAGTGCTTTTAAAATGAGGCATCAGTATTGTTTTAATGCTCCGGGAGATGCCCTGCCCTGCTGTTGGATTCTGAAAGTAGATGTCTGCTCACTTGCTCAGTGTTGCCTTGTTATTAAATATTTCTCTCCTGCTCGAAGGTTGAGAACTAGACTGATGGGAGTTCCTTAGGTGTCAGCCTAAATTTATTTTTTATTTTTAACCCTTGGAGCGCTTTGGGCAACTATAGGAGCCCAATGAGGTAAGATATCAAAATCAGATGCTATTAAAAACCTATCATGTGGCAACTTGTTCAAAAGAGCTCCCGGGGAGCTCTTTTAATCAAGTTGCCACATGATAGGTTTTCAACAGCTCAGGATAATTTCATTTTTAATTTTGTGAAAATCTATTCAGCGCTCTAAGGGTTAAACCTCGTGGGACGCTGCACCCTCGGTGACTTGGCAGGGCTAATATCCGTACATGTCCCTCATTCATCTGTGTGATTCTGCGGGACTGACTGAAACCCTTCAGGTGAAGCTCTCTGCTCGATGACGAGTTGGCAGTGTCCCCTGCCTTAGAGGCCAGGATACTGCTTTCAGTTACGACTCTCAGCACCCGTCATAAGAACTCTGTTTAGGAGTCAAATCCTCACTGTTGTAATAATATATCCAGTTTATTATGTGCCTGTCATTGAATAAACTCGGCGCTATACGAGTGTATTAAAAAAAAGGGGGAATTAATGGCTGAAATAAAACATCACAGCTAGTGAATGGTGTTTTCAATAAAACGCTCTCCTGAAGAGATTAGCTGTGCGCCCAGGCAGTGATGCTGGATGGAGTGCAGTGGCTACGCCCTTGTGTGCCTGAACGAGCTCAGAATGGAAATGACCTTAATGCACCTGCGAACGGAAAGCTGGAATTCGCAGGAGTCGTACGGAATTACGTTTGCGTTCATGTGTACTGATGGACGCCCTTAGCAGAGCCACAACTACTGGGTCTACTCCTCGATGGAGCCTCCTCTGCAGAAAGCTATTCCTTCCTCTCGAAGGCTCTGGGAATCAGTTGCTTGCGTGATTTATAGCATTCATTTTGTTGAATTTATTTATTTGTGTTTTGTTTTTTAGCCAAGATGTATTTGTTCTGAGTTGCTGAATCGGCAGATGTTTATTATCAATTTTACTGCTGGATACTGCAGCCATTCTGGCATTGTGCCCTACCTGAGGATCCAGCACAATGGCCTGTGATTTTGCATTTGTGCGCGTGCTCGCGCAAATTAGGGTCATGCAAATCTGAAAATATACGTTTTCTGGCTTCTGCATTTGGCTGTCATTAAGGCTGAGTGGAAGGTTGCCCAAAGTCAGGTGTGCTGGCGTTTTTGTGAAATTAGATTTGAGTGAGGTGTCCTTGGAAACCATGGGTTGTTCCTGTGGCATGATGGGATGGAGAAGGGCGTGTATATGAGCAGCAGATCTGAGGGATTGTCGGCATTTTACACTCTGCAGTGGATAAAGTAATTAAAAGATGGAAGGAATTCGGTTGAACCTTGGTGCATAAATGGTGCATAAAACTGCATCTGAATTAGGGTGATCTATGGTGCCGGCTTCACGATCTTATGAATCCTCAGGCGACTGTCATGGATTTCAGGTCGTGGGCTCAAATACTTTGTAAATCCTTTCAGCCAGCACCATTTGCTTTATGCTGAAATTATGCACTTTGAAGTTTTACTTCGCAAAGTCGTGCATGAACACTGTCCGAAAGTGGTGCTGACTGTGGTCTTGGTATCATTTGAGGTGCCGAATCGCACAGCGGAAGTGTTTTCTGTGGTTCGTTGAGTTGACATTTCGAGTGTTTTTTTTCGTTTTTTGAAAAAACTGCTGCCGTTTTCTCCGGACCAAAGATGACAAGGACAACCCGAGCTGTTATCAGTGTCAGGTCCAAAAGCCAGCGTGTGCCGGGGTATGGGGGTGTGTGAGTGCACATGAAATCAGTGACTTGCACATTTGAGAGGGGCCCCTTCATACAGAAAGGTGCCGTATGCTGCCACCTGGATGCTGTCTTTTCCGGACATCGCTGCCACTTCCTTGCAAAACTGCGCCAGGCTGCCTGGATTAGAAGTGCGGAGCTGCATAAGCAGAGATGGCAGCTGATAGACTGGCTTGCGTACAGTGCTGGTCGGTCTCGGAGTGAGAATATGTGGCCCATTGAGCAAAATATGGCACCCAAGTCCCAATACAACTGCACAGCTGAAGATATTATGTAGGCCTATAGAAAAATGAGGCCTGCTAGACTGGAGCAGCTGGTGCGGCACAGCAGTAAGCAGCCCGATGTGCCAACTTTCTTGGACTCCTTTGCAGGCATCACACTGTACATTTTCAATAATCCCTTTTCCACAGCCTGTTGTAGGTATCAGATTTTAAACAAGTGTGTCTCTTTAATTGAACTCACAGCTTTAATCATCAAATGTTGTATTGTTTTAAATACAGTATAGGGTGGTTAAACTTGTGAAATTGGTCTTTTTAGATTTTACCTGCATTTTCCATGTTGGCAACATTTTTGGAATTGGGGAGATACTTCTGGAAGGCCAGAGCTGTGAAATGAGATTTGTCTCAATGTCCCCCCCCTCCTCCATTAGCTGTTGCGTTTGTTGGAGGTTATTGAGCTTTTGGCATGAATGCATCTGACTGGGATGGAAAGGACTGGAGTGCATTTACTTAATTCATTGTCCATTGTGGGTATTGTGTTCATTGATCATGTTTGGAATGATGAATCATGGCAAAATAATAGGCTCAATTTGTTGTTTGGGTGGCTCCCGTTTTAATGTGTTGGTACTTTTAATTTATTAGACTAATAAAACAATGTAGCCTAATTGGCTTAATCAGTCATCTTAACGGGATAAGGCAACAAATGATTTATCAATCTATCATGGTTTTTGGGAGGTGAGCGCGTGAGGAGGCTTCTTCATGGTCTGGTGATGAAACGCTTGAAAAGGGGACGTTGATGAGTGTGTTTTGGGTCGACAGAGTCCCCCTCACTGCCCTCCCAAAATTAGAGGGAGCGATAGTTGGGATGCCTCCATCGCTGAGGGGCGTGAGCAGAAATGGGAGCTGCAGCGTGGAGGCCGGACCGCCCCACTCGAGGCCTGAATAACACCTGAGAGCCTGATGTTTCAAGAGGCGCTGTCGTGGCCAAGCATGCGTGGTAAACTTGAATGAAATCATCCAATATTTTTCAAGTTTTTTTTTTCCACTGGTGGAATCTGTAGTCCAGCATTATATTGTGGTTAATCATAGCTGTTAATCATAGATTTACTTCCGAGCAGGACTCAGTTTAGCTGTAGTTATGTATTTATCCATTTTTTTTTTAAATACTCATCTTGCTTCCGAGAATTTTTTTTGTGTGTTGATATGTTTGGCTGTGGATTCTGGAAAGAAACAAACCCTTGTGGAATCTCTACTGATTTCACTGTCCATAATTTTGATTTGCGTGCAGTATTTAACAAAATAATCAAAAGGGAAGCCAAAACACAAGCTATAGCTTCCAGGGAAGCAGAGTTCGACTGGGCAACAGTTGGTCAACTTTCCATAGTATTGGGGAACTTACAGAAGCCATCAGGTTAGCAAACAAGTTGTTTAGCTGTTATAAGGACCAAATCCAAGCCTGTGTCGGCCATCTTGAGTCGGATCGGACTGAAGTGCAATACCAACCTTGTCCTTGATGGAATTATGCTGCATGTGAAGATTTGTCAAAATGAGTTTATTTCTTGACGCCAGAGTCTTGACGTTGAAACGTTCACAGATGAGGGACGACGCCATACGCCGGATGGTTAAGTATGTGATGAACGTAACTGAACGGTAGTCCAACTGAGTTTAAAAAATGATGAGTACTCCAAGGCGTGATATTCTTGGCTATAATGCAAGAGATAAGTCACACACTAAAGGCAAGATGGTGGACAGCTCGGCAATCTTTTTGATAACGATGAGCACCCACTATGCATCCCCGCCCATGAAGGCCCTCCTGTGTGGCCTTCTTCCGCCTGATGAGGTTCGGGAGGGGCCAGTTTGGCGTATGGACCGCTGTCGGGACACTTGTTGGTCTCGGCGGCTTTTTATTGGTTTACTTGACTTCTAAAGGAAGCTTCCTCTTCCATGTCCATTTGTCCTTTCTGCTTGTGACAACACATCTGCTCTTTCGCCAGGACGCCCCCTCCCCCGTTAGCGGTGATTTGATGTCATGATGATGAATCTGTTACCTAAAGTCAGTTACCTTGGCCTGAGTCGCAGCTGCCCCCGTTTATTGAGCTCCAAAGCTCTTTCTTGCTGGAGGTTTTTCCACTGCTGAGGGGCTTCGGCCCCCCATCCCTTTCAGCCCAAACTCATATACCTCTCCGGGCTGCTTCATTGCTGGAGGGCGGTTTTGCATGAACGCCATTGGAGATGGATTATCGACCGCAAACGCCTTTCATTAAGCACGTTTTACATTTCCTGGGCTCCTCGCTTGTACGCTTGGCTTCCAATCCGTGCACGTTTATTAGCCATTCGATGCCACGAGCCGGGCGGTCGATTCATTGTGATTTGTGCCCGAACCGTAATTAAAAAGAGGCGAGGATTGGTTTTTTCGGTGTGCTGCGGCGGGACCTGGGAGGACGTGCGTGTAAATATGTTTGTGTATCTCCCCTCCCGCCGGGCAGCAGGAGTCCTGATGAAGTGTGTGCGCTGGCGGCGGCTCTGTGTTTAAAGCTGTATTCCCCGGCCGCGGGGGGACCTGATGCAGCACGCCGGGTAATTGCGCTAGGGAGAATGAGCCTCGAGCGACCGAGCGCCTGAGACCTCGTGTGGGATCAGAGCAGCGGAGCTCAGGTGTGGCGGGGGGAGGGAGATTAAGCTCCCCTCCCCCCCGCCCCTCCCGTATGAGAAGCTGCTCAAAGGCCACAGCGCCGCCTCCCGGGAGAGCTTCACTCTTCAAATGGTAGGACAGGCGGGGGAGAGGGGAGGGGCTACATAAGGCTGTCTGTCATCGATTGTCTGCAGCCCTTTCTACCTTCCCAGAGTGATCGTTTTCAGTGTTGTCAGTCTTTTCCACTGCTGCCTGCTCTTATCCACTGCTGCCTGATCTTGTCCACTGCTGACTGCTCTTATCCACTGCTGCCTGATCTTGTCCACTGCTGCCTGATCTTATCCACTGCTGCCTGATCTTACCCACTGCTGCCTGCTCTTATCCACTGCTGCCTGATCTTATCCACTGCTGCCTGATCTTATCCACAGCTGCCTGCTCTTATCCACTGCCGCCTGCTCTTATCCACTGCTGCCTGCTCTTATCCACAGCTGCCTGCTCTTATCCACAGCTGCCTGATCTTACCCACTGCTGCCTGCTCTTATCGACTGCTGCCTGATCTTACCCTCTGCTGCCTGCTCTTATCCACTGCTGCCTGATCTTATCCACTGCTGCCTGATCTTACCCACTGCTGCCTGATCTTACCCACTGCTGCCTGCTCTTACCCACTGCTGCCTGCTCTTATACACTGCTGCCTGCTCTTATACACTGCTGCCTGCTCTTATACACTGCTGCCTGCTCTTATACACTGCTGCCTGGTCTTATACACTGCTGCCTGCTCTTATACACTGCTGCCTGGTCTTATCCTCCTCTGTCCTGTGCTCTCCTCCTCCTCTCTGTGCTCCCGTCTGCTTTTTCATTCACTGCTCTTCAATTCTCACTTGAGCGGATTTCAAAGCAAACTGGTGGGCGCTGATCAGCTGACTGACACCATGAAATCCCCATCTTCTCAAACAGAGTGAATCAAATAACTTTTATACTTGGTGTAAAATGAGTTCCTGTCCGTTCGAACTTTGATGTTACCGAGTGAAATAAAACAAGGTTTGGATCTTCTTTCTTGCTTTTTTTTATTTTTATTTTTTGTTTAATCCGGGTAAATTGCTTTGCAGGCATCCCATAATGCACCAAGCTGGATTTAACCTCAGCAGTTAATTTTAATTAGCTGCCTCAAAGTTAGGCTTTCTTGTGTGCAAGTTTCCTATTCGACCACTGCCTTGTCCTCTAATTGGCCGGTTCTGTCAGGCAGTTAGCTTGTAATGACAGTGGGTCACTAATTGCACAGTTTACAGAAATGCCACCTTAGTCAGGCAAGGTGTAGAACACATTTCAGTAAAACCATCATTGTACGGAAAAACGTATTTTGAATCGAAAGCTCTTTTCAGTTCTGAACGCCAACAAGTTTGCGCACTTCTGTGCTACGGCAGCAGACGGGCTCCCTGTAATTGCACAGGCTGCAGAAGGATTCTTCAGCCCGAAAACTGTGCCCACTCCCATTTCAAAAGATCTTAAGGAAGAGTTTCAGTGGTGCACACGTCCCACAGATGAATTTGCCAGTAGCACAGAATGTGAGCTGTTTTGCTGTAAACAGAGCAATGACTCATCTCAAAGATGTTCAGAATGTACTTGTTCGCTTGATGAAGTGATATGCAACGTAAACGTGGGCTGGTCATTATATTAGCTTTTTCAGGAGCTTTCTGAGGATGAAGAGTCCATGTAGGACACTTGTTAGGCCCTTTTGCTTTTGGTTTTTTATTTTGGTGCCTTGTTTTCTCTTGCACTACCCTCGTAGGGGTGCTTATTTGGTTTTTTTTTTTTTTGCTGAACCCTCATTTGAATTCTTAATTCTCTTTTAATTTTCATGGTTACCTGCTGTGTAGCACTCCTACTGGACTCGGGTAGGTCTGTGCCATCTATGTTTATTGTTGAACCCTCATTGGGTATTTGGAAGATGATAATGTTTATGGCTTAGGGGCCTTTACTTGATGTTGCCCTTGAAGGGCCCCTTTCTTCCATATTGAAGGGCCCTGACAGCCCCATTGTTTGGACAGTGTAAATCTCCACGGAGATGGTAAGGGGTGAGGTTTGTGGTCCGCTGGCAGGATTTGGTTGAGTCAGATGGTAGTGATGACCGATGCGCTGCAGCCAGTGTCCCACAGCGAGGAAATGCCTGAAGGGAACCTAGCAAAGAGGGCCTCGGTAATTAAGGCCTGTAATGGAAGCAATCCTGCACCACTTTCCTCTAATTAAACCATAACCCTCTCCTTTACGCTCGCTCTTACTTTTCCAAACGGTGCACTTTTTTTATTTTTTTTATTTGACACTCATTAATTTATCCTGCAGAAGCAATTAACGACCATGACAAAATGGCTTGTCTGTGCCTCTCCCTTCCGGGATTGCACTTAATTCTAAACTCGCCACTTTGTCCTCACCTCTTATGTGCACTTAATCGTCCTTTTTTTCAAAAGATGTACTAATTTGTGTCTAACGACCAATATGAGGTGAAATAAACCTTTTTATCACTCAGAAAATCTCCTTTCGCGATCCGGCTCCGCAAGTATCTCAGAGTAGGAAGCTCAGCCGGCTGCTGGGTAACGGCAGAACCTTCCAGAACTGTCTGGCAGATCCACTCACCCACTCCTTTCCCACGCCGCCCTATCAGGGAGGAGAGAAAAAGCCTTTCAGTGCCTCTGCAGGTTTGGCAGCTGCCTCCGAGCGAAGTGACAGGCGGTCTTTAGCGGCTGCCCCAGGGGGTCTGGTGCTCTTAGAGCGGAGAGTTAAAAACCCTACCGTCAGGTGAACGGTCTCCTTTCCCGTCTCTTCGACGCGATCTTATGACCTTACTGCGCGAGAGTGCGCTCCTCCAAGGATTTCAACGCTTCGTGCCCAGGCTGATTGGCTGAGCCAATCGAGCCACAAACTGGAAATGCAAACCCCTCTCGCAGGCCAGGCTTGGCCTATTTAAATAAATATACTGCATTTTTTACACGGTGTTACACTCTGCCTCTATCCGGGAGCATTTGTTTGATCCACATCGGCCTGGTCAAACCTCTTATGAATGAACTTACCTGAGTCCCTCGAAGGTTAACTCACTCACTCAACGATTTATTTTCCTCTAGTTTGCCCATGGAACCGTGAGTGAATGTAAAACAGAATGTCTGTCTGAGCAGAGCCATTTTCGTAGCTGTAAGGAAGGCTGACCTTTTTATATTTCAGCTGGTGGTCTCCTCCTTTTAACCAGCTAGTTATATTAGTCAAGCCTCTTTCTGGTCTCATCCTTTCTTGTAAAGGGTTTGTAATTAACCAGGAGAGAAATAAACATGACATTACCTGGAAGGCAGCCCTCATATTTCATGTACCTCTGTCTTTCTTCAAAGTTAAACCTCTCTTGGTCGAGGACTCTAACCAACTTATGGGCACCTGGTCTGTTCTTTTAATCCTTTGTGGGCCATAACGGGCTGCCCATCAAACACGGGTGGGAAGCCTCGGTTGAGATCAAGCCTCATGCTTTGGTTAGCCCGTATGTCAATGCGTTCGCACGTACAAACGCGCCATCATACGCTCAAGTGCAAGTGTGTGCAAAGGTGCACAAATTCACAAACTCGCTTTATTACATCTTCGCGAACTTGCGTACGCGATTGACACGTACGCAAGCAAGTGCTCGTACTCGCGCACACCAGCGCTCATGCACGCACGTACGGAAGTGCACATGCACGCATAATAATGCAGTTGCACGCTGCTGCTCATGCACGCACGCATGCACGTTGCACGCGTGTCGGTACACATGGGTGGAAGGGCAGCTCAGTGGTCGGTTGCAGGACTGTTAACAGAATAGCTGATGTCTCGTTCCCCCAGTGGGACTCGGGATTCTCACTTGATCTTTATGGATGAAGGTGGGAAGAACTGTGCTGCTGGGCCCTTGATCAAGGCCCTTAAAGCTAAAATTGCTTCAGGGGCTTTACTCCTGTTCTCTCAATCCCTCCTCTCTCGTTGCTGTTCTGCCATTTCTCCTTGGGCGTCTTTAGGAAAGAGAAATGTGTTCTCAGTCCAACTTCCTTGGGTAAATAAAATAAAAAATACATGCTCTCATGTGTCAGAAGCTTGTACTTGCATACGCATACATGTGCACGTGTACACACCCACACACCCACACACACACACACACACTGTGATGACCGATGAAGAGAAAGTGATTCATCATCACAGACCTGGCCCAGTATTATCATCCATCTGTAATTGGCTGGTTTTACACATGGCTGATTGGCTGCCTGGCCTGACATGAGCAGGAGGGAAAGCGTGGAGAGAGGGACCTGAGGCTAATGAGCCTCCGGTTTTGCTCCCCTTCAGATGCTTTAAGACTCACTGCTTTGGATGGGTGTTTTGTGTGCAAGTGTGTGCATGTGCCTGCTGCGTGTTTTGGAGAACTTGTCATCGGAAATGCACAAGTTTGGTAGTGAAGCCACTGTCCTTACATTACATTGCAATACATTCACAGGCATTTAGCCAGTTTCTGTAATCTGGAGAGACCTATAATGCATTGCTCTTCAGTAGTTAGAAAAGTGCTGTAAACCACAGAGAAATGTGGAGTTCCAGATGCTGGAAGTGACCATGTATAGAGGACTCGGATCCTGCGGCATAACATATCGACCAGAAGCATCGACTCTGGCCCAAAATCTGCTCCTACTCTGCCAAGTTATATGACACGTGCCCTTTGGATAGAAATTTATTGAGCGTGTCCTGTCTGCAGCCTTCAAGGATGGGCTGATCTTTAATGCTGTTTGGACGGTGGTGAGAGTTCAAGTTCTCAGTGTTGTCGTTATGGTGAGACGGTGCGCAGAATCCGCTCTGTTTTTCAGCCAAGGAGACCGTCTCAGGCCTCGACCTTCCGCTTTTATAAACACTCGCCCCATTTTGAAAGCCTTATGAGGTGATAAGTCATCATGGCCGATCAATGTGTGGCTGTGTGATGAGTCTCGTGCTCACGTGGTAAATCTGTGGTGAACTTGCTGCAGGCGGTTTTGGGAGGGGGGCAGGAGGAGGGTGTAGGGGTGGGTTCTTCTGAGAGCTGAATTGTCCCAGCATGTCCTGCAGTGCGGTGAGCATCTCTACATTGTGCTGTCAACTCCTCAAATCTCCTCTAGACCACAGCCACGGGCCCTATCAGCATTCTGTGTGATTCCTGGAACTTTCCGGAAGTTTCCTCTCTGGCGTCCTAACTTTTAAAGCTTAATAAATTTCTGGCAAGGTCACTCGCTAACAGCATTCGGTGCCAGACAGCTGTGATCTGCTCAGTGACGGCAGCTACCTGGCTGCTGATTCCTGGGATAGAGCAGGGATGTACGGGTGAGATATTATAGCCTCCTTGTTGCCAAAATGCGTGTTGAGACTGCGTGTTCGGATCGAGTCACGTGCTGTATTCGGAAAACACCTATTAAAAAAAGCAAAACTGCAATCTTGCCCCCTTGGGTGCACTCGGAAAATTTTGCCAAGTGTTCTCACCCCAGGCATTTTAGCAGGTTGGAATGTAGGGCCTGCGTGTTTTGTTTGCCGTTTGGGACAGCGGCCTGCGGTTTTTTCGTGTGTCTCTGGGTGTTCATTACGCTGAATACTGTAACTGACACCTCTGATGTCGTTATTCTCGCTGAAGAAGCCAGAGTTTGACAGTTTCCCTCCAGCTCCCAGCATGTTTCCTTGCTCCCGACTTGCTGCTGTTCAGATGACGACTTCTGTTATGGGCGTTCAGATAAGGGCTGGGGAACCGTCTTACCGGATTCAGTCTCTGCTGCTGTCAGGCCGATACAGCATCTTCCTTTTTGTCCGTCATCACCAAAAGTTCACTCCATATTCCAAGGGGCCTCGTGTAGGAACACAGCTGCGGCTGGTCTGCACAAACGCGCGCATGTTCTTATTCAGCCTGTGCAACGGAATTCACACTGACCAATGGTCATCGTGGATTGTTGCCTCCATTGCTCAAAATTGGGCGCACTGTGGTTCCATCAATTAGGGGGGGAGATGTGTCCTGTCCCAGCGTCCCATGGACGAGAGTTTGAACACACACCGAACAGTTCGCCAGTCCATTGCAGGACAAACACACCATTCATTCGCTCTCAGTGTTTATCGGCAGTGTGGAGCCCTCATTTGGCCTAAAATTGGTCATCGTACCCCCAGACGATGAGTCCGGGATACGATGGATCGGCGATTGTTTTGCCGCATCCGCCGCCGCGTCCATGGAGACGTCTTGCGAGCGCACTACAGGTCACAGTTCTTAATGGATTCATTTCATGTTTGGCGCGTGGGTCTTGCGTGTGGTAAGGTCACAAAGCAATCGATTTTGGGAGTGATTACTTTAGGGCGTCCAGGGATACAAGTGTTTTCCACTGTGACCCCCCCCCGTGCAGTTAAAACTTTACACTAATCCTGGAATTTGGAGTATCATAAAGTGAGGATATCTTAAACATTAAAAACATTAATAATCAAGTTTGTCTCTATAATTTTTCAGTTCAGATTTCAAATCGATGAGATATATTTTTATGTCCTTTAATCATGTTCAATAAATTGTCAACACTTTCAGTTTTGCTGCCAAATAACTTATTTTCCGCACTTTATATTGCAGGCTATTGTTTTGGCTTCATATTAGAAAGTGAGAATGAGAATAATTTAAGCAATTAGCATTTCCTTTTTTTTTTCCGACAGAGAAGGCAAACACATTCGCTGGTTGTGTCGAGTCAGCCAATCATTGTATAGTCTCCAGAGCGAAACAATCATGCTTTATTTTGTTTGCGTGTTGTGTCACTTTAACTTAATTTTGTTTGCTCTCAGTATTGACGCGTCCTTTGTTTTGTTAGTACGTAGGCAGTGGGGCTTTAGGCTGGTTTTTTATTAGCCCACTCATGTCTTCATGTGAATTAGAGCTGGTGTCATCTGCAGTGGTAATATTTATCTGCTCAGCCACTATGGAAGGCATCAGTCCTCCTCACCTGAGCCAACATGTAATTGGGTGCATAGTTTAGCTATTTATTTTCCGTCGATTATTTCATTAATCCTTCCATTTAATGAAGCGATTTAATCCTGGTTTTGTCAGTTCCACATTTCATTGATGTTAACTCCCTGGGTTTGGTGCTGTAGGGCACATTTATTCTTCTACTCCCACGTTAATGATTTAGGTAGCAGCACAGCGCTATCCGGTTAGCATTGGAGTGTGATCACTGTTCACGGTTTCCCTCTGGAGTCTATTGTGTGCGCTCGCACCTTTATCGGGATTGGCGACTATTCGCTTATTTCTCCTGGTGGCAGTTTCTGAGTGGGAGAGCGTTAGTCGTGCTGATTTTTCAGATGCACACATGGCAACCTTCCCGTCTTCTCTGATCACGACTGCATCATGGCTCTGGGACACCCTCAGCTCCTTGAGCTGAAAACCACGTCGCTCTTAACATGAGTGCTCTTTTAAAGAGATGCATGTTTACTTTGTCTAAACTACTGCAGTGGGGGATTTCCAAGTCAATACCTCCCTATAAAACAACTGGGCAATTTTTTTTTTATCTTCACTGCTTTTTTTACTCCTCGCCCCCTGAAGGTTAAGATGGGGGACCATTGTTTTAGGTCATGTCTGTCTATGCATCTGTTCTTGCATCCTTTTGTATCCATAACAATGAAACTACATGCAGCAGCCTTACTATTTTACATTGACTTTATGACCTCTACCAAAGCTTTATATCCATTACCTTATCTGACCTCTGACCTTTGAGTGATGACCAGCCATAGCTACTTTTTGTTTCTGTGGAAAATCTGACACCGTCGATGGTGTCCTTTAAAAATTGTATGTGTAGTTTCCCCTTATCCTCTAGTTGTACCTTTTGAATGTTTTGCTCACCTTTGACCTTGAACTTTGACCTTTTTGTGCAACTTTTGACTTCATTAAAAATCATCTGATTTTTGACGACGAAGTTAGATGAGTTTATGTCGTGGCCTGTTAGTCCGTCGGTCGTCGTCGTCGTCATCGTTAGTCGTCCGTAAACATCTCCTCCTCCGAAACCACTGGACCTATGAAGCTGAAACTTGACAGGTACCTTCCTACCCATGAGGACACCAAAGTTTGTTCAAGGCGTTCCGATCTGATTTCAAACATGGTGGCCATATTGCAAATCACATGATTGGCCATCTGAAAGCTATTTATGCGCACATTCAGCTGAAATTTGCTATGTCGCTAGTATGTGGCATGATGCATCACATATCATACGGCTTTTTCCGTGCTTAGAATTTGACCTTGCTTTGACCTTCAACTTTATACAACCCCTGTGAGTTACAGTGAAATCTTTCAAAATCATCTTCTCCGAAACTACTTGGCCAGTGAAGGTGAAACTTGACAGGTACCTTCCTGCCTATGAGGACACCAAGTTTTATTCAAGGGGTTTCGATTGGATTTCAAACATGGCCGCCATGGCGGCCATATTTAAAATCATATAACTGGCCATCTGAAACCTATTTATGCACATATTCAGCTGAAATTTGTCATGTAGGTAGTATGTGGCAACATACATTGCATGCCTATAAAAGGTTTTTCCGTATTCCGAATTTTGACCTTTGACCTTCAGCTTTAAACTTGCCCGAATAACGTAATTTTGTTGTAACCACAGCTGATTCAGGTGAGCTATAGGGCCTGTGGCCCTATTTTTAAATTTAGCATGTGAAAAACTACTAAGTTAATGTCAAGAATATTAGTGGAACTGTTAAATTTTACCTTTGGCCTCCACAGGATATTTATTGTGACCTTTGACTTGTCACCTTGACCTCTGCATTGTTTCCTGAGAATATCTACCGCACTGCTTGCAGCGGGCTTTCAAAATTCCCTTGTGCACCCCGACCATCTGTCAGGCAGGTGGGACTACTATTGGCGTTGGCCTGTGTCCATCTGTCCATGGGTTTGTGTTGCTCTGATCTTTGGTAGGGGACTAAAGCGAGCTCTGCCCGGCTACAGCCATGCCGAGTGAATGTTCAGGATGCACTTCATCTTATCAGTGTTATGTTGCTGGCTGGCCTGTACCACAGAAAATTCTCTGCTAGCGCAAGTCAGTAAAAGCATGATCGTAAACTGAACTAAGTTGCCATCCTGTGAAATATACTCCAAATTTTGATAAGGTTGTATTCAGCAGCCAAAGCGAAAAGAGACCGGACTCCATTTATCAGTTTCAGTTCACATACCTGCAGTCCACACTTGCAGAAAGAGAACAGTTAAGAGTCTCGGTTAGTTTACATCAATTGTGTATTGTGCCATAAAAAATAATGGGTGACTTTTCATTGGCCATGAATACCACTAATGTAAAAGCACCCCTCATATTAACTGTCAAAAAATCCTCCTTTTATATCAGGTTATATCATGCATGGTTCTCTGCCTCTGAAAATGCTTTTCCTTGGAAAATCGCTACTCAATTATCTTTCCCTGTGTCTGTGGCAGATGAGGCAGGCACTGCTGCTCTCCTTTGCTGAACACTCCTCTCCCTGTTCGCTGCAAATGCCACGATGACTTGAAAGCTCGGGGTCTAACATGGGAGCCAAACTTCCTGTTGCTCGAACAGTTGGCAACACGTCGTGTCCAGGCCTCGTTCTTCCCCGTGTTACAGCGGTCAGCGCTGCACAGGCAGGCTGTACGGGAATCCATCAATCAGGCTATTGGCTCCTGCTGCAGCAGTTCACTCCCAGCCAATACCCATTCCCTGGCATCCCATTCATCACATTCCAGTTTTCCAGCCTGCGCAGGAAATGAGGATTTATCCAGCAATGACCTGAATAAGCAGTGACTGTAGGTGGCTGTATGATGTGGCAGTTGGGTAAGGGTTCAGACCTACGGTGATATGCAAATTAAGAGTATTGAGCAGACATGCATTGCAAATCAGGTTTAAGATGTAAACGGGACGCAAAGCTTCACAGGGTACGGTTGAGGATATGGTGATGGTCCATATGGCGATAGGGGTGACTGTCCCTGTATGCCTTTTTCCCAATTGCTTCCTTTTGGGTTCATAGACCAATCAGCCACAACTTTAAGACTATGTGCCTAATAGTATTTTGTAGGTCCTCCTCGTATTGCCAAATTGTCTTTATCGATCTGACACTCACTTGCATTCCGGGACTTTGGTTTTATCCATTTGAATATTTCCCGGAGCGTCGCTCTCCCGCCACCAAATTTTCTTCCCACAGTGCATCTTAGTTCTGTCTCATCTCCAGGTAAACCGCGCTCAGGAATCTGACCGATGCACGTGATGTAACTGAAAACAGGGCACACTAGACCAGATTATTGCTCATAGGGTCAGTTCCGATGCTCAGGGGCCTGTTACATGAGCTTTAGACTGTTCACCAGGGTTAGAATGGACACTCTGACTGGTCTGCAGCTATGAAGCGCTACATACAGCCGGATGTGATGCGCTGTGTGTGTTGTGACACATTCTTTCCATTATTATCAGGACTTTCTGTGACTTGTGCCGCGGAAGCCCTTCTG
Source organism: Gymnothorax reevesii (assembly GCA_029721435.1). Taxonomy (NCBI): domain Eukaryota; kingdom Metazoa; phylum Chordata; class Actinopteri; order Anguilliformes; family Muraenidae; genus Gymnothorax; species Gymnothorax reevesii. Next base: position 80,826,272 of record CM056583.1, read on the forward strand.
TCAGTTGGGACTGGGCAGGAATAGCCTGATTTGGCGCAGGGTGCTCCACACTTTTGGCGAGTGTTGTTGACAAGAAATAAGGAACCACCGAACCACGCAACGATTTTAGTTCATGCTCTTGTGAAAGCTTTCAGTCGTCTCCATGGGAACATGCGACACAGTGTGGCTGCCGAGTCGCACTGCGGGACAAAATGTAATTGATTCTGCAGCATTAAAGAATTCGCCAGGTGCGGGACGTGAGAAGGCGGCATCGAGTGACGCTTTTTGCTGTCAAAAATATATCGTTTTTTTGTCAAGCAACACTCATCAGGCTAAGGCCCTTGGAGCCCTTGTACCTCGATGAGCTCAGGTGCCCAGCTCTCGATGGACCGTTCAGTCTGTCCCCCGTTAGACCGCTGTCAGTTGGTGCTCACCACTGCTGACTGGGAGCAGCCCAGCGGCCTTGCTGCCTCAGAGACCCTCCAGCACAGTCTATTCGCCCCTTATCAAAGTCTTCCTGGTCCCATCCCTTCCACATCCAATGCATCGACTACGAGAACCGATAGTTCACTTCCTGTCCAAGGTCTGCGTGGGGAGCTTGATGTGTGCAGTCTTTTCAAGATAATCCACATTATTTGTGTCATCATGGGTGGTTTTAATGTTTTGGCGCATTAGTGCGTGCAAATAATGCATATTTTGAATAAAAGAGGCTGAGAGCTGGGTGGCTGAGGCAAAGAGCCCAAGCTTTGAATCGGTGACTCCGAAGAGCTAACGACTCGAGCACTGCAGCCACTGTTGGTTTCAGGCGGTAGTCAGTGGGGCGTTAGAGGAAGTGGGTGTAGCGCGGCGGTCAGCAGTCAATACCCACACTCCCCCTCGTCCCCTGGTCAGCTGTGAGTCTCTCGCTCCTCCGCAGTCTATCGATTCTCCCTCTTTGTTTGGGAGTTTCTCTTCTTTTTAACACCAGGTGGCCATGGTACAGTCACTCAGTGTTGCGAAATGGAGAATGATGAATTGTGCTCAGCGGCGTGCTTAAACAAGGCCAGGGCCAACCCCGCCGAGCCGGCTGTATATCCTGCTGCTCAGAGCCGGGCGGAAGCCATGGCGATACGAGTCATAAACTCGCACGCCTCTCTGGACCTGAATAATTCTTTCAGAGCAGGTAGATGCACTTGGTGAGGGCTGGATTGGGGTTGCTCAGAATTGGACTCCGACACCCTAGGGGTGTTTGACCAGCAAGAGGAGTAGTGTAGAGAGTATCTGCTTAGCTTGTCTAGCTAAGCTTGTCCTCTGTCGCTGATCTGAACTGTGTTTCAAAGCTCCTAGTGTTTTCTTGTGGAAGATCATCTGCATGAATTACCGTGTACCAGGTGAATAAGTAGAAACCTTTGTGACAATTTCCTCTTTAGGAATCTGAAATGTTTCCTAGCACTGAAAAAGAACATCCTGTAACTGCATAAAAATGTATGATTAGATCAAAGCAATATGATAACACAGCGTATAATTTGCGGACCACATCAAAGCTGTGGTCACTGAATTACATTAGTATCTCGCACAGTGCGAGATGCATTTGAATTGAGCAGGCTTGTGTCATCTGTAAGCGCACAGCCAATGTCTAGTCATGGAAATACTCCTTTAACTTGTTACTTATTGTTTTTAGTGATTTATGTGTTATTTGATGCGTTATCACACCGTTTGCATGAGATTTCTTCATTTTTGTGTGAATACAGAATGTCCTTCTCAGGTACGTGGAAGCATTTCAAATTGTTTCATGGGAGCTTGTCGTGAAGGTGTTTATTTACTGGGTTCCTAGGATAATGAATCGTATATTACCATAAATTTCTCTGAAAGCAGGCGGTCTGAGTGAATATGAGTGTTGTCGGGGGACGGTCATGTTGGCTGCACTGAAGCTGAGTGATGTCACTGTTTGCAGCAACATCCCACCCAACACTTCTCTGGTGTTCCTCACTATTGCTGTTCTGTGTCAGGTGTGATTAATCCCCCCTCTCTCTCACAAATGCACTCCCACACATCTGCGCACAGACATAGTTTCATGCGCACACACACGCACCTGCAAGGAACCTAACTCATCTGCTCACAGTCACGCATCCATAGATACCCTTGCAAACTCACACGCACACTGACGCTTCTGCATACTCTCTTACGCTCACACATGCGCACCCAAAGTGTTAAACTGAATAAATGTGTTTATTAGCAGACACAGTACACCACCCCCCCCATCCTTCCCCTAAACACGCGCGCTTACATACTCACGCGTACACACACCCACACTCACTCGGTAGCCTGCACGCACACGTGCTTCGCTTTTGTTAACACTGGTCCACGCGCGAGCCTGTGGGGGCCCTAATGATATGCAGACATCGGGAGATGCGTGCACCGCAACTCCGCGCAGACTCGCGAAAAATGCTCGCAATCACAGCGAATGTACTTGTAAACAGCGAACATTTGTGAAAATCAAAAAAAATCATCTTTTCAGGCCCAGCCTATGCCAGCGCGCAAAGTCCAGGTGCAGTTTTAGATTGATTGGCCGACCAATTTAGGAGAAAACTGATTCAGACAAAATAATGGACGGACAGACAGATTTTTCCTGATTTTGTCGTATGATGCGTTTTCGTGTTCTTTGCAGAGTTTCGGTGGAGCGCTGTTTGGGAACGGTACAGCTCTTTTTGCCTGCAAGTGAGCTTGTTTATCACTTCGGCATTGGTGTGAAAGATTGCGCGATCATTTCACATTGTGTTAAACTGAATAAGTGTTGAGTTTATTAGCAGTTACAGTACACCCCCCCCCCCCCCCACCCCCCCAAACACTCACAAACAGTACTGCATACACACGCTAAAACGCATAACCACACACACACACACTGAGCCATCCATATGCATGGGCACTGGCTAAAAGAACATCATCCCCAAGGTTCTTCATTAAAGTTGCATAATACATATGAAATGCAGCCTGATGAAGGTCCCGCGTGGTTATGTATTATGAGCGGTATAATCAGCGCTCGCCGGAGTTGGCTGCAGCTGGAGCCGCGGGGGTAGCTGTAGCGTTGACGCTGACGGAGAGAGCTCCTCGGTATTGATGGGCTGCTTGTTAACAGCGTCTGAGGCGGCGGTCATTTACGGCGGCCCATCTGTCGTCCCGTCCTTGTCGGTAACGCGGCACGACGGTGGGATACATCCATCCCCTCCTCCTGTCACCAGCCGCTCACACCGATCTGACGAATAAGACTCGCCTGGGAGTAAAGCCTGAACTGCAGAGAATTTTTGATTGACTGTCCTGGACCCCCACGCCAGCCCTCTTTCAGATTAAAGGTCAGAGCTTGGCACCGACCCCCCCCCCCCCCCCCCCCCCTCACACGCACACACACACACACGCACGCGCAAACACTCCCCAGTGTGTGACAGTTGTCCATCTCTTCAGACGTAGCAGCTATCAATCACTTAGGGTGCCCCCCTTCTTTTCCAGAATATTCATCAAATATTTCACAAGCTGAATCTTGCCGAAGCCGCGAGTGTGAGGCTTTACTGCTTAGAACAATTTCCTGCTGCATGGAGTTGGAGGGCAGAAGCTGTTGGTTTGCTCGCGGTCGCAAACATCGCGAGTCTGACGAATCAGGAACGGTCGCATCCTTGGTCTGTTAGTACACGAGTGCAGAGATGCTGGGTCGCCAGGTTTTTCATTTGGCTGCAGCCCCAGTGCGTGTTACTGACAGGAGCCGATGTAAAGCTGATCCTATTAGCAGCTCTGGCAGCTTGTCTTCCCCCTCCATTTGTGTTTGTTTTTTAATCCTCAGCTGTGTCCTGAGTGATGCAAGCAGCTCTTCTGTCAGTACCTTCATCCTAAAGTCACATCCATCCACAGCTTTAGTATTCCTCCACCCTTTTCATCCTCCGTTCTTTCATCAACAGAGAGAGGCTGAGGGGGAGAAGGGGTGAAGGAGGAGGGGAGAGAGTGACTGACGGGGAGAGTGGGAATGAGCGCACATTGGGGGAGGTGGGCTTTGGGTTAGATTGGGGGCTCGTCCGGGAGTTTTATGCCGTTAGTGTCTCTCGTCTGGGAGGGAGGCTTAGCCCTGATGTGGGGGGTCGGGGAGAGAGTGGGGCGCCGGGGTCCTGTTTATAATTTATTTATTCCTCTTCTGTTATCGCAGCAACTACTCCTCCCGTACTAACATAACATAAAGGAGGGGAGCAGGGGGGTTGGGAAGAATGAGGTCTGTGAGCTCTGTGATTGGCTGTCCTGGTTGAGGTGGGGAGGGAAGGGAGGCTGTCAGGATTGTGATTGGCTACCTGGGTGGGGGCAGGAGTGATGGAGGCTGCCTGTGTCGCGGTTGGCTGCCGGGGCGAGCTTCGATTTGAGGACCAGACGCGAATCTGCATCGATTCGCCAGCCGTCGCCAAGACAGCGGAGATGCTGCGGACACCGATAGCTTTGTGTCGCTCTGACATCACCGAAAGGGGTGTGCGCTAATCAGCCCTGCTGAGGAGGGAGAGAGAGAAAGAGAGGGAGAGAGAGAGAGAGAGAAGGCAGGCAGGCAGGCTCTTTTGCCGGCGGTGCAGTACTAGTGTTTGTGTGTGTATGTGTGTGTATCCGCGTGCCTGCCTGAGTGTGTGTGGGGATTAAAACCCGCCTGGATGTAGCGGAGCAGCTCTGGCATTCCTCTCTGCCTCCCGCTGCTGCTGTGCCTGTTTCGTCCTGCCCATTTCTGACACCATGATTTTCTGCAACCACCTAGGTGAATACAAGAAGGACGAACTCCTGGAAGCTGCGCGGTGAGTAACGATTTCTATTCTCCCTCTGCTCCTCCCCCCCCCCCCCTCCTCTCCTCCCTCTCCTCTCCTCTCCTCCTCCTCTGCTCTGCTCTCCCCCCGTCCCTGTGCCGAGGCGCGCAGGTGCTGTGCTGTGCTGTGGTACCGGGGATCGACTGAAGCGGTGCTCTGTTCTCTGCTCTCTGCTCTGAGCGCGTTTGCCCTGCAGAGGATGCAGCTTACGGTCGCTCTCTCTGACTCAGGGAAAAGCCCAGCTGCCTTTCCTCCTCCTCTGGTGCGGATGTTGTGAATCTGCCATACCTTATAAAAGAGGAGACCCCATAGGCCCCAGTAGGGCCCCTTGTGGTGTCCTCATTTGTCTTTGCGCTGGGTCCCTCCCACAAATGGCTCTATGGCTTTTGCCATTCGAGAAACTCTTCGTAGTTGTTTGAGTCCTCCAGCATAGGTGTGAAGTGTGCAAGCTTCCATCTTGAATACAAGATGAAGAACATTGACCGAGATGTTCCTCTTTAAAATAGCAGGGGAACCTCTTGATTTTTCCTTTGTTTCATGTTCACGGTGTCGGCCCAATGATCAGTGGCTCAGGTGGCCTCTCTCTAAGTGTAACTTAAAAATCTCCACTGAGAACAGTTTTGGTTTCCTTTGATAAGGTTTTGCTTGTGTTGTTACTTTAGTACAGTGTTAGGATAACACTTACTCTAATTACAAAGAGTGGTAACAGTTTCTGGAGTCGATGTGATTGTATTGCTAATGAACAGAGTTCGCTTTCTGGTCGAGATGGCCTTGTATCATTTTGCTAATAAAGGAGTCGTGGTTTCTAAATAAAGCTTGCTTATATCATGTTGCTAATGAAGAACCTGTGGTTTGGTTTCTCTGTAGCACTCCATCATATTGTATGGCTTTGTAAGGCATACATTTATGGCTAATAAAGAGATTGATGTTTCTGGTTGAAGTTTAGATAGATTTCATAGCTAATAAGCCTCTGGAAACGGCACTGTTGATGTCCTCTTCTGGCAAACGGATTTTTGAAGCATAATTTTGAGATGTTGTCTTTGGATTGACGTTAGTCGGAAGTCTGTGCCATCTCCTATGCTTTCCCTGTGCAATGCAGTTAAGTGGAGTCCCACCAGATTTCTGGCTGGATCAAGGGGAAACTAAATTTTTTGGAGGAATGCAGTCAGAAGCTTGTTCATTTGTTTACCAGCTCTGGATTTGATGAAAAATCCCTAAATGTGACCAAGAGAGAGGCACTTGGATGTGGAGAAAGATGAGTTCACGTGAACTCCCGTTTATAAATGAAACGTTTCTCAGGACTTGAGGCTTGATGATTGGGCCTTATGTCTGACCACAGCCATCGTTCAGACGTGATAAAACTCAGTTGCTCACTCCAGCCTGACTTCATTCAGTGAGTGCTGGAGCCACCTTTTCCATGGACGAAGACTTTTCTATAGAAACCATTTATAAGGATTTGAAAGGTATTTTCATCATATCAAGTCAGTCTGGGCTAACGAGGGAACCGGCCAATAAGGCCCCTCAGGGCAGATGATACTACTGACCTGGCAGTTACAATTACAGCAGGTCCTGGTGTCAAGTCTGATGAACATGGATTGTGGGGCCCTTTAGATTCTCTACCTTTTTCATCCTGGAGGCACGACTCCAATCTAGACTCTACTTATGTTATCACCAGTCAAATGATGACAATAAACGTCCGTAATTGGTGACTTGGGTCGTGTTTTGTTATCATCGTGAGCCTGTTGATTAGTGACAAATGATGACTGGTGCCAAAATAACAAAAAAACGCCTTGAATCTCCTACATGCCTGTTTAAGGACAGCATGAGGAAGCAGGAGGAACGTCCAGTTTTCCCAGGGTCTTGTGTTACAGGTTTTGTAGTCGTACATTTCGCTTGAACCCCCCCCCAATCACCTGTATCTGTCCCAGTCTCCCACCGACGATATAGCGAGAGGGAATCTTCGGAAAAAACATCAGGAAGAGTGATGGGCTGGAGTCGCCGAGCCCAGCTCACTTTAATCTTACAGTCTCGGCGGAATGCTGGGCCTCGCTACGGCACTCGCATACAAATGAACTGAGCAGCGGAGCCGTCAGTGCGAGCGGAGATCTCCCCACCTCCTCTGTCCTGGAGTCCTCACTGCTTTCTTCCGGAAACCCATCTCAAGTCCTCAGTGGACGTTAGCGTGTTCTGGCTAAACAGGCAAACCCTGTGTGTCATGTGACTGCAAATATACTGCTGATTTGGATTGTTATTCGCAAATACTAAAGAGCCTATGATTGAATCATCATTGCAGTGATTAATATCTTTCAGCTTGCGAAAATTCTTTTTACCCTGACCGATGCAGGGTATAGCTTCTCATTTCTTTGACAACCACACTTAGGGCTGTGCAATATGACGATGTATATCGTGCCACGATAGAAAAATGTCTATCGATTGAAAAATGGCTCCATCGTTTATATTGTCGTTACAAATCAAGTCGTTTGCGGTTATTTATTATGGGAGTTCATGAGCATTGGCCACTTTCACTGACTGCCTAACATACAAAACCCAAAACCAGTGAAGTTGGCACGTTGTGTAAATCGTTAATAAAAACAGAATACAATGATTTGCAAATCCTTTTCAACCTATATTCAATTGAATACACTGCAAAGACAAGTTACTTAATGTTCAAACAGGTGAACTCTAACAGGTAGCTCATTTGGAATTTGATGCCTGCAACTTGTTTCAAAAAAGCTGGCACAAGTGGCAAAAAAGACTGAGAGAGTTGAGGAATGCTCATCAAACACTTATTGGAACATCCCACAGGTGAACTGGCTAATTGGGAACAATTTCCACTTAGTGAACAAATGTGTGAGCTGATTGTCGAACAGTTTAAAAACAACATTCCTCAACAAGCTATTGCAAGAAATTTAGGGATTTCATCATCTACGGTCCGTAATATTGTCAAAAGGTTCAGAGAATCTGGAGAAATCACTGCACGTAAGCGACAAGGCCGAAAACCAACATTGAATGCCCGTGACCTTCGATCCCTCAGGCGGTACTGCATCAAAAACCGACATCAGTGTGTAAAGGACATCACCACATGGGCTCAGGAACACTTCAGAAAACCACTGTGAGTAACTACAGTTCGTCGCTACATCTGCAAGTGCAAGTTAAAACGCTACAATGCAAAGCGAAAGCCATTTATCAACAGTACCCAGAAACGCTGCCGGCTTCGCTGGGCCCAAGCTCATCTAAGATGGACGGATGCAAAGTGGAAAAGTGTTATGTGGTCTGACGAGTCCACATTTTAAATAGTTTTTGGAAACTGTGGACGTTGTGTCCTCGGAACCAAAGAGGAAAAGAACCATTCGGACTGTTATAGGCGCAAAGTTCAAAAGCCAGCATCTGTGATGGTATGGGGGTGTATTAGTGCCCAAGGCATGGGCAACTTACACATATGTGAAGGCACCATTAATGCTGAAAGGTACATACAGGTTTTGGAGCAATATATGTTGCCATCCAAGCAACGTCTTTTTCATGGACGCCCCTGCTGATTTCAGCAAGACAATGCCAAGCCACATTCTGCACGTGTTACAACAGCATGGCTATGTAGTAAAAGAGTGCGGGTACTAGACTGGCCTGCCTGTAGTCCAGACCTGTCTCCCATTGAAAATGTGTGGCGCATTTGCTTTTTTTAGTGAAAAATAACCGCTTGTCTGGAGTTCTGAGGATATGAGTGGACAAAGCAGACTTTGATTATACTGGACGATGTGTTCGACTATGGTTTGAAAGTTTGTCAACAGACGTTTTGTGGAGTTTTGCCGTTACTACTAGGTGACCCCATTTGCTTCCAGAGAAAGGGAGTTTGGATAATTTTTCAAAACTCTCCAGTGGCCATAAAGTTGCGCCAGGTGAAAAACAACTTCGTCCGTTCGGGACATCTAATGGTGAGTAATTGATATACAAATTATAGAGAGAATCCACCCAAAAACTAAGTTCAATCCTGTGAGGAAGTGCGGCAGCTATGGTCGACATGGTTTGATCTGAGAGTCGCACTTCACCAATCACTACAACAAGACAACAGCCTCATTTTATTATCCGTGCTATTGAAGCTCAGATAATAGAAGTTACAACTGCATTCTCTGAAACAAAACGCTCACCCACAAAACGCACACAATAGATACGCAGACCAGCTTCATGTTGTCTTCATCAACTGGCACAAAACACGGAGGTCGCACAACAAAGTCTAGCGGACCTAAAAGGCCTTGCATCTCCCTACATGCTGCTCTGGTTTTGGAGAGATGCAGAGAGCCTCTGCAGGAGCCGCACACACCTGCGGTGTAGCTGTGGCCAAGTTTTGACAGAAAAGTAAGTGTCGATCCATATGGTGCACTCAGGGCACCATTGTTGCCTGGGAAGAAATGTGCCAGCATCAGGAAGCATTTTCAGATTGCCGTTAGACTCCTTCCAACATTCTCTTTTACAGTCATATTGTAGATTTTTTCACTGCTGAATTGAAAATTTGCACAAATGTTGCAAATGAAAGGAGAAAAATAATAAAATATAATAAAGTACCTTTTATTTGTCAAGTGCATAATTCTTAATGCAATAAGAAATAGCCCTTTCCATGTGGTGATTTTATAGAAACTATTTATTCATGAAAATTACAGACATTTTGCTATATTGGGATATCAGGTAACCTATATCGGGATATGAGATTTTGGTCATATCGCACAGCCCTAACCACACTGATGATGTATCCCATAGTCGTGGGAAATGATGTCACTGCATTTCAAGAGGGGCGAATTATTGGCTTGCATCAAGCAAAGAAAGCCGTTTAGGAGATTGCTGAAATCAAATTGGGTCAAATACTGTCCAACGCACTGCTAACTCTTGAAAGTGATTGAGATGTTCTGGAGAAGATTTTACAGCGATCAGCTCACTCATCAGCTCACTGTTGCGTAAATTTGTCAAAACAATGCCATGACAAATGTGCGCCCCGATAGCTAAAGGTGGTCCAACTAAATATTAGTCTGACTTTTTTGTGCCCAGCAGTGAATTGTGATTTGGAGAGTTCTGATCCAGATGCGCTCAACACCACTTTAGTACTCTGAAGATGTGCTCAGAAATATTTATGCTTCGAATGGTTCAGGGACGAAGTTATTCTCAATCACCTGTGGACGACTGGAATGGGCTGTACCACCACTCTCAAGCAAGGAGCCAGCGAAGCCTGCAGAATGAGACGGCACTCTAAATAAAACTGTGGGCGGTGTGGGCGGGCCCCGAGGGGAGGGACGTGCAGGTGGGATGCACACAGGACACGGCACCCCTGCTGGAGAAAAATCAATACCGCGAAAAAAAAAAAAAAACCCTTGTTTTTCCTCATACACCTGGTGTCTGTCTCAGGTTGGGTATAAGGGAGGTTAAAGGATCTGTCCCGGGCTCCTCTGCCAGGCTCTGTTGTCACTCCTCGCTGAGGTCGGGCTTAGTTTTTCGGCTCCTGTGCCCCCCTCCCTTCTCCAAATACTCAAGTGTTTGCACAGGAGCCGCTGGGCCTGCTCCCACTGCAGCCGACCTATGAATGAGAAGTTAAATGTCTCTTCAGTCGTGTGTGTGCGGTCGGCTCATTATCATGCCTCTGCTAACTCGGTGGGCCTGGAGGCAAACTGGTTTCCGGCTCACCGTCACACGCACCTTGTCCGCGTGAGATATCTCTCCAGGAGCGGAGGGATTTTCCCCACATCAGGCCTGTCAACTTTCTCCAGCGGGTAGCTGAACTGATTGTGTTTTGGAGGTTATTGGGTCTAAGGGTAAGGTCTCTGAAGGTCAGTTGTGTGTGGAGGCAGATGAGTGATCTTTAGGGCCTGTGGCTGGTAGAGTCATAGCAATCAGCACTTTGCATGGAGTTGTAACTTGTTATATGCTTTTTGAATGAATGCTGGACGACTAGTGAGGATATTGAATTGTGCTTTTTTTAACCCTTGTCCATTGGTTGATGGTTTAGGCTAAGTATTACCCAGTGTGCTGGGATGTATTCTTCTGGGAAATGAGTGTAGAACCTTTGGGTTCTACTTTTTTTCTGGTTGGCTAAAGTGCATTGCATTCTTTCCCTTTGGCAGCTCATAATGTCATATCCCGCCTTTTCTCCCTCCCTCTCTTCCCTTTCTTCTTTCCCTATCACTTTTCTCTCACTAATCTTTTGTGAAGTACCGGCATGTTCTCTGATTTATACAGTGTCTGAAGTGTGTCTTTTATGATCGATGCAATGTGTGCGCAGTGTAAAGTATCTCTGTACCTTTGTTAATTCCGCAGTGTAAAGCATCTCCTGTGTGGTTAATACTGAGAGTGTACGATGTGAAGTGTACCTTCTGGTTAATGCTGTATGTATGCTGTGTAATTTCCCATCTGTGGTCAGTGCAGTGTGTAGGAAGTGGAAGGTATCTATTTTGTGGTTAAAGTCACTATGTGTGCAGCGTGACGTGTTGCCTCTGGTTAATACAGTGAGGGGTACAATAGAGTGTAAAGTGCATCTTTTCTGCTCAGTAGATCGAGTGTGCTGCGTATAATGTGCTGTGGTTCGTGTTTGTATGTAGTATAAAGTATCCCTTCTCTGGTGAAAACATTGTGTGTGCAGCAAATGACATTTATGCTCAGTGTTTTGTGTTTAGTGTTTGTTTGAGCGCACTGTTGGGTATCTCCTTGTTTTAAGTGCAGTGCATGAGGTGTATCCTCTGGTGAGTGATTGTGTGCAGTGTAAGGTATCTCTTTTGTGGTTAATACAGTGCACTGCATAAGGTGTATCCTCTATGGTGAGTGATTGTGTGCAGTGTAAGGTATCTCTCCCGTGGTTATTACAGTGCAGTGCATGAGGTGTATCCTCTGGTGAGTGATTGTGTGCAGTGTAAGGTATTTCTCCTGTGGTTAATACAGTGCACTGCATAAGGTGTATCCTCTATGGTAAGTGATTATGTGCAGTGTAAGGTATCTCTTTTGTGGTTAATACAGTGCACTGCATAAGGTGTATCCTCTATGGTGAGTGATTGTGTGCAGTGTAAGGTATCCCTCCTGTGGTTAATACAGTGCAGTGCTTTAGGTGTGTCCTTTATGGGTGAGTGATTGTGTGCATAAGGTGTGTCCTCTATGGTGAGTGAGTGTGTGCAGTGTAAGGTATCTCTCCAGTGGTTAATACGGTGCAGTGCATTAGGTGTGTCATCTATGGGGAGTGATTGTGTGCAGCGTAAGGTATCTCTCCTGTGGTTAATACAGCGCAGTGCATAAGGTATGTCCTCTATGGTGACTTTGTGCAGTGTAAGGTATCTCTCCTGTGGTTAATGCAACGCAGTACATAAGGTATGTCCTCTATGGTGAGTGTGTGCAGTGTAAGGTATCTCTCCTGTGGTTAATACAGTGCAGTGCATAAGGTCTATCCTCTATGGTGAGTGTGTGCAGTGTAAGGTATCTCTCCTTTGGTTAATGCAATGCAGTACATAAGGTGTATCCTCTATGGTGAGTGATTGTGTGCAGTGTAAGGTATCTCTCTCGTGGTTATTACAGTGCAGTGCATAAGATGTATCCTCTATGGTGAGTGATTGTGTGCAGTGTAAGGTATCTCTCCTGTGGTTAATACAGTGCAGTGCATTAGGTGTATCTTCTATGGTGAATGTGTACAGTGTAACGTATCTCTCCTGTGGTTAATACAGTGCAGTGCATAGGGTGTATCCTCAATGGTGAGTGTTTGTGTGCAGTGTAAGGTATCTCTCCTGTGGTTAATACAGTGCAGTGCATAAGGTTTGTCCTCTATGGTGAGTGTTTGTTTGCAGCGTAAGGCATCTCTCCTGTGGTTAATACAGTGCAGTGGATATGGTGTATCTTTTATGGTGAGTGATTGTGTGCAGTGTAAGGTATCTGTTCTGTGGTTAATACAGTGCAGTGCATAAGGTGTATCCTCTATGGTGAGTGATTGTGTGCAGTGTAAGGTATCTCTCCCGTGGTTCATACAGTACAGTGCATAAGGTGTATCCTCTATGGTGAATGTGTGCAGTGTAAGGTATCTCTCCTGTGGTTAATACAGCGCAGTGCATAAGGTGTATCCTCTATGGTGAGTGATTGTGTGCAGTGTAAGGTATCTCTCCCGTGGTTCATACAGTACAGTGCATAAGGTGTGTCCTCTATGGTGAATGTGTGCAGTGTAAGGTATCTCTCCTGTGGTTAATACAGTGCAGTGCATAAGGTGTATCCTCTATGGTGAGTGATTGTGTGCAGTGTAAGGTATCTTTCCCATGGTTAATACAGTGCAGTGCATAAAGTGTATCCTCTATGGTGAATGTGTGCAGTGTAAGGTATCTCTCCTGTGGTTAATACAGTGCAGTGCATAAGGTGTATCCTCTATGGTGAGTGATTATGTGCAGTGTAAGGTATCTCTCCCGTGGTAAATACAGTGCAGTGCATAAGGTTTATCCTCTATGGTGAGTGATTGTGTGCAGTGTAAGGTATCTCTCCTGTGGTTAATACAGTGCCGTGCATAAGGTGTATCCTCCATGGTGAATGTGTGCAGTGTAAGGTATCTCTCCCGTGGTTAATACAGTGCAGTGCATAAGGTGTGTCCTCTATGTTGAGTGATCATGTGCAGTGTAACGTATCTCTTCTGTGGTTAATACAGTGCAGTGCATAAGGTGTATCCTCTATGGTGAGTGATTATGTGCAGTGTAAGGCATCTCTCCTGTGGTTAATACAGTGCAGTGCATAAGGTTTATCCTCTATGGTGAGTGATTGTGTGCAGTGTAAGGTATCTTTCCCGTGGTTATTACAGTGCAGTGCATAAGTTGTGTCCTCTATGGTGAGTGATTGTGTGCAGTGTAAGGTATCTCTCTCGTGGTTAATACAGTGTAGTGCATAAGGTGTATCCTCTATGGTGAGTGAATGTGTGCAGTGTGAGGTATCTCTCCTGTGGTTAATACAGCGCAGTGCATAAGGTGTATCCTCTATGGTGAGTGATTGTGTGCAGTGTAAGGTATCTCTCCCGTGGTTATTACAGTGCAGTACATAAGGTGTGTCCTCTATGTTGAGTGTTTGTGTGCAGTGTAAGGTATCTCTCCTGTGGTTAATACAGCGCAGTGCATAAGGTGTATCCTCTATGGTGAGTGATTGTGTGCAGTGTAAGGTATCTTTCCCGTGGTTATTACAGTGCAGTGCATAAGTTGTGTCCTCTATGGTGAGTGATTGTGTGCAGTGTAAGGTATCTCTCTCGTGGTTAATACAGTGTAGTGCATAAGGTGTATCCTCTATGGTGAGTGATTGTGTGCAGTGTAAGGTATCTCTCCTGTGGTTAATACAGTGCAGTGCATAAGGTGTATCCTCTATGGTGAGTGATTGTGTGCAGTGTAAGGTATCTCTCCTGTGGTTAATACAGTGCAGTGCATAAGGTGTGTCTTCTATGGTGAGTGATTGTGTGCAGTGTAAGGTATCTCTCCAGTGGTTAATACAGTGCAGTGCATAAGGTGTGTCATCTATGGTGAGTGATTATGTGCAGTGTAAGGTATCTCACCCGTGGTTAATACAGTGCAGTGCATTAGGTGTGTCCTCTATGGTGAGTGTGTGCAGTGTAAGGTATCCCTCCTGTGGTTAATACAGTGCAGCACATAAGGTGTATCCTCTATGGTGAGTGAATGTGTGCAGTGTAAGGTATCTCTCCCGTGGTTAATACAGCACTGTGCGAAAGGAGTATCCTCTATGGTGAGTGTGTGCAGTGTAAGGTATCTCTCCTGTGGTTAATACAGTGCAGTGCATAGGGTGTATCCTCAATGGTGAGTGTTTGTGTGCAGTGTAAGGTATCTCTCCTGTGGTTAATACAGTGCAGTGCATAAGGTTTGTCCTCTATGGTGAGTGTTTGTTTGCAGCGTAAGGCATCTCTCCTGTGGTTAATACAGTGCAGTGGATATGGTGTATCTTTTATGGTGAGTGATTGTGTGCAGTGTAAGGTATCTGTTCTGTGGTTAATACAGTGCAGTGCATAAGGTGTATCCTCTATGGTGAGTGATTGTGTGCAGTGTAAGGTATCTCTCCCGTGGTTCATACAGTACAGTGCATAAGGTGTATCCTCTATGGTGAATGTGTGCAGTGTAAGGTATCTCTCCTGTGGTTAATACAGCGCAGTGCATAAGGTGTATCCTCTATGGTGAGTGATTGTGTGCAGTGTAAGGTATCTCTCCCGTGGTTCATACAGTACAGTGCATAAGGTGTGTCCTCTATGGTGAATGTGTGCAGTGTAAGGTATCTCTCCTGTGGTTAATACAGTGCAGTGCATAAGGTGTATCCTCTATGGTGAGTGATTGTGTGCAGTGTAAGGTATCTTTCCCATGGTTAATACAGTGCAGTGCATAAAGTGTATCCTCTATGGTGAATGTGTGCAGTGTAAGGTATCTCTCCTGTGATTAATACAGCGCAGTGCATAAGGTGTATCCTCTATGGTGAGTGATTATATGCAGTGTAAGGTATCTCTCCTGTGGTTAATACAGTGCAGTGCATAAGGTGTATCCTCTATGGTGAGTGATTATGTGCAGTGTAAGGTATCTCTCCCGTGGTTAATACAGTGCAGTGCATAAGGTTTATCCTCTATGGTGAGTGATTGTGTGCAGTGTAAGGTATCTCTCCTGTGGTTAATACAGTGCCGTGCATAAGGTGTATCCTCCATGGTGAATGTGTGCAGTGTAAGGTATCTCTCCCGTGGTTAATACAGTGCAGTGCATAAGGTGTGTCCTCTATGTTGAGTGATCATGTGCAGTGTAACGTATCTCTTCTGTGGTTAATACAGTGCAGTGCATAAGGTGTATCCTCTATGGTGAGTGATTATGTGCAGTGTAAGGCATCTCTCCTGTGGTTAATACAGTGCAGTGCATAAGGTTTATCCTCTATGGTGAGTGATTGTGTGCAGTGTAAGGTATCTTTCCCGTGGTTATTACAGTGCAGTGCATAAGTTGTGTCCTCTATGGTGAGTGATTGTGTGCAGTGTAAGGTATCTCTCTCGTGGTTAATACAGTGTAGTGCATAAGGTGTATCCTCTATGGTGAGTGAATGTGTGCAGTGTGAGGTATCTCTCCTGTGGTTAATACAGCGCAGTGCATAAGGTGTATCCTCTATGGTGAGTGATTGTGTGCAGTGTAAGGTATCTCTCCCGTGGTTATTACAGTGCAGTACATAAGGTGTGTCCTCTATGTTGAGTGTTTGTGTGCAGTGTAAGGTATCTCTCCTGTGGTTAATACAGCGCAGTGCATAAGGTGTATCCTCTATGGTGAGTGATTGTGTGCAGTGTAAGGTATCTCTCCCGTGGTTATTACAGTGCAGTACATAAGGTGTGTCCTCTATGTTGAGTGTTTGTGTGCAGTGTAAGGTATCTCTCCTGTGGTTAATACAGTGCAGTGCATAAGGTGTATCCTCTATGGTGAGTGATTATGTGCAGTGAAAGGTATCTCTCCCGTGGTTAATACAGTACAGTGCATAAGGTGTATCCTCTATGGTGAGTGATTATGTGCTGTGTAAGGTATCTCTCCTGTGGTTAATACAGTGCAGTGCATAAGGTGTATCCTCTATGGTGAGTGATTATGTGCAGTGTAAGGCATCTCTCCTGTGGTTAATACAGTACAGTGCATAAGGTGTATCCTCTATGGTGAGTGATTATGTGCAGTGTAAGGTATCTCTCCTGTGGTTAATACAGTGCAGTGCATAAGGTGTATCCTCTATGGTGCGTGTTTGTTTGCAGTGTAAGGTATCTCTCCTGTGGTTAATACAGTGCACTGCATTAGGTGTGTCCTCTATGGTGAGTGTGTGCAGTGTAAGGTATCTCTCCTGTGGGTAATACAGTGAGTCGGCAGTGCACAGCGGGAATAGATCCTCTTTGCTTTGTGTTTCTGTGCAGTTTAAGGTATTTCTGTGTTTAATACAGTCCTGTGTAATATATATAGTGAGTATCAGCTTTGCTTATTGTGTAATGTGAATATAGGCCACTAGATGGCAGTATTTACCTTTTTTTGTTAAGCTCAGACTGGAGTCATGTTTAGACATGTCCTGGACATGTCTGGGGCAAGTCTCAGAAAATTAAAAAAAAGAGGTCTAAATGTGGGTGGGGTCTGCAAAAGAGTATATAAGGAAAAGAATTGAGACAGTAAAGAAGTTGGAGAAATTGCAAGAAGATGACCAGACCTGCCATTCTGTTCAAGACCTGTGACGTTTCTTTTGTGGATTTCTTTGCCTGTGTTTGAGCATTTTCTTCATCCAGGACATCACCAAGCCACCCCACTAAAAAGGGACTGTAATTATTTCTGTTTTTTCTTATTTATCAATCTTGGTCTTTAGTTGTAGGTTGTTATTAGTCTTTGTCTTTGTTAAAAATTAAATGTGTTTTAGTTGTTAAAACTGTGTTTGTCATCCCTTGCTGTTGCTGTTGTGTTATAAATGTAATAACAAATTGGGGCCAAAACAAATTGGGGGCAACGTCCGGGATAGACCATTGTGTGAGTAATTTATTGAAAATCTAACATTCCAAATTGTGAAATTGTTTTTGTGAATTTTCCTAGGTATATATTGACAACAGCAATGGATGATTTCTTGGCATCACCAACCGTAGGGGTTTTGAAGTCTTTTAAAAAGACAGAACTGCTAGAAATTTGCAGACAGTTGGAGCTGACAGAGGTAAAACCAGCCATGCGAAAAGCAAGACTGGCTAGAGAGATAGTTGAATATTACATTGATGAAAATGTGTTTGCACCAGGAGATCTGGAACAGTTTCCAGTGGAAAATCCAAATATAGAAATGGAACTTAAATTAAAAATTCTAGAGATTGAAAGGGAGGAAAGAGAAAAAGAAAGGGAGGAAAAAGAGAAAGAAAGGGAAGAAAGAGAAAAAGAAAGGGAGGAAAAAGAGAAACAAAGAGAATTTGAGAGGGAAGAAAAAGAAAAACAAAGGCAGTCTGAGGCAGAAAAACTAGCAAGAGAAGAAAAACAAAGAGAATTTGAGAGAGAGAAGGAGGAAAGAGCAGAAAGAGAGAGACAGAGACAGAGAGATTTTGAATTAGAGAAATTCGATAGAGAAGAAAGACTCCAAATGGAGCAACTAAAAATTAAAATTGAAACTAAAAATAAATTTTGTGCCAGTCAGGAGGTAAAACTGGTGCCTCCATTTTCAGAAAAGGATGTTGACAACTATTTCCAGTGTTTTGAAAAGGTAGCAAAGAGTTGCCAGTGGCCAAAGGAACACTGGCCTCTGATGTTGCAAACTGTCCTCAAGGGTAAAGCTCAACAAGCCTATTCGGCTTTGTCTGCAGATGATTCCTCTGATTATGAGGTTGTCAAAAAGGTTATTTTGAGAGCTTATGAGTTGGTTCCAGAGGCTTACCGACAGAAATTCAGAGGTCTGAAGAAATCTGAAAATCAGACTTATGTTGAATTTGCTAATGAGAAGCAGGTTTGCTTTGAGCGCTGGTGTACTTCTATGGAGGTCAAGGATGATTTCAACTCACTAAAGGAGATGGTGTTGGTTGAAGAATTCAAGAACTGTGTTAAGGATGATGTTAAGACCTACCTTAATGAGAAGCAAGCACTGAACTTGCAATCAGCTGCCAAATTTGCAGATGAATATGTTCTCACTCATAAGTCCAAATTTCAGTCTAGCAGTAACAATAAATGGTCCCAATTTCAGAAAAA
Source organism: Gymnothorax reevesii (assembly GCA_029721435.1). Classification (NCBI taxonomy): domain Eukaryota; kingdom Metazoa; phylum Chordata; class Actinopteri; order Anguilliformes; family Muraenidae; genus Gymnothorax; species Gymnothorax reevesii. Next base: position 80,844,726 of record CM056583.1, read on the forward strand.
GGGTTACGGTGATACCCAAGATTCCTCACCCAAAGACAAAGACAAATCTGGTGATGGTGCTCAGAAATCCAGTAACAGGTCTGATCAAAGTGTGAAAGCTGACAGTGACAAAAGTGGTCTAGTTTGCAGTTATTGCAAGAAATCTGGTCATGTTACAACTAACTGTTGGTTCCTTAAAGCTAAGAAAGAAAAAGAAAAGGATACCAAACCAAATGCCTTTGTGAAAACAAGGTTAGAAACCCCTGTAGTAGATAACCAATCTGCTAAATTGCCTGCTTCTTGTGGGGCTAAAAAGCCTAATACAGCTGACTTCGTGAGGGAGGAATTTCTTCCATTTGTGTCAGAGGGATTTGTGGCTCTGAATGAGCATACTACTCCTGTCCCCATATATATCCTAAGGGATACCGGAGCTTCTCAGTCACTTTTGTTGATGGACTCCTTGGAGTTACGTGATGAGACCGCTTCAGGGGATTTCATACTTGTACAAGGTATTGAAGGGAGGACTGTATCTGTACCCCTGCGCTCTATATTCTTGAAGTCAGATTTAGTTACAGGACAGGTAAAGGTGGGACTTATGTCAAGTCTACCTATAAAGGGTGTTTCTCTGTTGCTAGGCAATGACCTGGCTGGGGGCAAAGTAGTTCCCCCTGTACATCTTACTTCACAGCCGAGCACTGAAGATGGGGATGAGGACCCATCTCTGTATCCTTCTTGCGCAGTGACTCGTGCTATGGCCAAGAAGGCTAAAGAAGAAGATGATGTGGTGCCGTCCAGTACATTGAATAGTCAGGACTCAGGTGGTTCGCCTCATGACTCTGATTGGCCTACTATGGTTTCTCCGTTTGAGGACTTATCAGATACTTTTATCAGTTCTCTATTCAGCCAGCCGGATGGGTCTGGTGATTCTGATGTGTCTGGAGACTTGTCTCTGTCCAGAAAGCGGTTGATTGAGGAGCAAACTAATGATCCTGAAATTTGTGTACTAAAGAGGAGAGCCCTTCCTGAAAAAGAAATAGATGCAGTTCCAGTTGGGTATTATCTCAAGGATGGTGTGTTGATGCGGAAGTGGCGCCCTCCTGATATCCCTGCCAATGCAGATTGGGCAGTGGTCAGGCAAATTGTTGTTCCGAAGGTCTATAGGAATGAGATCTTAACAATGGCTCATAGTTTACCTTTAGGAGGTCATCTTGGTGTTAACAAGACTGTTGATAAGATCATGAAACACTTCTTTTGGCCTGGGCTTCGGAAAGACGTTTCCAACTTTTGCAAAACCTGTCACACTTGTCAGGTAGTTGGAAAACACCAGTTAGACCCACCTGTAGCTCCATTGCAGCCTATCCCAGCATTTGGGGAGCCATTCTCTAGGGTCATTGTTGATTGCGTTGGTCCATTACCCAAGACTAGATCTGGAAATCAGTACTTGTTGACAATCATGTGTGCATCTACCAGATTCCCCGAAGCCATACCTCTACGTAACATCAAGGCAACTGCAATCTCGAAGGCTTTGATAAAGTTCTTCACGTTGTTTGGTCTTCCCAGGGAAATTCAGTCAGACCAAGGTAGCAATTTCACTTCAGGATTGTTTCAGCAGGTTGTGTATGAACTAGGTGCAAAACAGATTCTTTCTAGTGCCTATCATCCAGAAAGTCAGGGTGCCTTAGAGCGGTTTCATTCCACTCTCAAGACAATGATGAGGACTTATTGTTATGACCATGAGAAAGACTGGGATGAAGGGGTTCATTTGCTGTTGTTTGCAGCTAGAGAAGCAGTGCAGGAGTCTACTGGATTCAGTCCATTTGAGCTAGTGTTTGGTCATGAAGTGAGAGGACCTTTGCTATTATTGAGTGAACAATGGCAAGAGGAAGAGCCGCAAATCAGTCTGTTAGACTATGTTAGCAAGTTCAAGGAAAGATTGCGTGCAGCTTGTGACCTTGCCAAAGAGAACTTGAAATCAAGTCAGGGAAAAATGAAAACTTGGTATGATCATAAGGCTAGAAGCCGTGAGTTTAAACCAGGAGACAAGGTCCTTGTGTTGTTTCCCTTGCAGTCCAATCCATTGCAGGCTAGATTTCATGGTCCTTATGAAATTCTGACAAAACTCAATGATCTCAATTACATTGTGAAGACTCCAGATAGGAGAAAACCAAAACAATTGTGTCATATTAACATGCTAAAGCCTTATCATGACAGAAATGCTAGGATTGCAGCTGTCACTTCAGATTCTCCAATGGTCGAAACGTGTGAAGATGAGGGGGAGTTTCAAGATGATGAACCAAGAATTAAAGCTGAAGTTCTTTCATGTAAATTGTCAAACACTGAAGTGTTGCAAAATCTTGATGTAAAACTCCAGCACTTAGAACCCTCACAGAGAGATCAGTTTGAAAGGTTGATCAAGAAATATGAGGATTTGTTTCCTGATGTTCCAAAGAGAGTTACTATAGCCTCTCATGATGTAGATGTTGGTGATGCCAAACCAATAAAACAGCATCCATACCGGATGAATCCTGAAAAGAGAAAGATTGCTGAGAAAGAGGTTGAGTACATCTTAAAACATGATATTATCAGACCCTCCAACTCCGATTGGAGTTCACCCTGTGTGCTAGTTCCAAAACCTGATGGAAGTGCTAGATTCTGTACAGATTATCGCAAAGTCAATGCTGTAACTAGAACGGATGTGTTTCCAATACCTAGGATTGATGATTGTATTGATAGTGTAGGGCAAGCAAAGTTTCTGACCAAGATTGATTTATTGAAGGGTTATTGGTGTGTGCCTTTAACTGAGAGGGCCAAGAGCATCTCTGCTTTTGCCACACCATCTGGATTGTACCAGTATGAAGTCCTACCCTTTGGCATGAAAAATGCCCCAGCCACGTTCCAAAGGATGATAGTCTACAATCGCCGGATTGCCACACACGGGTGCATACATCGATGACCTGATCACATGGAGTGACTCCTGGGAAGAACATCTAAAAGATGTAGAGACGTTGTTCCAGCGCCTGACCCAGGCTAACCTGACTGTTAACCTGAACAAGAGTGACTTTGGTTGTGCTACTGTCACCTATCTTGGCTACGTCATAGGCCAGGGTAAGGTGGCACCCATAAATGCTAAAGTCCAAGCCATCATGGACTTTCCAGTTCCTGACAACAAAAAAGCTTTGCGCCGCTTCCTTGGAATGATCGGGTACTACCGCAAGTTCTGCAAGAACTTTGCTGAAATTGCTCTCAGTCTAACTAACCAACTGAAGAAAGGCGTAAAGTTCACCTGGGATGATGCATGCCAGAGAGCCTTCGATCGCCTGAAGTCTCTGCTGTGTCACTTCCCCGTGCTAAAATCTCCTGACTTCAACAAACCGTTCTCCATCGCGGTCGATGCTAGCGACCAGGCTTGTGGATCTGTGCTCCTACAGAGAAGTGACTCTGATGACATTGAGCATCCCGTGGCATACTTCTCCTGGAAGTTCAATCGCCACCAAAGGAACTATTCCACAATAGAGAAGGAACTGTTGGCTCTGGTCCTTTCTTTAAAACACTTTGAGGTTTATGTTTGTACAGGACAAAAGCCAATGATTGTGTACACTGACCACAATCCGCTAATGTTTTTGAGTAAGATGAAAAACAAGAATCGGAGATTGTTGAATTGGAGTTTGATTTTACAGGAGTTTGACTTGGAAATTAAGCATGTGAAGGGTACAGACAATGTAATTGCTGATTGCTTATCCCGTGTTTGAATGTGTATATCATGTGTTTGAATATTGTATGATATGTATATATAGACAAGTGTTCACTTAACCATTTTGTATTGAAAAGAAAAATTTTGCCTTTATGAGTCAAAATTTTTCCCTTTGGAATGGAGGTGTAATGTGAATATAGGCCACTAGATGGCAGTATTTACCTTTTTTTGTTAAGCTCAGACTGGAGTCATGTTTAGACATGTCCTGGACATGTCTGGGGCAAGTCTCAGAAAATTAAAAAAAAGAGGTCTAAATGTGGGTGGGGTCTGCAAAAGAGTATATAAGGAAAAGAATTGAGACAGTAAAGAAGTAGGAGAAATTGCAAGAAGATGACCAGACCTGCCATTCTGTTCAAGACCTGTGACGTTTCTTTTGTGGATTTCTTTGCCTGTGTTTGAGCATTTTCTTCATCCAGGACATCACCAAGCCACCCCACTAAAAAGGGACTGTAATTATTTCTGTTTTTTCTTATTTATCAATCTTGGTCTTTAGTTGTAGGTTGTTATTAGTCTTTGTCTTTGTTAAAAATTAAATGTGTTTTAGTTGTTAAAACTGTGTTTGTCATCCCTTGCTGTTGCTGTTGTGTTATAAATGTAATAACAAATTGGGGCCATAACAATTGTTTGTTCGCAGTGTAAGGGGTCTCTCTCTGTGGTCAATGGAGTGATTGTGCACTGTTTTGGTTTACCCTCTGTGCTGAGTTTCTGTGGGTGGGATACAGGGTGTCCTATTGTTTTATGAGACTCTTTCCTCTGCAGGAGTGGAAATGAAGAGAAGTTGATGGCCCTGCTCACCCCCCTAAACGTGAACTGCCACGCCAGCGACGGCCGCAAGGTGAGTCCTGCTCCCACGACCTGTGACGCCACACTGCTGTACGCCTCTTCATCCTGCTCATCCAGCCTGCTCGCACACCGCCACACGCTCCTCCTCAGATCAACTACCAGCAGAACAAGAGCTGTGCTCGCTTCATAACCCTGAAAGAATGATCTTTGACCTCTGAGGCGAGGTTAGGGAACGATAATAAGTCATGGCCGGTGATAGCTTTACTGGATGTGTTCCGCTCTGTGTCAATGGGCTGATGTGCAGTGGAGGAGCATTGCTGTGGCTGCACTGCTTTATCACAGGATTAACGCATGTCTTGAAGAACTCAGCTCTGCACTCTTCTGCTGTCCTGAATGTTTTAGCTGAGTTTCCGCTCTCTAGCGCTGGCCGATTTATGTGGTAAATGCTCTGAACGTTTGCCGCAGGGAAGAGGAGAGGTGAAGTCAGCAGTGCTGCATTTTCAGTCTCAGGTAAATGTGAGGGAATCAGAGGTATAAATGCCAGGTGTATAGAGTGGGGAGATGTAACCATACTCCGGTATCCCAGAAACTCCTCAGGCTTTAACACTGGGCAGAAATAAGAGTTCAGCTGGACCTGAATGGTCTGAGCTCCTGTTATCGGACAGGACTGCGCTGGTCAAGACGCCTCTGGATTTAGTGTGGTTTGCTCTCTGCAGGCAGAGTCATACTTTTCTCTCTTCTCACCTGGATATCTGGGAAACACCAAGAATGATGGAGTCTAGGTTGGCTGTTTTGCACACCGACAGTTTCATTGGGTTCAGAACTTTCTATTTTTTAATTTTGGCACATTTAGATTGCAACTGAGGTATAGTGCTGCACTGCCCTTAATTATGAAACATGCGGGCCTGCTGAGATTAGGGATGGTAGGGATGATTTATTTCCCTGAGACAGGTTTAAAGGAAACTCTTGTCTGTGAGATCCCGTTGAAGTGAAGCGGCAGGGTTCCGTGGGTGTAGATCTGCAGATTAGCGCACGTGTCCGTCCTGTATTAGCTCTTAGGCCTGGTCCAGCTGGCGCTGAGACACGCTCGCACACGTGTCCGTCTCTCCTGAGAGAGCGTGTGCACTTCAGCGCTCCCTTCCCCCTGCCGTGCCACAGCACCTCTCTGGAGTCCCAGGATTTACAACCGCCGTTTCCCGAATCTACCCGCCTCCTCGGAGCAGTGTCTCAAGCGGGCTGTATTTCCTGCTGCTGTCAGACCCCCCCCGAAAGCCTTTCATAATCTAGGCCGAGCACGCTCCTGGCCAGGCCTAGGTCCGTCCTTACGTGGCCGCTGTGATTTTCAGTCGTCTGGGAGAGATCCAGTATTGTCTGGGTTTTTTTTTTTTTTTTTTGGGGTGGAGGGGGAATGTTTATTTTCCTTACCCTGAGAGGCAGTTTCAGAGTTGAAGATTAAGCGGCGCCAAAGTTTACCTTTCAATTTTTTTAGGCGATTCTCCATAGAAAGCACAGTTTAGCCCAGAACTGAGCTGAATTTGTGGCAGTGAGGGTGGCCCAAAAAGGGGCCTTGAGGGACTTTCAGAAGGGGTCAGAGGGACTGGGGTATGTCAGAATCACTCCCACTTAAAGCTTTCACACTGACCGCTGGTCTCGGGAGACAGTTCCTCCAGATTGCTCAAGTCGGCTCCTTCCTATCGCATGAATCTGTCCCTGTATTTGCCACACATTTGGAGAAAAGTAAACTTCTCTTTGTGCTACTGCCTCTTGCCTCTGACCAAAACATGGCCATTCTGAGGCGATTCTCATCTGACTGAAGGTCTGCTTCAGAGAAAGTGTCCCGCAGTGGCTCTCCTGTACTGTGAAATTATCTGGTGGCTGCACATTTATTTTAAGTTGAGGGCCCTGGGGGAATGGTCAGCGAAAATCGAAAGAGAGGACACAAACATTGCGATGCATTGCGATATCGCAGATAGACTCTGTTATTATTTACCGCTATCTTCCGCAGCGGTCGTTCTGACCAAGGCCAAGCCGCTCTGGACTGGATCCAGGGGAAGTGATATAACGGGCTGTGCCTGGGGGGGTGGGGTGGAATGCATGTGACAGTGGGGTTTGGGGGGTGTAGCAGCGCTTCAGGAAGTTTTCTCTCTTCTCCTCCAAACAAAGCTGAGGGTTCTCCAAACCAAACACGCAAATGTTTTGAAGCCCTTCGCGCTGCCGATATTTCCTGAGGCTTTTCGATTTTAATTTCCCGCCTCATCCTTCCGGTAGATTAATTGCCTCCGTAAATGAGAGGCGCTCTTTGTTTCCAATGGGAATGGGACACGGACTTGCGCTCTCACTCACTGCTGAATGAATGCTGCCCCCTTCTCTCTCTCGCTCTTTCCTCCTCTCTCTCCCTCTCCTCTCTTTTTTCACAATCTATCGCTTTTCCTTCTCTCTTTTTGTCTTGTCTACATCCCATTCCTCCCTGCTTTTCTCCCGTTCTCCTCCCTCCTCTCTCCCCGCCCCCTCTCTCTCCCCACCGTGCACTTTTCATTATTTAAAGACCCAACACTGATAACCTCTCTCCTGGTCTTCGGGCCGCTCAGGCTTTGTTTTCGTGGAGTTCCGCTGCGCTCCGGAGTCGCGGCGTGACTGGCTGGGGCTTCTTTCACCAGCCCTGGTCATTAAGGCAGCGGTGGTAATTTGCGAACAGATGGCTCCTGATTGGCTGCGCTTTTTCCGCCTCTCTCCCTCACCCCCTTCTCTGGCGAATGTGTTCCTCTGGCCCCCTCTCCATTGCTACGTCCAATCCTTTTTAAAAGTACTGACCGTTCGGCCCGCCGTTCGGCACCTTTCGGTTCCTCCAATCTGTCCTGTCCTGCTGTTAGGCCTCCTGCTCGTCAGATCTGTGTGTTTGTGTAGCCCTTGTTTAATACTGCAGGACCTGTTTTTGAAGGCATCTGAGGGAATAGCAAATGAAAGTTTGTTGGCTCACCCTAAAATAACCTGCTGGACTGACTGAAGCCGAATGGCTGCTTTCAGTAAGCAACTCATGCATTTAAAAGAGAAGCATTAAAGAGATGAGTTTCCCCGTTTTTGCATAAAGACCGGCCTTCTCTCCACAGAGGCGAGTTGCGCAGCGTGTTTAATGTTCCGGGAAACTCTGCTGCGTTTGAAGGTGTCGCATGTTCGCTTCGTGGCCAAATAGTATGTGGACATTCCTTGATGGGAAGCTGCTGTTCATGGTTCAGGCTTGGGATTTTGTATCCTTGAATGGAAAATCTATACTCTGCGGCATGCAGTGGTGTTTCACTTCATTCTGGGAAAGGTTTGGCAAAGGTCCTGTCAGCTCGACAGAGCCTCCTTCCATAGAGTGAGGTCTTTGCATGGTTTGGCAGCATTAGGTTGGGTGAACTTGACTGGCCTGCAGGGAGCCCTGACCTCAACCTCAGCGAACACCATTCGTATTGACTGGAAAGAACAGTTCACAAAAAATGGAAAATTCTGTTGTGATCTATGGTTCTCAATGCCATTTGAAGCACGGGTGAAGTTTGTTAATCCATCAAACAAATTTTGAGTATACTAGCAAAACTTTAATAGCCTTCACCAAAACTACTTAAGTCAGTGGAGACTTGGTCATTAGCATTCTTAAGTGTCCAAAAACATTCAAAAATGACCATCTAATTACTTCATACAGCTCATGCAGTGCAATCAGTCTCCTGAAGTCAAACGATTGCATTGTGACTTTCTGTGTTGTACCATTATTTGGCATAAATTTCTTTCCTATTTTTAAAAAAGTTAATGATTGCATGCACACATCCTGCTTAGGTGTAGCTGGGTAAATAAAGTGCCAGGAGGGTCACGTCTGGCGGAGCGTAAATGAACGAAGGTTGGGTGGGTGCGCACAAACTTCACTTGCGTTTCAACTGGCATGGAGGTGAGTAGATGGTGGCAGATTTTTCTTTTATTGGCTGAACTGTTTGTTTGAATTGGGCCTCATCTCCTAACATCACTCTCTGACCTCACCGATGCTTTTCTGGCTGGGAATTCTTGCAGCACTGTCCCAACATTATTGGAAAGCCTTCCAAGGAGAGGAAGGGCTGTTATCACAGCAAAGGGGGATCATCTCTATTCACCCCTTTGTGCAGGTATAGACGCCGCTGTCCGTAAATTCCAATATTCAATTCCTGAATTATTTTGTAATTGAATTTCCAAATGTCTTGCTTCACTGGAATAATTTTCCACAGTCTTTGGACAATACTGACTTATAAAGTCTAAATGAGCTCATGCACAACAGGAGAAATTGGCATCATTTGTATTCTGCACAAAGGGGTTAATGTCCCTGATTTTGGAATGATGTTCGATATGCAGTTGTTGACATGCTTTTGGCCACATAGTGTATTGCGCTGCCCACAAACGTTCATGGAGCATGAAACATCTCAGAACTGCAGCCCATGAGAATTGTCAGTCTTCAAGCTCTCGGGGACCTAAATGCATTTATGAATCAATATTTCTTCATTAGGTACCAGTTTCCTGTGGTATTTGGCTTTATTTTGGGAAGTTATTCTATATCACCAGCCTTCAGTGCTTAAACGGTCCTTTCCTGTGTGCTGAAGGCGTGGTAAAGTCCTCCGGTTGAGATGTTCAGGGTCTGAAACATCAATGTTTGCTGATTAAAATGGGACCCATGAGGATGGGGCATATCTCTCCCTGTGCCCGAGTCACACCTGTCCCATCTGTCCCCCGGTCTGTTCATCTTTCACAGTCGCAGAAGGGCTCACCTCCCTCCTCACCTACAGGACGTCGCTGCCAAAATGCGGGCATTATCATTATCATGTGCACACAGGCCAACCCTGAACAAGAGCTCACTAACCTTCCCCTGCCATTGGCCCAAGGGAGGTTTCAGGAGGGTCGAGTCTGGGCCAAGTCTCACCATCGTTCATATATAATAATACATAACGATGCTCTGCTGTCAACCCTTCAGGAGTATGTATGATCACATATGTGCCATTAGGATGTTCTCAACAGAGCGTTCAAATGGTGGTGTGACAAACGATGAGGTCTAGAAGACTGAGTCAGAATGTTCACTGAACATTCCAGAAAATCTACACTCCAAACACATTTATAGGATAGTAAAGAGAATTTGGGGGGTAAAACGTGTTAAATATGAAACTTGCCTATCTTATATTAATGGTGAACTGGTTTCAATTGTGAGGTGGAGACGTGATGTTAGCGGTGATCTGAAGTAATTGCTGATATTGTCTGAAAAGTGATCTGGTACATGCTTATCTGAAGTAAATAATTATCCAGTGTTAATTTTGATCAATTTCTGGTGCATTTTGTAATCAGACCAAACCAATCAGATTGAGAACTTTCACCTGGCCTACATTTACAGAATGCACTATGAGTATAAATGTGCGCACAGAACACACCCACACACTCGCAAACCCTCAGTTGCATACGTGCGCGCACACACACAAACCCTCAGTCTTGTACACATACACACACACACGCGTGCACACACTCACTCTTAAGCCCTCAATCTCACACACATGCACGCTACTCCCGTCCAAATTCATTCTAACCTTGTCCAGACCTATGTTCACCTACAAATACAATATTTACACGCTTGTGGCAGCATGAGTGCGATATCGCACCTCATACTGCTATCGTAACTCAATCCACCACAAGGCAGCGAGTGAATTTACCCAGCTGATACTGCACGCACCCCCGTTACTCCCGCAAAATAATTTACGAGGGCAGCTCGGGGCTGTATTATCTCTCGCTTTCCGTCCTGTATGAAATATTAGAGTTTACAGGTTCTTCATATGACTGTGCTCTGGTATTTCCGGAAAACACGGGCTCGCCTGCTTCAGTCCATCTCCATCTCCGTCGCCTGAACTGAACAGCTGAACATCAGAAACGCTCGCAGGGTCCTGATCCCCCGGCACATTCTCCCCGCTCCCCTAATGGGTTTAATTTAAAAGCTCGTTTTATTAGACGCTCTTGCTTTTAAAACAGTCTGCATCACTGCGAGGAGCATTTGTAGAATGAAATGGGATCGTCTGCTGATATTTTGGATACTCGCCCTGTTATGTGAGTGCCAGGGATGCTGGAGAAAGGCTGCTTTACTCCTTCATGGGTAAATGGGATTCGGGATCTTGGATCTGAGCTTCTGTTCGCCCTCAGGACAGATATGAACGGTCTCCAGTATTTTTACCTCAGATGGGTGTCGACCAGCTGAGTTGTTTTGATGGTGTAAACTCTGTTATCGTCTGCGTTCTGCTCATGCTCAGAACACTGAAAACTGTTCACGTGGCGAAGGGAATCTGCTCAACTGCAAGTCCAAATCTGATTCCATTCTTGCCAGTCTGTCTCCGTTTGGCCTTGTATTTGTGTATTCTTGTTACTCAGGCATTTTTCTCGAGAGTTTTCTATGGAGATTCAATGATTCAAAGAGCTATTTTGGAGCTTAAGCCGAAGGGTATGAAGATTGTAAGCTGTTTTACCAACTGTCAGTAGACATCATCGAGGAACAACACCCTCCTCTTCTATGATTATTGGTGGTTAGCAAACCAGTTTGCATTCTTCATATCCTTCGGCTGAAGCGCTAAAATGGGGCTTTGAATCCTCTCAACACCGGTGTTATCTTCAATGGCGTGCCATTACTTTTTTTTATTTATTTTTTTTTAAATCTCTCTTGCCCCCCCCCCCCCCCCCTCCCGCCCCTCTCCCCCTGCTCTCTTTCCATCTAGTCTGTTAATGATAGGTCATGGTGATCACTGAGCTCATGATCGTTTGTGCTGATATTTAGTTGGTTGGGCCGAACCGTGTGGCTAACAGTGTCCTGCTCTGTTGTCATTTGTCTCTGGCTCTCTGAATCCAGCCCAGGGAGGGGATGAGGTGGCCTGGCCCCATCCTTTAGCCTATAGCCTTGGGCTATTAGCCTGGCCTGTGGCTGCTAAATGAACAGCTGCTCCCTTGTGTTAATTTTCAAACCTTTGTGGAATCGCCATCACTCTTGACAAATTCATGTGAGAATACTTCCAAATGTCCATTTTTGGAATGGAAGTGTATTAATGGCCTCAGCTGTTTTTGGAGCCGACTGAATGTGCAGTCTACGCGTGCTTGCTCGTTTTCAAAGCCAATGGCCGGCCCTCTCTGTACTGATGTCTGTGTGTTTTACTCTTCTGTTTTGTCCTGTTATGCATTGGTGATTGCTGATGACACACATGGATATGAAAATTTTCATGTCACAATGTTATAAGGGTTTGTGGGAGTCCTGCAAAAGTTCACTGGGAGAATTTTTGCGAATCGCGAGGATATCCATCATCTTTCCTCAAACGTTAATGTCAAACGCTAGATTGTGCTTTGGGGGCGTGGCTATCCTCTGGTTCTTGTCTAATGGGGTCAATTCCACACGTAGATCCACCCCTTGCTCCGCCCTGGATATTCAATTCATGTTCTCATCCAATAGGAATCACATTCGGTTTGAAAATGACAAAATGGCGCTGTTCAAATTGCCAAAATCGAGGCCTCCTAAATGATATGCTGAAACCAATGGGTGATGTCACGGTTGCTTCGTCCATCTTTTTATCCACTCCACAGCACTATTAGAAGTAAATTATTGCAAAACAAAAATTATTCTAAATATATGACAGATAAAAATTCCCCTGTAGTATCATTTTGCATGGAATTGAGCTTTAAAATATATGCATAACAGACCAAAAGCAGTCATTGGAACAGATGTTAAAAATTATTATTTGATATAAATGATGTTAAGCTGTCCAATATTTTTTTCATGTGCCCAAAAATGAGATAGACTATGTACTAAAGATGCTGTCATTTCTGAACAATTAATCCAGTAATCGGTATGGATGAAAATATCCTTAAATTAAACCTGGCAGTCTGCACTTCAAACTCTTGCATACATTACTTAAAATAATTCATGTTTATGTCCTCTGAATTATGATGCGCTCTCACTATTAGGGCTGAGCGATTTGACCAAAAATTTTTTATGACCTTACAGCATATTTTAATCAAAATAACAATATCACAGTAAACCATTTCTAAATGCAAATAGCTATGTTGTGTGGCTTTTGTATTATTTCTGTAGCCCTCTTTCCAGTATAAGTTTTGTTTAATAGCTGTGAAAATTAAACGGCTCTGAAATAATGCATTCAAATGTTCTTACTTTCTGTTTTTATTCAAATGGATTTTGATTGTTTGAAGTCTTAGAGATATATAAAATAAACATTCTCAATGGTTTAATATGTCGCATCTGAGAACTCCCTTGGGCAAAGCAGAAATGTGACTGTTTTCTTTTTTTTTTCTTTTTTTTTGCCTAACTTCCATCAGGTTTTAAGTAATAGAAAAATGATAAGCTGTGCCTTCAGATGTTCCTGTGCACATGTGCTAAACCTGGCATGAATGGCCCTGTTTTCTGAGTCTCTGCCAGTTTTGAAGATATAATGTGCATCATGTCACTTGTTGGCCAGGAAAAATAAAGCCGTTTAGAAAGGCTCTGAACAGTTGGAAAAATTAAATTGGACTGGGAATTCTGAATATGAGGCTGTGAATAAAGATAATGTTATGCTTTCCTGGTACATGCGATGTAAATACGTCATCAGAGAGCCTGTTCGCGTGGGCTCCGAGCAGACGTTCACATCATCTGCTCCAGTTCCGTATGGGTAGAATGCATCCTTCAGGCGGACCCCTGAAAGTTTGCAGAACTACAGCACCTCCAGGGTGTCTGCAACAGTTGCTGTTCCTGTCCGCTTTGGAGTTTATAATATGACATCAGGATTCGCTCTCCCCTGATTGGTCAAGGCGAGCTCTGCCGGTCACCGTAAACAGTGAGATTCACTGTGCGAAAGTTCGCGAGAGGTGAATATAACCATCCAACGACCCCGAGCTAAAAATAGATCCGGCCTCCTCGCAGCAGCTCCTGACAGAGCCTGTGTTTTGTGCCGCTTCACCCCTGTGAGGAGCTTTATGTGTCGACAGGATGACTCTCCAGACTAGACAGTGAAGATTATCATATTTCCCTGACAACTAGAGTTGGGAGATACTATGGTTTAGTTCCGGCTCTGGACGCAACAATTATTACAGAAATTTTGAAGATATTTATGAAGATATTTATTTGACAATGCTCAAGACCGATTTACGGCAATTTTGGACGTCCAATATGGCTGCCGGTGGCGATTTTGTCCGAAATTTTGGGATCAGGGAGATGCATAACTCGGTCCCTGTGGCGACTGAGTTATTCTAGTTTATTTAAAATTTTTAAGTAGGGTCATATCATGAAATGGTTATTGACTTCAGTTATTGGTAAATCGACTGATTTATCCACCTTTGACAAGTGATACTCACTCTTCCATGGTGGATAAATTATATGATTCACCTAAAGTCAATTGTATAACATTCAGGCCTTCGGAAACCATCTTCAACCCTGCTATGGTCTATCCATTTAATTTATGTATTTATTTTCATCTCTTTGATACCCCTGAATACATGTCAGATACAGGGCCTGTACATATTATTTACATGTGACCTGTGGTGCAAAATGGTCAGGACCAACAACCGTCAAACCTTTTGTCAAGTCCGTTACAGGCCCATTTCTGTATATCACAACACATTTGCATTTCGGCAGAAAGTGCTGTAGGCTTCACGATCATCAGGCCCGCTCTGCTCATTACAATGTTTATTTGGATTTAGTTTTGCAACACAGGAAATTGATACAAAATAATGACACTTGGTGAAAGATCCGTGAATGCATGGCTGAGAACGGCATTTTTTAATGTTTTACTTGGATTCATGCTGTGGATGTGTTCTGATACTCCAAGGTTCATTGGCGTCTTGGAGAATCTCTGGAGCGTGCGAAAGTGCTCATTTCAATCACGTTTACAGGATCCCGGTGAGCCTCTCAATTCGCTAATTTCCGCCACATTTATATGATCTCTGTTATCCTCTCTTTCCTGTATCACAGGCCTAATTGCATCATTAACCTTCAGAAAGGCTGCAAAACATTTCTGAAACAATTAGCATGTTTATAGGGCCGTCTGTTGCTCGTAAATGAGAGAGAAGCCTTTTGAAGTGGCGCCTGAGCGGGGAACAAACTGGGGGAGAAACAAAAAGCAGAAAATATCTGAAATGCATCAGAAAATCAAACGCTCCTCTACTAGAAACGACGGAGGAGGCCCTTTAGTGTAGTTTTGAGAGTCGTTTGAGATTCTCTTTTAGGACTCTCTCACCATTAGCACTTCATGCCACCCTGGGGTCTGATGTGTTTTTTAACCAAATTCCTCTGGGAGGGATGATTTGAAGCTGTATTTGTTTTTCTGGTAATGCTGGAAAGAGGTGTGTCAGATTGCCCGAGGGTGTGGCTTCTGTCCGCTACTCGCAGCTCCTCCTGCATGACAGATTCCAGGGATACGTCTGCTACTATCGCTGCTGACGGAACCTTCCGGTCCCCCGCTTCTCTCGGGTCATTTCCTTCACCTGCTGCTGACAGCACACGAATCTCGATCCGAGTGTACCAGCTCCGACCCGGCGACAGGGAGCAGGCGCCACACTGAGGCCAGATTTTTAATGAGCAGCCCAATTATAAACAGAGCAGCCCAACACAGGGGGACGGGCACACACCCCCCCCCCGTGGAAGGAGGGGCTCTGTTCCCTCCCTATGAGCCTGATGGGGCGGGGGGCGCATGGAACTCCATTAAAACATGGCAGAACACACACTCACGCCCCAGCTCACACTCACCTGAGGCCACCATTAATGCTCCCCATTACACAAAATACTTTACATTGTAGAGTATTTTACAATTTTTCTATATGGGTAGATATGATAGAGATGATTGAGAGGATGAACTGATTAGATTTTGGGCAAGTATGCGCACCTAGGTTTGCCGCCAGGTGGCGCTATATTTAAGTTAGTTTTTTAAACAAAAAACTAAAATCTCTGTAACAATTACTTGCATAGACCTCAAATTTGCCTCATAATATAGGTCTAGTAAAGGGGATTCTAACAAAGGGGGCTTCGAGGACTTGGGAATTTCAGGGATATACCCGTTGCAGTCAGCCGCCAACAGCGTAGGCCTAGTTATCTTGTGCCGTTGAAAACATATCATGTGGCAACTTGTTTAAAAGTGCTCTCCTGCGGGATGATGGGTGTTGAAAACGCATGATAGGTTTTCAACAGCTTTGATTTTGATTTCTTTCATCATTGAGTAACAATAGTTGCGTTTATCACTCTCAGGGTTAATCAGGGAGCGCTGACTCTACAGGAACTTGGCTATCAGCTGATGGAGAATGTTTCAGCAGAAAGTTAGGTTTACATTCCCACCTGAGACTTGAGGATCTGAAAATCAGTATTTCAGGAATAATCTGTGAATACTGCATCTGTGGGGCTCTCTGATTGTGTCTGAGACGGACCTCTGGACCTCTGCACAATACACGGCCAGAGGATGTATTGCTGTGCAGGAGGGTTGTTAAGGCTAATTTATGCTTCACTAGCGTAGTGTTCTGCGACAAAAGTGCCATAACTTTTTCAGACGACATTTCGCCACAACAATGCAGCAACAGTGCGCGCCGTTACTATAGCAACCAGCTTCTCCCCCAACCTGTCAGTTTAGCAAGCTTTGTAAACACAACTTCATTCATAAAAAAAGAAGTTGCGCTGAACTGGCATTTCCTTAATGGAGACTTTGCCTTAGTTTCACCCAGCCAAGTACAGCACACTTCTGATTGGCGCCTGTGATGTGTGTGGGTTCGCGTAAAAAATGTACCTAAATATCGGCTTTGTTAAAAATGTTAAAAATGGTAAAATCTTGTCTGCCGATGACGCGCCGAACGCTGTAGCGGAAGCACACGTTAGCAGTTATTATACCTAGCGAATTCACTCCTCTCAGGCCGAGTATTGCCTGAACTGGCAGGAAAGACTGGCAGGCGGCAGCTCTGACGAAATCCCTGCCGCTGCCTTGCGCTTCGCAGCAGCCGTAGGGCTGATTTATCCCTGCCTCAAAGGCCCAGCGGTATCTCACTGGCTTTGAATAACAATGGCCGCTTATCGCCCTCGTGTAGAAGCCTCCCCTCTCAATATTCGTCTGTTTTCAGCCTCCATTCACGCAGCTGTCTGTCAAACGCGTGCGGAAGAGGGTGTTGCGAAAATGCATCACCGTTGCAAGCGTTTGATAGCAGGCTGCTGTAATTATTGAGTGTGGGAGAATGACATTGCAGGGGACACATAATCAATGTTGTTGGTTATGAGCTTGAAAGGCCCCTGAGCTTGCAGGCTGGAGACCACAAAGAAGGCTAATCTGTAATGAAGTTGCGGTTTTATTGCTGGACTGTTTTTCCCTCACCTTGTGCAGGCTAATTCCAGCCTGTCTGTGCGGCGCCTGATATGCCTCCATCGGCTGTGAGCTGCTTCTTCTAATTATTTATTTTCCTGCGTTTTCTTTCCTGCATTTTCCTGGAGTTTGTCCTCCAGAACGATGGCCCTGTGTGAGGCCAGTTTTGTTTTTTAATCATGATCGCCATCGCCTTGCATTGTCAATGCTGTCCGTTCTCGGGCTAACTTTATTACCTTTTTGTTTCATTTTTTTTCCTAGAGGTCATTTTTATTTAGCCTTTATGTAAACAGGTGATTCCTTGACCCTGTATGTCTTCTACAGGAGAAACTCATTTTAAGTACTTTTAAGTAATTTTCTTGATCATCTTTGGTTACTGGCTTCACGCGTCACAGGAACAGTATGATTGAAATCAGTGAATGAACACCCAGTGCCTGCTGGCCTGTTCTCTGGTGTTGTGCAGACTTCACTCGATTGCTGAGCAGCTGATATTGCTTGATAATAGTCTTATTTATGTATTCTGCGAGACAAAGCCATAAAAATGGGCAAAGACAGGCTGTATATTGGAAATAAAGGCTTGAGATTACTTCTGGTCTGAAGCCTATAGTGTCGCATCTCCACTGTACCCTGCACACAGCTGGGTGGAGGACGACAGCCTTAGAATGTCAGGCATTGTTGAAAACCCTCTTATGCACTTTACAGTGGATTCAACTCAAAACTCTATATATTACATATAATATATTATTATATCGATATTATATGAAACTCGATGTGGGCTTGTTTAAAGAAATAGATTCTGCTAGATGATTGGCTTCTGACGTTCTTTTAGCAGCATTCAACTGCTTTCCGCACATACGTAAGAAATAGCTCAGAATAAAAATGGCGCACTCCTCCAGTGAGACGTGTAGAACTGGTAAACACTACCTAAAATGAATGTAAATCTTTGGTGCTGCAGTTTCTTATGGGTAGAGTGAAGAGGTGGTTTGAGCATCTTCCATCTCCAGCCCACTGAACCCCCCCCCCCCCCCCACAATGCCCTTCTCCGGTAGCTGCCGTACTGAACCAGTGGGATTATGCCCGGGGTCGACTGGAGTCTTATCGTGGCAAGCTTATTTAGCCTAGGAGGGTCCGCACGGAGACGGTTAAGCATCGATACCATCTCTTTCTGCCTGACTGGGCTGTAGCTGTGGCTCACTGTCTCTCGGGGTCTTCATGATGACCTCTGCTGATGTGAATGGAGAACTGAAAGACTAACGCGCAATATCCTCCCACTGCCTGTTTCTCTGCACGGGCTGTTCATATTTCCCCCAGAAGGCTGTTTTTCTGTCTGTGTTGACTGTTTGTCTGACTGCATGACTATTTGCCTGTGTTGACTATATGACTTTCTTTATGATGACTGTTTGCAAATGTTGACTTTCTTTATGACTGTTTAATGTTGACTGCTCAAACCACTCAGTCTGACTGTGTGTGTCCATGTTAGTCTTTCCCTGACTGCGTGTCGATGTCAGTCTTTCCCTAACTGTGTGTGTCCATGTTAGTCTTTCCCTAACTGTGTGTGTCCATGTTAGTCTTTCCCTGACTGTGTGTGTCCATGTTAGTCTTTCCCTGACTGTGTGTGTCCATGTTAGTCTTTCCCTGACTGTGTGTGTCCATGTTAGTCTTTCCCTGACTGTGTGTCCATGTTAGTCTTCCCCTTGCTCTGCTCGTGTACCTGCTGTTGCTCTCGTCCTGACTGCTGTGCACCAACAGAGATGTTATTCTCTGACTCATGCTTCTCTCTGTGATTCATGCTCTGTTTTTCTCATCGGGGCTGCTGATTATGTGAGATGTTCTTCAGAGCGGATTCATTCCTCCCCAACACTATCTGTGTAATGCTGGGGAGTGCGTGCGTCCGTCCGTCCGTCCGTCCATTGGTGCGTGTGCAGGAATGACCCAATTGGTGCTGGACTCCTTATTTCTCCCCACTGAAGTGTCTGTTCCACAGGGAGGCTTATAATGTGTTTTCATCTGCTCAGCCGGTCCTTGTTGTATCGCCATTTTTGTGTGCGTGTGTGTGCGCGCGTGTGTGCTCTTCTGCGTTTATATGTTGAACACTGTGTACACCAAGTACAAGCTTTCTGTAGTTTTTCGGCGACAGTAATTATTTGACTTCATCATACGCTTCGGCTGCTTTTCCAGCGCTGCGTCCCCTCCCCGCTCCTCTCTGCTCTGGGGGAGGGGGGTGTAATTCTGAGGAAGAGCAGCCCCTCTACCGCTGCTATTTCACGGCAGTTATATCACGCTCTGCCACCATGGCAACGGCTGACTGCCAGTTATCACTCTGTCGGCATGGTTACGGCTTACGATTCCACCCCCTCCCAAAAAAAAGGTGTAGAGAGGAGGGGCGGAAGTGAATGACAGTTAATTGGGGAGAGGGAGGTTCAGAGATGTTGTTTTTTCTCTCTCTCTCCCTCCCTCCAGGTAACCCCATCTCTGCTAGATTCGTAGCGGGTGGCTAAATGCTTCCTGCGTATATTTATGCACTGCTGTTCTTTGTTCTTTTTCCGCTGCTCGTTGAGAGCGGCTGTCGCTCGCTCTGATTTAAATGGCTGCGGTCGCTCACCGCTTGCTCCTGGGCTTTGCTAGTTTCATCTTGGGGAAAGGACTGCCGTGAAATACTGAAATAAATTAAACATGCAAGAGAAACCCAACGCAAGCCTCCATGCTGACCCCAACCCTCGGTCCCAACCCTCCCGCCAGTCTCTCCCATCAGCCTTTGGACTTCTTCCCTCTCCATTTCTGCCATAGTTCTTCAATCCTCGGGAGAGTACGCTTTTATGGAGTCTGTTTTTCCCAATGTTCTTGAAACTTCATTGATCTCAATTATTGTGCCGAGTTAGGAAAATTTATAATCATGCGATTTTGATCTGGTCACCCTAAATGGTTAAATCCTCCTAACTGAATCATTCATTCCTGCTCGCCTGCTGTTTTCCAGACTTATTTATGCATTTTGAACAGAAACTTGTGAATGTCAGTGTACCCATTTCCATATCGTGATGTATGCACCAGAACTGCTCTTCTATAACCACATAGTGGGATTGTCTCCGTTTTCATTATGCAGGAAGAATGCACTCAAATCAGCATTTTGTCAGTCTTTGTGAGGGTGTCAGGTTGGGCTAAAGAGCCGTTTAATCAGTCGGCCTTGAGTGGGGGTGGAGGGGGAGTTGTTACTGCACTGTGGCGGGCTGAGCGCTGGTCATCTGGGGACATTTCTGGAGAAGTGCACCTCAGTGACCTGTCCCTGAGTCACTATCTTTATGACCGTTTCCTCCCCAGCGCCTTCCCACAATGCTCCTCTGTGTCACATCCATCCTCCCGGGAGGCCACAGTCCCCCTGCTGCATCCTCAAATACTCACCCCGCCCCCCCCACCGCTGCCCACTGAGGGGAAGAAAAAAACAGTGCTTACCTTTCACTTTAAAAACCGCATCGCTGCCCTTTGGAAAAGCACATCGTGACATAACTGAAAATGGAGCATTTTTAATCTGCAACCTGCCCTGGGTGTGATCCTGCATCCTGCCCCTGTGCATTGTGGGATGGGGCTCATCAACCACCCTCGCCTCTGCCCTGCAATAAGTGGGTTAGATGAAAGGTTTAAGAGATTGAATTTATATGTGGTCACTGGCTGTGGATTTCACTGCCGGCGTAGTGGCATTATTCCTTTTTTATGTACGCCATCCGGCCGTTTCGCTGGATATTTACATCGGTATTGGGGACTGTGCACCTTTGCTCTGGGGTCGAATAGCAGGGCTTCTGTGGTGCAATTAACCTGTAGCCCCTCTGTTATAGGACCAGCTCTGAACTGCCCTGATTTTCTGCCATTTACGGAGGACATGCCTCATGCATCATATTATCATGTACGAGCCATTTTTTCAACACTAAGGTTTCATTCTCTGAGCTGTTTCCCTTATGACATCACAGCTGTCATGTGTAATTAAACTCGGCTAAAAATTGGTTATACTCATGTAATTATCAAGACTGGTAATGGAGTACAAGGTTACATTGTGAATTGAAAATTCTTCATTTTTAAATACTCATTTTGAACATGGTTATTTTACGGTCGCCATAGATTTCCAGAGACTGCATTATATCCCCAAGTAGCCATATGTGTTGTTTTTTCTTGACTAGAGTCAAATATGAAATGCATCATAATTATTTTCCAGGCATTCATACCCATTTTTTTAACATCATAACTACACATCTCATTATCCACTTGGTTCTTGTCGTCAAGTATAGAAGTATCTTAAGCTATGAACCAGCTTGCTAGTTTGGAAAGAAATCTTGTGGTTAATCCCATAGCATTTCTTAGAAATCTTTGTTTTTATAAGGAGGAAGTGAATTTTAAGCAGTGTAGGAGCCATTATAAATCTGGGCATGTGGAGGACTTTGGCTGTATTGAGAGTGAAAGCATGAGAGAAGAAGACTCTGAGGTTTTTTAATTTTTTGTATTGTAGAGAAGAATAGTAAGCTACTGAGCTGGTTACCGCATCAACCTCGACAGGCAGCTAATTTCACTTTTACATTCTTGGGGGCTGCCAAGCTGTCACGGAATTACAGTCCCACTACATTTTGGGTTGTAACTCTCCAACTAAATAAGATAAAATCAAGTATGATGTGTCATATTGAAGGTATTAACTTGTTCTTTAATATTATTTAGTGAAAAAATATTTTTTGAGAAATTTTCATCGAAGAAACAAGCAAAAACTACTCTGTCGCGGAATTACACAAAATTGACGTGGGTTTTTTAATGTGTTTAACTATTCAGAAAATGATGTTCCTGTCATATTTAAGTTATGAAACTTCAATATGTTCATATTTACGGTGTTTTACGTTAATACTGTAAGTTATAGAAACAAAAATTGACTTTAACCCTGCTTTATGGGCAAGAAATTTCAAAAAGTCAATGTCACGGAATTACAAGAGGCAAATTGTCACGGAATGACAGCAATAGTATTAATTAGTTTCAATCTACTTATTTCAATATATTATACATATATACATAATTATTTAAATTTTTACAGGTTAGCAATATATTACAATGAGTTTTCCACTTATAATGACCGATCATAACACATACTTCAAATTTTTTTTTTTCTCCATGTCAACATTGGCTTGGCGGCCCCCTCTTGGCAAACTGTCTCGTTCGCTAACTTATTTAACACAAATGCGATTGGCATGTTATCCTGGTCGAATAAAATGGATAGTACAGCTCAGGCGTAATTATTTACATCAGGGCTGGGCTAGTCAATAGTCCCTCTTGCCGTTGGACGTCTCTGGTACCTGGCAGAACTACAGGAGCTATTGTCAGGGCGGTGGATAGAACCTCATAGCTCTGTGCAGTTGTGTCTGGGAAATTGCAACTCGGGTGGAATTAGAATCATGAAAGCAGAGTTTGAAGCTGGCATGGAAGATCTGAATATTTGGGGCTTTTACAGATACCCGATAGGCCAGGAATGATTCACACACTATCCCTGCATTGAAGTGGTGGATTAGTAATTTGGAAGAATTAACTACGAACTGACTACAAGTTAAATATCTTTACATTGTCTACACTATGACTACGATGTGCCCACTTGCCTTTGTCGGCTATAAAGGTTAATCTCGGAGCAAGCCAGCTTTTACCGGCTCCAGGGAGGAAGAGAGCTATTAAAATCCTTTTTTTTCTTTCTTCTTTTTTTTTTGAATTTTTTAAGGAATCTGTGAGAATTAAGAAGGCCGCTTTGGAGAGTTTTGAAAAGAACATTCTGAAATGTTCTTGATGGGGTTAATGAGGCTTCAGTCTGCTTCTCACGCAGGAGTGTGTGAGATCGCTGTTCAGTTGGTGCGTCTGAGGGCCGACAAGCTAATCTCATAGACTGTGGCAGTAATGGACACTGACAGGATGTCATCCCCAGGGAGAGAGAGGGAGAGCGAGAGAGCACCTGGCCCAGATACCCCGCCCACCTGGCCTTCCTCTTTCTCTCGCTCTCTCCATCTCACCCTCCCTCTCTCGGTCTTTCTCTCTCCCTGTGCTGTCACTGGGATGGACAGATTGTTGGGAGGAGCCTTCCTTTCTGTCCTGTGTTTGAGTGTGTTTGCACTGCGCATCGCCATGGCAACCCTGGCCTTATTGAATATTGAATATTGTACAGTGCGCGGGGTTCAGCAGCTCTGAGACAAAGTAGTGGGGATCAGTAATTATTTTGCAAGCCGAACACCAATTGGTTATTACAGTAATAATAATACTAGTAATTCTGCTAATGCAGACACATCACACAGCAGGTTATGGTTTACCACTCGTACCAGTATTGCTTGTATTTTATTAGGGATTCCCTGCCTCAGTCAGTGTGAAGGATTCTCTGTTGACGCGCTGAAATGCGGTGCAGCCGTGCGACAGCGCGGAGGCGGCAGATCAATGCCCTCTGATGGAAGGAGCCGGGCGAATTCCTCGGATGCTCGCGGCTCCATCACTCCGCTGCAGATTCAGATTAATGAGATGCTCCTCTGCCAGCTGGGCCCGGGACAGGGGAAGAGGCCTTATTAGCCGCTCGGTAAACTCCGGCGCTCCAAGAGGCGTGCGTAATTGGACGGGTCGATCACTCGCTACGCGCCCGTGCTAACGGAACCCAGTCTGCTTGGATTCATTTACTCGCTGTACAATCCTAAAATATGTCCATCTGAACACATATTTTCATCATGTTTGCAGGCCAAAAGTCGTATCTTTCCATTTCATTAAAAAAAGGCTGAAATGTTGTTAATGAGGCGAGACATTTCACTTATTACAAGATTAGCTAATGAGGTGAGAAAATTTCACTTAAAACTTGCAAGTATTGTTACTCTTGAGATAAAAACATTGGGCTTGCATATCGTAATAAGGCTGAAACACCTCGTAAGTCAGCATTTTTTGCAGTGGGAAGCTGCGCTGTATAATATTTTTGGCCCCAGTGAAAGCCCCGTGATCCCCCACACCTCACCAAAACCTGAATCTCTTGACATGATGCACGTTTTTGCTCGTCCCGGCGGTGTCTCGCGCTCTCAGGCCGGGACGATGGCGGTAAGAGTGTCAGCAAACGGCGAGCTCTGATCTGTCTCCAGTCTGCTCGTGAGTAGAGTCGAGAATTCCTCCCGACGAGACTGCTGGAGGAGCAGAAAACCTGTTTTATTTCCGCCGTATGATGTTGGAAGGGGGGGGGTCATCTCCGTGAGTCAGGACACTGAGCGCCCGTCGTTTGCAGCGCTGGCTCTTTGTTGTGGCAGGAGGCCCCTGGTGCAGGTGGCTCAGTTGAACAGCACCTGCTGTTTATAAACACACAAATGTGCGAAGCTACACGCACATTTTATTTTTTATTTTATTTATTTAACCTTTATTTTAACAGGGTAACCATTGAGACCCCAGTGTCATTTGTGGTGGTGGGCTGTTGACAAACAACTAGCTACATTATCATAAAAAAAATTTAAGAAAATACTACATTATAAACAACAAAATCAACATAGAGCAATATATTTAAAACATTCAACTGATAATGTGATGGCAACATTATTTAGAACATACACTTAAACCACAGCTTAAAAGTCTGTTATCGCTTTTTTGTTTTTTTTTTTTAAAGTCTCTTGAAACCTATTCCATGGCCTTGGAGTACAATACCTAAAAGTATTTTTTCAAGCTCTGCTATCACTTGAAGGACCTTAGTCAACAACCAATCAAGACCTTACCTGGTCTCAGCGCCATGTGAAGAAAGCTGTCAGGTAATTTGGTAAATTCTATAGGGTTGCTTTATAAATAAATGTCATCCAGTGCTGCTTCCTCCTAGCTGGGAACAGCCAGCCCACTGTCTGATATGGAGTACAGGGATTCATTCTAAAATGAACCCCGCTAATAAAGCTAAGTGCTGCACAATAGGCTGTGAGAAGCTGCTCCAAAGTGGTAGGGCAATGTGCGTATAGATCATATCACCATAATCAAGTGCTGACAGGAACATTTCCCAAATTAAAAGCTTTCGAATTGCATGTGAGAAACAGGATCCGTTTCTGTAGAAGAACCCAATTTCCCCCCTTAACACCTTTGGTAGCTCATCAACGTTGTTTTGAAAGACCGCTCTTCATCAGTAAATTTTCCATGGTACTTGTATGATGGCACTTTAAGGCCATCTGCGAGGCAGACGATGCTTCAGTCAGTGAAGAAGCACAAGTATAATGCTATATACCATAAGCAAGGAAGTGCACCTTACAGCTATTTTCAAAAGACACCTTGTTTTTCATGAACAAAGGAATGGGGGGGGAAAAGTAAAGGTCCTAAAATAAACCTTGTTGCACACCAGTTGTGACCACCAGGAAAGTTGAGTGAGTCCACAACAATACATTGTTTTCTTTGTAAAAGATATTCTGATTAAGCATTCTGATTAAGGCCTACAGAGGCTGGTCTTTCAACTAAAAGTGAATGATCATCTGTGTCAGAGGCCTTAGATAGATCATCCAACTGGGCAGCACAGTGTTGCCCTCCATCAAGAGCACAGACAATATCAAGATAATCCGCCTCTAAAACCAAATTGAAAAGTAGTTTAAATACGATTTCTACTCAAAAACAAACCAAGGATTCAAGAATCTCGGCCAAATGAGGTAGCTTGGAAATTGGGCGGTAATTCCGTTGTCTTCTTCCTTAGGAAATGGAAGTACGGGTGCAGTATTCCAGATTTTTGGTACCATTCCTGAGCTACGTGAAAGATTGAATATTTGTGTTCAGGGCAGGGCTATGACTGGAACAGCTGAACCTCACCAACAAATGCATTCATGCTCATACAGACATGCACGCGCATATGCACGTCTGGCCATGTAAATTCTTGTTCATGTGTACTGCAGCGCACCTATGCATGTGAACCCGCTCTCCTACACGAGCACTCACCCACTCGTGCACTCTCGCTCGCTCACAGACCCTTACTTTACGCATAAACATGCTTAAATATTTGTGGATTGGGGGTTCATTCTGTGCCACAGTAAATAATGAGGCTTATGGCATATGGGGACACCCTCCTCCTGCTGTAGTGTTGCTGCAGCTCAGAGATGTGGAACTAATCACCACCGTGGAGCTGCTATAGGGGAGCTCACCCAGTCGCCCAGCCCTCACTGCACTGCTCTGTTCCCCTCCTCTGGCCTCCTCCTGCTAGCATTGTCCGCTAACAGCGCCAAGCTCATTAACATCTGCTGCTTAGCATGAGTGAATTATCAGCAAAACGGTCACAATCTGCTGTTCAAACTGTTGGCGGTTTCACATTATTGTAGCTTACATATTTATGTTAGCTTGCTGTCTGCCAAGCTAGCATTAACAGCTAATTTTATTGTGCACATTGATGGATCTTCTGGTCCATGTGAAAAAATGACCAGCTTGGAGTACTGTGCACACGCTGGTCTCCATGTTGGCGTTGTCAGCGAACCACTGGCCAGTATAATAGTTTTTTGCTATGAGTGTTACTATGCAAACACATAATGATATGCCAGTTGCCTTATTGACAAAAGAAGTTAACTGCTCAGGCACATGTAGATCTGCTGGCCGCCATTTTAGCATTGTTTGTTGGTGGTATTATGTCAGTCCTTTTTTACATGCCGGTCTCCTTGTCAGCATCACCGAGCTAGCTGTACGGGCACAATTTAATCTGCTAGCCGCCATTTTCGCGTGATCTGGTGGTCATAGTATAACAGTGCATCGTGATGTACTTGAGGCATTCTAAGCTTAACCAGCTAACCATATGCGCACATTGAGAACTGCTGCCATATTAGCATTGTCTTCTGTCGGCACTGTCAGCCCATTGTGTCATGCGGGTCTCCCGGTTAGCATACCCAGCTAAGCGTATCGGAGCACTCATGTCTGCGATTCGTTACGTTAGGGTTGGACGTTTCTGCGCTTGGATCTTGCCGCTTCTGTGCTTCCCTTCTTTTTAAAAATGGCATTCAGTGAGTGTTGTCTCTTGGCACATTTTATCTTGGTAACCCTTTGTAGATGTGCTTTCTAAACTTCAGTGCAAATTGAAAAGGCAGCGCTTCAGAACATTCTGCTGGAAAAAAAAGACAGCTCTTTCTCAACCGTGCGCACTCTGCTTGTCACTGGCTCCAATTTCAGTTTCATCACAGATTAGCTTTCATCTTCCAATGCAATTTGAAGAAAGCGAATGAACTGGTACTGTAAGATCTCATTGAGCTGATAATATGATGCCTTCATTTTATCATTTTGTGTTCTTTTTTTGTTGTTGTTTATTATTTTTTTGTGATTCTGGTGACATTGCCTATCAGTCGACATCCCAAAAAATGCTGGTAAGTTTATTTCAAGTATCAGCTCTTAGTTTGCTGCACTTCTTTGGGGTTTTGTTCTTTTTGTTTGTTTTTTTGTTTTTGCATTTCGGTTGGATTTTTGAATCCGCAAGCTGGCTCTTGATTTGTTAAATGCTCATAATGGACTTGAGTCATATTTCATCTCCCAATCAGTGCTCCTGCTGGTATTTGTTGGGGGCGGGGCTGGGGGAGACCCAAATTGCCTGCTCTCCCCCAGGAGCCGCTTCACCCCCTCCCCCCCAATCCCCCCAGCCCTTATGCACCCTTTAACTCCCTGGTATCCACCACCCCCCATCACTGCTTGAGCCACTTTCAGAATTAAATCCACTTTTCATTTCCGTTGTACTTCAGTTTGCTTTACTTCGACTTTTTTTTGTTAATTTTTTTTATGGATTTGCATGCAAAAAAATGCTTGTTTCTGCATTTTGTCAATCTTGTCAAAATAAAATCAGACAAAATAAATGATGTTATGAAAATCACAGTGAAATATTTTAGTGGGCAAAAAATTTCTGTTAGACAACAAATTCTTATCAAAAAGAAATGAACACAGTTCTCTTGCTCAGGCCTCGCTATGTTTGGTGCTGTAGGCCTCACTCTGATCCAATCAAATCAAAATCATCGGATCGGTTTAAACTGTGTGGCGCTTTGCTTGGCAATTTGTCCCAAAATCTAATCACAAAAAGGGCATAAAAATGGGGCGAAATGGGTCAAAACCCCCATAACACTGCAAGAGGCAAAACTGCCTTTGGTTCAGTGGTGTCTGGCCCACTTCCAGCTCAGCTGAAACTGATTTTTTTGACCGATGCGGACAGTGAAATGCATCATGGTCCTGATTGGACTCCTCAGCCGGGTTTATCCGGCCCCTTCCTCTTTTATTTTGTCTCTCAGGTGTCTGATGCACGCGTGTCAGGTGACCCCGTGTTTGTCCGTTTGACGGCTGCTGAGCAGCACTTCGGTCCTCAGAGCCTTGTTCTGTAGTTCGGTCCTGTGCAGCCACCCGGTCATCTCCTAATGAAGTGTCTGAGGTGTAAGAGTGAAGGAACACGCTGCACCTCCTGCTTCTAACTCGTCAGAATGTGTGCTGCAGCGTTCATGTGCAGAGCTCTAACTAACGTAATGTGACACATTTGGACATTTAACATGCAGCGTTAATTGCCATTTTGCCACGGATTGCATTTGCAGTAAGTGGCTGTTGTTCATGTCAGCCTTGAAGTTTCTTAATTTTTAGATGAATCTGCTACTGCAGATATTTTACGCAAAAAGGAAAGGTACATTTTGATTTATTTTCGAGGCTTTGAGGTGGCATAGATTTGTCTGATTCATTTCCTGAATGGTTTTTGTTTTAACCCGCTTTTGACCAGAAGTTGAAACCCTATTGAATCCACATAATTCAGAACTGTTCGTTGACTGGCTATTCACAAATGGCTGAAGTGATGAATCCTAAGAATTTGCATGAAAGATATGATCATATTTTCTACTGTCTCTGATTCCTGTGAATCTGAAGCTGAAGCTGATCATTGCGCTCTCTTCCTGTGTCTCATCGAGTTGTTTGAATGGAAGGCCTGAGAGTTCAGAGGGATATGTCTATAATTGGGCTGTGACTGTGCAGTAGATTGTGGACTTAGACTGGACGTAATGGTGTTAATGAGCTTTGTTCTGATTGGTTGTTGTACTGGCTGGCTGACCGTGACCTCACAAAGGCTGCGAAACCACTCTTATCACAAACAGACTATCAGGTTATAGTCTTTGTCATCACCTCCAGCTGCTTGCCATTAAATATGCTGGCTAATGCATGTCAATCTGCTCCAGTCCTCTTGGGGGAGCTGTGTTTTGTGAGCTGGAGTTTGCTCCCTAGGTCTCAACCTCTCAATATCTCTCCCCTCTCTCCTGTAGTCAACTCCCCTGCACCTGGCCGCAGGCTACAACCGGGTCCGAATTGTTCAGCTCCTGCTGCAACATGGTGCCGATGTCCACGCCAAGGACAAAGGGTAGGTGTGTGTGCACGTGTGTGTGAATGATGATTGTTTCCATCTGTGTGTCTGCGTGTGTGACCGCACCCATATAGAACAGCCTATACAATTTTCAAAACACCCAGTATACCATAAATCAACACCCATTGTATGCGTATAATACTGTATGGACATGGTGTGTTGGTGAAATGCTTGATGGGAATTGTAGTAGAATGTGGTGAATTTTTCTTTTCCCTCAGTGGAAGCTTGACCTTCAGGTGAGCTGGGGCACTTTAATTAGTACCTCCCTGCTTAAAACTGAGCTTATCGGGATTAATGTCTCTCTGGTTTAATCAGTGAGCCAGCTTATTAGTCCACTGCTTTTATCTCATTCAATATTTATGCATGTCCCCCTCAAGATTTAAGGGCAGATTTGTTAAGTGAAATGGGCTTTAAGAGCCGCAGTGCTGGCAGGTCACTCAGTAATCAGGTTACTCTGATTGGAGCTGTTGATTACAATTTTCTGGCAGCCAGCGGGAGGGTTTGGAGAAAAAAAGACGATATGCGATCACTTTGTGTTTTACATTTAACTGTTCCACCCGCCTGTAGGCAAGATAAAGACTGTTATTCATGTTTTGCCTGATTATTTTCCCCTCTCCTGTAATGGACAGTATTAGCGCTGCTTTCAGAATTTTGAACTGTAATTTGTTAGTAATGGACTTAGTGATGGTATCACAGAGTTCATTATACGGCTTTGTTTTTCCACTGTTTAAAAAAACTTCAGTGCACCCAGAGCAATAGATACAGACCATTTTATAAACATCGGTTAAAGATTTAATGATGTATTTATTATTATTTTTTGAGCTTGCAGAAGCATAAAATGCGAATGTGTGATGAAAACAAAAATTAAAAATGTGCGAGGAATGAAGGATTGAATGAAAGTGTAAGGAATGAAATGGAAAATGTGTAGGTAACAAGAGCAACGCAGAGCCAGAGCGTTGCATATGTCCCGCCTGTATGTTGATCAAGGGCATATTGAGATGGCTGCTGTGGCGGCCATATTGGATATCGCACGACGCTGGTTTTCAAAAGGAACCTTCCTCTAGCCACTCCCAATACGCCATAAAGAAATGGCATCAATCCGACGAGGGATTCTATAGTTATCCCACGGAAACGAAAAGTTAACGGACGACCAACGAACGGACGACCGACGGACATGGTGTCGACGTAATGCCCCCTCTCCTCTTTGGAGGGTGTGGGCATAAAAATGTAAATGTGTAAATCTTGAAGGTTAAAATGTAAATGTGTAACGAATGAAGGCTAAAATGTAAATGTATCATGATTGTTGGCTAAAATGTAAATGTGTAAAGAATGAAGGCGAAAATGTAAATGCAAAGAATGAAGGGGAAAATGGTTTCGCCTCGGGGGCTGGTTGGCGGTTTAACTCCAGGCGCGGCCGCTGTAATGAATCTGTCCGGCCTCCTCTCCCCTTTCTAATCTCTCCACTGCGGCTGAATTAATGGATCAGACTTGTACATCTGAAGAAACTCTGCCTGTGTGAATTTTATCAGCACGAGCGCTAATTGGGAGTTTAAGAGGCATTGGCTGCTTTGAAAGGCCAGGCTTTGGGCTGTTGTTTCGCCGTCGGGCTGTGCGATATTTTCTGCTACAGCAGCAGCGCAGGAACTCTGCTGCACATCTGCAGTCCCTCGGGTATCCACTCCACCCCGAAAAACTTGCGCCCCATTCGGCAGCTAAACGTCCCCATCGAACTGCGTAGGGTTTGCGTCCGGTGAGCCAGATTAGGGTTATATACTGACTGTTCATCCCAAAATCAGAAAACCTGTTCCTCTTACCCATAGTGCTGTTTATCCGCCTGGGGTGCTTTTCCCAGAATCACAGATGGTAACTAATGTTGTGGGGCCCATTGACTGTGAATGGAGGAACTACAAGTTGCTTACTTGGTGAGCATGGATGCTTTTGGGAAAAGCGCCCCAGGATTGTTCTGGTGTGATGTGCAGAGTTTTGAAGTTATCGACCATAGACATGCCTACCTTCTCTCAAATATAATTGAACTAATTGGCATTTGTTTTGTGGTGCTTGAATCGCCACAAAAATGCATTTGAAAAATTTAGAAACGAAGTCTGTTTCCAGAAATCATGACCCTGTTACTGAAGACAATCCACAGAGCATGTTTCGAGCACTTTAATGTTGGAACTATTTTCTTTCTACCAAACTTTGTACTAAACAAACCACGGGCGTAGTCCAATGGAAATAAAAGAGTTCCTGTATTAAACAGCACAGCAGGTCAGAGGAACAGAATGTATATTTGTTTCTGGGATGAACTGTCCCTTTAAAATGTTACGGGCAGATTTCCAGGAGTAGGGCTTGTTGCCGGTGAGGTTGAGTTTAATGTGAGCCCTGAGTGATCAAGTTCTCCTTTCATTCTTGCTGTTATACAGAGGACTGGTGCCCCTGCACAACGCCTGCTCCTACGGACACTATGAGGTCACTGAGCTGCTCCTCAAGGTAAGGGATCGGTCGCTCTGCCGCTCACACACATGCACACACCTCTACTCACCACATTATTTAGGTCCTGTCATCAGTGTGTGAAGATGTGAGATGATTCAGTGAGAACTCTGCACAAGCTTGTCTGATTGATCTTGAATCAGTCATTTTGTTTCGAATCTCGTACGCTCGGCTGTGGGATGGCTGAGCCAGTGATCTGCCTGCTGAATACTGTTGGATGATTCTAAGCACCACAGGTTTTTTCAAAAGCTGCAAGATTATTCTTGGCCAACAAATCATGCCTAAACGGCTGTAGGACGGTTGTCTTTGAAGCCCTTGAAGAGCTGGGCAATGGCGAAAATCTTTCGCAATATACTTTGATTTTTATATAATAACTTAATTGGGCAAGTGACAAATCAGTTTGACTGGCCTGAATCAATTTTGTATAATGTCAATTTTTTTCTTTCCTAAGCATTTTAATCCCTTTCCGGTGTGGATTGTGAAGCCAAATTCATATCATGGCATATTCTTTTTGCCCTATGAAATTTGTACAAATGTATCACCCACTCCTACTCTGTAGATGTGTTGCGTGTTGCACATTCCCATTATGGACTTGGACTTCAACTAGAACCCACCTTTAAAGTCCGAGTGTTTCCCATTGAACCAGATGAAGTGATGGAGTTGTGTTTGTAATGTGCGCACACGAGCTTTATCTTACTGATTGCCCAAGAGAATGTCCTGCAATTTTGCCAAATAGAAGTGGCTCTCTGAGACTCTCAGGGTCTGTAAATAAACATTTCCTGTTTAGACAGGAATAACGACAACCTGATACCTCACCCACTGCCGTCTCCTTATCTCCCCCGCAGATAAAGCAGGTGCTGTCCCGTACACACACCAGCCTGCCAAGTCCGTACACACTGCAGCTGATCGAATCTCGCGCGTTCAAACCTGTTTCTCTCTTCTATAGTCTTATGTATTCAGAGTTTTATTTAACCCCACAGGGAAACACACAACAGAGATGCTGTATTAGTTCTCAGATCCTGGCGGTGTCTTTATGACAGATATAAACCTCATAACTCGCAGATGTTTTTTTCTTACAGCAGCTCAAAGGGATTTTTCACTTTCTGTAATCACATTTATCCACACAATGTGATTTTGGCCAGACTGTTGTGTGGGCAGCGCCACAGGTTTAGAAGAAAAAAAAGAATGGAGTGGGTTGAATCGATGATTCATTTAAAGAGTTATTAAAATGATGACTCCTTGCTGCAGAGTTGATGCGAGGAGTTTGGTGCATGTGGGAAAATTTACTCTTGCATGAGAAGATCAGCATTTACACTGTAATCGCTCTCATTACAGCTGCAAGTGTTTGTCTGCAGACACTTCCAGAATATCACAACTCAGCGAAATATCAGCAGACGCTGTAACTGTAACTGAATGCACTCACCACGCTCAGAGCAGTAAAACATCAGAATGCTTTATGAGGAGCGCACGCCATTCGGCCTATCTGTTTGGAACAGAATGAAACTGAAATTCTGAAGGGCTGCTGTGCCTGCTGGTTTCTGGTTTGTCTGGGCGTATAATTGATTAATTGAATTAATTAATTTTAGTCATGACTGGCTAAGGAGTCATCACATTGCATCTATGAAGCCTGACATAGCTCTTGATTGATTGGACATCCCAAAAACCTGCAGGCACTGGGGTACTCCAGGACTGGAGTTTCTGACCTCTGATCGAGAACGCCAGCAGTTATGAGTACCAGGGAGTAGGAGGCTATTCTCTCGAACCTGGCCGCTCCTCACAGGGTCATCACTCAGAGAGATGGTTCCAGATTTCAGTGCTGATATTTCATAAATGTTTCTCGTTTGACAGGGAGTGGGTATTTCTCTATGCTGTAGGATCATTATTAGCTGGAGTTGTGTTATAACCCCGCCTCTCTCCCTCCCTGGCAGCACGGGGCCTGTGTAAACGCCATGGACCTGTGGCAGTTCACGCCGCTGCATGAGGCCGCCTCTAAGAACCGCGTGGAGGTGTGTTCCCTCCTGCTGAGCCACGGCGCCGACCCCACCCTCGCCAACTGCCACGGCAAGAGCGCCATCGACATGGCACCAGCGCCCGAGCTGAAGGAGAGGCTCAGCTGTGAGTCACCGCACACACACATACAGAGACGCAACCATAAACACACACTCACAGGCATACATACAGACACGCACTCGAACACACTTATCCATGGGCCACAGATACTCATAAACACGCACATGCATACACACTGTGTCGTGCATGCGTGTACACGCAGAGGCGCACACACTCCTCTACACTCGCACAGACATACAAGCGCGCACGCGCAGATACGCTCGCTCGCTCACACACACACACACACACACACACACGCACACTTACTGAAACACAGGCTCCCACACACCCAGCCCCAGCATAGAAACATCTGTTTCAGTACAGCTCCTCTCATATCGACTCAAATTCTGAATGTGTAGTGAAGCGCACAGGATCACTGCGGCCTGTCAGGGTGTGTTAAGCTCAGTGTAGCTGTGGATGACGGCACTGACTGTGTTTGATGCCTTCAGCTCATGACACTGCTCCCCTGCCATCTGATATTTAAAGCGCAGGCTCTCCCCTCGTCAGCGGCATTATTCTCAGAGTCTGGCACTACAAACATAGCCCAGGCCGGGACTGTGTGTATTCCCATCTCAGACAGGCGTGTGTATACTGCATGAGGATTGAGTAACGGCACTTGTCCTGGAACACACTGCACTCAAAAACCTTTTCCTCTTTTTACTCTGTACATACACCTTGCTCCAGACATGAGGAGCACAGGGGCAGGTGCGGTCCGTTCGGGGGTCGAGGGTGAATTCCAGACACGTCTCCTAGCTCTTGTTACTGCAGCTGTGGCAGTAGACTGCCAAGACCCTGACTGGTGATGCTACCAAGGCTAAAACCCTGTTAGCTCCGGTGTTAAGACCCTGGCTGGTGATGTCATAGGTGCTTAGAAACTGGCAGGTGAGGTCGCTGGTGTTAAGACCCTGACTGTTGATGTCACGGGTGATAAATCCCTGACTGGTGATGTCAGAGGTGCCAAGATCCTGACTGATGTCACAGAGACTTGTGCATCCACAGTGGGATCACTTCAGTGAGGGACCAGGTGACATGGCTCGGTGTTGTTGCTCTGTCTGGACCCTCAGAGTCTTGGAGAGGGGGGGATGTCCTGGTGTAACTTGGCTGTGGAAGAGCGGTGTGTCCTACGTGATGAGAATTAAGTACCCTGTGCTCTTCATGGTGTCTCAATCTAAACGGTGTGTCTGTTTCGACGAGATGTGGGCTGACTGTTCAAATGAAAAACAAAAGTAATCATTGGGAACATTTGGCTGAAATTGGTTGGAGTGGTTTTCATACAGGAAGACTTATTTGAGGGGGAATTATTTTCTTTTTTCATAACACGGCATCTCAAAACACAGGGGGTCAGAGGTCATCCAGAGGGCTTTCTTGCTGAAGGCTGTTGCTGGAGCGATGTGGAGGGAAGCCCTGCTCAAACAGAGGGGTCTGATCTCTCCACCCTCTTCCTGTTTGTGCTGAAACCACTGATATTTACACTGTCCGTGCCTCCAGAGGGCGCTGGTGTTAGTGTGTGGCTGTATTGCTGGCCTTATTTCTCCTGTGTCTGTTGTCAGAGATGTTGATTTTTGTGTGCGTATGTGTGTGTGTGAGAAATTGTAGGTGCTGTATGTACACAGAATACGCGCAAATGTTTACAGCGCAGGCTTATGACCCCCCTGCCTCTGGCTCTGACATTTCAGTCTGAAAAACCTCTTTTCCCCAAAGAGAAATTAATTTGAGAAATATGGCAAATCCTCTCTTGTTTAAACCCAGGTCTCACGGTGTAGTATTACCCTGGAGACTGTAGCATACCGATATTGTCCGCAGCGAATTGCTCATATTTATGTGTGGGTGTAAACCTGTGAATGTTAGGCCATAGCTTACCTGTGGGAAGAGTGCTGACTCATCAGGAAAGGCATTAGCAGGTCTGTGATCCCATCAGCCCCTGGGGCTGGGAGACTGATAGGCTCTTTAATCTCACCCTACTTTCTCCACAGGTGATCCACTTTCACGCTTTATTTGAATTTAAAGTGCATTTCACACCGCGGGAACGTGGCGAAAATGAGGTTTAAGCAATCCAACCCTTTTTTAAAAAGCAATCTCAGTGTAATAGCGGTTGTGTGATATGAAACATGGTAATGAACACGGGGAAAAAATTAAACACACTTTACAAAAACTGGGATGGAGCTATTAAATTGGAATATAAAAACATTAAAGGAATGTTTTTTTTTTATGTATATATAATGAGGAAAATGCATTGGGGTAAAAAAAATAAGTGTTACGTAAGTAAATGTATTGTTTTTTCTTAATGTCTCTGTTGATCCGTCTTTCTCCCAATCTCTGCCCCTCTCTGCCACCTCCTGCTGTAACCCTCCTCATGTGCCTTCTGTCGGCCTCTTTCCCTCCGTCTCTCCTGTTCTCCCTCACTCTACACCCCTTCTACCCCTCCTCTTCCTGCTCTCCTCCCTTCCACATCCCCTTCCTTCCTTCCTTCTCTCTGCCACCTTCCCTTCCTCCCTCCCTCTGCCTCCTCCTCTCGTGTAACTGCTCTCTCCTTCCTCTCTCCATCCATCCCCTCGCTCACTCTCTCTCCCTCTCCCCCTCCTTTCTGTTCATCCATCCCTTCTCTCTCACACACTCTCCCCCCCTCCTTTCTCTCCATCCATCCCCTCTCTCTCTCTCTCTCTCTCTCTCACACACAGATGAGTTTAAGGGACACTCCCTCCTGCAGGCGGCTCGTGAGGCAGACGTGGCCAAAGTGAAGAAGAGTTTGGCCCTGGAGATCATCAACTTCAAACACCCGCAGTCCCACGAGACGGCGCTGGTCAGTCTATTCATGCTTAATAACATATTAATACATTATGAATAATGCTCTCACATACTTTTTAACAGTAATACGTTACGTTTAAAGCTCATACATGCTTTATAACAAGGTAATACATTACAAATAATGCTCCTACATGCTTAATAGTACCACCTGACATATCCACGTTACACATGCTTTATAACATAATAAATCAAAAATACTGCCCAGCCCTGCTTCATTACAGTCATACATTACATATGCAGCTCATATGCTTTATAATATAGTAATACATTCAAATAATGCTCACATATGCTATATATTGTTGGAGTACATTACACAGCTCACACATGCTTTATAATATAATAAATCATAAATAGAGCTTACACATGCTTCATTACAGTCATACATATGCGACTCACCTGCTTGTTAACGGGCATACATTGCAAATAATGTGCACACATTACATACACATGACATAATCACCTAACACATGCTTCATTCGTCAAAAGTGACATGGGCGGCTCACACGTATATTCTAACATGGTAATATATCACAACACAGGCACCTGCTTCATAAGAGTCTTACATTATAAATGTTGCTCACACATGCTTTAAATCATAATAAATCACAAATAAAGCTCACCCACACTTCCTTAGATATACTTTACGTGTACAGCTCACACGTGCTTAATTAGTCATACATTACATGTGCAACTCACGTGCTTTATTGCACAGTAATACATGACAAATAATGCTCATGCACATTTTATAACACAGGACTACTTTAGATAAGCTGCTGACACATGCTTTATATCCTTGTAATACATTATAAATAATGCTGGCGCATGCTTTATAACTAATTACGCACTGGAGTCCTGCACAACATTGCTGTTAGCCCACACATCGTAAGTCATGCTGCGTGTGGGAATCCCATGAGATGGTGTCTGTTGCGGCTCACTTACTTCATCGTGTAATAATAAACTTGTACCTAACTTGTGCCTCATTAGTCATGCATTACATAACATGCTTTATAACATAGCAGTACACCTTACAGGTAGCTCATACTTGCTTATTAAAGTTATGAATTACACAAATGGTTCAGTCTTTATGACATTGTAATAAATTTCACATGCAGTTCACTCACTTTATTGTAGTCATTTGTTACATCAACCGCTCAAATGCTTCATTACGTCGTAATAAATCATACACACAGCTCA
The DNA here is from genome assembly GCA_029721435.1 of Gymnothorax reevesii. Lineage (NCBI taxonomy): Eukaryota > Metazoa > Chordata > Actinopteri > Anguilliformes > Muraenidae > Gymnothorax > Gymnothorax reevesii. The sequence continues at coordinate 80,882,494 of CM056583.1, forward strand.
GGCATGCTTCATTGGTCATTTCACATAGGAGGCTCACGTGCTTTGTCATGGCAAAATATCTCACCTATAGCTCACACGTGCTTTATTTTGGTCATGTGATGTAAATGGATCACATTTCATAATGTTATTGGGGAAAAAAAAAAAAATCTCACGTACAGCTCTCGCATGCTGTAGTGTTCTCAGACATTGCATAAATAGTTGACACGTGCTTCGTAACATCGTGATGAATAACGAATGGTTGGCCTTTGAGATGGACCTGGTATATCTTCACATGTTTTATTGCATGGTAATATACTAAATATTCTGCACACCCATGCCTTATAATTAAGTAATTCATGGTAGTAATACATAACTCGTACAGCCCTCATTCTTTCTAATGCTCTGAGTGCTCTGAGACGGCTTTACAACGTAATGGTACATTACATATTGGAATTTTTAACTGAATTTTTGTGGTCAGGTGGGGCCCTGGCTCTAGTCATGGTTTTATAACGTGGTGTATTAAATATTTGGATTTGTGACTTGAATTATGCCTTTTTTAATAGACCAGAGGCACGTAGGATCAAGTGATTTGTTTATGAAATGGTAATGCATTTGGCACAGGAGTTTACACTTCGCGATTCAGGACGTTAATGGCGCGGTGTTGGTTTGTCCTCTGTCGCTGCAGCACTGTGCCGTGGCCTCACCGCACCCCAAACGCAAACAAGTCACCGAGCTGCTGCTGCGGAAAGGAGCCAACGTCAACGAGAAGAACAAAGAGTGAGTCCTGGCCCAAGTCACTGTGTCAAGCATCGGTTTCAAATGCTCAGACTCACTCACTCATGTTTCCTCTGAGACAGTGACTCAAATCCGTGAGCTGAGACAGTGACTCACATCTATACTCTCAGACAATTGCTCACATCTATACTTTTAGACAACAACTCACATCTGCACGTTGAGACAGTGACTCATCTGTACTCGAACACAGTGACTCGCATCTGCACGCTGAGGCTGTGACTCAAATCTAAGACAGTGACTGAAGTATATGCACTTTGAGTCTGGTTCAGTCATGTCTGTCTATTATTAGACACTGATTCAAAGTTCTGCACTCTGAGTCACTGTGTGGATGAAACTGGGCACTGACTCGGAGATGTCTCTCTCTCTCTCTCGTATCCATCTGCCTCATCAGCCTTATGACTGCTCTTCACGTGGCGGCAGAGAGGGCTCACAACGACATCGTGGAGGTTCTGCAGAAACACGGAGCCAAGGTAGCGTACGCCAGTCCCACAATATTCTCACTCCTCGCCATCTACTCAAACACTATACACACTTTTGCATACTACACCTTTGTCTCACAATTTACTCCTAGTCTGTTGAGAGTGTATTCAATCTTCAGTTCAGCTGACACTCTGCACGGACTGCATGTGAGGTCTATGCAATCTGCTCTCGGCTCCCCATCTTTTTGGGTAAAACTAGCATCACGCGTTATGCTTTTGATTTCTTCACAAGATTTTAACAGGTTATAAATACTCCACACAGTCTACTGACAGCTGCGATTTCTCCGCTAGCAAGTCTTGCTCTGAAATATTGAGCCCCTGCGCGCGCACTCTCCTTGTCTGGTGTGAGATATGTGATTAGCATCTGAAAAAGAAGGCTCTCTGTATTAAAACATTGATTCAAATCAAGCGATGCGACTAGACAATACAGCCTCTTTTTTACTCACTCCTGGCTGGAGCAGCTTTCTGTCTATCAGACACTGTTCTGGAGTCCTGGCCCATTAAAAGGTGCATCTTTTATAGCTCTACCGATAGTGCAGTCTATCACAGGCAGGCTCTCCTCGAAGGCTCTCTCCGATAAGAGCTGATCGATTGATCGCTGCCCGCACTCCACGGCTCTCTCCCGACGCCTGTGCAGCTGAAGGCTGCTTCCTGCCCACGCAGTCTATAAGAGCACTTCTTGCGCATTAAGCCCTTTTCACCGAGGACTAGGGACAGCATGGGATTGAGATCAGAAAGTGGCGCCCCCATGCCTCTCTGTGAGGCAGTAGACCGACGGCGATTTCTCCCAGCCAATGAGATAAAATCAGGGTATATCACAGGCAGTGACATCAGGGTGCTCGACCAATCAGCAGTGGCCTAGAGCATCTCAAACTTCTTTTCTTTTCCTGACCTCACAGTGCGGTTGTGAGCCCTTAACCAGTCCCTCCCATAAGGATCAAACATTATTACTCATGAAAGAAAACTGATGAAAACTCACGCATTAAGAAGTTGAAAAGGTTTGCTAAAAGTTGAGAGAGGTGGTGTTTGGGGATTTCTAGAAAATAGTGAGATTTTGCGTGAAAATCAAAAAATTTAGTCGTGAGGCCATATTTGATCATACATCCCTTTCATCTAAGCCAAGAGCAAGTGATGGTAAGACTATTTATGGACATCCGCCCAACGCTCAGTACAGTTTTATAGTCAGCCTCTTGGGGTAGTTTTTGGTGCCCTATGAAGGGTTAAGGACAGGCTGACCTGAGTGTTAACACCTCTGGGTGACATTTAGGTTTTGGATGGGTGCTCCTGACACCTTGCCATCACCCACACCCCCAAGACTGTGTGGCGGTAGAGGTCCTGGGTCAACATCAGCCCTCATATGCAAGATTATACAGTTATTGACTTCAGTTGAGGTGAATCCAGTAATTTATCCACCTTGGACAAGTGATATTGTGCCTTAGTGAGTATCACTTATCCAAGGTGGGTAAATCCTTGGATTCACAGATAACTGAAGTCAATAACTGTTTTATGATATGACCCTAGTTGAAAATATGATTTTTGAAGGGCGACAACTCATAACATAAAGCTCCTCACAGGGACAAAAGGACACGAAATACGGACGCTGTCAGGAGCTCTTGCAGGGAAGCCTGATTTTTCTTTTTTAGCTGAAGTGTGTCGGATTGTTAAATTCACCTCCTGTGCACTTCTGCGCAGTGAATATCTTTTTATTTTGTGATCGGCGGCGCTCGTCTTGACTAATCAGGAGGGAGCAAATCCTTACGTCATAAAGGAGGACTATGCAGAACTACCCGATTTGACTTAATCTTACGCGATTTGCCTGAATGTATTTGCTTGATTATTACATTTGGCCGTTGTGTGAATCTTGTCACTTATTAAATAAAAAATGTAAAAAATTTGCAGCACAGATTTGCCTGAACGTGCTTGCCTAGTCTTCGGTGCATTTGTCCATTGCTTGCAATGCGAAAATAATTTCTCTCTCACATTCACGTTTGATGGGCTTCACACAATGCTTTCTACTTCACGTATATATTTATAGACGCTTAAAAATCAGGGCCATCTTAACATGATTTTATTTTTCAGAAACCTTTTTTAATAATACATTAAAGTTTTCTGACGGGTGATGGAATTCAGAGGTCTGTTTTTTCAGATTACTGACATTATTTCAATCTAACACGGTAGCCTCGTTTGGTTTGTCTGCTTCTCATTATCTCTTCTAAATCATTCTTGGCTAGATTTTGGTTTTGTTTCATCAGTTGGCTGAATAAATGGCTTGATTACAAGTTAGGCAAGGTACATGGGAATTGATTTAAGGTGAGCTAATTATACCAAGGCGATGGAGGCTGTCCAACCTCGCTGGTAATTAGCGGACTTCAAATTGCACTCTTCTTTCCAGAAGTATTTCAAATGGCCTCTGATGTAAGTTCATCTCTAAATTAAAGTTGTGTTGGATACAGAAAGGAAGCAAATAATCAAGCTGGTCTGTCTGCCCCATAGAGGAAGTGGAAATATCTCGGTCATTCAACAATCACAATGCAGTACCGCAGGTCAATGGACATTCATGGCGCTGGCAGCCGCACTGACATCGCGATTAGGGGCGCCCCAAGCGGATATTTTTTCAGAATCGAGGCTGAAATTTTCGTCTGCTGTGGTGATAACGGCACCGTCCACAAGTTTTGTAAAATTGCTCGTAAAAATTAAAGAAATTACAAAATAAAGAAAAAAAAGTCGAAGGTGCTTTTTCGTTGATTTATTGTAGGATATTACCCACTTTTCCCAACTATGATGGTCCTCCTTTAACAGAGTGTTCGCCGATATTACGAATTCGCCTTGGACGCTACCGCTGCACAGGTCCTTTGTGTCAGCTAAGTAGCCTATTAGGGTTATAATTGAAGACCTGGGTGCAAGAAGAAGTACTTTAGTCACAAAATAACACTTTTGAGATATTAAGGGTCAAAGTTTTGAAAACGCGCTGCAGATAATTTTTTTAAAAAGATAACATTCAGTGGCGCCTGCTGCTTGCCCCAGGGGATACACAAAGTAGACAGACATGTTTTTGTGGAAAAATAATGCTTTATTACGAAAAAAACAAGAAAATCAGTTTCGGACTTTGGTACTTCTTACGATGAAATGCCTGGACTTTGGTACTTATTACATAAAATGCATCCACTTATGCCGTTTCAATCATTTTCTAATTGCCAAACAGTCATTTTTTCTACGCTTGTCACATGACACATACTAGCAGCTGATTGGACAGTCGTGGACTTAGGCACTTGTTCCTGATGACGTCCAGGACTTGAGTACTTCTGAAAAGACTTGAATATTTCTTGCACAAAAATTCAATAGATTCAGGGAAGGCCGTATATCAGTACTGAGAACTTGAGTACTTATATTTGGAATTATAGGTTTTAAATGATGCACATGACACTCTATGTTAGTAGTGTCAGCTCATTTTTTTGGGAAATGTGACTTAAGTACTTCTTGCACCCAGGTCTTCAATTGGAATCCCGTAAAATCTGCTGTCAACATTCCAAATGCACTGGCGTAGAAACTTTCTTGATTTTGGTGGCTGTATTATGTCAGCTGTGAATGTTCTGGGGCCTTGAGTAGTTCTTCTGTTGATTTTGTGGGCCCTGTACTCCTTTTCAGAGTCTGTGTCGATTTCACTTCTTAGAGCTACGGCCTGAGCTTGTGCCAGTTTCACATTTGCTCGAACTGTGCTTTTTCACTAGCTCAAGTTGTGGCTCTGGCTAATGAAATTAAGCCAGCTTCTGTTATTTTTGAAACTTGTTTTAAAGGATATAATAAACAACTACTACAGTAGGTAAATAACCAACTTTGCTTGTTTAAATATAGTTTTTAATTAATATGTCTACGTAGAATGTCAGACTCCCACTGGTAAAAACGAAAGTGTCCACCTTGCTACTGAAGATTATCTAGCTGCATTAAAGGTGCTGACAGGCCGACATGTAAGAACCTCCGATGACGCTTGATATAAGTGACAGTTTGGCAAACAGTCAAGAGTTTATGTTGGCCAAAAAATTAGCAGAATGACCTTAAACAGGAATGAGTACCTCTTTTTACGTGTTGGCATACGGTGGTGGTTGGCTTGGATTTTGTCATTTTCATTTGCCAATTTAAGCAATGGCATCCAGATTGAAAGAAAAGGCCAGAAAAGCTGAGCCATTAGATTTGTGTATGATGTGGGAGTGCTTCAATCGGTCTGGTCTACGCATAGCAACGTAATGCAATGATAAAATGAAGTCAGCTGGCTGTCTGATTGCGCTGAATGAACAGGTTATCTCACGAACTGATGTTTTTTTCTGCTCTGGTGGCATGGGCATATTCCAGGATGACGATGCCGAGATTGTGAGTGGGAGGTCCAGGCAGCATGAGGAATCGTTTTAACACATGAATTGGCCATCGAAGAGTCCGTACCTGAACCATATTGAAAGTCTGTTGGATCTGCAGGAGAAAACTTACTGTTGTGTAGTTCATGCTAACTGTGGGTAGTAGTTTAAGATAACAGTAGTAACAGTAGTAGTAGTTTACTGCTATCGGTCAGTTAGAATTTTTGTGGTGCAGTCAATGCAAGAAGGATATAACTGTTAGTGTAATGCAGTTGCTGCCGTCAATGGTTTAATGTTCTTGTGGTTCATTCAATGATGACAGTCAATAAACTTGATGTGTTGCAGTCAGCGCTTACAGTCAATGAGAGTTTGTGTGGTACAGTCGATGCTAAAAGTCGATCAGGACTTGTGTGGTGCGGTCAGTCGTTACAGTTGAGTGTTTGTTGTGCAGACTGTGATAACAGTATGTAAGTGTGTGTATGATGCAGTTGACTCTAACAGTGGCCCCTTGTGCCTACAGATGAACGCCCTGGACACGCTGGGGCAGACGGCGCTGCACAGAGCTGCTCTAGCGGGGCACCTTCAGACCTGCCGGCTGCTGTTGAGCTATGGGGCCGACCCCGCCATCGTATCACTGCAGGGCTTCACCGCCGCGCAGATGGGCAACGAGGCAGTGCAGCAGATCCTCAACGGTATTCTGTGTCTGTGTGTGTGTGTGCGCGCGCGCGCATATGTCCAGGTGTGTGTGCGTGCCTGCTTGCGCCTGTGTTGTGTGCGTGTGCGTGCGTGTGTGTGTGTGTGTGATTATATCACAGCAGGGCTTCACAGGCATCCACACAGGCCAGGCAGGAGGTCTTAATTATTAGAGAGCTTGTGTGCGCATTTGTCCAGGTGTGTGTGTGTGTGTGTGTGTGTGTGTGTGTGTGTGTGTGGGGCCATTATATGACAACAGGGCTTCACAGGCATCCACATAGGCCAGGCAGGAGGTCCTAATTATTTGTGTGTGTGTGCGCGTGTATCAGGGTCTACAGCACCCAGTATGTGTTAGACCTGGTAAATTATCCAAGCCCTGGCTATGTAAACAAGCTCATTATAGGCTCTTGTGTTTGCTGATGAACACCTTGTGGAGCTGCTAATTAGTAAAACCTAGAGCCAAATTCTGCCGAATGAAAACCTGACGGATGGTCTGTCTGCAGGACAGGGTTGGTACCCACTGTGCTCCAGTCTGAGTAACAGTTCATAGAATATGATGCGTCACGTGTTATCGCCGCCACAGAATGAGTAGGTATATAGGAATGAGTGTTGTCCTTCCTAATGTCCGTCTGTCTGTCCGTCACGCTTCTTTTCTAGGCCAGAACTCGTAACCGTTCAATATTCCTCGACAAAATTTCACTTATGTATTCATCTTATCCTGTAAATGCGCCTTTTCATACGTCCGTCCGTTTTCTAGTCCGTCTGTCCATCCCTTCACCGTGTTTAGTTTCCCGGCCAGATATCAGCCCTCCGAGTCTTAAACAGGTCAGAACTCCTAACCAGTTCAATATTTCTCGGCAAAATTTGATATACGCAAACATCTAATTGTGTGGATTCGCTTTTTCACACTTCTGTTTGTCCATCTGTACGTCCTCTGTGTTTTATTTCCAGGGCGGATATCAGCCAACCTGGTGGGGGAGATTGGAGTATTTCATGGTTGTTTGTTCTGTAATGATGTTTCAGAGCTGTGAGTCCTCTCTCCTGCTCTCCGTAGCTCTGAGCGGTCCGGTGAAGCTCTCTGTATACAGATCCTCCTGCCTCTTGTACAGAATTGGCTGCAAAGTGCCTCTTCTATCCTTGTTTACTTCTGGAGACTTAAACGCATTAGCCTGCGTTATTATGCGTCTCACACGCGTAGCCTTTAAACCAGGACAACATTATCAGTTACTTTAGCACCGATCAACATTTTCAGTCACACGAAAACTGCACAGAGAAGCAGCTAGCAGGAGAGGGAGCTTATACAGTAAGATTTAGTTAGGCTTACACGATGCTCTGTTTCCTGACACTGCCCTGTACTATACCGTGAAATATTGCTGCAAATGAAAAGATGGCCTGCCCTTGGCTATGAAAGCTGCGGAGGGGTTTTTCTTTTTTTTTTTCCTATCGTTTGCGTTAACAAAACAACACAATGCTCTTGAATAGACGTAAAGATATGTTGGATATGAGGACTTAAGTGTTGTTTTATTCCCTTGTTGCTGAGGGCATTATTATATACTGCAGCCAAAAGCCGATGAAGACGTCCTCCACTATCCAAATAGACACATTCACTGTGTTAAATGGCAGTATGAGCCAGACAGCTTTTATTCATTAAGAAACCATTCCTTTGTGTTTATAAGAAACTTCCAGTGAGCAGCTGAAGATGTGTGTTTTATGCACACCCACCCACAGCATGCAGGAACTGCCAGCCCTTTTATACCCTGCACATTCTTTTGTGATGCGTACACTTATTAAGGATGCATGCTTTTTTCATTACTGGGTTTCAATCAATAATTCAAGTGAACAGTTCAAGATTATTGCCCCTTGTTTAAAACCCTGCCTATTTTGTGCCCAGTCATAATAGGCTCTGTTGGAAATTAATTGTTTAACTGAAAAATGAAATTCTTTGAGATCCATTTCCTGCAAAAAAAAAAAATCAGTGGACAAACTTTGTTAATTGTGTGTGTCTTATTTGTCTCTTATGTGTGTGCGCGCATATGTCCAGGTGTGTGTGTGTGTGTGTGTGTGTGTGTGTGTGTGAGTGAGTGAGTGAGAGAGATGTTTTAAGTGCTGTTCTCCATGCATGTTATTCTTTGGTGTCTCCTGCACAACGTTCCCCTATCTCATTTGACCCAAACTGAGGAGAGTAATTAAACTTGCACCATTGCTAGGTTATTAACTGACTGATATTTGCACAGATAGTCACACACATTAATCTTGTTGGTGTCATTCATGTGAAACTTTTCACCTCCATCCATTAGAAAACATTCCGGTGCGAAACACTGATGTTGATTATCGGCTTCTGGAAGCGGCCAAAGCTGGTGACCTGGACACTGTGAAGGTGAGGCTCTCCGACTTCTTCACATCTGGTTCCTGTCTTCTCTTATTGTTTATCAGACATTACCTGACTTTTACCTTTGAGTTTTATCCTTCATCTGATCCTCAGATAAACTTGGCGTCATTTTTATAAACTGCTTCAAATTTTATTTAGCCTTAATGTCTATGTGTTGCAAGGGAAAATAATTTCTCTTTCTGTCAGATTCAATAGAAGGTTTGTCCAAGTTGAGTTGTTATCATATTTCATTACGAGGGTCTCACTGGTCAGGGCTCAGTGCTGTGATGGACTGTATTTTGACATGGTTTGTCAGCAGTGGAATAGGGCTGTAACTCTTGTGGTTTGTGTTGCAGCAACTCTGCTCACCCCAGAATGTCAACTGTAGAGACCTGGAGGGCCGCCACTCCACACCACTACACTTCGCTGCCGGCTACAACCGCGTTTCAGTGGTGGAGTACCTGCTGCACCACGGGGCTGACGTCCACGCCAAAGACAAAGGGTATGCACTCTTTCCCTATTTTTCTACTCCCTTCCTCCCGCCCCTGCTCATCTCCTGTTCTGTGTTTTTATGGGCCTTTTAGAGTCACTAGATTTCATGGTCTTCACCAGGCTTGTCCATTCTTATCCAAAGAGGACTGCTGGTTTGGGTTTTGGTTTTTGTCCAACAGAAGCACCAATTCAGCTAACTGACCAATCATCAATACCTGCATTAATGCATTCGAGTGTCTGGGAATGTGATAGAGTAGAACTCTGCATTCACACTGGTCTATATCATGTAAGAATGGACACCGCTGTTCGCGGTCTGATGGGTGGTGATGGCAACAAGGCAGTCAGTGTGCGCAGCATCATAGGTCATGTGTGGTGGTACAAAACATCCTTTGATCCCTCTGACTGTCCCCGTCCCGTCTGCTCCCCTGCAGAGGGCTGGTGCCACTGCATAACGCCTGCTCCTATGGGCACTACGAGGTGGCGGAGCTGCTCGTCCGACACGGGGCGTCGGTGAATGTGGCCGACCTGTGGAAGTTCACCCCCCTGCACGAGGCAGCCGCCAAGGGCAAATACGAGATCTGCAAACTGCTGCTGAAGGTGTGGCCCCACAAACACGTCACACACACACACACACACACACACACACACACACACATGCATACACACTCAAGTTTGTGTAGCAGTACTTGTGAGGACATAGTATTAATTTACATTCACTCTCTACAGCCATTCCTTAACCATAACCAAATTATGTCTAACCTTTAGCTAACCTTAATTGTAACCGTACCCCTAACTTTAACCAATTATACGCAATCCTCTGTGAGGTCCACCTAAAGTGCTCTCACAGCCATAGCATCCTCACAACATCTGAATAGCTAGATAAGCTCGCACATACACACGCAGATGCATGTACGTAAGCACAAGCGCACACTCTTACCAAAACATGTACTCACAAGCAGATTACATACTCTCAGACTCCCAGATACACAAATGCACTCACGCACATGCAATAACACACACCCAGACATTCCCCCAATCCTATTTCTTCTTCAAGTTTACTGACCTCCCTGTCTTCTCTCGGCCCTCCTCCAGCATGGGGCAGACCCCACAAAGAAGAACCGTGACGGGAACACGCCGCTGGACATGGTGAAGGAGGGCGACACCGACATCCAGGACCTGCTGAGGGGCGACGCCGCCTTGCTGGACGCCGCTAAAAAGGGCTGCCTGGCTCGTGTACAGAAACTCTGCAGCCCCGAGAACATCAACTGCAGGGACACGCAGGGCCGTAACTCTACCCCACTGCACCTGGCAGGTACGAGCTACTGACCCTACTGCCCTAAACTTACAGACCACACTGCCTTGACACTGACACTGCCTGTCAGGGGTGCAACTCTACCCCACTGCACGTGGCAGGTGAGGTTACCTCTCACCACCCTACAACGGTGTGTACGAATGTCAGCTATCACTGCCTCTGTGTCTTAAACTCTCTCTATTATTCCTTCTCTCTCTCTCTCTCTCTCTCTCTCTCTCTCTCACAGCCGGCTACAACAATCTGGAGGTAGCTGAGTACCTTCTAGAACACGGCGCAGACGTGAATGCGCAGGACAAAGGGGGGCTCATCCCACTGCACAACGCTGCCTCTTATGGGGTGAGTGTCACACAAAATGTTGGACGGGCAGAGCCTCATCCACCAGCATCCAGAGTATGTGTTTATCGCAGGCACTGTAGCTATAAAAATGCTGTCACATTCCTCAAAATCGGGCAGTGATACGATTAACTTGTTTGTGTGCATCTACTGTAAGTATTTGTGTTTGAGTTTGACAGGATGTAATGAAACTGAGGTTAGATGCAGATGGTCAGTTTAAATTTGAGGGTGTTCTCATCCGAACTGGATTCGCCATTTGGACATGACTGGAGCTTTTGTATATTGTCTGTCGTTTCCCCATTTTCAGGCTCATGAAAGAATATTGGACATTTTAACATTATATATAGAGTCGAGTAACCATTTTTAATATTTGGTCACATATTCTGCAGTACAATGACTGCTAGAAGTCTGTGATGCACAGACATCACCAGACTCTGGGTATCTGCTCTGGTGATGCCCTGCTAGGCCTGCACTGCGGCCATCTTCAGTTCCTGCATTTTTCAGGGACTGTCTATCTTCAGTCTCCTCTTCCGCATGTAATACACGAGTTCAGCTGCTTTCAGACACAATGATTGACTGGTCCAATGGAACCAAAATAATAAACTGAGGCTGTTTGTGTTATGGTGCTCACTGTGTATAGTAATAGTGGTGAATATATATCGTATATCCTATAAATGGTGGAGCTGCTCACACAGGTATGAGCAGGTCCAGCTGTCATTGTGGTTTATCCAAGGACCTTCGTGTACGGTTTTACTGCATTAAACATGATTCTGAAAACTCAAGTGGTGTTTTCACTTGTTTTACTGTTGGACATGAAATGACTCGTCTGATTACAGCGTTACGTTATGAGCAGGATTAGCTGAATCGACGAATGATTGTTCAGTTATTTTTATCCCCCGCCAACACGAAGTGGGAGGGGGATATAGGTTTGACCTCCGTCCGAGATAAAGGGGACAGCTTTACTCAGAAACTACTACAGATACAGTAACCAAATTTGGTGTGTAGCTTCAGACCATAAAGGCCTTGATCGAGTTCGAAAATGAGAAGCGCACGATTGGCGGGGGATGTTGTAGACCATGTCGACTTGTTTGTTTGATGGGAGTAACTGTTTTTGCGGCTGAAGCCATATTCTGCTTGTGTACGTCAGTCATGAGATCTCCTGAAGCAATCGAGGACTTTCCAATGCCTCTGTCGTCGTGAGTAATTCATATTGCAGACAATCCAGAAAAAGGTTTATCAGCACCGGAAAAACTGTTATGTAAAGTGTTTAGGGACAATTAGAAATGCAACAGCAATTTGTCATAAATGAGTGAAAAATACACTCCGGTACATTTACATAATGCGGAAAAAAAAATTTGTTTATGCATGCCAACCAATTACGGTCTTCAAGCTGTGAACCAGATTGGTTTTTGATTTTTTCAAATCAGTCAGTGAATGATAAATGACTCCTCCCTTTCATTAGTCATACAAAACTTTGAAAAATACAATGCTAAAAACAAACTGCTAACTATTTAGCTTGCTAAAAAGTAATTTGGAATGCCATAAAACTGCTGTTTGGTACAATAAAAACTGTTTGGCATGCTAGGAACTATTTGGCGTTCTAGGTATGCTAAACAGCTCTGTGGAATGATATTTTTCATGTTGGAAAATGATTCTTTTATGCTGAAAAAAACAGCTTGGATTGCTAAAAACCTCTTTGGCGTGCTTGTAAGCTGACGCATATGGTAAAAAGCAATTTGGCTCGCTAAAATGTGTCTCTGGGCTCTGTGTGTGTCCCCAGCATGTGGACATCGCCGCTCTGCTGATTAAGTACAACACGTGCGTTAACGCCACGGATAAGTGGGCCTTCACTCCGCTACACGAGGCAGCGCAGAAGGGCCGGACGCAGCTGTGCGCCCTGCTGCTCGCGCATGGAGCCGACCCCACCATGAAGAACCAGGAGGGGCAGACTCCTCTCGACCTGGCCACGGTATGGATACAAGACACCAGGGGTCTCCAAACCTGTCGCGGAGAGCTACCATCCTGTAGATTTTCAGCCTATGTAATTTGGCTTATTAGCAGCTCATCAAGAGCTTTAACTGGGGAATGAGGTGTGCTTTGGTTTGGTTGAAGCGAAAAGCGCCTGCATAGTAGCTCTCCTGGAGCAGGGTTGGAGACCCCTGCTTATACACATTATATAAACTCTGTCTCGATGCATGCTATATATATATGCAATATTCATACACACACGGGACCGACCCTGGTGAGGCTGACCCTACTATGCCTGCCTACAGTGCCTATTCACTACACCAGGGGTCTCCTACTCTGTTCCCAGAGAGCTACCATCCTGAAGATTTTCACTCCAAGCAAAGCACACCTCATTTTTCCCAGTCACAGATCTTAATGAACTGCTTTTTGGCCTTATCAGATGTGTTGAATTTGGATTGCAGTAAAAACCTGCGGGATGGTAAGTCTCTCGGAATGGACTTTAAGGCCACTGCGCACACTATTAGACTGTTTACACATCTATACAAGCGTACACTGTAAACACTGAGTGCAAGTTACAAACACTGTTCACACTCACTCCACATAAGCTGTACACGTTATACCCACACATTGTTGAGCGTGCGCTGAGGAAACTGCGCTGCCTGGATCGGTGACTGCCCCATCCAGGGCAGTGAGAGGCAAAGTGACATTTGCTGGGATTAACAGCAGGATGTGTGAGAAAGGAGTGACCTGGCGCTGCACTCCGCTAACCGCTCGTCAGCGCCTACGGGATTAGCATCCGATTAGGCTCCGGCTCAGACGAGCCACGATTCCTGCACTGAGATGCTGGAAGGTGAGAGAGGGGACAGAGAGCTTTATTCTGGCATCAGGATTTGGGCAGGGTGAGAGGGTGAGAGGGCGCCCTTACCTTGTGTTGGGCAGAAGATTCCAGATTACCATTTGAATCCATTACATCATCTATGTCACGTGACCCAAACCACTGTAGGTGTTCCCTCCCACTCACTGTATCCTGTCTCGGAATGATGACATCACTCTGCTGATGACTTATCGAACCAACGCCACTTTTTCACTTATTTTATTTAAGACTCAACGAAGCTGACTATCTGAACCGAATTCTGTCCAAACCCGGCATTGTAGGAAGTGCTCTCAGCAGTGTTATTGGTCACCTACATGGTCACATGCCGATGAAAAGAACATTTAGAATGTGCAGAGGAGCAGTGTGAGGACAGATGAAGTCAAAGCCCTTCTCTTACCTCATGGACTGTTACTGATAGAGGTTCCATGCTATGGAATTTGGGTTTTCAGAAAAGCAGCAAAAAGCCTTGAATTATTGTATCAGGAGAGTAAAGTTCTATTTGTCTTTTCTGTCTGATATTACTGATCTCCAATACTTCCTGCAGCTTCCATTGACGAAGGATATCTCTCTGTTCACAGCCTACCAGATTTCATCCTTGCATGTTGAAGTTAATGGTGATATAAAGCCTTATTTGCACTTGTACATAGATTAATTTGTCCATTAATTTGTTTGTTTTCTGGGAAAGGTTTTGATTAATTTCTCCTCGTTTCGTTTGCTCGGTAACTGGTTTGTGTTCAGAGCAGGGGAAAGAGGAGTTCTAACACATAATTATTAATATTGCTGAAGTACGTTTTATACCGCAGCAACCTGACACAGTTCATCTATTAGACACTGATAAATTTGTTTATGTGGAGGTAAATTTCCTTGTCCCTGAAATACTCCTCTGTGATTTTGAAGTTAATCATCCCCATCTACAAATATTTTTTGAGATCCAATTAATCTAACTGCAAAGTAAAATTTGCGCAGTGCGTTAAATTAATTAAAAGTTCTGACACTTGATGATGATGACATTATATCCTGTACTGAATGATGGACTTTCATTCTTTCTGAATCTTAAACCGCCAAAATCTTCCCTCTTGGCTCAGACTGAGGAACTCCATGATTTTCTCTCCAGTTAAATTATCATGTCTCGGGTTGATGACATCACTCTTGTGTCTCATGTTAATTGCATCGTTTCTTTCTCGCTCTGATAACGTCCCCTCTCCTCTTCTCAGGCTGATGACATCAGAGCCCTCCTGATTGACGCCATGCCCCCAGATGCCCTCCCCAGCTGCTTCAAGCCACAGGCCACAGTCGTCAGCGCGTCTGTCATCTCCCCGGCCTCCACGCCCTCCTGTCTGTCCGCCGCCAGCAGCATAGATAACCTGGCGGGACCCCTGGCCGAGCTGGCCGTGTCCGGGGCCTCGGGGCCTGCCGATGGGGCCTCCGGCTCCGACAGGAAAGAGGGAGAGAGTGAGTCAGCGCTATTGTCATTTTCGGTTTTGTCTGTTGTGCTTCCACTGCAGCTAGAAGTGAACTGAGGATGCAGTGTGTGTGCGTGTGCGTGTGCGTGTGCGTGTGCGTGTGCGTGTGCGTGCGTGTGTGCGTTTGCGCGCGTGAGTTCGTCCATTCGTTTGTCCATGGTGCGTGCGTGCGTGTGTGTGTGTGCGTGAGTTTGTCCGTTCGTTTGTCCATGTTGTGTGTGTGTGCGCGTTCGTAGACCAGGTATTACTCATATTGTGGCTATCTAAATCTGTTTACAGTCACAATACAATGACTTGTCCTCCTTATGGAGATAAAAAGCAATTTGCCTTGACATAAGTCATTAAATTATTATGTTCTTCCTCTGTGGTGTTGGAATGATGACAGTCCTGCTCTCTTTCTGCAGTTACCATCCTGGACATGAACATCAGCCAGTTCCTGAAGACCCTGGGGCTGGAGCACCTGAGAGATATCTTTGAGAGGGAACAGGTCAGTGTGCTCACTGTGGCTAGAGCTTTGAGAGGGAACAGGTCAGTGCGCTCACTGTGGCTACATCTTTGAGAGGGAACGGGTTAGTGTGCTCACTGTGGCTACATCTTTGAGAGGGAACAGGTCAGTGTGCTCACTGTGGCTAGAGCTTTGAGAGGGAACAGGTCAGTGCGCTCACTGTGGCTACATCTTTGAGAGGGAACGGGTTAGTGTGCTCACTGTGGCTACATCTTTGAGAGGGAACGGGTTAGTGTGCTCACTGTGGCTACATCTTTGAGAGGGAACAGGTTAGTGTGCTCACTGTGGCTACATCTTTGAGAGGGAACAGGTTAGTGTGCTCACTGTGGCTACATCTTTGAGAGGGAACGGGTTAGTGTGCTCACTGTGGCTACATCTTTGAGAGGGAACAGGTTAGTGTGCTCACTGTGGCTACATCTTTGAGAGGGAACAGGTTAGTGTGCTCACTGTGGCTACATCTTTGAGAGGGAACGAGTTGGTGTGCTCACTGTGGCTACATCTCTGAGAGGGAACAGGTTGGTGTGCTCACTATGGCTACATCGGTGATATTGCATTGTAATCTGCAAGTAATTTCCCAGTAACTAAACTTTTCGACAGTGACATTTTCTCTGAAGCATAACCCAAGGTAAATCGTCAGGGGTAATGGTCTGTATTTTGAGGATATAAAATAGGGCTGGGCTATATTGACTAAAAGTCAAATCTCTATATATTTTTTAGCCGAGTGGCGATACTCGATATATATTGATTTTTTTTTTTTTTTTGCCATGAATCAGGTTTACAGTTCTAAGGCTTTTTGACCATAACTTCCAGTATGCACACACAGTTGTCATTTTCAGACTTGGTTAAATGTGTGCAGGACTAGGAAAAGGGGTCACTTGGGATTTTTTTCCATTCTGAGATAAAGGGGGTATCTCAGTGATGTCCCAGTGATAGTGATATCCCAGCACAACTATACTGTCAACTTACAACACTTTATTCCGCACAAATTCACCCCATTATTTTCTCAAAATGAAAAACACGTTGCACTCTTCAGTTTTATTGGAAAATCTCAATTTTCATAAAATGACCCAAGTGACCCCTTTTCCTCGTCCTGCACGCACATCGGCTTGTTACTCTCCATTCTCGGTGAACGTTGTTATTTAGCTAAATGGCTCCATTTGGTTATGGAGAGGTACTGAATGTGAATTTAGTTTGAATATAGTTTGTTTGCAAACGAGGCACTGGTAGTCAGCTACTTTGTTTTCTGTGGATTTAAAATCTGCAAAAGTTCATTCACACGCGAATGAGTGGTGAACTCGCTTCGTAAGCTTTAAGCAATAAGACAGCTGGCTATTTGCGCTTGAGCTTATGAACTATAAACGCTGAGCATATGCTTCTCGAGCTCAGGCTAGGGCGCACGCCAGTTGCAGAATAGACACTTGCTCGGGGGAGGTCCGCGGTTCTCAACAGCTTTGTTTACCACCGAACAAATGTAATTTCCGTTTGCACCTTCGTGGTTGCAGATTCCCATTTGCAATATCTGAGCATTGCACTAATTCCATGACTGTCTCTCATTCGCGTTTGAATGAATGTTTACAGATTTTAAATCCACAGGAATCCGAGTAGTCAATTAACGGTAGCTTGTTTGCTAGCAAACTAGATTTACTGACCAACCCCTCTTCTGTGGCGCACTCCGTCTCCATGTAGTCGCTTAGTGTGTCAGGTGACAGTGGAGGCGCTGGGGGAGGGGTGGGAGGGCTTGTGGTCACAGAGCGAGGGAGGCGAAGCAGAGAGGGTGTGTGTGTGTGTGTGTGTGTGTGTGTGTGTGTGTGTGTGTGTGTGTGTGTGTGTGGTGTTTGTGTGTGTGTGTGTGTGTGTGTGTGTGTGTGTGTGTGTGTGTGTGTGTGTGTGTGTGTGTGTGTGTGTGTGTGTGTGAGTGACAGGGACACGGAGGGGGAGAGGAGAAATTGGTGCGAACTTGCGGCCCACGTATTGTCATTTTAACGCAAAATGAACTATATCGATACAAGCGATATTGTCCCGTGTTATATATCGTTTAGAAAGATCGATATAGATTAAAATACCAAGATATCGCCCTGCCCTAATATGAAACAGTAGGACTGCCATAACAGTGTGACTTATTGTGGACCATCAGTATCTTATTATTTAAGTCCAAGAAAAACCTGGAATAAAAAATCTGGTGAGTGTAACTCACAACTGACCCTCAGTTTGTATTATTGAACCTAGTAAAACTATTTTAGGGGTGTAGTTTGTGGTGAACCCTTGGTTTCTTAGTGTCTGAGGGCACTGAAGAATGTAACCTGGTGAACCTTAGTGTCTCAATAAAAAAACGCACAATATCGGTCTTAAAAGTGATTTAAGACTTACTGCTGACCCACAGTGCTTCTTGAGTATAACGCAGTGAAAATACTTGCAGAGTCTAACTTATTGTGTCTCATTTTTATATGGATGGTGTTTTCCAGAAGCGTACAGGTGGGGTGTCCTAATACATCCTCAGTGCCTGAAGATGTATTGTTTTATATAAATTTTAAATCATCCTGTCTGTCTGAGTGCTCTATCTCACGATAAACAAACCCCCGTGTTGTTTTTCTCAAGAGCTTCATCTCTCTTTACATCTCGCTTTGCTCTTGGCATCACTATGATATCTGCGTGCGTGTGCAGATCTATCCCATTTCGCTTTTATCTGGTTTTATCCGGTTTTATCCGGTGTAGCCAGGCGTGCCGGAGTGAGGCCCGAGTCGGGCTCCGAGGGACGGGAGCAGTGATTAATCACCTCGGCCGTGCGTTGGCGGCGTCCCTACAAAGCCGGCGTGTAAGCAGACTGACCTCCCGACGCCTCGCCATGATTAATACTGGCAGGCACGAGGCAGCGCGTGCCGGCCCACTGCCTGTACTGCCCGTGCTCCGGCCACTTCATTTTCACTCCAGAAAGTTCTGTTGAGACAGACCTGCAGTGAGCTTGTCGCTCCGTCTGGTCTCAGTGTAATGTCAGGTCAAATGCGCAGGGATTGGCTGGGAGATGAGTATGCATCCTTACTGGCTGATGGGACTATATGCTGACAAAGAAACCAGTGCATTTCTGCTAACTGCCAGCACTGTAAGCTGTGCTAGTGGCCCCAAGAGTAGTATTCATATTCTTAGCAGTCAGCAGGCGAGGGATGTTTATTTTGAACACTTGTGAGGGGAATAAGTGTACTCTTCAGTGCAGAATATAAGTATGCATGTGTGCAACACCTACTCAGTAATCCCAGTGCTCTAGTAGTTTTGCATTTTGAGTAGATTGCACTGTCATTAGTGCATGGCATTGTATTAATTAATCTTTTTTCCTTTTTTTTTCCATTATCCCCCACTCACAATGAGGAGCTCATCTGTCCGTCCATTTGGATAATTTTGGATAAGCTCTTTCAGAAATCTAGTTAACCTCAATGAATTAAATTTCTCGTCTATTGCGGCCAGTTAGAAAGGCTTCAGGGGAAAGTCGGGGCCCTGTTGACATAAAGCCGTTTTCAGATCTCCTCTCTCATATGGCTTAATCCGCTGTGCCTTGTGTTGGGAGCGTGCGGTTGAGACGGCCTGTAAATGAGCTCCTGTAACAGTGCTGTAAATCCAGCCCTGTCTGTGGTCATGGCATGTTTGTTGGGCTCCAGACTCCAGTCAGAGCAGTTTGTTTGGTGTCAGAGGAGATAACGGTCACTGAACTAGAGCCTTTACCTGTGCAAAGAGTTCTGCCGTCCTACTGTCTCTGCTTTCTGTCTTAAGCGGGAAACTGGCTTAAAGAGCATCACTGAACTGCACAGCCAAAGTATCAAACATGAGATAATACTCGGACCAGTTTTCCCCAGCATGAAATCTTTTTATTATTTGTTACTGTTGGAAGTCAGTGTGGCGATGTGGTCTGAAGAGAAGGGACTGTGGAAGTGTCAAAGTCAGCCTGTTCTCTTCCATCGGTCTCCTCGGTAGATCTGAATGCAGTCAATGCAACACTGCCACCTACTGTAAGGAATGTGATCTCTCCTCAAGTCAGGAAGGCGTTCTGTGCAGAGTCCATCGCAAAAACCTTCCAGTTAGTGCACTGCTCTTCAGCCTGGCTGGTGTTCGCTTGTGTTCATGTGCGAATACATAAACTTCAATCATGTGGGTGCTGGTGAGTTGTTGGAAAAAACTATTTGCCCTATAGGAGTGTCAAAAGACACCAATGATCAATCCGATGTAGCGCTGCAGTTGTAAGAGTGCTGAGAGTCATTGTGAAAAAGCTTTAAGGATTCGTATCAATGATATTGGTCACAAATAATGCTCTTGCCATGTATGTCTGAAATTCTGGGAGCTGATGGATCTCTTTAGTGAGGGGAGGAGCTAAATTGGTTGTCCTGAGTGGTCGGTCACCCTTGGCTGCTGGTTTTTAAATGATTCAAGCTGTTCTGGGTTTTCTATAAGGGGGCGCATTTTCCTGTCATTGGCTGAATTCCGCATGGTCATTTGCCACGTCTACCCTGATTGGCTGTGCATTCCTCCTCCTCAGATAACGTTGGACGTGCTGGCTGACATGGGTCACGAGGAGCTGAAGGAGATCGGGATCAACGCTTACGGCCACCGACACAAACTCATCAAGGGCATCGAGAGGCTGCTGGGAGGACAGCAGGGTGAGTCCAGACGCCCCCCTTATGAAAAATTACCACAAAATACGACAGTAAAAATACTATAGTTTTCTGTAGTAACTAGGATATTTTTGCGGAATTACCATAGATATACCATAGTAACTCTGTAGTTTACTATACTGATGCTAAAATAAATCACAAAAGTCAAACTCAGCTATAGTGAAGTATAGCAATGATATTTAATTACTATAGTATATTTGCAACAAACTACAGCTTACTGTAGTTAAGTGCAGTTTACTATAGTTTACATCACTTTTACTGTAGCAAGTTATAGTTGACTACAGTAAATTTTTATCAGGGCCCTGAGGAGGGGTTCAGCTCATGGGCTGCAGGAAGGGATTTTAATAGGCTTATGTCCTCCCGAGGCCGGCTACGGGCAAACATACTCACACTGGACTAGTGGGCTGAATGTCTTTACCTGGGTGCTGCTAGCATTTGGCTTTACTTCTGAATGTGCTCTGCGGCTAACAGCGCTCTGACTGTACAAGCCCTGTATGTTTGAGCTGAAGATTTCCTCTTTCACTGAAATGTATGAAATGCCTCAGACAGTCTCATTCCTGCTGTGACATTATGCCATGAGTTGTGCAGGTGACCCATTTTATTGTATTCCTGTTTCAGGTGCCAACCCCTACCTGACGTTTCACTGTGCCAGCCAGGGAACGGTGCTCATCGACCTGGCCCCTGACGACAAGGAGTTCCAGTCAGTGGAGGAGGAGGTGAGTGGGGCCCTGGGCTCTGGGGGTCTCTTCTGTGGACATTACTCATCCCACATCTGAGTCTGTTCCCTGTATCTGAGGATGGAGGAGTCAGTCTGAAGCTCCTCTCTGTTCCCCGACTCTGATAAAGTGCGTGGGTTGAACATACAGTGGGACGTTGGGTTTGATCCCAGCCCAGTGAGGGCCTGTGGTTGGCTGTGTTTTGGCGTTTTGCGTTTAAAACCAGAACGGTGAGGGGCCTTTCCATTAAATGTGCCGCAGAGTTGGAGTTTAATCACAACACACTGAGGCCCAGTAGGTTGAATGTCCTCTGATGGTGGGACATTGATCTAAGCATTGTGAGGGCCTGTGTGATGAGTAGGCTGTGGTTTTGGGAATTGATAACAGGACAGTGAGGGTCTGTGGGTTGACTATGCAGTTGTTTGGGGCTGATTAATCCTAAACGAATCCCTTTAAACAGCTGCAGAGCACAATACGGGAGCACCGAGATGGGGGCAATGCTGGAGGTGTGTTCAGCAGGTACAACATCCTCAAGGTGAGCACCTCCTCTTTCCCACCCTCATTCCGCTCCTCACCCCGCCCCCAATCCTGCTGGGGTCTGACCTCAAACAGGGATACCAGAGACCCCACAGGTGTGTTCCTGAGGACCTTTCAGTGCCCTGGGCATGTGACTGACTGACCGTGGCACATGCCCTCTGCTGCTCTTCACAGATACAGAAGGTGGTGAACAAGAAGCTGCGGGAGCGCTACGCACACCGGCAGAAGGAGATCGCCGACGACAACCATAACCACCATAACGAGCGCATGCTGTTCCATGGTCAGTCCTGCAACTTTCCTCTGACACCTTAAACATTCTCCAGCCTTAGGCCCTGACTGCTCTTTGTCGCCAACCTCAAACTGTGACTGCTTCCTGTCTCACTCCATCCTCAAACTGTGACTGCTTCCTGTCTCACTCCATCCTCAAACTGTGACTGCTTCCTGTCTCACTCCATCCTCAAACTGTGACTGCTTCCTGTCTCACTCCATCCTCAAACTGTCTGCTTCCTGTCACAAACCAACCTCACACTGTGACTGCTTCCTGACTCACTCCATCCACAAACTGTGACTGCTTCCTGTCTCACTCCATCCTCAGACTGTGACTGCTTCCTGTCTCACTCCATCCTCAAACTGTCTGCTTCCGTCTCACTCCATCTTCAAACTGTGACTGCTTCCTGTCTCACTCCATCCACAAACTGTGACTGCTTCCTGTCTCACTCCATCCTCAAACTGTGACTGCTTCCTGTCTCACTCCATCCTCAAACTGTGACTGCTTCCTGTCTCACTCCATCCTCAAACTGTGACTGCTTCCTGTCTCACTCCATCCACAAACTGTGACTGCTTCCTGTCTCACTCCATCCTCAAACTGTGACTGCTTCCTGTCTCACTCCATCCTCAAACTGTGACTGCTTCCTGTCTCACTCCATCCTCAAACTGTCTGCTTCCGTCTCACTCCATCCTCAAACTGTGACTGCTTCCTGTCTCACTCCATCTTCAAACTGTGACTGCTTCCTGTCTCACTCCATCCTCAAACTGTGACTGCTTCCTGTCTCACTCCATCCTCAAACTGTGCCTGCTTCCTGTCTCACTCCATCCTCAAACTGTGACTGCTTCCTGTCTCACTCCATCCTCAAACTGTGCCTGCTTCCTGTCTCACTCCATCCTCAAACTGTGACTGCTTCCTGTCTCACTCCATCCTCAAACTGTGACTGCTTCCTGTCTCACTCCATCCTCAAACTGTGACTGCTTCCTGTCTCACTCCATCCTCAAACTGTGACTGCTTCCTGTCTCACTCCATCCTGAAACTGTGACTGCTTCCTATCTCACTCCATCCTCAAACTGTGACTGCTTACTGTCTCACTCCATCCTCAAAATGTGCCTGCTTCCTGTCTCACTCCATCCTCAAACTGTGACTGCTTCCTGTCTCACTCCATCCTCAAACTGTGACTGCTTCCTGTCTCACTCCATCCACAAACTTTGACTGCTTCCTGTCTCACTCCATCCTCAAACTGTGCCTGCTTCCTGTCTCACTCCATCCTCAAACTGTGACTGCTTCCTGTCTCACTCCATCCTGAAACTGTGACTGCTTCCTGTCTCACTCCATCCTCAAACTGTGACTGCTTCCTGTCTCACTCCATCCTCAAACTGTGCCTGCTTCCTGTCTCACTCCATCCTCAAACTGTGACTGCTTCCTGTCTCACTCCATCCTCAAACTGTGACTGCTTCCTGTCTCACTCCATCCACAAACTGTGACTGCTTCCTGTCTCACTCCATCCTCAAACTGTGACTGCTTCCTTTCTCACTCCAACCTGATACTGTGACTGCTTCCTGTCCTGACTCCAGCAGTCTCCACTTTGATCACGTCTCTGTCCTTAGAAAGTGGCACCAACTTATTCTTTCTGAATTGACCCAAGCTAATTCAACCTTTCCAAATAACCTCAAGCTCTTTTAAAATGCATGTTTACCTGAAAAGGTTTTAGTCTCCCAATACAACCTCAACCTCCTATTACCTCACTTTCTCTCGACCTTTGGTAATGGCCTCAAATGTGAAAACTTAAAGTTTGGGGCCCCCCTCAGATTTTTAAAAAAGACAATGACCCCAAACATTCTTTAAAGCTTTGCCAGAACTACATTCGTTCAAAAGAGGAGCAGAATATCTTACGAAACATGATTTGGCCACCACAGTCTCCTGACCTTTCTCCTATTGAACTGACTGGGATTAACTTGATAGGCAGGTCTGGTGCTCCAACCCTTAGCAACAAAAAACAGTAGTTTGAACACTTGAAACCTGCATGGTAATCATTGCTAGCTGCATACTTGCAGAAACTTGCATCGCCCGCCAAGACTTTGTCACGCAGTGATCAGGGCGAAGGGTGGCCATTTCGAAGAATCTGAAGTCTGAGCAAAGTCTCAGAAAAATATCTTGTTCAGCCTCGATCCTTGCTGGAAATGTGACTGTGTGACATACTCAAACTGTCTTGGCCCCTTAAATCACAATAAACTGAAATTAAATGCAGAACACGTTGTTGTGATTTGATTTTTTTTTTATTTTAATCTGAGGGTGGCCCCAAACTTTTGGCCTGTACTGTAATTTAAAATTCTCTGCTTACCTCTCCCATCACCTTCTCTTGTGTGGAAAGGCAGCCCTCTGCTTTCCATTGAGACGATGTCCACTTCACTGAACTCGTACCGCGTTCTAACGCCCTGAAACACATTTACCGTCATTGGCAGTGCCATTGAAATCAATGCCGGTAAATATGTTTCAGTGCATTAGAATGCGGTACGTGTTCGGCTGCCTTTCCACATCTAGCTTCTCTGTTTTAACTTTTGTCTCAGGAAACCTGACCATATTTAACTGTGTGTCCAGTCTAATGCTTATTTCAGTAGTTATCAAAACATTCCCTTTTTGTGGAGAAAACTTATGCCCCTCCCTCATACCTGGGGTCAGGTGTTAAGGTTTTCTGGACAATCTCTGGCAATTGTATTTCAGCTGAGTACTTGGGAGGAAACGGAATCATGACTGGATTTGGATTTGAGAGCCATATTTGATTATCTCGTTCTTCATGATGTGATTCTTCAGTCCGTAGTGGCTGCCATCTTTTCCTGTGTAAATGTAGGTTATAATGGTCTACCCTTGGCTCTCGCCCTCAGGATCACCATTCATTAACGCCATAATTCACAAGGGCTTCGACGAGCGGCACGCCTACATCGGCGGCATGTTCGGAGCCGGGATCTACTTCGCTGAGAACTCCTCCAAGAGCAACCAGTATGTGTACGGCATCGGTGGGGGGACTGGATGCCCCACCCACAAAGACCGGTCCTGTTACATCTGCCACAGGTGAGGCTCCTCCCCTAAACACAATTGACCAATCTAGCTCCTGAGTGACATTTTTGAGAGATGAATGACCAAAGTCCACATTTGACTCTGTTAAAGATCTGAAATGGTGGGACCATCAAGACATCCTTGTTTCCACCTTTTCCCAATTGAGTGTGCGGAATATGTATAGGGGAGTTGTGTGTGTAAATGGTTGTACTTGTTCTGTGCGTGTGTGTGTGCATGTTTGGTGCATAAACCTAATCTGGTACCTGCTCTTTGCATAATAGGCAGATGCTGTTCTGTCGTGTGACGCTAGGAAAATCCTTCCTGCAGTTCAGTGCCATGAAAATGGCCCACGCTCCACCGGGACATCATTCCGTCATCGGTAGGCCCAGCGTCAATGGCCTGGCTTATGCAGAGTACGTCATCTACAGAGGAGAGCAGGTGAGTAACCCCAACAGCCTGGCCTATACAGAGTACGTCATCCATAAAGGAAAACAGGTTGGTTAAACCCAGTGGTCCACCTTAAGTCAAGTATATCATTTACGGGGAGAATGTTTGTTAGTTACTTACTTAGTTAGTTAGTTAGTTAGCTAGCTAGCTAGCTAGCCCCAACAGCCTGGTCTTTGCTGAGTACATCAGCTACAGAGAACAGGTCGGTAAAAGACCTAACCGCTCGGTCAAGGCAAAGCACTTCATCTGCAGAAGGGAGCAAGTGAGTCACCCAGCTCTAGCCCAGCTGTGTCATACGGGGACATGAGCCCGTGTCATTCGGGGACATCAGCCGGCGTCATCCAGCGGCCGTGTCTTTAATAAGCCAGTCAGACCATCAATATGAACAAGGACATCATTTTTCTGTTGCACTTGAACTCTTTGACGTTAAGGCTAACATCATACTATCATTTACCTGGCATCAGAACTGCCACAAAGTGGTATGTCAGCTGAAGTTGTTGACGCATTATTTTAATAGTAGTAATGCTGTTAAATTTTACTGTTGTGACATCTGTCAAAAATATGATGACCGTTTCATAGCATTTGAGATAAACTGACTTCAGTCGTGATGGTATCCTGTTAGCACTCTCATGACATGTCTATGATAGTGTCATGCCAGCCTTATATAGAGCAATTCTAGTGAAGTGTTTTCGATTTTTCTATGATGAGATGGGAAATTGGTTTTCTTTATCCAAAATGTCTGATTGCCGCACTTAAAAATTAGATTTACTAAATTTAAATTTTACTAAAATTTAGATGTACTTAAAATGTAACGTCGACTAATTTTAGATAGCTTTAAAAGTGGAAGTCAGATGTGCGGTTAATGCAGGCACAGTCACTGGGTGGAACTGTGCCTCAGGCCATGGCTGAATTGATTCAGGAAGTGTGAGTACAGCCCATACTGGTGTTTTCATCAGCTCTAAAGCTGGGGGAATGAGTTGGGCATCTGAGGGTGATGGACAGTGAACAAGAGTGATGTGGAGGGATTGGGATTTGGTGTTCTTCTGCAGGAGGTACTGTGTGCCTCTCACAGCCAGTGTTGGCTTTCCAACACTGGCTTAAATGGCTTTCCACCTTGGTGCATATGGTGCGGTACATGTCCAGAGCAGGTACCCACAGCAGCTGGCGTGGGTTGTGGTCCTCAGCGCCTGGGGTTTAGTTTGCTTTGCTCAAGCCTGTTTGTCCTGGGGTTCACTGTTGTTCCTGTGTTCCCTCTGCAGGCGTATCCCGAGTACCTGATAACGTACCAGATCCTGAAGCCCGAAAGCAGTCCTCAGGCAGCAGCCGGCGCCGAACAGAAGTCCTAGTGCCGCCCGCCGGAGCCGCCCGGCCCGGACCAGCAGAACCACAGAGACTGTTACTGAACTCTTCACACATTCAGGGCCCCGGCCCACCCCTCCTCTCATCCTCTCTCCTCCGTTTTTAATCCGTCATTCTGTTTTTATCACGAAGGGATCTAGCGTACCCCTCCGCCAGGTCTCGTCTCCTCTGTCAGAGCCGGTGCCTAAAGCTGCCTTCTGACCAGAGCTCACTGTTATTTCTTCATTTTATCTCGTTTTTTTTTTAATGATGCACCACCATCCTGAGCGGTGTAACAGGAAGCGGTTCCTCGATGGCTGCCCCATCCCGTGCCGTTTTTTCAGAAGGTGTGAGTCATCAGGTGACCCCTCTGTGACCGAGGTAACGGTGCATCGTTGAAATACTGTGATGATGACCAGCGTCCCCCAACCCCTTAAACCTACATGACCCCCCCCCAGACTGCGGACGCGATGATTGAGGCAATCTCACTCAGTGACAGCAATATATAGGGCTAAGATGGGCAAGATATCAACTCACTTGTTTAGAATGGAGAGGAGCTCCCCCAATCATGGAGTATACTGGGCGTAGCCAGTACTGCCACATTGGTTCTGATTGGCTGCTACTTCGACGTTGGAGCTCCTACCCATTAGCCTCCAGGAAGTAGACTTTCCACGCATCACTACACCTCCTCTAACCCCCCCCCGCTCTTTGTTTGACCTGGACTTTCATGTTAATCAAAGGCCAAACGTAGATTTACTCCTGCTTTAACCCTCTTGTTGTTGTTTTGTTCTGTTTTGTGATGGACATGAATTTTATTCCAGATGTTATTTGATGGGAACTCTAATGTGCTGTAAAATGGACCATGGAACAGTTTAAACTGTCAGGACCGATCATTTAAATATTTTATCGCCTAGGTCTGCTTCTGTTTTCTTTTTTTTAACATTTTTTTATACACGTTTTCGAGTTTCCTCCCTCTAAAATGTCACGATGTAGCGAGTTATTTTTCTTTATGTCTAAGTTTTGATAAGAGGATCTGGAAATGTTTTAGTCGACGGTGTAGCCGAATGGAGGAAGCTTTCCTCGGAAGAAATGTCGGAAACGTCAGACTTCAGCGTTCCGTGGCCCGCGTCGCGGTCATCTTACCCACCTAACACTCATGTTTTAAAGGATTTGCACTTTTAAACCGGAAAGATTTAACTTATTTGAAATTAAACTGAAAAAGACATTATTGAAAAAAAGAATCTGTCCATTTATGTACAGCTTATGTAAAAGACTGCCTTTGTAAAGCTTTTGATGTTGTTTACTGATGAAGATTTTACTTTGTTAGTACTGTATATGAAGTGGAGTTTTTCCCTCCTGACTTTTTTTTTCTCTCTCTCCCTCATTCACAAAGAAGGAATAGGTTGGTCGTCCGGGTTGATTAATCATTTTTTTTTTTTCCCCCTCTGGTTTTCAATAAATATTAAATGTAGGCAAGAGGCGTCTGTCTGTTTGTCTTTAACAGCCAGGATCCAAATAAATGTGTAAATGCTTCCATTTTGCAGAATCTATCTTTGTTATATGTCAGTGGGTTTGGAAGAGTATTACATTGTCTGATGTGAGTTTTTGGGGTTTAGGCGCTGAGTGGTCAAAATGTTGTTGATGTCACTGCCTCCTTCCCTGACTCCACCCCCTAAAAGTCACCTGTCGGTCCGTAACGCTGGAAACGGTCATTTGTGTTTCATGGAAGTGCAATTCTACCTTGAGGTCATGGTGACACTGCTCTGGTACTCGACTCGCAGGAAGTGACCTTATAAAGTTGGCGGTAATGGAATCGGATTATTGTGTGATTGGATGCATCTGGCGACTTCACCGCTTGCTTCCTGAGACGGGCTGACACCAGAGGGCTCCCATCCTCTGGCTAGACCCCCTGACCCCCAGAACTCAATCTTTCGATGATTCCTCCAGACGCCCTCCCCACCACCTCCACCGGCTCTCACTCTGAAAATCCCTCCTTTTACTTCAGTTTCCTTTTCTACTCCTTCTTTCTCCCCAATAAGGAAATTTTGCTTCTATTCTCCAGCCGTTTAGCACTGTAATCTAGTCCTAATAAAATACACTACACTTCACTTCTGCCTGTTGGCCTTGAAGGTCCCCTATAATGTCACCTGGTGCGCAGCCAATTATTTATTACAAGCCATTTCAAAATCCTTTCCCTCTTGACATCACATGGTGAAGTAACCAACCAGAGGCAAGGAGAACTGATCGCCTTCAGCCAAGCAGTCAATCAGATTTCATTACTTCGGGTGGTCACTTCCCCTTGTGATGTCAGGAAGGGAAGATTTTGAACTGGCTCAAATTGTCTAGTTAGCTGTGCGCCTGGTAGTATAATGGGGGACCTTAAAATATTAAATGCAGTGTATAATGGTGCAAATGTTGCACTAAACGCAAGGCTGTGTTTGTAAATGGGTTTTCCTCAGTTGGTAACAGTTTTAGGAGTTGACTGGTTTTTGAGTGACACAAGCAGTTGATGGAGTGACTTGGGGAGTGGGAGTTCACTCATGTCCTGAATGGATGATGGAGCAGCATGGCTTTCTGCTGTCACAGTCACTGACATTATGGCTTAACTTTGATTCAGTGTGTGCAAACTCAAATGGACCAATAATCACTTAGGGGCTGGAACCAGAGGCACTGAATCTCCCCGTCTGCGGGGACCTGGTATTGATTTACTGTGAACTTCAGGAGATTGATTACACTTAAGATGGAGGGTGGATTGAGGGAAAAAAGGCATGGAAGTTATATTTATCAGCACCATCTGTTACTGCCGGCTGGTGGAAGAAAACAAGGGCGCCGTTTCTGATCCTTGAGAGGCTTATCAGATGTCCTCTTTCAAACTGAAACTCTGTTCCTGAGAGGCGGCGCTCATTTCAGGAGAGGAGTATCAGGATTTTACCCATTACAGGTGTGAATTTTTATTTGCTGAGAAAGCATGTATACTCAAAGCATAAAGAACACTGAAATCACCTTTTTTTTTTCTTTTTTTTTTTTTTTGTGCTACTCTATGTTCGCCTGACTGAAACGAAAGTCTCCCATACTGTACATGATTAGAGTACAATGTATATAGGTGTGGTCAGTACAATGCAGCGTTATTGGAATGAGAGCTCCACGTCCAGAGGAGCAGTGTTCCATTAAGAAAACCCTTATTTGCGCATGGATTGTCAGAATATGCTACACTAGAGGCAAAAGCTGAAAACCCATTCGAACCGTATTTTCTCAGGGATAAAATGTGAAATATTAACACTCTACAGCAGACATCTGCTGATATGATGTCTGCGTGCCTATTTTTGCGGTCTTGTATTTGGGGAGATTATTTTTTCAATCAGAACATTTGTCTTGGGGGAAAGCTTGCTCTTTAACTTCCCCTGCATTCATAACATATAATTTTTAGAGGAAAGTGGTAATATGCCTCAAGTTCTGTCAGAATATAATGACAAATTATCCTCTCTTACCCTCGAGGGGGACAAATTTATATTTGGCATTCCTCAGTCGGCCTGATCCAATGTCAAACTTTCTCTCGCTAAAAATTTTAGAATTTCATAATGGTTATTTGCTTGGTTTGCTAATACTGTCCTGCGGTGGTGTGAAAGATTTGCTATCGTCTTCATGTAATGGATGTGCACTGTCCGGGCAGTTAAATATAGTGCCACAAGAGGGCAGTACTAGACAGAAAATAAATTACTTTCATTACCATCTCCTGAAATGTAGGTGAAGCGCGTAAACTGAAAAACACAGTCCCAACGGTCAAACACAATGGCAGGAGTATCATGCCATTTCATGATAAAATTTGCTTTTCAGCAAATGGGCCCGAAAACCTTGTTAAAGTTATTGGCACTATGAAACAGGACCAGTGTATTGAGATCCTCAGTGAAAACGTCAAGCAATCTGCCGTATAACTTGGTCTTGGGCAGGAATGGATCTTCCAACGGGATAATGATTCTAAAAACATGGACAAATGCATCAAGAAATGGTTCACGGCCAACAAAATGAACGTTTTGGAGTGGCCAAGCCAGAGCCCCGACCTCAATCCTATCGAGAATCCGTGGAGGGAACTGAAGACCAAGATATTGGCAAGGAAACCCTCAAACCTTACGCATCTGCCAAAGTTTGCTAAAGAGGAGTGGGCCAAAATGTGTAGAATAGAGGTGTAGAAACCTTTTGATCAACCACAGGAAGCGTTTGGAGGCTGTAATTGTGAATAAAGGCTTTGCCATCAAGTCGTGAGGAAAGGGAATGAATAATTCTGGACATGGCTTTTTTTTTTTTAATCTGTCAAATAAAATACCAAAAAGTATTGCATTTCTCAAAATTGTTTACTTACAGCCTTATGTCAACTTACGGTGTCATTTGTGCAAGAATAAATTTGATGTGTCAAAAACTCTCAACCCAAAAATTGGTAGGGGTATGAATCATTTTGGGCATGACTGTGTGTGTGTGTGTGTGTGTGTATATATATATATGTATATGTATATGTATGTGTGTATGTATATATATATATATATATCTATATATATATATGACACTATTATGCACATAATTTTATCTCCTGTAGATGCCAACATGTTTGACTGGGGTCTGGATGAGTTTTAAGCCTCAGTTTTAATGCATGTACCTATCAACTGTAAATGGCTTTGGATAAAACCATCAGTTAGAAACTCGGGTAATGTTCTATGTGTTCAAATTGCATATTCGTTTTCTCTACATTTAGGCCTACGGCAAAAGTGAGTTGATTCAAAATTTGAACGTGAATTACAAACACATTGAAACACACCAGAATCTCTGAGTTATGAAAAAAGTTTTATATTTAAATGAAAATCAAGGAAATAAATAAAATATACCATTTAACAAAAATAAGGAAAGGTTACAGAAATGGATATTGCCATGGGAATTGGGACAATAACATTTCACTTGACACAGGTACAAAGTATTGCATTGTTCTATGATTTTTGATGGTTGTGCACCTTTTCATGTTTATTTTCATATAACACAAAGCTTGAATACATGGATGTAAGAAATTCAACTTCCTGCCTTCATTGCAATGTGCAAAGAAAATTTAAATTATACTACAGTATTGCCTCACTTAAAAGTGCCAAGTAAAAGGTGCCAACATTCTTCAAAATTAGAGAATCCTAATATTTTCTCTTCCATTTCTGCCCATCACTCGTGGGTTGCATGGATTCATGCAGTTTTTACAGAACTGTGTCTCTCAAATATCAAACGGGGGAAAAACATTCAGGAAGACCAAAGGCAAAAATTAAGCAAGCAATTTTCAGCAGTCTCTGTTAAATTTCTGAGTGCAGTTCCTGCTGGATTTGTGATTGCCTGTGCAGCATGTTCCCATGTCTACAGTGGTGGACTACCCAGTGTTCGGAGGGACCGATGTCTCTTTGTGACGATGAGGCTGTTTGAAATTAAGCCCTCGATTTTTCCCCCTATTTGGGAGAATTGGGTGTTCATATCAAGGAAGTATCAAACTGGACCCCTACGGCGTCACTGGACCAATATTTACAACTTAAACACACATTTACTACAGTAGATTGCAGGGAAAAGGTACCCAGGTTTTCATGGAACTTGCCATTCCCAGTTTCAATTAACCTCTGCTTAGTGTCTGTCCCTGCGCGCGCCCTTGTGCGCGTGCTTGAGTGTTCACGTGAAAGAGAGATTGCGGTCTTGCCGTCAGGACCGTCTTACAGGGGCGAGTTTGTCTTCTCTGACTCTTTGTATGGGGACAGTGAAATTACATTCTTAAATTTGAGAATTTCCCCTTTGTAAAGACTAAAAACATTAAACAACACCTTGACAAAGACATTTTAAATAAATATTGCGATTGAAAACATTCTAGAGGAGTAATACGCCTGTTAGTGCTTTGGTGAAAACTTGAAGATGGATATTGCTTCGATTCGAAAAAGGAATTATGACCCTGGTAAGGACGGTATCTTGAGGGGGAAAGCGTCCATATTGCGAGCTTGAAAAACGAGCCATTGCTTCAGAGACCGAACTCTGTCTTTCGGTTTCTCCAGATTATAAAACGGCCACGGAAAGTCCCTGAAAGCGTTCTGTACCTTCACTGTGCAAGGCACTGACTAATGGAAAAAAAAGAAGAGAAAGGCTACTTCCTCTCGCAAGCTCTTCCGTGGGGACTAAGTGCAGCATTAGCTGGCTGTCGCGTGCCCCAGAACCCCATCCTCCACCTAAACACTCCACAGAATATGCGCCGCCGCCTAATAAGCCTTGCAGCGCGTGCGTAAAACCCGAGTCCCTTGTTTGGCACTCAGCCAGCTCCATCTCTCCTCCAAAGTTCTTGGTTCCGTTATTTATCTTCCGTCCGTCCTCCGGCGGAAGAGACTGAAGAGGGACGTTTTTTATTTTATCTTGATAGAAGCAGGCAGGACCGGAGGCGCCTGAAATAGGGGGTGGAATGCGGCAGGCGCACCTGTTAGAAGCGAGAGGCGCTTCCTGCCAGGAAACGCGAATTTACTCCGGTTTATATAAGGGGAATTAATAGGACTCCCACTAGCACCGCTCTTATTCGTCAAACAGCGGACGGGAAGGGGCAGGCCCTGGAAAACGGAGATGAACTGATTTCTAATAAAGGTATTGTGGTTCGACTGCGGGGGAATTCTGTCCCGTGCTGCTGAAGCCTGCTGTTGACTTCAGTGCACATGAAAGGGCCTTTGTTTTTTGGAATCTCAGCTGCCCGTTTCCTAAAGTGCTTTCACCTACAGATTCTGATTTTTAACAAAAATTGAGTCTGCTTTTTCACCCATTACTGACCTGGAATAATGATGTTCAATTTGGGTATTATGCCATTTTACTATCATCTGTTTTACTCATATTCTCACTCTCACTCAATGAAATTTTCTTCCTATGTCTGTGAAGCAAAGATTCCCCTTCCCTTCCATGAATACCCTCTTCCTTCCCGCATATTCTGATTGGCATCAGCGAAGGAAAGCCAACAAGCTTAAGTCTGCCTTGCCATACAGAGACTGTCCGTCTGTCCATTTGTCCATTCGTGTCGACGCTAAGCCGTCAACAGCTGGGTGAGGTGGTGATGGGGCTCTGCAGGTACGACAGGCTGCTGGACTGTGTCCCTACGGTGACGGGAAAGCTGAAGACGAAGGGCGAGGTTGGGGTGGAGGAAGACTTGGGCCCGCGCTGGGCTGAAGAGGGACTAGCAGCTTCCACGGCGCAGGACGTCGCCAGCACCTGCGACTCGAACTGGAGCAGCTGACCCAGGAAGCTGAAATTGGGCGAGATTATGCTGCGACGCTGCCGCACAAACTCGAAGGCCTCGTCCAGGCGCACCCGCTTCCGCTTCATCAGGTACGCCAGGCAGATGGTGGCGGACCGCGAAATTCCCGCCTGGCAGTGCACTAACACTCGCCCGTTTGAGTCCTTCACGGAGTCTGTGGGACGGAAGGAGAGACCAGGCATCATGCAGGATTCAGACTTGGTAAGCCAGGGTCACATGCAATAAGGTTTAGGGCTCCCCAAATCACGGCCCCTTGAGGGCCAAGAACTGCTGGTTTTCCACCTTCCCTTTACCTGAGAGTCAAGTGTGACGACAGCCTGGGCAATCAGTAGCAATACTGTGCTTTTAATTGGCTGGTAGGAAAGAAAATCAGAGCAGTATGTGGATTCGAGGGCCAGATTTGGGGAGCCCTGTAATAAAGCCATCAGACAGCTCTTGGGATGTGCTCTGCATCATTTCTGTTTAATTTGAATCCTACTATTGATGGGTGCCAAGCTTCAGCAGGACATATCTTGGAAACAATGTTCAGCTGACTTGTGTGCTACATGTTTTGGCAACAGTCCTCAAATTTAATTTAATTTTAAGTATGACATGGATTCAAATGCATTTGTGTCTCAGAAACAAGTTGGTCTGCTTTGGTGAGCCGTCACAGGGAGTGGCTCTGCGGAGATCAGGAAGTGTCATTGTCGTGCAGGATCAATTTTCCTTTAAGTCTGGCTGCTGTGCAAAATATTTCAAGGCAGTGGGCGTTCTCCATCTGTATTTATGATCTAAACTGTTACTTCCAATGTATGAAGTTAAAACCCTCAATAACATTTTGTCATGTATAACAGTCAACCCTATGGTATAAGCTAAATCAATATAGCCTGGAGCTGTGGGATCTCCAAATTTGAAGTGTGTTATGTAGATACATACGGGCCATCCATCCATCCATCCATCCATCCATTCATTCTCTATACCCATTTCTTCCTCACTAGGGTCACGGGGGGGGGTCACTAATTGGACCCAACCTGCACAAATATGTATGGTTCCCTAGAAAGGATCACAATGGTGTTAAAAATACTTCAAAAATGTAAAATCAGGACAGGGGTATGTTCAGAGCGGAGAGAGTATTCCATACTCCTGCAGCGTCTGCCTCACACTTACTCACATGCAATCACATATCGAAGATTGACAGGTACACATTTGCAGGCATACACTCTCATGAGCACACGCAGAGACACACACATACACATGCGCGCACACACGTGCCGGGGCTCTCCTGAGGATAACGAGCCGCTAATTAAAGAGGAAGTGGAAGCTAGACACGGCCGGCGCGTGGAGTCTGGCTGTGTGCCTGCTCAATGGGTGAGCCAATCGGATTCTGAGGAGAGGCTCTGTTATGGTGCTGTCTGTGTGCATGTATCTATGGGGGTGTGTGTGTGTGTGCGCGTGTGTGTGTGTGTGTGTGTGTGTAAACACCCATATACGAGTCTATGTGTATTCAAATGTGTGTACATTTTTATTTATGCATAGGTGTTTGCGTGTCTTTGGATGACTGTGAGTGTGTCTATGCATGTGCACGTGTGAGTGTGTATGTGTATCTATAGGTGTGTGTGTGTGTGTGTCTGAACAATCATACATGCCTTTGTGTAATCAAATGTGTGTACATTTTTATTTATGCATAGGTGTTTGCATGTCTTTGGATGAATGTGAATGCGTGTGTTTGTGTGAGTGTATGCATAAGTGCCAGCATGTAATTGTCTTTGGTTGCGTGCGTGCAGACAGGGCCGGCTGCATCATGCCCTAGAGTAACATTCCAGAATCATCCGCCCTCTGAGTCTCCAGTTGTGAAATTCCAGCCCAGGTCCCCCCTCACATGACCAGCTAGCACTTTCAGACGTAAGACATACTCCTCACACTGAGCTGCCCGAATTACCATTACACAGCAAGATTACACTTTCGCTTTCATTTTTCCAGGCCTAATATATTTAGGACCACGTTAGGGGAGAATTCTGTGCTGATGTCCACATCTCTCGGTGATAATCCACAGGAGATGTCCATCAAGAAGATGCTTCAGATTTGCCACCTCATCAAACGAGGCTTAAGGCATCAGTGAATCACGACGCACAGTCAGAGACTAGAAATAATGAGGCATCTCTGCAGCACACTGTCATGATGACATGATGTTATTCATCTGTATATAATACACTTTTAACTGGGACATCCCACACCTCTTGGCTATATTGACTTGGCTTTCACCATTGGGTTTACCACTATACATGACAAATGTCACTGTGGGTTTCAACTTCATACATTAGATAGGCCTGCTAACAGCTTTTGTCTGGTACATTAAGTTAAAGCCTATTTAATAATAATAATAATAATAATAATTGTAGAAGTAATGGTATTAGTATTATTATAACATGTAAACTGTGTGATTGTGTTTTATTACTTTGTGTGAGACCCCATAAATGAATATATATTAGTTTATCACCCCCCATCCGCATGAGAATTAATGGCTGCATTTTTATTTATTATTTTTAGTATGGTTAAAGAATAAAAGGGCAATTGGCGTAATGCTCTTAGTGAGTAGCTTGAATGTGCCCATAGATGGTACCCACAGATGGACACTTAAGCCATTTACTTGAAAAAGTATGTTCCTGTGTCATTCTCAGTCAACTACCGGAGAATAAACCGGTTAGAAACCTAGAAAAACATGTTGTGAACACATGAGTAAACTCTACATAAAAATCTATTCACAAATAAATAATAAATAATCTGCCAGCCTGCATCATGTTTTTCAATTCAAACGATGATAAACTTACATTTGTTTATAGGCCCGAATTATGCCATAGTCTGGTAGTCACTATTCAAGTGTTCCACCTTTGTGCGCTCACACTCAGAATGGCTTCGTGGGCATTCGTCACGCAAGAGACACCAGCATCTACACTCACCGATATACTCTATGGCCTCGATGAACCAGGAGCTGATGTCTGCTTTGTGGTTGTCCTCCACGGGGATGCACTTGTACTGGTACATGCCCTCAAAGTGGTTAGGACAGTTTGACGAGACGTTGAGCAAGGCTGAGATCCCCATTCTGTCCAGCATGTCCTTTTTGGAAGCGTGGTACGCACTGCCCAAGAACAGGAAGGGTAGGATCTCCACGGGGCCAGCCTGCAAGACCCAAGCACATTCGGGTTATAAACCTGCATGCAGGTCCTGTGTGACATCAGTAAAAGCCCTCATTGATTTAGCTGAGACTGAGTACGGGCTCTTCCTGTTCTCAGTTCAGTTCTCACACTTCTCCTTTCAACTGACAGTATGGATTTGTACAGTACTGAGATCAGCTTTTGTAGTCCGTCTTCAACTGGGCTGGTCAGCCCAATTCCTGGCGAACTACCATCCTATTGGTTTCTACCCCCACCCTAATAACACATGCATCGATCAGGAAGGACTGCTCTTGTGCAGAATAAGCCAAATTACGGTTGGAATAAAAACGAATAAAAATATGGCACAGTATAGATCCTGGAACAGGCTTGAGCAGGCTATCAACTGCCATAGGTTTTTCAACAAACAAAGATTTTGAATTGAAGGTTTTGACCAAAGAAGTAAGTGCCCTAAAAATAAACTATCTTAAATTTTCAGACAAGTTGGTTGAGTGACCCTTTCCAAATATGGTTAGTACCCCTGCTGTAGGTGTTCACTCCAACCATAACACAGCAGAATTCTAGAGAGTACTAGAGATCTCATTGAGAGGCTAATTTAGCGTTGTGTATTTCAGAAAACACGGTTGGGAAGCTCTAGTATAGATGTTCAATGAATACACCCCGTAATTCAAAAAGGATTTTCATCCATCAAAATATCACAGGTCTATGCTTTACTAAATGCAGACATGGAAATTACATTCAAGGAGTGAGTTAATATATTTAGTGGCCATGTCCATACTGTGCATTTCGGGCTCGGAGAGCAGAAGGGTTGAAATGTTTGTTGATGGCAAGATTAAAATATAAACCAGCAGAACCTGTGGCTTTTATAAGGACCAGATTAGAGAAACCAGAGCAATGAGATTCGTGGGCATGAAACACGCTGCTTCACTCATAATTTTATTCCTGGCTGGGGCTCAGTTCTCCTACGCCTCATTCGGTACATTGAATGCAAAAAAACTGTAACTGTAAAAATAAATGTAGAATTAATACGCTCACAAATTTGAAAAAAGAAGCAAGGAAATCCAACATGCAGATAATTTTGCGAATTTAGAACTAGTAGGCTATGTCTGATTTTCTGAGAGCACCATTCAGTAAATTGCGCGCTGCGGTCGACGTCATTTCTGTAATAGCCGACATCTACGTAAGAAAGCACAATGCTCCGACGCAAAATGCAGACTGACTGTCTAGTGGACGCGAAATGACGAACTGGAAGAGATTGTATTGATTTTTGCCGTCATGTCAGAGGTTGCTCCTTTAAAAGACCAAACGATAGGAAAGGGTCGATACGTAAAACAAATGCGCACGGAATTACTGTCCATCACACCAGCGACCCCGGGAGCTATGTGCGAGCAGTCAAAAGGCCTATGATGAGGGAGGGCTGTTATCTAACAGGAAGCACAAGAACGGATGACCTAAATCAAGAGAGCCATCTCATGTCATTCAACACCGGACGTGCGGCCGACCTCACACTCCAGACAGAGAAAGGCAGACGCAGAGAGAGCGAGAAAGAGAACAGAAAAATACCTGGTCGTGATGCGGTGTTCCGCAAGAGGAACAGCTTGAGTCCAGGCTGGACTGTGATAATGAGGTGGACAAGGTTTTGGTTTTAAGACAGAATTCAGGATACTCTGTTAAAAATCTGTCGTATCCCCCTGTGAAAATGACAAAAAAGGAGAGAAAAAAAAAATCAAACTCATTTGAACGTCTAACTCGGCAAGATTAGCCTATAGCCTAATGTAAAACACGTATGCTGGTATGGGCCTATACTTTTACCCACAGGTTAGTTGACTATCTGTCGAGTTACATGCATTTTTCAGTGCCATTACTTCCACGTCGATGCCGTAGTGCGTATGCAGTTATTGAAATACACAAAACTCTTTTTTTGTTTTTATTTAGGCCTAGTTATTAATTCACATCTTCTTTACTGCACATGCATATTTCGTTTATCATGAAATTTGTCATGTTTTGGGGGACATTGGAAGACTCATCAGAGAACTATGCTTGTCTGAAGACATTGGTGTTATTGCATTTATGCTTCGGTGTCAAGTCTGTGCGTGGAGGCCATATGCTCGCGTTTATTTCAGAGCCTTTCAGCAATAACGCAAGTGCTGTTATATTAAGATTTGACATCTGATGACGCTTCGAAACAGTACGGTTGTTGCTTTTCACTGCTCGGGAAAATTAATCGAAGAGAACCACTCCTATTCAGGCAATGAAT
This sequence comes from Gymnothorax reevesii, assembly GCA_029721435.1. Lineage (NCBI taxonomy): Eukaryota > Metazoa > Chordata > Actinopteri > Anguilliformes > Muraenidae > Gymnothorax > Gymnothorax reevesii. The sequence goes on from CM056583.1 coordinate 80,921,810, forward strand.
TTACTGTTCTGAATAGTGACTGCTACATTTAATGCTACCAATTAATTTCTTTGATTAAAATGAAAGAAAATGTTTGAAATATGTAGGCTATAAAATACATTTGACGTAATGTTAAACTCAAATTAATCTGAGAGACAATCCGTGGGCCTACTTTCAATCATAGACTCAAAAGCTAGTTCATCCCTTCCGTTTAAGGTGTGACATTTTCGCAGCAAATAAAATGCGTCCTGCATGTATCATTGAAGATCGGATCATTTTTTCTTTATCTAAACTATCGCTTGTATTAATCTCATGTTGCGCTTCAGAAGGTAGTCGCATATATTTTTCAATACATCGGTGTGTCGATGGTGTGTAAGCAGTAGGCCTAAAAGATTTTGAGGTTTTATTTAGGTCTGGATCAAGTAAAGTTACCGCATTGAACGTTGGAACCGCTTCCCCCATGCACTGCGGCCATCCGCATTACATCATTGTTTTGGTGCGTATTCGTTTTGACTGCGTTTCCCAACACCATTCCAATTATAATATGAATGCGGAATTGTAGCCGCCTAAATCCTGCGCAGATCTGTGAGTAATGTAGATCGGTATGTTATTTATATAGCTGACAAAATAGATGTTATAAATAGAGGATACCCTTTTCTGTGCAGTGTCCCAGATATTTCCAAAGGAGGGAACGCTTTTCTTCACTCTTTTGAGAATGGGAGTCAATAATTAATAGTCTATCACTTTTTTAGCCTATTTCGTGAAAACAGCATGCTTGTAACAGCTAGTGAAATACGGAAATCTCGCTGTAAGGAACATATATACCCTACCCTAATAAATGGATACAGATACATTAAACTCACATGGGCAACCAAGTGGGTCGTTTGAATTTTACCTTTCAGGAGATAGATTTCTGTCCCGAATGAATCCCTATACAATGCGTTGAGAACCAAAGTTATTGTGCTGTCCTCTTTAATCGTGTCGGCATCTGGCGTCCTCTCATCATAAAGAATAACGGCTGAGTATAGTCCGGATTTAAATCGCGCTTTGACCTCCTCGTCACCCGACAGAATCTGGTCTAAACTGACGGAACCTTTTGCTCTCCTGCGAACTATTGAGTTACAACGGATGTTCACCGCACCGCGGATGTGACCGGCGCTGAACGCCAAGAAGGATCTGCAGTCCAAAACCAAGCATTTCCCGCTGTCGTCCTTCAACAGCCGTTTTAGTACGTTACAGTCCATTTCACACAATTCATCCATCGTTACCATGTTCCTCAAGCATAAGCAAGAAAACCCTGTAAGGATTCCTATCACACTGTACAAAAAATGTCAAAGGACGTGCGCTCATCTATCCTACGCAAGTGTTTTGCGCTGTGGCGTTGTTTTTCTCCTGAGAGGATTACTATCGCGAGCAGTCACCTCTCCTTCCTTTTTATGAATGGAGCTCCAGTCGCAAGCTCCATAAAAGGCTAGTGACGCCATGCTGACGTGCTACACGAGTACCATTCATTAACCCTTCATTCTTTCGTTTCATTCATAAAAAGTCAACGGTCAATGAACGGGCTCAGAATGTGGAAATCGCCCCTGTCATACATGTAAATAACTGCTTTTAGAATTACTACAACGGCGGCCAGTTTGTACGCATTATTATTTTAGCCTGTTCCTCGATTTCCTCACTCTTACATACGCAGACATTACAGTAATTTTTACATGTATTTATTCTATTTGTATCATTTTTACATTAAATTAGCCACTAGAATATTAGGCCCCCCGAGAAACCAAGTTTTGTGCTGGACTATTTTACTAAAACATTTGGCTGCCGTTTAAAAATAAACGTCATGATAGTCAGCATCTGCCCTGTCTTCTGCGCAGAACAGTAATTGTTCCATGACAGTAATATCTAAAGCCGCCAAATGGCTGACGATGAATCACCCAGATCAGCTTTGCTTGGTTTGAGACCCAAAGTTGCTAATTATGGTGAATATATTTGGCGAGCAAAATTCGAACAGTGTGTCCAGTTGATACAGGACAAAACAATCAACATTTTCATTTAATTGTTTTGAACGGATACATTGGGGATAGCAGCCTATGTTTATACCGAGGGTCTGCGTCCTTTTGAACAGCGGGAGGAGAGATTAATTAGATTTTATTCACAGATGAACAATAATTCTGCTCACACAGTTTCGCATTGGGTTGGCTCAGACAGCGAGAGGGTTGTGGATTTGAGTACGTGTAGCCCATGCATGTCCGCCGTGTGTTCCTGTGTTTTCCTGACTGCTCTCCAGTATCTTCTCCCAGAGTCCACGCATTTTAGGCTGACTGGAGACTCGCCCGTAGATTTGAATGTGTACGTTTGAGATGTGTGATCCCTTAGCATGGAACAAACAGGTTCAATTAAAGATGGATGGAATCAAAACTATATTGGCTTATTCAGCGTACCAGAAAATGTCTACTCTCAAATCTGAGCAGAATGAAGTCGGAGGCTCAAAATCCGAAAAGAAATGCACTTCACAGTACTCAGTGAAAACAAATACTCAGGTGAATGTAAAGAATTTTAGTTACTTGTTTTATCGACTTTTTCCATTTGACTGCTTGAATCACTGTTAAACTGATTGTTTAAAGTGAGCTCATTTTTTAAAATTTGCGACTATTCAGGCCAATTTGTAGTTTTCTTTCTTTCTTTCTTTCTTTCTTTCTTTCTTTCTTTCTATCTATCTATCTATCTATCTATCTATCTATCTATCTATCTATCTATCTATATTTCTCTTGATTTAATTGGCAAATCCTGAAATAAAGTCCTGTGTCTCCATTTTACCCTGTTGTAGATCATCTCCGAATAGTTTTATTAATGCACAAAATAAATATGCAGAATGTTTAAAAGCGTAATAGATTTAAAATAATAGCTAACCCTTAACAAGTACATAACCCTTCAATTTCTTACTGTACTGAAAGGATAATATTTGGTTTAGTGTTGCTTTTCTCTGTATAGTGCTGTGGATTTCTTTTTTGAGGTATAGTGGATGTCCTTTTTGGCATATAGCAGATTTATGCGTTGGTATGTGGAGGAGATGTGCTTCCTGGGTAGTGCTATAGTGGAGTAGTATAGTGCAGCAGGTCCCTGCTGCATTTAGGTTTAGTCTGTTACTCCGAGATCTGCGTGCCGTCTGTGAGCCATTTTTAGATTTCTCTGAAAAAAGACTGGATGTTCTGAGCTCAGTTTGCCTTTTACTGGAAACCCCCATTGTTTCATTTTTACTACTTCGATTGATGTCTCGCGGCATTCTGGCTAAATATCAAAACCCATTTAACTCCTGCGCATGACTATATCATTCATATTTGCCTTAAGACATGGAGCTCATTATCAAATGCACTGTGTTTCTTTCCAAGTAATCTCCTGCCCTCAGGTCTGCGTCCAGATATCTGCTATTCATGCAGCTTTTGTGAACAGACTGATCCAGAACAAGCATCCTTGGGTTTTCCTTGTGATAAATGAAGGAGATTGGGTTTGCCATTTCAAATATGTGAATAGAGCATCATACAAAGAATATACTCTATCAGGGTTTGCTGTGCTGTATTACAATGCTTTTCATATCCAACAGAAAATATTTGATGGATAATTGTAAATACTGATGGCAATATTAATAGTACTACTACCACTACTGCTATTATCTCTTCTACTACTGGTAATAAAGCAACAACAAAAAAAAGCAATAATAATAATAAAAATAATAATGAAATTGGCAAGGAACTAATCTTTTGAAAAGCTTTCTCTGTAATGTCCACTGTGCTGAGCTGGTGATTTTGTGTTTTGTCGATTCCTGGTCTAGTGACTGTTAGGTCGGCACATGTAGAGTGGCAGCACAGCTGGCTGAGGATGCAGGGCTTCATATCAGCTTCAGTCTGAAGCATGCTGGAAGCCGTACTGGTGGACAGGCTGAGCATTGACTGCTAAACTGGTGAACAGCTGATTCACCCATTAGAAATGCTGAAAACCTTTAGTGTAAACCCTCAAACATCATGACCATCTTAGGCTAATTTACAGATTCCACTCTTAATACTTTTTGGTCCGCAATACCTTATCAAATGAGTCACTTTTCTTGATAATGGTACTGTATTAGCTAAAACTGTCACTTTATTGTCTGTGCTTCATCAGTAAACATGGTTCACTGTGGTCTGACGCAGGAATAAGCGAGTCCTTATATGCGTTTCTGCTTCAAAAATCAAAAGCAACTCAGAATAATTTGTTTCTGAAAACTTGTGTGGTTTCATTTGAGGAAAAATAGGCATCCTGTGTGCACTGGGACAACAGAGCATGCCTGTTTCACAGTGGTCCGTAGTAAGGTGGTCTAAAGGGACTGATTCAGTAAAGTCATTTATGACTTCTTTAACCCCACATGTGCAAGTTTGTTTTTTGCCGTTTCCCACCATCAGTACATATAGCCACTCGAATCAGATATTATAGCGCTTTCTGTCAAGGTCAGCGAAACATTGCTTCCGCTGCTTGTGTTCTGTGTGTGGAACCAGCTTGTTTATCCCTAGGGCCGAATTCACCCATCAACCAGTCCCACTTCCTGGGGCGTGCCCTTGGATCCGCCCATAAGGGCAGGGCTTATGGGCGCCAAAATGAGACATTTGCATAAAGTGACACATATATCCTGTCAGAGGGTGTTGCCTTTTGCATAAACATCATCGTCACTTTGTTTAAGCTTGAGCAATGGAGACACATCCAGCAACAGTACGCAACCTGTTTGAGTACACACACACACACACACACACACACACACACACGCACACACAACACACACACACACACGCACACACACACACAACACACACACACACACACACACACACACACACAAACACACACACACACACACACACACAACACACACACACACACACGCACACACACAGACAAACACACACACTCACACACACACACACACACACACACACACACACACACACACAAACACAGACACACACAAGCGTACTCATGCACTCACATACATACACACAAACGTGCACACTAACACACGCTCACACATACACACATTCACATTCACACACACACACACACACACACACACACACACACACACACACACACACACACACACGCACGCATGCGCTGGCGCGGATGCGAAGGGTGAAGGGGATGATGTAATGTAACATCTGAGGTGTGGCTGTTTTTCTGTGTTCTGAAAAACTAGTGTAATTTTGCTACCCGTTCTTTATAGTAAACAATTTTATGATGAGCCAAAGCATCAACTTCATGATAATAAAACTACTTTAATTTTTATTGGTGCAATAAGCATGTAACTATTTGTTATTACATAGAATTCTCCTCTTATATTGTAACTATTTCCATAACATTAGCTGTAAAAAAAATTCCATAAAACACATGAAAAATCAGTCACATGCACATATTGCAGTCTGCACTGAGATGTACCTTGTTACGATAGTTGTTCTCCTGAGGCAAGTTAGCCGAGTCTCAGGTTGAAAAAAACAACAGACAATTAGGATTTTAGCACAAATGCTAACAGAAAATTTGTGTCATGCTGAGATGACCACCTAGAACATTCATCCAGGGGTGTAAAGTCTGGGTTCAGGAAGTAAAAATCCTCCCCAGAACTTTATTCCAACCACCTGGATTTACTTCGGACAGGACATAGAGCCAATATGAGTGGTCAGCTGATTCAGTGGGAGGGAGAAAAACCTGGCAGGACTTTTACTTTCTGACCCCTGGATTTTACACCTCTGCATTCATCCACCCTATCAAACCATCATCTTTAACCTAATCACTGTCATAGCGAGCTAGAACCCGTACTAGCATGTAATGGGCCACAGGGAGGAAAACTCCCCGGGCAATTTTACCAATACCCTGAACATCCTTTTTTTCACATTTAACCCTTAGAGCGCTGAAACAAATGTTGAAAAATAAAAAAATAGATGATCTTGCGCTGTTGAAAACCTATCATGTGGCAACTTGTTTAAAGCAGCTCCACTACTCTTTTAAACAAATTGCCTCGTGATAGGTTTTCAACAGCTTTGATTTTGGTATCTTACATCATTGCGCAACAAGCTGCATTTTGTGCTCCAAGGGTTAATAAAGCTCCCATTGTAAACATACTGCATTATGAATAGTTTACAATGTATTCCTTTTTCGGCTGGTTAATGATCAGAGTTTATCAGGAGGACACCATAAATGCTCATAGATGGTCAGTTTGTTATCAAATCCATATTTGGTCTGAACATGAGCACACGTGCACACATACACACGCACTTTCGTCATGCAGGTGAGGAACAAAGCGAGCGTCTCCTCTGGCAGCTGGCTTCGCCGTTCCTTTCATCTGAAACCTCCTCCAAGCTGAGCTGGCCTCCTGGACAGACGAGGGAGGGGGATTTTGGGCTGATATGAGCTGGGAGGGGCAGCTTTACTCTGACATGCACAGTTAAAAAATACTGGATATTTATTTGAGTGGTGGCAGTTTTTCCAGAGCTGTTATTTTTATATGGTTTGCTCTGTATGGATATGAATATATTTAAATTAAAGGGCAGACATTTTGATATAATTAAGATATTTGCATCCATATCAAGTAATCAAGTAAACAACATGAGAATTACAGCCCTTTATTTTTAATAATTGCTTGACTGCCCAAATACGTACGGACCTCCTCAGCATCCTTATTTACACACTTTCAGAGCTCTGAAGAAGTATTCGCCCTCTTTTCGATTTTTTCTATTTTACATATCTGTCACACTTAAATGTTTCAGATCATCAAACTAATTTTAATATTTGATGGAGATCACACAAATAAATACAAAATGCAGCTTTTAAATGATGATTTTATTTACAAAAAAAGAAAAAAGCTATCCAATCTTAACTGGCCCCATGTGAAAAAGTAATTACCCCTGTAGTGACTAAATCAAACAATTCAACACATATCATTGATAATTACGTTCAATTTCACTTGACACACCCAGGCAAGACCACTACCAGCCCAGCTGAATTTGAATATCACTTAAATAGGATGCCACAATCTAAAAAACATTCAAGAAAATCTGTGCAGCAAAGCAATTGACATTTATCATTCTGGAAAGGGTTACAAAGCCATTTATAAGGCTCTGGGACACCAGCCAATCACAGTGAGAGCCATTATCAAGGACTGGAGGAAACCTGGAACAGTGGGGAACCTTCCAAGGAACTGTCAGCTCACAAAAAATCCCCCAACAGAGCAACAACAACTCATCCGGGAGGTCTACAGAGAACCAAGATTAACATCTAAAGAACTGCTGGCCGCAATTGCCTCAGTTAATGTCAGTTTTCATGAAAAACTGGGCAAAAATGGCATCCAAGGGAGAGCCGCAAGGTGAAAACCTCTGTTGGCCAAAAAGAAGACCGAGGCTCTTCTCACATTTGCCAAATAACGTGTTGATAATTCCCAAACTTTTAGGATTATATTCTGTGGGCTGATGAGTGAAATACGGGTCTTCTTGGTGTACACGGGTCCTGTAATATCTGGCGTTAAGCTAACACAGCAGTTTATAATATGAACACCATACCAACAGTGAAACACAGTGGTTTAGGTGTGATGGTCTGGGGCTACTTTGCTGCTTCAGGACCTGGGTGAGTTACCATGATTGATGGAGCCATGAATTCTACCAGTAATAGGATCATTTCCAGCCATCAGTTTGTGACCTAAAGCTCAAATGCAGTTGGGTAATGTAGCAGGAGGACAATGATCTGAAGCGCACAAGCAAGTCCACCTCTGAATGGCTGAAATTAAACAAAAATGACGGTTTTGGCGGAGCCTAGTCAAAGTTCTGGCTTGAATTCGATTGAGATTCTGTTGCATGGCCTTAAACAGACAGGTCATGCTCAAAAACCCTCCTGTGTGGCTGAATTAAAAGAATTCTGCAAAAAGTTAGCTCAGGATTCCTCCACAGTGATGTAAAAGACTCCTTGCCAGTCATTGCAAATGTTTGAATGCAATGGTTGCCACCAAGGATGACACAACTAGCTAGTAAGTTTAGGGGGGCAATTATTTTTTTCACAAGGGTTTTGAAGAACTCTAGCTTCAAGAAATGAAATGATCATTTAAAAGGTTAATTTTGTGTTTAATTTCACTGTCTTTGTCTCATGTCAAAATTATTTGAAGATCTGAAACAATAATATATGATAAATAAGCCAAAATAGAAGAAGCCAGATGGGTGCAAATAGTTTTGCACAGCACTGAATGAACAATGGGCTATCGCTGAAATGGAGGAGGGACTTGGTGGAGCCTAAAAATACCATCCGTGTCACGTATGAAAAGCGTACATTACAGTCCGTTAGCATTTTGTGAGTGGCAAATGCTCTCATGGACATTTGGTACAGACTAGTGGATGTGAAAGTCGTGAACATGAGTTGAATGTTGTCTGTGCAGGTTTTTTAAGCTCGGTCGTCCTCTCAATACTTATGAATAGCAATGAAAATGTAAATGCATATTTCATACGACGTTAGGAGCAGGTGATGAGGATTTAGTCTGTTATGCTAGTGTCGTCATCCTCACGAGCGTGTCAGTCGGTCTCGGCCGAAAAACTACTGTCGGTGGACATTTGCTAAATCACAGCTGTCATGGCAACTGGAGTGGGAGGAGCGCTGGCAGTGATAGACGGAGACAGAGGGTGTTTGGGGGGGGAAGGGGGGCAGGATGACGTCACTCCTGTTTCCATGCCACCGTGCGTGGGACACCCCCTGAAGCTGGGATAGGAGAGCGGGGTTCCACAGCTGTGTGGGAGATGTGGGGAACGAAATAACATAATGTTACAGCTCAATCTCTCTCTCTCTCTCAAAATCTCTCTCACTCGCTGTCTCTCTGTCTCTCTTCAAATCAATCTCTCTCTCCCCCTCTCAACATCTCTCTCTTGTTCTCTTTCTCAAAATCAATCTCTCTCCAATTCTCTCTCCCACTCTCTATAACGGCCTCCATCGTTCTCTCCCCTTCCCTCTCTCCTACTCTCTTTCCTCTCACCCCAAGTGCCAATCACTTTCTCTCACACTCTCCCTCTCTCTCTCTCTTTCTCTCTCTCTCTCTGCCAGCAGAAGCAGCATCTTAGGCTCAGGTTGGGTATGATTCACCAGAAGTAGATCAGAGTGACACAGAGAGAGTGAGAGCTTGTGTGTGTGTGTGTGTGTGTGTGTGTGTGTGAGTGAGTGAGTGAGTGAGTGAGAGAGAGAGCGTGTGTGTGCGTGTGTGTGTGTGTGTGTGAGTGAGTGAGTGAGTGAGTGAGTGAGAGAGAGAGCGTGTGTGTGTGTGTGAGTGAGTGAGAGAGAGAGAGAGAGAGCGTGTGTGAGTGAGAGAGAGAGAGAGAGAGAGTGTGTGTGTGTGTGTGTGTGTGAGTGAGTGAGAGAGAGAGAGAGACAGAGAGAGGGTGTGTGTGTGTGAGTGAGTGAGTGAGAGAGAGAGAGCGCGTGTGTGTGTGTGAGTCAGTGAGTGAGTCAGTGAGTGAGTGAGAGAGAGCGTGTGTGTGTGAGTGAGTGAGTGAGTGAGAGAGAGCGTGTGTGTGTGTGTGTGTGTGTGTGTGTGAGTGAGTGAGTGAGTGAGTGAGTGAGAGAGAGAGAGCGTGTGTGTGTGTGTGTGTGTGAGTGAGTGAGTGAGTGAGTGAGTGAGTGAGTGAGTGAGTGAGTGAGAGAGAGCGTGTGTGTGTGAGTGAGTGAGTGAGTGAGTGAGAGAGAGAGAGCGTGTGTGTGTGTGTGTGTGTGTGAGTGAGTGAGTGAGTGAGTGAGTGAGTGAGTGAGAGAGAGCGTGTGTGTGTGAGTGAGTGAGTGAGTGAGAGAGAGAGAGCGTGTGTGTGTGTGTGTGTGAGTGAGTGAGTGAGTGAGTGAGTGAGTGAGCGTGTGTGTGTGAGTGAGTGAGAGAGAGAGAGCGTGTGTGTCTGTGTGTGTGTGTGTGAGTGAGTGAGTGAGAGAGAGAGAGCGTGTGTGTGTGTGTGAGTCAGTGAGTGAGTGAGTGAGAGAGAGCCTGTGTGTGTGTGTGTGTGTGTGAGTGAGTGAGAGAGAGAGAGCGTGTGCGTGTGTGTGTGTGTGTGAGTGAGTGAGTGAGTGAGTGAGTGAGTGAGTGAGTGAGCGTGTGTGTGTGTGTGTGTGTGAGTGAGTGAGAGAGAGAGAGCGTGTGTGAGTGAGAGAGAGAGAGCGTGTGTGTCTGTGTGTGTGTGTGTGAGTGAGTGAGTGAGTGAGAGACAGAGAGCGTGTGTGTGTGAGTGTGTGAGTGAGTGAGAGAGAGCGTGTGTGTGTGAGTGTGTGAGTGAGTGAGAGAGAGCGTGTGTGTGTGTGTGTGTGAGAGAGAGAGACACACAGTACCCTCCTCACATCCCTTCACTGTAAGTCTCTCTTCTCCCTGATATCCTCCCCTCCCCCTCAGTTCAGTAGACCTGGGCCAGAGTTGCTCAGCTCACCGTAACCCCTCACAGACCTGAGCACTGAGTGTGCGTACGCTCATTACCTTTGCTTAGGAGGTGGCCTGGCCGTACTTTTACCACGTCTGTACTTCTGTCTGTCCATCTCTCTGACTATTATCAACATATTTCAAAAAAGGTCTGTGCAGACTTGCAGAGTGTTGATCAATATTCCACACCAGTCAGCCAAAAGATACATCAAGAACAAACTGAAATGCAGCTGCAAACTGGTCATAATTTGCCTCATTCACTGGGATGTGTGTTTGTCACCAACATTATCAAGGGGACGTGTCATGGAAGTGTCATGGACGCCAATGTTATACCCGTGTAGTCAAAGTACTATTTTTGTTGTATTATGTTATTTAGGTTTGCCCGCCATGTTGAAGAGATTGTTTTTGTTACTGGCAAACTGTAATCAGGCATTTTGTGAAATGACTGATTCAAATTTTTCTAAATGCCTGATACTGTGATGGGCGTTAGTTGTTGGACGCCGAGAGAAGTGGCCAGAAATAAAAGGAAAAACCAGCAGAGTGCTGAGAGACTAAAACAGATAGAAATCACCAGACTCGCGCTACCAACGGACCAGACGCCGTCCGTGGCAGAAAACAGGCGAGCTCGAAAAAAAGTACAAAAGAAAAGGGAAATAAACTAAAGGTTCCCTTACTCAGGAACACTAATCCTGTTATGCAGCTAAGATCCTGACAATACTGTCTCTCTAAAGACCTTACCGGCTAAAGCGCCAAGGAGACAATGACACTCTAGCAACGCGAGCGAGGCAGAACAGGAGCTTAAATAGGGTTCGGGTCACGCCCGCAATCAATGCCAGCTGGCCCAGGAATCCGATGGCGAGTAAAACGATATCGTCCCGGACGAGAGTAACAAAAGGAGCTCTCAAAGCTCCAAAACCATGACAGATACAGAGTTTGCCTGCAACAATTGCATCAATAATGTAATTCCTCTTCTGCATCCATGGTGGAGGTTGACACTCCACTGAGTGAATTTTCTTGTGCGCGTGTGTGTATGCGTGCGTGCGTGCGCGTGTGCGTGTGTGTGTGCGTGTGTGCTTGCATTGGGTGTTGGGCTCACTGGGTGGAGAGGGGGTAGAACTTCACTCGAATATACTCAAATATAATCACACGGACATCAAATATCCTCAAGGTAAATGTGAAATGTGCCTATATGAGACTATAGTACTGGAGGTTTGTTGCTTTTTAGTTTGCGCATGAACTCAGATAAAGACTATAGCCAACTTAAAAAAAAGCAGGGTGTATTAAATGTGAAACATGTACATGCAAATATATATTTGTGACAGGAGTACTGTAGGCCAGACCTGGGTATCCTGGTGCATAGCGACAGAAAATAAACGCAGTGTTTATTCAGCAACATGTCTGTCCCCTCCCTATGGTGTCCTGTCATGTGAGAGCTGGATCCTGCATGTGTGCGCATGACTGTGTGTGTGTGTGTGTGTGTGTGTGTGCGCGTGCGTGCATGCGTGCGTGTGTGTGTGGATTTGGCTTATAGTTACTCACTCCTCCAAGTACACATTTTACCAGCTCATTGACAAATATACTGTGAATATGCGCACAATATGATTCCGTATTTTACAGAAACACTGTATATGACTAACGCACACTTAACATTTAATACGAGTTCAACAAATCAGCTTGAAAGCTATTGGGAAAGTGTAACCTACTTGCTGGAATTAAGCAATAAATTAACACTGTACAAATTGTGCATTTTTAGTTTTGCCCATCTTAAAGTATGTGTTAACTTGCGCTGCGCACAATATTTTGGAGTGACCTGTGACTCAGCCTCTCCGGAGAGCAGAGCATCTCTGGGAGTTCATTTCAACGCTTCACACTGACAGCATGACGCAGTGGATGATGCGATGCGATTTGGCAGAAGAGAGTTTTACGGAGGAAGTGTGTGGGAGGAAGGGAGTGCTGCCCTCTTTTATCTCAGCCTTACCCAGAGTTCCCCTCGCGGTTTATTGAGGGGAAAATGCGAAATTCATATAAATTCACGTCATGTAACGGCAGTGCCCAGCGCTGGTCTGAGAGAGTGGCTGTGATGTACAGTTAGGCTCTCATTTTAAATGAGCAGTCAGTCCAGGCCTGTAAAATCAGATGAGGTTATGGTGAGATCAACTGCTTTCGTGCACGTAAACATGATCTGAATAAAGGTGCTTTCACACCGGACGCGAAACGAATTTTTCGCACGACAGATTACATTCAAAGTCAATGCAAAGACGCGAATACACGTCCGATGAGAAAGCAGCCTAACAATACAAACCTTTACACCCGGCACCTCTGTAGAGCCATAGGGTTGTGGACCCCCTCCTTCATAATGCATTGTGGATCGGCACTGGACCCATTTAATGTAGTTACTCACTTACATAGGCCGTTGACAAGGTCTCGCCAAGCATCCCTCTCCTGTGCTTTCCTCTCCAGTTGGTACCATGTGTAGTCCATTCGTTTAATGTCTGCATCCAGCTCCCATCGCCAGGTGTTCCTTGGCCGCCCTCTCTTCCTTTTTCTGTGGGGGTTCCAAGTTAAAGACAGCCTGGTGGTGCTCGTGGTTGGTTTCCTCAAAGTATGTCCAAACCAACCCCACCATTGTGATTTCCCCCTCCACCGGTAGTTGGTTTGTGCTTTGCCAAAGATCAACATTACTGATAGTGTTTGGCCAAAATACTTTGAGGATCCTTTTGAGACAGGTAATTATAACGGTCTGTACCTTCATGATGGTATCTACTGTAGTATTCCATGTTTGTGCTCCATATAACAAAAGTGACTTTAGATTGCAGTTAAATAACTTGATTTTAGTTTGAATGGTGAGTTCACTGGAATTCCAAATGCTATTTAGCTGTGAAAATGCTACCCTTGCCTTTCCAATTCTTGCCCTAATATCTGCATCTGTGCCCCCTTGCTTGTCAATAACACTACCTAGATCGGTGAAATTTTCCACCTCTTCCAATGGAATTCCATTTAGATTGACTGAGTTTGTGTTGGTTGTATTTGCTTTGAGGATTTTTGTTTTTCCTGAGTGAATACCGAGTCCATGCATTGCTGAATTGTTTGCTAGATCATCTGTCATATCTTGCATTTGTTCTTGAGTGTGCGACAATAGTGCCAGATCATCAGCGAATTCAAGATCATCAAGCTGTGTCCAAGCTGTCCATTGAATTACATTCCTTTTACCTAATGTAGTGGTTTCCATAACCCAGTCAACTGCAAGTAAAAAGACTAAGGGGGGCAGTAAAGCCCCCTGTCTGACTCCTGTCTGAACTTCAAAGGCTTCCGTAAGTTGCCCTCCATGCACTACTCTACATGTCATTCCTTCATTTGAGTTTCTGATGATATTTACGATTTTGCTGGGTCCTTCATAGTGTTGGGGAAGTTTCCAGAGTGATCCCCTATCAACACTGTCAAAGGCCTTCTCATAATCCACAGTTCATGTACAATGAGGAGTTCCATTCCAGTGACTGTTCAATTATGATGCGCAGCGGTGCAATTTGGTTGGTGTAAGATCTGATACTTCTAACACCAGCTTGTGGGTCTATGAGAATTTTGTCTACATGGTCTTTTATCCTGTTTAAAATGATCCTGTTGAAAATTTTTCCTGGTATAGATAAGAGTGTGATTCCTCCGTAGTGTTCGACTCATTATTGATTCAGTGTATCGTTACAATGAAGTTTAGAAAGCGTTGGCGGCGTGGTGGTTTAATTAGCCGTCTGCATGTGAATTCTCTGCCTGTTTCAATGGGGATTCCTCTTTGAGTATTGGGGAACTTCCATTTCTTTCTCTTAAACTGATTCATTTGTCAGCCATATTTGCTCAGCATAGGAACTTTGCCTGAAGTCATGCTGGAAAAGTTTGGGGACGTTAATAAGTTACTGCACCTGTAACTGCATAGTTTCCCAAACTTGCTATGAATACACATTTACACATTGCCAAAGTCATGTTGAAATATAGAAAATTCTGTCTCAGTAGTGATCTTGGAGCTGAACACAGCAAGAATCTGTTTATAATGTTGGATGTTTGTTGCAAAAAGAACCCTTTTAATTTCTCAAGCCATTTGGTTTGTTGGTTCACTTTTAACACGCTGAAAAGCGATGGGTAAAATTACCTCGCTGGTATATTTACATCATACGACTACTGTTGATCAGTTTGCAGAATCCTTGGCTCTAAAATATGTTTCTGTAAAGTGAAAAAGTTCTGGATAGATCAGAGCGAGCTGTTCTTTACCACATACAGTTCTGAGGACAGTGTTTTCTGGAAGTGATACCGAGAGATGTTGTTAAGGGTTTTTGGCTGTGTCATCAGTTCTCTGAGTTACTCCTTTCTTTAAAGCAGGACTCCGTGTTCTCAGCCAGTTTTCGTATGAATCTAAAGGACTGCAAACCAGCCAAAGGCTGGAGTGGCGGAGGTGGCAGTTATGAGTAAGGCTTTCTGTATTAGTCAGAGGAACACCTCCAGTTCTGTGCGCAGGATTAGCGTAGCCTCAGAAATCTGCCCTTGGGTTGTGCATTTTACATGCAGGTGCCAAACTGGGAAAGTGTGTTTAGACAATGACCGCTCTGAGTAACTGAAAAACTTAAAAAAAAAAAAAAATCGAGAAGGAGTGGTGGATTATTTATAATACTGAGCTGAGCGCATGTTGATATTTCAGCAATTGCTTTGGTGTGATTCAATCATGACATTTCAGTGGTGGACATCTTGGGGCTAAAAACATTTGCTGGTTTAGTTTTTTGAGGGATAAATCAACTATTCTCATTCTTGGCTCAGCAGCCGCAGAATGGATTTTATTCTGTTTTCTTCAACACATTCAGACCAAGTAAACTAAGTAACCTGAAGTTGAGTGATCGACTGGGTAAGAAATGGTTTCAGTGGCTGCTGTGGGTCGATCAGCAATGGATCCTGTGTGCTTCCTGGATGGAGCATGACCAGGTTAAATACTCACTGCAACACTGTACAGCCTTCTGGTCCAACTGTTGTTTTTTTTTTATTTTTTTTTTTATGATGTTAATTTACTCTGAGTTCACAAACAGCTGCAGACATCATTGCTAGTGTATTGGACCTCAGTAAAGCATTTTTGTCAGGAATACATGTGTGGTCAGCAGGAGGATTATTTGACAGTGTTTGATGAATATTGAATTAAATCATACATTTTCTAAGCTCTTGCTGAGAAGCCTGACCAGATGCCATCGCCCCCAGGCCTGGATGGCCCTAGGACACTTAGGCCTGTAGCATTAGTTTTTTAGAATTCAGCCTAATGCAGAAGTAAATCTCCTCTTCTTTAGGTTGCGTGTAGTAGGGTAGCAATCATGAGTGTCGGCCATTTTGTGACCCATTCAGTTGTTCTTTTTTGTGAACTGAACTACAGTTAAGTATAAACTCTCCTGGCCCTTTCTCTTATCCATCTATTTGGGCCCGTCAAAATGTTCCATCCCTCCCTTCAGTGAAGACATGCACACAGCCAGTACTTCTCATTTGACTTCTGATACCCAATATTCACCCATCTATGCTGCAAACGCCAGCTGCTTTACATGCCTGTGCTGTGATGAGCACAGAAAAGGTTTTATCAGGCAACAACAAAAAAAAAAGCCTTAGTTTGTTATGCCGTTTTTCAGTTTTGTGCAATGGAAACATCCTATGTATATCTTAATTTCAATATTCCACTATAAAAAAATCTTTATTAATATAATTAAAAACATTTTTCAACAAAAACGACACTCGGTAGAGTGCACACCTCCACCTGCACGATTGTTTTTGACCTTTGACTTCGACCTGTGAAAATAGTCACCTCTTACTGTCATCACACTGTAATATATTTCAAGCTAGTTGAACTTGGAACAGAAAATTGACCAGCTGCCTTGAAAATGTGAGTCAGCAGAACTTGAAGATAAGTTTAGTGTCAACTTACAATTATTCAAGGCAATGAGCAACTCTATGTTGAACTTTTGAGAACTTATGAACTTGAGTTCAATATTTAAAACTCGTCATGATAAGTGTAGTTAAAAGAAAAAATATGCTTACATAACTTGATGGGGCTATCATTTGTTAAAGTGTATGATTAACCTTCCAGTGTATCCTTAAAGTTGGTCTAGAAACTTTTTCCATAATCCTGCTTACACGCTAATGGACAAACAACTTTGTGCGAAAACACCATCACTGTCAAACTTATTGATGGAGATTACAAATGGAAGTAAAAAATTTTTGCTTTTGATTTTAATAATTAATTTATTTATTTATCATATTTTCTTTTTGAGGAAAGAACAATTCATGGGTAGCATTACTCGCACTCTGGGTAGTGCAAATCCCCTGCTTTGTGTAAGCAAATTGGGTTTGAAGTCAGGCCTTGAGGGGCGGGGCAGGGATCGGGGTGCCACTTGGCCCCGCCTCTCAGCTGCCATTCATTCATGGCCTGATCTCAGCCCTAATTTGTTTAGTCAAAGCGCAGCTCTTCCACCTGACGCCTGGAGTGCAGTCTTGGATTATCCCCGTCCAATGTGAAGCCGTGCAGGGGGGTTGGTAAGCAGATTGAACAAGGGAGGAAATGATGTCATCACCATGTGAGTGTTTGCTAACCCTAGACACGTGGGGTCTGACCCCAGGTCTACAGCCCCACAGCTAGACTTAATCTGCCTTAGCCACACACACATGTACATGCCCACACAAACACATCCCCACACATGCACACTCGCGCACACACACACACACACACATACACTCACAGAAACACACTTGCAGACACAAACAACAGCCTAATCACACACAAATGCACATACACAATTAATAAATATACTGTATATACATATGTATGCACTTGTCTGTGTATCTATGCATGTATGTTTGCGCGTCGACATGAGAGAGTTTGATTAAGTGAGCCAACATGCATGTGTTTGTGTCAGTCTGTCCTTGTGTGCGTTTGTATGTGGTTGTGTCCATGTCCTTGTGTGTGCACATGAGCAGGTGTGTTTGTGAGTGTGTGTACTTGTGTGTTCATGTTTGTTTTAGTTTGTGTAATAGTGTTTGTGTATGAGTGTGTGTGTGTGTGTGCATGTCTGTGTTTATGTTTGTTTTAGTGTATGTGAGAGTGTTTCTGTGTGTGTGTGTGTGTGTGTGTGTGTGTGCATGTGTGTGTATGAGCATCTGTGTGAGTGTGTGTATACCTGTATCTGTGTGTGTATGTTTGTTTCGGGTTGTGTGAGTGTGTTTGTATGTGCCTGTGTGTAACTGGTAGCGCAGACCCTCATTAGCACTGATCCTCTGTGTAAAGCAGTTTGGTGTCGCCCCACAGGCATTAGCTTGTCTGCCGGCCTCTCAGAAGCGTTTCACTGGGTTTCCGCTCCTGAGCCTCTCAGCTTACTGCCACACCAAAAACCTCCTGTTTACCAATAAGTGGCTCAAAATGCCAAAGTCCTGCACAGGATTCATGGTTACGGTCCCTGGGAATCCCAGTTTTCCCAAAAACCTGGAAATGCGCTAAAGCATTCTACCTTTTTCTCTCTTTTCAATGGAAAAGGCCATTATAACTTTGCACTTACTATTAATATAGCGTATTTTGTCATTTTTATGAAGATTTTGATGATTCCCTTACTATGAGTTCATACACTGTAATTTATTTTAATTAATTTATTTATTTGATGTGCCATATGCTGGAAATGACCACGCGGTTAGAGCATCTCAGGTAACATTAAATACAGGTATTTCAGTGTAAGTGTAATTTTTTGATTAAGTTCCAAGTTATGATAACTGCAGATTAATTTGTTATTTGAGCTTTATATAGGCCTGGAGGATAAATATGGAGGTGCTAATGAAGGACTTAGTGAGTTAGTTTGTTCCAAGCTAAGAGGCTCATCATATTCTGTGCTTGACCCTGGTTTGTGTAGCATAAAGCAGGGAGGAGTGCTGCAACTCCCCCTGGATGGGATGCCAGCCCGTCAGAGGGCACTTGACTTGGGACTGAAAGGTCCTGAGTTCGAGTTCTGGTCACGGCCTTCGCGGTGTGTTCTTGGGCAAAGCACTTCACTCCCACAGTGCCCCACTCGACCCAGGTATATAATTGGGTAACAGCAAATTTTTGGGGGAAACCTGACTAAGAGCTGGGGCTGTAAGATGGAATGAAGGTGGAGACCAGTTTTAAAATGGCCTGATACAGGGACAGGTTGGTTTGTATTAGCTCTCATAATGGCAGAAGTGAATGATTGTCTTGGAAAAAGAACAGAGGTGAATACATGAGATATAAGTCTGATTCCGTCTTCACTGCCCCCTTATCCCTGCACAGTCACACTCTCTATCGCCACATCCTCGTTTCCGTTTGCTGCGGAGAGGCGCAAAGTGTCTCTGATATGAAAAAAAAAACTGTCTGTGACGAAGATAAGAGCTTTGTGAAAAGGGGCTGAATCTGTTCAGCCTGTAAGAGATTACGCTCTGCGACTAAAAACTCCAGTCGCTGAAAAAAAAAAAGCCCGGATTAAACAGACCCATGAAAAAAATCTCTGAGCCGTCGTTACATCCGCTGATGTTGAAGTGTGATATCTATGTGTCTGGAATGAGTGGATGCACCTGTGTCCTCATGACAGGATTGTGTGAATGAATATCCTCCGAGAACAATGAAGTTTTAATCTCATTTAATGAAAATCAATAAAACATCACCAGGGCGCAATTCTAAAGCTACTGTTGTGAGCTGAATGCTCCTTGGTATATATTTTCATGTAAATTGGCCTAGAGATGAGAGGGATGGGTGTACTTACACCTATATCAGCTCATTCAGTTAAAGAGATGAACTGAACGTCAATGAATGGGTTGACTTTTTCTCCATTTTTATTTCCCTCGAACTGAATGGGTTTGTTTAATGCAGGAGTTTAATTACAAGGTGATACACTGCTGCCATAAGGTAGTTCCACAGAACCACAAGGCTGCAAAGCCACACACTTGAACCCAAAGTAGCGCAGATCGACAGACATACTGGCCTGCGGATGTAGATGGCGAAGCGCGCAGACACACAGGTGGTCTGGGGACAGGAGCTCATTGAGTGAGGCAGTAATGGATGTCGGCTGGTGTACTGAGTTAGCAAGAGGTGTGAAACCAACACTACAGTCCTGTGAAGCTCCCAGTGTCAGGCAGAAGTGTGTCCTTCCGGTGCTAAATGAGTTCACCCTTCACAAAATGCGTACAGGTTCACACATGCACCCATTAACACGCTTACACGTGCATATTAATGCACACATGCTCGCACGCTCATATAAATCCTCACTCGCATTCTTGTAACCGCACACGCACACATCCACACACGCGCACATACCGACACTACACATCCTCACATGCATTCATATACGGACACACATACACAGACGCACTCACAGAAATCCTAACACACGCATACACGCGCGCGCACATACACGAATCCCTGAATGCTTTCACAAAGTACACCCTTACACAAATGCTTGCATGGGATCGTATAAACACTCACACATCCATGCACACACACACACACACACACACACAAATCCTCACATGCACTTTCATGAACAAACACACGAGCAATTGAGGATGCTGTATTTGTGGTTCTCCTGAGCACAGCCTGGCTGTCAGGTCCATTGTCAAGAGTTTTAAATCTGACATCAGAGGTGATGCTGTCTCTAGCCCGGTGCACTCATTTGGTTGGACAGACTTCGACGGTCCTCTTTTCCGGGTGTATTTTTAGCGACCGGCTTCATGGGAAACTTCAGCCCCAATTTACTGACCCACAAAATAAGTTTTGTCCCTGAGAGGTTTGTTTGGGTTCGTAGTTTCAGTCGATCGTTTGACCTGGTTGCTGGTAAATAATTTCTCCAGGAAGCCCTCACACATCCACACACACTTTTAGGTGTGGACACTACTACATTCAGACACACACATGGTCAAACACGCACACACACGCACACGCGCACACATACACACACACACGCATAAACACGCATGCAGATGCACATTCTGACACGCACAGACGCACACATGCCAGCATGAACACACAAGATGTATGCACACGCACACACACACACACACACACACTCACTCGCTCTCTCTCACACACACACATACAGACGCACATCCTCACTCTCTTCCCACCCCCTCCCCTCATTGGTTAAGTAGGCCATCCATCGAGATTGCAGCGTGCGTTTGGAGACAGCGACAGGACCTCAAGGTTTACTGCCACTGGAAGTGACAGGCCAGGAAATGAGGCATCTTCAAACACACTCCTCCACCCTCCTCTCCACCTCAAACTGTCACTCCGTTTAAAAGCACAGAGCCCTGCTTTTCGGGTTCCTGCTCAATGCACCATGTATTTTCAGAGTGAGTTTTAATGAACACTTACCCCCTGTGGTGTGCGGTACTGCAGAGGTACACTTGAGATGGTGGGTGTTTCTGGAGGGTGACTGTGTGCAGTAGAATAAAGGTTAAGGACTGGAGTTTATAACTCAAAGATCATGGGCTCAATCCTTAACTCTTATTATTGCCTTTGTAGGGAAATAATGAAAGATAAAGAAAATGCCTTCTGTGTTCATCACTGTGGGTGAGAATATCTGGTACATGTGATGTATGCTGTAATGTCAACCTCCAGTGTGGGAATGTCACATGATACAGTTCGGAGAAGTGAAAACAGTGCTATAATGACGGGGGATTTTCTGTGTCCGTTGAGACAGCAGACATTTTGAACAATAATGCATTTTTAGGTATTTTCCCATCTTTGCTTTCACTTTAAAGTACAGTAATTACTGAAGTAGTTCTCATTCCGTGCATCTATCCCTCTCCCCCCATTACAGTGGAGCAATATGTGTCCACTGCTGGAGTCTGCATATGAATAGCACTCTGTGAAATTAGACTGAGAGTCAATGGAGCACAGCCTGGGCCTGTCATTACTGTGAGTCACTACAGCATATGGTGTGTGTGTGTGTTCTTGTACTTGCTACAAAGTGAGAACCAAAAAGCGTTCTTTTCCTACAGAGTGGGGACATTTTTGGGAAGTGAGGACATTTTGGCCGGTCCTCACAACTACAAAGGCTAATTGTGACTTATTGGTTAAGGTTAGGGGTAAGGTTATAATTAGGGATAGGTTAAGGTTAGGGTAAAGGTTTGGGTTAGGCATACATTGCTTATTATTAAGATTAGGGAAAGGCTGTAGAGACACAGGAAGAATGAATGGAAGTCAATATAATGTCCTCACTAAGTTATAAGTACAAGGATGTGTGTGTGTGTGTGTGTGCGTGTGTGTCTGTGTGTATGTATGTCTGCATTTCAGTGCAGTGTTACATTGAGCCCAGTCTCGTTATATAGTGACGCTACCTGACCAAGTGTCAGTATACGACCAAAAAGGAGGCTTCTGACTTCTTTATTATTTGACACCAGTTTAAAGCGAACCATACCCCCGAACCCCTAACCCTTATCCTGAACCCTAACCCTAAACGTCAAATACGAACGCCAGAAGTCTCCTTTTTTGTCATATATCGATGCTTGGTCAGGTAACATTACTATATTTGCAGAGTCGGACTGAGAATTTGTTGTTAAATTCAATTATTGTGAATTTCACGATAATTTTTTTTTTTTTTTTAAGTTTTTTTTTTTTGACCCTCTTGAACTCTTGTCACAGTGCACTGGGGAGTCAACCAGTTTACATGTTCTCTCAAATATAATATTTGTCTCTCAAACATTTGTTCATGTAAAATATTCCCCCCTCTCAGTCATTTGGGATTCAGACAGTCCTGAGTGCTTCATATCCAGGATTGTAAACGTTTGAATACCTCAGAATACCTTATAAATACCTTATTTATTTTGTGGAATTGCCCTATACCCAAGTTGGTGGACTCTCCTTTGTAATTACATCCCAAAATTATACTAACATTTCTTTCTATAACAACTGTAAACGCCAGAAATTCATCCATAGGGCACTTATTATGGCAGCATACACAATGCTAAGTGAACAGTCAGAATATTTAGGAGTGCTGTTAAAATGCCTGTGTCACAGATGCTGCGTAGATTTCAGATTTGCCCAAGAATCACGACCACGGAGGCACCAGACTGGATACAGTGCCAGCCATTGTGCCAGCGCTAGAAAGTCGCTAAAGACCTTTTGCAGTCACAATGGCAAACTATTTCTCTCACGAGTTTTACCAATGTTGACATTGTTCCAAAGCAAATATGCCCCAGTTTTCTGGTGACTAGTATTGAATCCGGAGGAGAGTTTGAGGAGGTTCATTTTCAAAATTGGCCCCAGTTAAATGTAAAATGAGACCAGCCATGCAACAAGAGTGGACCATACCATTGAGGTATCCCGCAATGCAGAATTTCACTGACATTATTCAGGGTTCGTTAGTATACTGTTACTAATATATTTCTTTACATGACCCATTTTGGGAACTGATCCTGGTACTGCTGGAGTACCTGTGCTGATATTGGTGTTTCCCAACAGGAAGTGATACTGTCTGTCCGCACACCTGTCAATGTTAAAGTTTGTAATGTTAAACTGTGTTGTTTCCCGACATATTAACTGAGTGCAATGTCACGACCTTGTTATCATTAGAATGAATGCGCTTTAATCTTGTAATGGCTTATGCAGTGTGCATGAATCGCGCTTGTCTCTGTGCATAAACGTGTGTGCACAGTGTCAAGGGAACATGGAGGCCCACTCAGTGTCCTGTGGAAGGATTATTCTGTTAGTTCTCATGCTTCGCCAAATAATTTTGTCTTTTTATTTTTTTTTACAGTGAACTGATTAACCTCTGCCTCTGGGTTTGATGGATGAAAACAGCATCACAAAAATTGCACAAATATTTGCTGGGATGTCCCCTTTTTCAAACAAAAACGGCTTGTCCGATATTTCCCGGCTGAAGTGACACATGAGTCGTAATGAATCATGATGTCAGTCCTACAAACTTTGCTAATCAAACCTCCATATAGCAGCAATGAATAATCCCACCATTTGGCTCTCTCGTGAAAAACCAATCACCAGTCTGTTTTCTTTTATGGCTGTAACATGCAGAAGATGAGATGAAACCTTCCCTCTGTTTACACTCCAGTACACTGTCTGACATTACCGCAGAGGGGGATTGTGGAAACCCTGTATATTCTGCTCTCTCCTACTAGAGCTGGTTGTATTGATGACAGCCTCACAGAATACGTCTTCAGTCCCTTGGTCAATTGGAGAGAAGGAACCGGAGGAACTTGTGCTCCTTTCAAATCTGCCCATCTCCTCTGTTCCCATCTGGGAGCTTAGAGATGGGGGGTGTTCATCTTACAGTTTTTTATTTTTCTTTTCAGATTCTAAGTCAGTGCTCTCAAGCCTTGATGCTTCTTGTATTGATTACAGTATCAGCATGAGATGCTGGGTTAAGTCCAATGACACATTTTGTGAGCTTATTCCTGAAGGCGCTGCAAGGCTGTTGCCCTTATAGATAATTTCTGTCTCTCGGTTATGCCCCAGAGAGCCCTCTTTGGAATTGGGGGTGAAGAAAACTGGTTTTGCAGCCAAGTGGAAAGTTCTAAACCAAAGTTTGGAAAAATTGTGCATACTCATGCACTTACATTCCTGGTTTGAACATGAGCCTCATGAACTGCTGCTGTTCAGGTGTTTCGGGACCAATAACTTATTAAAAAGCAGCCTGTTTTTCATGTTTTGCGTGTGTGTGTGTATGTGTGTGTGTGTGTATAGTATATACATGGATGACAAATTAATGGAAAAATCAACAGTGAGGTGTCGGGCCTTTGCGATTTGCCAGATCTGCTTCAGCACAGCTTGGCATAGAGTCCACAAGTGTAAAACTTTACTGGAGAGATGGACCACCTTCGTTGACCACCAAGACTTGATTTTAAATGTTGATGATGGAGAGCACTGTCTAACAAAATCTCCCATATGAGTTTAGCTGGTCTGAGATTTGGTGACTGTGAAGGCAGTGGTAAATGCATAGGATCATTTCCAAACTCATAAAAACTTTTGGTGACACCAGCGGAGCTTCCTGGAAGAGACCACTCTGATCATGACGCGAATGCTTCATCATAGGCGTGGTCACACAGAAGATCTCAGCATTCATTTGCTGTGACTCCTCTGCTGGGGACAAGATCTTAGCCGTGCAAGGAGAATGAACAGAAGTATTTGCATGCGCGCGCGCATCCCATGGACTTAAATTCATTCCCAAACTTCTTTCCCTGACTTTCACGACAAACGGTTCATACCCGACCCCGGCCCTGACCCTAACCGTAACCTTAAACTAACCCTTAACCCTTAACCCTAAAGAACTCAGTTTCCTTATGGGGACTCAGGTCCCCGTAAGAACGAAAAAAAATCTCCCTTTGCATCTCTTTTGGGGCCATTTTGTTCCAACAAGGGTAGGTACCACACACACACACACACACACACACAGGTGCACTCTGTATATCTTTTAGAAGTTCCACCCATCCTCAGTGCTCTGGCCCTTCCTGTGAGTTTGTTTCTGAGCTGGGGTAGTCGCTGTACTCGCCTCACCTTCATCCCTTCCTCTGGGTCAAGGTCATGTTTGTCCTTTTCTGGGAAGCATAGTAGAGTCATACAATCCCTCTGTTTTTCATAAGGAAGTCTAATCCTGATATTTGCTGGGAAAACAGACCCGAACAGACAAAACACACTCTGGCTTAGTTACCTCAGCACAGCTGGCCAAGGATAGCAGTCAGAAAGCAGCTGGTGAAATAGCAGAATCTAATCTTTCTTCTGATTGGGAATGTGTGGAATTTCCCTAATGTTTATCCTGCACAGGAAAATTCATATGTATACATACATTGTCTTCAGAAAGTATTCATCCCCCTCCAAGTTGTGATATTTTTCCCTGCTACAATTTACTCTCAAATTTCATTCGACTGAAATGTCTCCCCCCACTGTCGAACATTGAACACATTTATAATGTATAACGCTAAAGTATTTTTATTCAGCAACATTCCAGTGAAAGTTTTACATTTCCCATTCAGTAAAGTATACCACACCCTCCCTACCCCCCCAGATTGAATGATTACTGTAAGATGACTTGAATTGACGGTCTACCTGATGACTCTACCGTACAGAAAAGGAGGCCTTCTGTTAAGAGTGTCCAGAAGTGCCATCGACATCTCTGCGCTCGGAGGCATTTGCAATGGACCATCACATGATGGGAAGATTTATTGTGTTCAGACAAACCAATAATTCGGGTCTTTTTTGGAAGACAGGGACGCTGTGTTCTCCGGCTCAAAGAAGAAAAGGCCCATACGGGGGTTCCTTTCCCAAAAGCGTAGTTGCTAACTTGGTCAGCAACTTATATAGCTTGTCCATTCACAGTCAATGGATCCAACTATGTAAGTTAGCATTTGTGATTTTGGGAAACGCACCCCAGACTGTTGCTCGCAACAAGTCTAAATGTCTTGCTCCATCACGGAAAGGGTTCAGTCAGTCCCCTTGGCAGGGATTAGTTTTACGTAGTATTGCTAAAGCTTTCTTAATAATGAAACCTACACTCATATTTTGAAGTAGCAGGAGTTTCCCTCAAGATGGCATCTTTTCCGGGGGTAGTCATTTGTGATTTTGCCAAGAGAGTGTCAAACCACATTCTGCACGCAGTACAGAGGTGTAGCTGCATAGAAAGAAGGTACGGATGCTGGACTGACCTACCTGCAGTCCTGACCAATACAGAACATGTGGTGCATTTTGAAATATAAATATGAAATATGTTGCAAAAATCAAAATTGGTATAACTGTTCATTTTGAAAAGTCAGTAAAATTCATGCAGTAAAACATCAAATAATGTGCTTTTGAATTGTTTTCAATGAAATACAGGTTAAAGATAAGTTACAAATCACTGCTTTTAGTTTTAATTTTAAATGAACATACCATCCCAGCATTTACTAATTTGGGATTATGTAAAAAGAAATTCCAAAAAAGGCCTAGTCCCTCAAGAGCAAAGATGGCTTGTGGCTCACCAATTTCCCAACTGATGCTGAAACTCAGTATCCATCTCTTTCAGAACATTTTACTCTTCACAGTGACTTTTAAAAGTAAAAGATGGATTGAAATAAATTGAAGGTTGGTAGATAGTGCAAAAGTGCAAAACCGACAATTACCTGCACATAATTTCCGGTCCCTTTGACGTCATCGCTTTAACATCCATCCTATGGGGTTACAGGACTCTTGGTCCCTAGATTTTTTGTCCCCGAATTTTTCGCCCCGGGACTTTTCATCCCCAGACTTTTCGTCCCAGAGGACTTTTCCTCCCAGGATTTTTTGTCCCATAATGATAAAAAAAATGCCACCATTGTTGACCGGTGGATGGACAGATGTAGGACGGAGAAATATAGAAGGGTTAAGGTTGGGTTTAGGGATGGGATAGAGCTATAATCAGCAAAAGGTTAAAGCATTATTGGGGACAAATAATCTGGGGACTAAAAGTCCGTAGGGGCGCAAATTCCTCGGGGATGAAAAGACCGGGGATAAAAAATTTGGGGACGAAAAGTCAGGGGTCAAATTGTCCGAGGACGAAGAGTCCTGGAGCCGTTATATGACTGTTAAGGATATGGTTACATGGACTCAAATGTACTTTGGTGAACCTCTGTTTGTAAACAACTCAACAACTTTTCTCCATGTGGCCAGTCATTTGTTTCTGACACAACAATAGAAGTTCCCACAGTTTTGCAACATTCGACAACCTTTCTGTCAAATAAGTCCTAAATTGGATTAATTTATTTCACATTTTTGTAAATGGAAAGTATATTGTTTTTTTTTCCCAAATATGGATTTATAATTTCCAAAAATTTGTGCACAGCTGGTGAACTAAATGAATAGATTTCAGCAAGGACAAAATGTAATACGAGTAAAGCATGTTCGAACTTTTGTTTAGTACTGTATGTAGTCGATAACATGCTTGTAACACAATTCTGCTGACAGATGTGTCATGTTATATTGTTAATTTGCCATTTTTTAATTTTCTGCAGGAAATGCTCTCCCCAAATTGAGTGAACTTAAGTTCTTGTAAAATTTTTCATAAACCTCAAAAAATAAAAATAATTTAAAATATCGGAACCAAAAAATGGAAAATGGCTCCTGGAAAAACCTTGATGTGGCTTTCTGCTGGTCTTTCTCAGAAGTGGCTTTACTGTTCTCCTATGGAGATAATTTACAGAAAGCACTGAAGAGATCGCTGATCTTTTGACAGTTTGACAGCCAGCAGTTTCTCCAGTTTCAGCCAGTGTTGGTCTTTTAGCAGAAGTGGCTCCTGTGTCACTGTATTTCCCAAAGTGGTCAAGTCTTGAAATTGAAGGGACTGTTTGTGTTTGCACTGTTCCTCCTGTTTCGGCCAATCAGTTGTGGCCTTGTGGTGACTCCGGCAATTACCTGTGTCATTTAGTTCCGCTTATAGTAGGACAGCCTAATCTCTCTAGTGTGTGGGTTGTTGTTCCGCATATTTAACACAATGGAGTTTAAAATGCTCCCCAAGAAGTTCAAAGCCTCGCCAGCCTTTTCTTTTTTTTTTTACCTTCTCCAGCTTTTCTCCGCAATCGCATATGAAAAAGCATCAAGTAAATATGGACATTTCATGACACTTTGTGATATTGAGAAAAAAGCTGTCAAAGTTGGGCGCTGTTCACTTGATCTGCGGTAGCGGTTTACAATTCACATCATTCCATTGAAACTAATCGGTGAATCACTAATTTTTTTGACATCAAATACTTTATAGGTACATACGACAAACTATTGCAAAATCTCAATAATGTCCATGTGACATGAAATGTCAATTTCGACTTGACGCATACACATATACACACACGTGCGGATGCACAAACACACAAATTTGTTTTTCTGTAGTCGGTGGCTCTGTTGCCTCGTAGCAAGAAGTTTGAGGACTCAAATCAGGGCCTGAGGTTTATCTGTGTGGAGTCTGCGTGTTCTCCCTGCGTTCACGTGGGTTGGGTCTCACAGTCCAAAGGCATGAATGACAGGCGAACTGGAGACTCCAAACTGCCTGTAGGTGTCCGTGTGTTTGTGAATGGTGTTTGTGCCCTGTTACAGATCCCTGAGCCGTCCAAGGTGTGTCCCTTCCTTTTTGGCAATAATTAGCTGGGATGCACTCCAGCTCCCTCACAACCCAAGTAAGGAAAAAACAGTTCAAATAATCAATAGATGGATGGATCAAAAAGGAGGACCAAAACTGTAATTTTGCACCAAAATCCTATTCCATGCCCCCAACCCCTAAAATCATCTCTAATCGTAAACCCCTTCTAACTCTTGCTGTAGTCTTAACCCTGACATACAGACCTCGCATAATAACCGAAATTTTAACCATAATTTGACAGATCACCTGAACCTAAAGCATTAATGTCAGACATGAGCTTAAAACTAGACCTAGTCCAAACCAAAAGCCCAAGACCTAAACCCGGCTCTTTACTCAGAATTAAGCCTTTTCCCATGGGGTCTCATTTCTTCAGACTTTACGGTACTTGTGGGGTCCTAAGTCCCTACAACGCATTTATAGTCCACACAAGTATAGATAAACATGTACACACATACTTACACATGCTGAAACACACAAGAAACAAAATATCTCAGCTGGCTTATATCCACCATACTGACCCTGGGGTTTATGCTGGTGACCTTCTCAAGTGGGGGCTTGTTAATGATCAGACTGTTTGTGATTCAGGTGCCAGACACAGACTAGGCCAGGAACGCACACACACACACACACACACACACACACACACACACACGCACACGCACACACACGCACACGCACACACACAGACACACACACACATACACAAATGCATGCACACACATCTCAGCTGCTTTAATAGGACTAGGCTTTGGTCCCCATAAGGATTACTGGTCTCAACAAAGTCAGTGTCTGTACTGGAAAAGGTTCCCAATAAAAAAAAAATTGGACACACACACACACTCACACACATGTGCACACGCCTGTGCACACAAACACTGGCATGCATGCAATCACACACACTCACACACATGCGCACACACATATGCACACAAACACTTGCACGCACGCACACACACACACACACACACAAAGGCTCACAAACACACACACAAACACGCACGCATGCAAACATACACTTATACACACACACACTCATGCTTCAACATACATTAACACACGCACTCATACACACACATAAACATGAGCACCCATACACACACGCACACACACATGCTCCGACATGCATTAACACACGCACTCATACACACACACACACACACACACACACACTCATGCTCCCACATTCATTAAAACACACACTCATACACAAGCAAATGCTCACTCTTATGCTGTTGCTTTATGAGAGGATCTACGATCTGCCATCTTACCTCTTTCTGAACTTTTATTCCTTTGTACTCTGCACGGTACATTTTTTTTTGTACTGAATACCTTCTGTTTCTTTTAAGTCTTTCCCATCTCAGATTCTCTTGCTTTGCAGTTGCCTGATGAGAAAATTGGCTTCTCCTCGAAGGTTGTTGTCCTTCCAAAAACCTCGGCACGGTTCACTGCATTTGATCTCATGTGCTCTGCTGCTGGGGTTGTATGGTCTTTTGGAGTTTTGTAGGCAAGTGATGAAATGGTTGCAGTGCCATGATTGTGGGTTTGGGGAAATGGACAGAATGCTGGAGGAGGTTTGGGAAGAGGGGGGGGGAGGAGAGGTCGAGGGGATCTGGTAGCCTTGACGGCGGTATGAGACGGCGAGACGAGAGTAGCTGATAAGTAGGGAAAACCCTCATGTTTGTGCCTTTTACTGTCACTGGTCCCACATTATTTGAGGGCGGTGATCCCAGTTCAGTGAACAGCTACCGACCTGTCTCAAAATTACCTTGCCTGGCTAAGATTTTAGAATCTCTAGTTAAGCAACAACTGTGCAGCTTTTTAACTTTCAACAACATTTTAACTTCATAACAATCTGGCTTCTGGCCTGGTCATAGCACCATCACTGCAGTTTCAGTGGTTTTAAATGATTTTATATCAGCTGTGGATAATAAAAAAAAATGTGCTGCCCTATTTATTGATTTAGCAAAAGCTTTCGATACAGTAGACCATTTTATTCTATGAAAAAAGTTGTCCTCAATTGGTTTTGATTATGATGCTTGCTTGTGGTTCCAGGACTATCTCTCTAATAGAACACAAGCTATTTTGCTTGGGGATGCGAAGTCTCAATTTTTAAAAGTGACAAAAGGCGTACCCCAAGGATCCATTCTTGGACTGATTTTATTCACCATTTACATTAATAATATTGCTTGTAATATAGCAAATTGCAAGGCTCATTTTTATGCAGATGACACTGTGTTGTACTCCTCTGCACCAGCGTTTGCCCAGGTCCTGTTTTAAATACAGATAAAACTAAGTTCATGTTTTTTTTCTGCTCGGAATGCAATTATGCCAAATGAGTCAATCTGCTCAGTGTCTGGAGCTAAAATTGAGCAAGTTCAGTCTTACAAGTATTTAGGTATCTGATTGAATCATAATTTCTCCTTTAAGATTCATGTGTCTAACTTGTCAAAGAAAATCAGAACAAAAATTGGGTTTCTTGACAGAAACAGGTCTTGTTATTTTTTTAGAAAGTCGAAAGAGGATTGTCCAGGCAACAATCTTACCTTTATTTGACTATGGGGATATCCTTTACATGCATGCCTCTGATTGTACTTTAAGACCTCTGAACGCTATTTATCACAGCGCTCTACGTTTTATCACTGGAGATTGTTTCTGCACTCATCACTGTGTGTTTTATAGTTCTGTTGAGTGGTTGTCCCTTTATTGTAGAAGGAAGCTCCATTGTATTTTATTTATTTATAAAGCATTGCTTGGTAAGCTTCCTTCATATCTAACTAGGCTTTTGTCCCCCAAAATCCAAAGCCAGCATGTTAGATCGCAAGGGTGGATTTTGTTAGAGTCACCCAGGACTAGGACAATTTTGGGCTGTTCTGCTTTTAGTGCATTTGCACCTTATGTCTGGAATAGATGCCAAGACCCTCTGAAGGTTGTCTCATTCCTTATGACTCCTTCAAGAATCGACTGGGAGATGTTACTTGAGGAGGCCAGATGTACTTGCCTTTAGTTTTAACCTTGAACTTGTTCTCTGTCCTCTGCACTTGAATGTTTTATTTTTTGTTTTATTTTAATTAATTTTTTTATTATTAATTTTTTTTAATTTATTTTAACTTTATTTTAAAGTTTTCCTTTATTCTGCAGTTGTTGTATGTAAGTGTGTGAATCTTATTATGCTCTGTCTGTTACCCACTTTGTATTTGTTTTACTGTATTCAGAGCTCCCCTGAAAAAGAGACCTCGGTCTCAGTGGGACTTCCCTGTAATAAAGGAAAATAAAAGAAATAACAGTAAAACCACTCCCCAGGCATGTGACGCACTGCGCTGACGAAGCGAGGCCCGTCCTGGAGTGTGTGTTTCTGTCAGCACAGGGGTGGATATTTATCTTCCCAAAAAAGAAGGGGGGCAGCTGTTCCCAAAAACCCTACCGTTGCTTAGCAACCAGATCAGCCAGACTCCAGCTTGCTTGCTGACCAGTACGTTCCCACCATTCTACTCAGAACACTCTGTGAAACAAATGCTCTCACAATGGCCATCAGAACACGGTGGTGTCAGGCTTTGTGATGTCAAAGGCTTCATGTGAGATTCCATTTCAAACAGAGTTTTATGGTATTTCTGGGAGGGATGTGCGAACCCATGCCTGGTACAGGAAGTCAACCCACTTTTCCAGCTAAAGTATTGTGTGTGCATCATTTCCTGCCATTTCCTAAGAAAACTGTAAATTAAGGAAGGGTCATTAAGTTATAATGCCAATGTTTTACTGCTCTGCTTGGTGCAAGACCTTGGTGCCAGTTCTGCTGAAGGCTGTGGGAGTTGCACGGAGAAGCAAACTAAAACGCATCACATCGTATCCTCAGTTTTTGACCTTTGATGAAGAAATGGCTCATTCAAATGCAAGAGCACACTTCAGAGAATACTGACTCATTTTTTCCAAATTTTCACATTACTTATTTACTGTTGGTCCCCAGATAGGACCTAAACATGTTTGCAGGCATACTTTAAAAGGCTCACAGGGAGTGAAATTAAAATGCTCACCATGGCACATAAAATAAGTAGTGCCACGGGCACTGGAGCTCACTTGGAAATTCAATTACCTTAGGGATGGCACAGTGGTGCCGTGGTTAGTACTGCCACCTCATAGGAAGAAGGCTATGGGTTTGAATCTGGCCTGAGGCCTTTCTGTGTGGAGTTTGCATGTTTTCTCTGGGTAATGTGGTGTTCTTTCCCCATAGTCCTGCTGTGAGCAATCTACCTCATGCCAGTTCACTATATTAAAAACAAAAGATCACCTCATGGGCTCAGAGTGTATTTAGTTAGACTATTATCACAGTTTAGCGATATCTTATGTTTGTCTGAGTCTAACCTCAAATACATATGCTTAAAAGAGCCAATCCAGTGTAAATCTGGCACATGCAAATACATTATTGAATTAACAGACAAATCAAATGAAATGTACCTTGAAAACACATTAGTTAAATGACAAGGCACCAAAATATTGCTGTGTTCATCGCCCAGATTTATAACCTGTGACTCTGATCAGGGAGAGAAGATGGAGTGAGGTCTGCTCATTCATCTCTGCTCTAACTGCGCCACACACACACACACACACACACGCACGCACACACACACACTACACTTATGACCCACCCTTTGCTTATAGTTTTCTTGCTCATTCCTTTGTTATTTAACAATAAATTGAACATTTTCGCTACATTGGGAATTTGGGTAATAAGTTCAAAAACAATGTAAATGATGTGAAAGTTATCAATATTAAATCAACAGTGGTGGAGTAATTTTACTTCTCTCTGTTATGTAAATGTTATAGATTTCAAACTTTGATTCTCATAAAGCATGGAGAAGACGGGAGAGAACCAGCTGTCCTGAATGACAGCTCCACACATCCTCTCCCTCATTTATCTGCACCGGGGGTTGAGTTACACAGGTGATCAAACACACACTCACCTGAACACTCACTGCACACTGTGCTCTGTTTCCACAGGAAACAAATTAGTTTGCCAAAGCTGGAGCCGTGCTCTTATTTCCAGCGGATGCCCTCTCAGTGACAAATGCAAACACATCGTCTCACCTGCAAATGTAAATGCATGTTCTGTCCTCAAAATTCAAATCAAGCAGCTCAATCAAATACAGCGAGAAACATAATGCATTAGGCAGAGACGCATATCATTACTTTGATGCTGTGCTCCACTGTGTAACCTTGAGTTTGAAAGGTTTTGAAGCTATGAAGTCTGTGATGCGTAGACACCACCAGATGCTGAGCATCTTCACTATCAATGCTCTGTCTGGCCTGTACTGTGAGCGTCGTCCCTTCCTGCATGTTTCTGGGACTTTTGCCTTCAGTCTCCTTTATAGCATGTTAAACGCAAGTTCCAATTCATCCAGATTCGGTGATTGACTTGACAGAAAAAAAGAAGGAAAATAGCATCACTGTCCAGTGAATTATGGTGTTTACTGTACTTCCTTATAGCCACAGGTGGAGGTACGCTCGCAATTCAGTGTTGAAACTGCCTCTGTGACCCATAAATTCCCATTCATTTTCTTCATTAACTTCATTTTCATACCCGTGACATGTCAGAAAAGTCAGACGGGCTAACTAGGCAAGCACATGTCAAAATCCATATCATGTCTGCAAATCATTTGACTTAATTTCTAATCAGACATGATGTTTGTTCTGATGTCACATGTGGTTTCACGTGCCGTGTTCATTCCAACATTTGTTCGATTCCAATGTTCGATTCCAAGATTTAATTCATTGTTAAGAAGTCACTGAGATATTCACTGTGAGGGACCATCAGGCTTCCGTCAGTGAGACCTCTTTGTCGTTGCCGTGTAGTTCTAGGCCATTCTAAACCATTTCTCTGTACAGGGAGCAAACCGTAATTCTATTAATTTACAGACATGATGTTTTTTTTTTTTTTTGAACATTACATAGGCCAAGATGCCATTCAACAGGAAAATTTAAATTCATACTTCCTTGAGGTGTCAAAAAGTCAGGAAAAAAAGGAAATTTTAGACCCTTGTAACAAAAATGTCCAATTTAAGATAATTGACTGAGGTAACAATAAAAGAAGCATTCCCATCCTTAACTCACTGTGACTGAAAATATGACTTGAGTACTTTAAGCACTATGCTCTTTAATTTACAAACAGCATTTCCCTTACAAAATATCAAAGTACACTGGACATGACCAACAACACATTTGCCATATTACTGACCACATGAATATTATGTTATCATATAGAGAATGGTTGGGCATGTACGGTATCGCCAGTCATTCATTTAATCGACAAATAAATAAGAACCACCGGGCTGAAACAGTGCTCCAGCCAAATGCTATTTGTCATGTGAACTTTATATCTATTTGATTATGTACATGTATATAATTATAGTGCACACTGACAGCAGGTGTATCTGTCCTTGTGCTAACCCAACAGGCCTTTGACAGAGGGGTTAGGGACTGTTTGAATATCAGCAGGTAAAGCAACAAAAGTAGAAGTAGCTGGTGGGCATTATAGCGGGGGAGTTGCCACAGTAATGCACAAATAAGGATTTGAATATTTCAGCTCTCGCTAAAATGCAAAACTAGGGGGAAACGAAGAATTGTAAAATGCAAAGTTTTAAAAAAAGGAAAAAATTTTTGCAATCCTGATTTTCGTTTTCAGATTATATTCATTTTACATTTGCATGACAAAACAACATATATATCACATTTTTTATTGAATGACAACAGAGCAAAACGATAGATACTGAAGTTGCCATTAACCTAAGGTGCATTGATTTCATATGAGAAGGGAAACAGAGTGCCGCCATTGGATTGTCTGAAAATGTTATTTTGGTTTGTATTATGACGTTCTTAGAGTAATAGCTTTAGACTAACGCGTAATCAGACTGAAAATGTGTTGCACAAATGATTCAGGTGTGAAAGAATCCTATAAGTCAGTGTTTCCCAACGCTGTTCCTGGAGTACCCCTGCCCTGCATATTTCACGTCTCCTTGATTTAACACACCCAGATTAGGTCATTAAATACTCCACTAATGAGCTGATCAGCTGATTCAGGTGTGTTAAATTAGGGAGACCTATAAAATGTGCAAGACAGGGGTACTGCAGGGGCAGGGTTGGGAAACACTGCTATAAATCGCACATACAATTCCATATTCAACTCCACCCCAGGCACTCTGAAATGATGGCATTACCTTCATCTGAATAGAGTAGTTTACTTACTCGGCCAGCATTCCCAGTAACAATTCTTACTCTCCTCACTTCATGACCAGTGTTTTGTAAAACTCACTTTCTCATGTCTTCCAAATGATCAATGTCCAGTTGTTTCAGCAACATCAGATGAGTGAACAAAAAATTAAACAAAAGCAGCACGAATTAGTGGAGAGACAAAAAAAAAAAAAAAAACACTGCATGATGCAGATAAGCAAATAATATCCCGTCGTAGTCATCTGGCGCGTTTAAAAATGCTAAGCCCAGTTGACCTTGATTTTGGATCAGTGAGATGGGAAAAAGGTCAATTATTCATGCTTCATTATTTGGGTACGTAGAGCAGGGGTTTCAATCACAAATACTGTTAGAGAGGCTCATGTTTCAGAAGGAACAGTGACAGAAGTGACATCTGCATTTAGATCGAAGGGAGTGCTTGCAGTGTATAAGGTCGGAAATATAGCTTGAAACAATCACATGCTCCTTTCTGACATGTGGTGTTACCAGTTGGTTATTTTCAAATTGCAGCGCAAATTAAAGTCCATCTGACTCAGACATGAGGCGCGGTGTTTGATGGCAGATGTGTAAAATCCAGGCTCAAAGTGTAAAATCTCTCTTTGGTACTTAGTTCCCACCATTAGAATTTGCTAGCTTGAGCTTAATCTGGAACTTAGAATAATTTAGTGAAATCTGCAGGGTGGGACAAACACGTGCCAGGACTGACCCCTGATATCTAATCTTGTGTTAATGGGTACTTTTAATAATTAAGGGTCACTGGAGCGCAGTGTGGTCCCTGAATTCTTTTTAACGCTGGACAGAGCCTTAACTGCCAATTACACAGTGCAGGGCTACAGAACACAGTCAACACTGGTACTTTTGGGATTAGAATGGGGACCATGGAACCCAGTCAGGGTGACTGTCGCTTCACTGGTGCCACAGGTTTTGGGTTCCGGTTTAGCCCAAGGGCTTTCTATGACGAGTCAGCATATGCTCCCCATGTCAGTGTGGGCTTCCTTTTGATACTCGGGATTTCCTCCCAAAATTCAAACACACGCAGGTCAGGCTAACTGGAGAATGTAAATTGCCCATAGGTAAGAGTATGTGAGTCAATGGTGTGTCATCCCCTTGACGGACTAACAAACTGCACTCCTGCTTCTCAACCATTACCTGCTTGAAAATACCCCAGAGAGACCCTAATTAGGAAAAAGTGGACATGATAATGTATGGATGGAAGGCAGTGTCTTAACAGGATGAGTCTACACCCCCCCCTACACACACACACACATACACACCCGCCCCCCGCAGCAATGGAGGCTGTGGTGTCTTCATTGTTGGTTTTGATGCGGATTCGCCGACACCCTGAAGGTGCTCTTGATCTTGTCAACTGGGGTTTTCTTCACTGGGTAAAGAATCTACTCCACAGTTGTTATCCTCGGTCATCTGGGCCTTTTGGGGTTCCTGAGCTCACCTCTGCATTTTTCTTTTAAAGAATGCACCTAATAGCCGATCTGGCCACATCAAATGTTGCGTCTAATAGGTTTGATTCGATTTTTTTGGTCCAATGACGGTGTGCTGGCAGTGACAGCTGTGTGGTCTTCACATTGAGATTTAACAGCGGCAGACTCCAAAAAATAAATAAAAATAAAAATTCCACCCTTGAAATAAACTCTAGACCTTTTATCTATTTACTTGTAAAAGAAATAAATCAGAAATAGCATACTCCTAGTCATGGAAAAGCTGAGTGGCCAATTGTCAAATTACTCATGGCAAATTTCCCTTTAAGATGGACAGATAAAATGTGCCCTCATTCATACACCATTCACCCGATTTGGGTGTAAATACCCTCAAATTATATCTGAAAATCTCCACTTTGAACTCATAGTCATTTAATTTCAGCTCCAATATGCCATGCTAGACAGTTAAAATAATTACGTTTTCAGTGTCTAGTCATTTTTGATCATGAATTTACATCGGGGCTCTTGGTCTTTGACTCTGGGGTAATAACTGATTTTCAGTCTGCCTGACTTGTAACCGTATACGGAATGTGTTCATGCTGCCATCAGCTCAGTAGTAGACATAGCCCTAAAACAACGTGTGAGGGTAATTTTTGGCTGTTGATAAAGATTGGGTCACATATGGATCCAAATGCGTGCAGTTGCATAGCTTTGCAAAAAGGGTCCTCAGCTCTGGCCACAGGGCCTGGTGGCTTTTTCTTTCACCTTAAATTTGTCACAAAAACTGTCAAAAAACAAGGATAGATGAACTGTAATCAAAAAATATTAATTTCTTAGAAATATATGGAAACCAACAGAATTCCCAGCTTTCCGAGACCAGGGAAAAATCCTCTAAATTTATATTGGTTTACAACAGAGTACATGCACAATGCGTTCTTGTCTCAATAAATAAAAATAACAGCAAGTGGTGCAGCAAACAGACAAACAAATATATTCTGGCTGTGTTTCAGGCGTGAGGACTATCTGGGTGAAACTCATTGCTTTATGAACAAGAGTTGGAACTATCTAAGTGCGTAATTCACTGCAGCTAAAATGAGAGCCTAAAAAATAGAAGCATCTATACTACATGTAACTATGGCAACACACTGGCAGACATTTCACAGTCTTTCTGATATCACTGTTAGTGCCCGTGTTCATGACCACAAGTACAATGCATTGTACTTTGCTGGAGACGATGAGCATTATTTACATATTACAACCTTCCTGTGTCATTTAGAATTGCACTGGCATTCAAAAAGGAAGAAGTGGCAATAGCACAGGTTTTGGCATTTTTAGCAGAAATTTCTTGTCATGTACAGGACATAGCTCGGAAACATAAGATGGAATGAGCAGTCTAAGACTTCACTGATCATGCGTATACTTTTATGGAAGAAATGGCATAAATATCAATTAATTGTGGGCTAGCCGAAAGATAAGCAAAGCCAAGATGCTAGAAACAAGGGCCTTTTGTCTGTCCTATGTGTATGTGTTTTGTGTGTAAGTGTTTTGTGTGTGTGTGTGTGTGTGTGTGTATGTGTGTGTGTGCGCGCGCATGTGAGTGCGTGCATGTGGGTTGGTAAGCCCTTTTCTTTCATCAAACAAAGATGTTTATTTCCTTGCTTGCAGCCCAGAGTTAAAACAAAGGCCAAAAAACTGGAGTAAGTCTGGAATTCTTTTCTGGGGTGTTCAATCCAGGAGTCAGAAAGTGAACATTGTGTATTTCTAACTCTGATTAGTTCTTCCTCTTAGCTGAAACATGAGTGCTTATAGCAGATCTATTTTGGTCAACACAAAGTATCAGAAATGATTTTTATTTTCCAGGCCTGGATTAACCACCTCAACATAAAAGTGAAAAGGGGTGTACAATCTTCTCACATCACTGTGTTTGTGTAAAAACTTTCGTGCTGCCGGCTGAAATTAGCTTACTGAAGATGTGTTTATGCATAAAACTGAATGACTAATTAAGTAGGAGGAAATACAAACGTGTTGACAGTCACTTTGGATAGTAGTGTCTGCCATTTTCATGTCATGTAATGTAATGTACAACAGAAACTAAAAAGCGAATCTATCCAAAGTCATACTGTCATGGGTTTTGTGCTGTAAAGGCAGTCAGATGTATGATTGGTTCTGATTAATTCACATGAGGTATACGGGGGGATAGTGTTTGTGTTTATTCATGTGTTTTGTTGATGAGGGCAGGTACTGGAGATGAATTAAATATGAAGGTTTCCTGTAATGAGTAATCAAGTGGTCTCACAGAAGTGAGAGGGCAGCTGTGGGTTCTGATGTGGCCAATTGTTTTGTAAAGCCCACTCATATCCTCATTTGAATTTTTCCAAGCTTTCAATTTTTAAATCAAGACATCGGGCATCCCAAGCCTTTCATTTACTTACTTACTGAAAAATACATACAAATAATGAAAAATCTTAAGGAATGTGAATCGGCTCGGAGTCAGTCGCTTCCCGCATGGAGAGTAGAACGAGAACAAAACCTGCTTTTGTCACGACGGCGATTACGGTGCATTTACATATGGCGCGTGCTGATAATCCAGCCCAGTTTCCACTGCCAGCAACCGGCTGCATGAATAGTAATGACTCTAAACCTGTCACGGAGAGATTGTGCGCATGTTTTTTTTTTTTTGGCGATTTTTTTCTCTGTTGCATCGCACACTGATGCCAATACAACCCACATGCTGAGAAAATTAATGACAGGTTATTAGCTGTCCGGCGGAATAACAAATCAGTTTATAAATAAGTCCAGCGCCGAGGAGAAGCTGTTCTCGACCAGGTGGCATGTACGCAGACATCCGGTTTACTTCACACGCCATCTGCTTTTCTTTTTCTTCTTTTTTTTTTGAAATATAATTTCTTCAGTGTAATTCAAAGTGTAGTCTTACCTGTGATGTTGGAGGTCATTTTTGTTCAGTTTCTTAAATTGTCCAAGTTCTGCACATTGTTTAACATCTTCCCCATTCTCATACACAATTATGAAGATTTATTTTTCCCTTACATTAGCCATTTTTACCTCCGCCACACGAAGTTGGCTGGAGGTTATGTGATTGGTGCAGTTTGTTTGTTTGTTTGTTTGTGAGCAAGATAACTCAAAAAGTAATAGACGGATATCTCTGAAATTCGTGGGCGGGTCGCTATTACATCAGGGATGAACCCTATTGATTTTCACAGCAATCAGTCAAACAATATGGCCGCAACGGGAGCCATTTTGAAATCCTATGACACGCGATAACTGAACTTTGCTCCCACTCACCAAGATTTGGACTGTGCTGCCTTGGCAAAGGTTTGCACTCTTGGCGCGTCTCTAGTTAGCCTCTGCCTCGGTGTGTTTGCTTGTAATTTAGCCAAATGTGTTTTTGCATTATGAGGCACTGGGAATCAACTGACTGTTTTCATCAATCCACTTGATTAAAACATTTCTGCACATATTTCAGAAAATATGTTTCATTACTACACAAGGTACATGCCTTCACTATAATTATAGTCAACCAATGAAGTTCTGAGATTTTTCTCGAAGTAACAGTTCATCCAAAAGTGGCAGATGTAAAATTGATGCAACCTGCAAGTTGGGACAAGTTGTAATAGCTACGGGGTGCGCTTCACAAGTTTCCAGGCTGTTGAGAAATGAACTGGAAATATCTTTGTTTTAACACAAGTCAGAAGTAGGACTTTAATGTTTTGCAACTTGTACTGCCGTCTGGCTCCAGTTTCAGCTTGCAAGTGTCAAGCGAGCTATATCATCTCATAACTCCCAAGACTGTGTCTAACACGGTGAATGTATGGAGACTATGGTGTTCACATATTACCAATCATCCTATAAATACTGAGGTGAAAAAATATGCACACATGGCGCTAAAATGCACTTTATTAATAACTTGTGATGTAGTTTTCTGATAAGCCTGCCACTTTCATATGAGAAGTGCATTGCCATAATGCAGAAGTGTAAATGAATGTCATGCCCAGCTGGCATCTGAACGTTTATTTAATCTTGAATCAACATCATGTGCCAGTGTTGAATCACTGTTGAATTTTTATTTGATTTTGAAAACTGGATCTATGTCGAACTTGCAACGACATTTCAATGTCTTATTTTTTAACACTGGTGAATTTGCCAATGTTGAATCAATAATAATAATTGGGTTGAATTTGAATATCAAATCTAGGTTGAAAATAAATTTCAATATATTTTTATAGCGATTCATTTTTTTCGACTGTAGAAAGAATCAGGAAGGACAGGGAAGAGGGGGTTTGACATGCAACAAATGGCCTGAGGTCAGATTTAAACCCAGGCTGACTCAGCCTTAATGTATGTGGCACACGCTCCACCAGGTGAGCTCCCCGGGCGTGACATTTCAATACTTAATAATTAGAAATTTAACAACGGTTGTTCAAACAGTTAACATTCAACATTGTTTTGATGTTGAAATAACGTTTGCTCTTCAACAGACATATTTACAAAAGTTAGAAACTATTGATGGTTGTAGACATTATGTTGATTCAATATACAAGTGATTCAAAGTTGAAATTTTAACATTATATAAGGAGTAATTTTTCAACACTTCTTCAACTAGTTAATGTTCAATGTTGTTTTGATCTTGAAGTATCGTTTTTTCTTTAACTGACATTATTTGAACAACATTTAAATGTTGAAGGTCAGTCGATTGCCAGCTGGGTTGTTACTTACTGCAGCAATGGAAAATTTCTATGTTTTAATACGTCCCATAGTTGTGCCCCAGTATCCCTAAGTATCCGTATGAATGAATTTACAAATCAGTAGAATGCATGTTGAATTTTTTTTTTTTCAATTTTTCTTTTTTTGTTTTTTAAAGAAAACATTTGCTTTCTTTGTACCGACCAAATTTCCTTTCAGTTGAACTCAGTTATCTGATTATGGACACAGCCTGTAGTTGATCCAAAGAATTATTCCAAAAAAATGTTGTTATTCTATTGAATCATTTCCTTTACAGATTATAGTCTTTGATGAGGGAATAACTGTATCTGACACTGGGGCATGCTTGCCAGAATACAGCACTACCATATTCTCTCGTGCAAACAGAACTTTTATGAAACAATATTCATCTGTTATCCATTAATTGATTGTGACCGTGTTACACGTATTTAGACTTCGCTCCCTGGTTTGTTTGAATCTAAAATCTTAAGGCACTCTTACTGGTCTGCAAGTTCATGAGGTGACATTAATTTGGAACATGTTTTTATGCCAAGCCATTCGCAAAGTAAGGCATTTTAAATGCATCATTAGGGGTGTGTTCATGCTCCGAACTCTTGTGGAGCATAAACAAGAGGAATGAGCTGAAAGGGACCTGAATTATGGGGTGCTGGATAATCTGATACATTGAACTATTGGGTGAAATTAAAAGTGTGCACAGATATGTTTTATACAGATCAGTGGTACAGTATAGTATCTTGGCTTGCAGGTTCTGTCATGATTGGGGTTTGATTTGCCTGAAACAGTACGGTGTGTCTTTTTCTCAACCTATCAAAATATTGACTCAAAAATTAACCGGATATTGACTTTCAAAATGATGACAGCGCTGACGATCTTCTTTGAAAGGGTTATGTATGTGAAGAAAGCTAAAATGAGAATCTATGCTTATAATGGGATAATATGGACACTGGCATTTATTTGTAAATCAAAATTGTGACTTAAGATGCAGGTATTTATCTAAGAAAATGTATCATAGCTTTACTTTCATGACATGAACAAAAATGTTTATAAACAAGGGATGATAAGACTTCTATCCATTACAGTAATATTCAGTGGCAGGTGTATAAAATGCCTGGCCAGAGAAAAGCTCTTGTTACAGTTTCAGTGGCATGAGGCTGCCACATCTGTCACTATTCATGTTTGTTTGAAGCAAGTATTCTTTGCTTGAATTTGAAGTATTCACAGAATTATTGTCATTGGCATAAGCAAACTGTTAAAGGACAAGTTGCTGGAAGTTT
Source organism: Gymnothorax reevesii (assembly GCA_029721435.1). Lineage (NCBI taxonomy): Eukaryota > Metazoa > Chordata > Actinopteri > Anguilliformes > Muraenidae > Gymnothorax > Gymnothorax reevesii. The sequence continues at coordinate 80,965,005 of CM056583.1, forward strand.
ATTTTCTTGCTTTAAACCACTTACTCATGAATGCTACTGCCTTTATAAAGTCTGTAGGTAAGAAGAAATATCTGTAGGGATCTATAATGTTCTTCACTGCACAAAAAGCTATCAGCGATGACAAAAAAAAAGAAGCATAACATGGATGGAAACTGAAATTCTAGGATAAACTCTAGTGTGCTATTCCTTAAGAAGAATGTTGTGTTTAGAGAACATTAGATTCCCTGAGCACCTGTGACTGTATATGTTCAGTTACAGGTGTGGTGCTGTGACTCCATATCAATGTCACCAGTGGGCTAACAGCACTGGACGAGCTCAAATGAAATTCAACTGTGAATCAGATTTAATAAATCGCCGCTTCCGCTGTTCAAAAGGGCGTCGACCTCAGTGGCCAGTGAGTTCTGCCTGAGTTGCATTCATCCATCAGATGGCATGATGTCTAATGCAAGCCCACACACTGCAAGACTGCACACTCCCAGTCCTGCAGTAATGAGTAATGCAAGATCAGCCTTGTCACAGAGGTGTGGCCAGGAATTCCCAGGCTCCTGAAGTCCCTGGGTCACCCACTGAGGAGGAATTCTTGGGGCCACTCCCACTTTAACCACCAACCCATTTTTTCCATTTTTTACTCGAAACGGTAGGCTACGAGTCTAAGTTTCGGCTCCGTTCTTCCTTTTTTTTCGGGGTCGCCATTGTCCTGCTCATGCGCGCACGCGGTTTTGCGAATGGCCCAGGCCTGGGACCCGGCCTGAGTCAGTACAGGCTCTGAGGAACCTCTCTTTTTTTAAAGACCAGGCTAGTGTCATTACGAATCGTCCTTGTCATCATAATACTGGGAAGCTTTACGGAATTTGAGTTGATTCACCTTTTAAATGTATTTAAGCATTGAAGCATTTAAGCACATGCTGTGGATTATCTCATTATTTATTCCTAACTGTCATGGAGAAAATTATTTATCAAGTGAGATAAGTGGACTCATTCAAGACCATAGGGAACAGCGTTCAGATAAGCTGTTTCCGTCAGTTACCAATGACGCCCGCATTTCCATCCAGTGCAGTCTAAAATAGCCCCAGACTGAATTATAGAAGAACATTAAATATGCACGGTTGGTGAAAGCACACGCCATAGAGCTCATTCCCTCGAAGCTCGTCCCGCTCCATGTATACACGTGTGAACACAGGTGACTAGCATACTTACTGCGAACTGCACACCACCATTAAAATTCTACTCCTCTTTTTTTAAAGCACTGATCAGTCTTATCATGCCCGCCAACACGGACCGGAGACAAATAAACTGAGATGATGAATGAGCGCTTGAGTAGAGCGCGCAAACAAAACGAAGCGATGGACCCGCGACGCGCTTCGGTTAGTGGCCGCGCAGTTTGACTGAGGAGAGCGGAGGCGGCGGATCCCCGCGGATGAAAAATGGCACAATTAAAGAAAACGCGGCGCGTGTCTCTGTGAGTAATTTTTGTGGATAACGTGCCGCTCCCACAGGCAGATGAGTTTTTGTTGTTCGGTCATGGAGTGAAACGGCAAAAGACACTTCCGGCCTCTTAGTATTTTTTTCGCATGACCATCACTATCACTATGCACTGATCTGAAAAACCGTAGCAATGTGGAACATAACAACAAGGTCATCTCATTGAACGCCAAGCTTGCATCTTTTGCTTGCCAGGTGATTAGGAATTCAAATAATCGTTGTAATAATTTTTTTTCACTCTGTTTCTTTACTGGTTATAAATAGTTCATTCATGCCTGATTTTGTTTTGAAATATCATCAGAGACTCCCAGTAATGTAGATTAATGCGGTAAAATGAAGTTGAGTTAGTGATTTTGTTGCTTTGGTTTTGTTCTCATGGCTGCACATTCATTATTAAGTCGCAGATACATGGTAAGAGAGCATCTCTAGCCTGGATAATAGTGCTTGTGCCTGCGTAGGAGATTTTCACTCCTTGAGTGAGTAGTGTCTTGAATCGTTAACATTTTCATTGAAGCATTTAATGTATTATCCAGTACTATTTATTAATGCATTCTGTTTGGAGTGCTTATAATGGATTGGTGAGCTGACCAGGGTGTGGTTCCGCTTCTCACCCGCGATCAGGCTCCAGCGCCTGGCAGCCCAGATAGGAAAAAAGCAGTTTAGATTAAGGATGGGTGGGTTCTCAAACTTAGTTGCTGATCCGTGAGTCATTTTAACATTGTGACTATATTTCTCAGTCATCTCACCTCACCAAAAGCTTCCTTAAGTCTGAATTGATTGCAAATTGTAAAATTAAAACTACAACCACTCCCCGAAGCTCTCCAGGACTGGTTTCAGGAATGACCGTCTTACTTACCAGTGAAGTCATTAGTCGAGCCCCCGGAGGGGAGTCTGTCTGTCTGTCTGTGTGTGTGTGTGTGTTTCCGGGCAGATATCTTCAGAACCACTTGACCGATTTCGCTCATCTTACACATGTAAAGACCTTGGGCTGACCTCACGGCTTGACATAAATTTTGGGTTATTGGGCAAGACTATGAATTCTCTGAATGCTTGTTACCTAACTAAATTGGAGGAAAAGAAAGACCATATTATTTGAAAAACAACACCGTAGGCTACTGACCGCAGGTTCAGCTTTCTGGGGCTGTGACTGACCCTCCTTCCTGTAAGAAGGTCAACAGCAGTGAAATACTATAATAATGCGTCTCCATGGTGACAATGATTTTTCTTTTATCCTGTTGAACATTGGCTAACATTGGCCTCAGACTCCCCTATCTGATCTATATATGCAATCAGTGATCAGGGAAGCCCCCCTGATCACTGGGGACCCCCTCCATCTCACCCCCTCCTTCCAGTTATTGCCATCAGGCAGGCGCTAGAGTCCCTCTTGCCCAAAAAAACATCTATAAGAAATCATTCATTTCATCCGCGATAACCATGCTGAACAAACAGATATAGACACAGCACACTAACCTTTAAAAAAAAAAAAAATATATATATATATATATATATATATATATAGAATTTTATTTATTTATTTATATATTTTTAAATTTTTTTTCCCAGTGCTTTTTGCTGTTTTCTGATGTGCATTTAACATGTTGTGTTTATGTTATTTGTGCATTTTAAATGAGAATTGTGTACTCTGAGCTCTGTCACTAATGGGACAGACAATCAAGAGCTATCAATCTATCTATCCATACTCACATCTAAATGTTTTTGAGTTCTTATATGGATGAGGCCGAAAAAAGGTAGAAAACTTAACCCTTTGATGCATGAGACCTTTCCCCTTGGTCAATACTGATGATTTTTGGTATTTCTACTTGTTTATAGACCAAAGGACCAAATATCATTGATTTTTTTCAAGGATTGCCAAAGCTGGGTGTAATTTTTCATAACTCACATACAAGTTTTTGGTAAAGCATTCATGAGCATGAACCTCACACGTGAGGTTGCCATATAACTGCCTATGTTTCAAAAAGTCATGAATCCAAAACATGTTTGATGTCTTCTATATGTTCCATGTGATCTTATAAAACACTACAACATACTACTTTGGGTAGTATACTTAAGTTCCTACTCTTGCTTCTTTGGGGGGTCAAAAGTTCAGAAAAGCACACTCACCTCTTTCTCATGGGCACAGCCATCTTGGAAATTTGAAGAGCGCTAGTGGAGACGACTGTTGACTGATACAGAAACTATAATACCTCACAAAAGTAACATGACTGCATAGTCCAGGGGACTAAAAAACGTCAGGCATGTGAGGCATATGCATCAAAGGGTTAAGGTTAAGTGTCACAAGATGCATCAGCAGCTCTAGAAGCTTCCATTCACAGTGTAAACCATCGTAAAGAAGACTGGTGCCTACCGCGACTAGGAGGTCAGTTCCTTTTCGCTACAGGAAATGGATCAAAATTGAATTCTCGAGAAATACCCATGATGTTCCGAAGGATTTTCAATGAGGGCCGTCTCAGTTCATTTCCTGCATTGTCTGAGTTCACTCGTGAGTGAGTCGGGTGATGGGATGGGGCTGGGTGCATTGAGAGAGGCTCTTTGAGTTCTGATTATTGCATCACGTCACATGCTAAAGGATCTGCATGGTGTGATAATTCAGAACAATCCACTGCTTATGGCCTGGCGCCCGTGAGAGAGGGCCTGTGTTTCTGTTAATTTTTCCTTTATTTTATTCCTTTTTTTATTTTGTTGTTGGATAAGCACTCATTTGGAGAGGCAGTAAGCTGTTAATATTATAGACAAGGACTATGTTGATGGGACAGTGATTCGGGGTCAGTGACCCAATAGCAGTTCACGGTGAGGTAAGAGGTTAGCAGGATTTTACATTCAGTAACATGGGTAAAATTTTCTTACATGATTCATGGTCACCATTTCAGCTTTTTCAGCTCGGAACTGAGCGTGTATCTCGGGGCAGTGCACAGTGTGGACCGAGTGACAGTAGGTCTCCAAGAGCATGAGGTGACAGGCTTTATCAGTTTACTGATGCTTTAACTTATGAATGAGAAGAGCCTTAATCTATAACAGCTATTCATTTTGCTGAATTACATTTGTAATATGCAGGTACACGTTTCCAATAAAATAATCTGCGGTACCGCACATTGCAGGAAATGGAATAATCAGTCCCAAGTACTTTTTTCCACCTTACCGTGAGGAAAATGGACTGAAGTGGCACATGACTTGGAGCTTCTTGCTACTGAATCTTCTGGATTCTCACTTGCTTGTGGTCTTGCCATCCTCCTCGTCATCCTCCGCCTTCCGTTTCTGGTTGTGCAAAGTCATAACACCGGCCTGCGAGTGGAGTTTATCCCTTCCAGCAGTTCCGCTCCCAACCCCCCCTCCTCCTCTCACAGGAAGCAGGTAGAGTCTGTGGCCATGGAAATGACCCGACCCCTACGGGCTCCTCTTGGGCTCTGTTCAGTAAGCATGAGCTAATTTACTAAGTGCAGTCAACCCTTTACACTGGCAGACAGGCCAGCCCGACATACAGTGACATAGAAAGCAAAGCCCCCCTCCCCCACAAGCACGCACACACACACACACACACACACACACACACACACACACACACACACACACACACACACACACACACACCACTCCACCACAAACAAGCTAAGCCAGGACAGACGTAAATCTATTTATAGACACAGAGAGAGGGGAACTCAAAACAAGAATAATGGCTGTGTAATCTTAGCACTCATCCCAATGGCTTATATGCATTCATGATGACGAATGCTGAACCATTCTAGTTTTTACCTAATAACTTTTTTTCATCTGGCAGAAATGTATCTCGGGTTTATAATCCGGACAGGGTAGGTGCAGAATTGCCTGCAGCCCTGCGGTGTGTCGCCTGGGGTGGCGGGGGAGTCTCCTTGCCTGTATTCTCCCAGTTTTACCCAACAGATACTTCCCAGAGGTGCTTCTGAGCCTGCAGTTTGTTTGAAACATCTGAGAATAAAGCCAATTCCTTTACTCAACATATATTTGTTTACTAAGGGGTAGGTGTCTTTATTCAGGATAAACAGGATGTATACTTACTGAAGCAATTCAGGATCTTACTCGAGTGTGTCATGTCAGTGACCCAACTGCAATTTGAGCCTGGAATCTGAACCAATCGGAACAGGCCGTTCTATCCATGCAGGCTTGTCACGTACCATCACTATAGAGTATCCAGAACTGCATTACCCTTGACTTAAATTGCCTTATAAGTGGCTTTCTGAAACAAAATATCAAAAATTCATATCATTTTGATATATGTACTTGTAATACTGCGTGAAATGTGCCTCACAAATATCGTTGTAATATCATTACTATTACCTTTGACTTGTGTTGCCAGCAATGCATTCTGTTCGTACTGTTGGGCTGTGTAAGGAAGTAGCGAGAGGTAAACAGCCAGTGCAGGTTTATCTGCAGGTCTGTATTAGGTGTGTCCCCGGCTGTATATGTGTGGAGTGCAGCACGTAAGAGGGTGGATCTGTGAGCCCGAGTAGCGTGTGGCTTTTGATTACTCAGCTGCTTTAATTAGCAGCAGTCATTAAAGGGGGGACAGTGCCTTTGTAGTGACATCTGGCTCACTTTCGACATCCAGTCTGAAAGGGAGGGGTCAGGCTGATGCACCTAACAAAGACAGTAAACAAAATGGCGGGGAGGGGTTGGGGGGTCTGTGTGTTTCCTGTACTGCCCCTGCAGGAAGGTCAACGGAAGGTCGTGGAAGGAAAAGTGGGACCTTGTGACATTCGCATGCGTACGCCACGCCAATTTGGGAGGGAAATGCGAAGAGTGCTGACTCTTTCCCTGATTGGCATGCAGTCCTGTTTACCACCAAGAATGATATAAATAAACAAGCATACAAAAAAAAAAATGCCTCCAAGAGCCTCACATCTATAAACTGCGGAATAACTGTTACCCTCCTGCTCGAATGCATTGTGGAGACAAACAATTCATCTCAAGGGAGAAACTCATCGTCACCAGAAAAACACAGATGTAGAGAGAGTTTATCACAGACTAGATCCATGAACAACAGAAATTAAGAACAGAGCCGTCGCCACTGTACTGGCTCCGTTTCTCCTCAGGGATTGGTTGTAAATTGGGTAGTCCAAGTTGTCATATTGTGAGTGCTTCTTCTAGCTCTTCTAATTCTTCAGGTTAGTCCTTTATCCCCCTGGAATGTGATGCAGGGGGATATAGCTATCAGCGTGTCTGTCCGTCCGCACACGTAATCATTTCCGTTCCCAAACCATAACTCAAGAACCTTTGTGCTATCCAAGCTATCCAAAACTACCTTGCCCGGTGTGAAAAAGTAATTGTCCCCTAAATCTAATGACTGGTTGAGCCATCCTTGGCAACAACAGCTGCAATCAAACATTTGCGATAACTGGCAATGAGTTTTAATTGATTTATTTCAGCCATATTGGAGGGTTTTTGAGCGTGAACAGCCTGTTAAACGTCATGCCACAGCATCTCAATCAGATTTAAGTCCGGACTTTGACTTGGCCACTCCAAAATCTTCATTTTGATTTTTTTTTAAGCCATTCAGAGGTGGACTTGCTGGTCTGTTCCAATTATTGTCCTGCTGCATAACCCAAGTGCACTTGAGCTTGAGGTCACTAATTGATGGTAGGACATTCTCCTTCAGGATTTTCCGGTAGAGAGCAGAATTTATAGTTCCATCAATTATGGCAAATCGCCCAGGTCCTGTAGCAGCAAAGCAGCCCAAAACCATCACACTACCACCACCATGTTTGAGTTTTGGTATGATGTTCTTTTTATAAAATGCTGTGTTAGTTTTATGCCAGATGTAATGGGATGTACACCTTCCAAAAAGTTCAACTTTTGAATATTTTCCCAAAAGTCTTGGGGATCATTAAGATGCATTTTGGCAAATGTGAGACAAAACTTTGTGTTCTTTTTGGTCAGCCATGGTTTCCGCCATAGAACTCTGCCATGGATGCCATTTTTGCCATTTCTTATTGTTGAATCATGAGCACTGACTTTAACTGAGGCAAGTAATTCCTGCAGTTCTTTAGATGTTGTTCTGGGTTCTTTTATGACCTCCTGGATGAGTCATCAATGTGCTCGGAGTAATTTTGGTAGGCTGGCCACTCCTGGGGAGGGTCAGCACTGCTCCAAGTTTTCTCCATTTGTGGATACTGGCTCTTATCCTGATTTGCTGGACTTCTAAAGCCTTAGAAAACGCTTTGTAACCCTTTCCAGCCTGAAAGATATCAATGACTTTGTTTCTGATCTGTTCTTGAATTTCTTTTGTTCGCGGCATGATGCGTTGCTTTTTGAGATCTTTTAGCCAGGTTCAGACAGGTTCTTTTTAAGTGATTTCTTTATTTAACAGGTCTGACAATAGTCAGGCCTGGGTGTGGCTAGTGAAGTTGAACTAAAAAAAATGTGGTTAATCACAATTAATTCATGATTTAACAAGCAGGGGCAATTACTTTTTCACATAGGGCCAGGTAGGTTTGGATAGCTTTTTCCCCTTAATAAATTAAATCATTATTTAAAAACTGCATTTTGTATTTACTCAGATTATCTTTGTCTAATATTAATGTGCAAAAAAAAAAAAAAAAAATCAGGAAGGAGGCTAATACTTTTCATGGCACTGTACATATATACATATATAATTTTTTTAAATGAAACTTCCTATAAGCAACAAACAGGAGCTGGAGTACACCTATTGTCATTATGGAATTTCCATATTGATTGACCACAATGTGGCGAAATATCAAACTTCACTTTTTTGGCGTATGACTTTTTACACCATAGGTCTCAGAAAAAAAAAAAAAAATCTTTTTTTCTGGATTTTGTGGGACCAGACGAATCTATCCATGGAAGTCTCACCCATTTTCATACGTGTACGTTTTCACCATTTTTAATTTCTTTAAAACCTTATCTCTTCCCACAAGGTGTGGCCAATTCACATGAAGTTTGGTTCTCATTATCTTCAGACCATCATGTTTCAATACTACATACACAAAATTGCTGCATTAAAAGATATGGCCGCCATAAGGCAATGAATTCTATTGGTATGGCCTCATTGTTACGTAAAATGAGCTCTAGCTCCTGAATATAATGTCTAATCATCACCTAACCACAGATCCTTGACCGCTAGGCCATTAGCCTACCAAATTTTCTGCAAATCCGTCCAAAGGTGGAATAATGGCTTGCAACTAATCTTAACTCCAACACCAATTGTCCAATCAACTAAAAATTTGACATGCTTCACATTGGTCAAGGGTCCTACGGATAAGTGTAAGTACAAGGTTATTTTGAAAACAAGATGGCCGCCATCAGCCAATCACATTTCACCATCCTTTCCTCTCTTCGAGCCATGTATCATCAAGAAACTGTTCAAGATTATTTAGGACATGTGAAAGACCAATCAGTCATGTGCAGATGTACTGTTTTTTGCTATCATGGACTTTTTCAAATTTTGTGAGGGCCGGGGAGATATGCCATCTCCTGGTGGCTCTTGTTTCTGAAGTTACCCTGGTCAGCATTATTTAATGCTGGTCTTTGTTTAAAATACATTAAAAATTGCAAACTCCCTAAATATAACTGCCCAGGCTATTTACAACTTCTCCACTTCTCCATACAGGATCTGGGCTGAAGATCTTCCGAACATACCCTCGCAATAAAATTTGTTAAGAAATATACAAAATCCTTCCAAATTAAATGTATTAATATACTACAATCAAAATGACGATGGCGTAGAATGGTTTGCAATCGGCTGAGAGGTACAGGCCATGTAAAAGAGGCAACTGATCTGCACTGCATATGAAATGGTCACATGGGATTTGAAACTCATGCATGTTAAAAGCACCCCACCTGTGTCCACTGTGTGCAGCTAAATAAATCCCCACGCTGTCGTGTGCGAAGCCACGCATGGCTAATGCCGCTGATTACCTGGAACAGGAGAGGCGGGAGGGAGAATGCAAATTGACAGGGCGAAGGCGCGCAGTGAAGCGTCGGAGCGAGATGACGGCCCACAACGCCGATGACTCACGCGTTAGTCATATTTTGCAAAACAAGCTATCATTCCTGAGTCCCTCACTCGCAACAGCTCCGTGAAGGGAATGAGAGAAGTGTGTCTGTGTGCATACATAATGGAGGGGGGATCTCCCAATTCCGCATGCACACACACATACACACACATACACACACACATTCCCAAAGGGAGTAAACAAATATCCGCTCAGAAAAATGATGCAGCCCAAGCCGAGGTCATTTTAACTTCAACCATTTTATGAATGTGTGCCATGTCAGACTTCTGCTGAAGCAATCACCCCACAAAAGCACACATGAAAAAACTGGGATTCAATCCCACAGCCTCCCTTTTAATCAATCGGGTGCCCTGAGCTCTGATTGGACATCTCATTGTTGAAGATGTGATTTACTCTGATTCAATGTTATTCAATTTACCTCGAGTTAGATATAGGCAAATCCAACTTCTGCAACCATTTTTATTTTTCATGTTTGATTAGCTTAAAACTAATCTCTCTGTTGCCTAATTGACTGCATATGACAAAAGCAGGTTACTTCAGAACTGGCAAAATATTTCATACTTTTATTCACCAGTTATAGTCATAGAGTGGTCACAGTCAGAAGGTACATGAAAAGTAAAAAGGAAAAGCATCTCAACGAAAGCAGAGTGGTTTTAATGCAGAAAAAGATTAAAAGCTAAGGCACTGTAGTGCTAAGGTAAGTTAACCTCTTTTCTTGGAGAAAGGGTGGATCCCTGCACACTTATTCCAAGTTACACCAAGAAAATTTTTATTTCTTAAACGGACCTCTTCGAAACCAATTGAAGAAAATCTAGCCCATCTCTGCTATTCCCTTCAGGAGTGCTAAATGCCAACTCGGGCTAGTTATGTCTATTCTATTATCAACATGGCAAATCTTAGAGAAACATTGTCAGATTAAGCTAAAATGGCATACTCACAGCCTTCTTTTTTATAATTTTAGCATTACCACAGGGGGAGTCCCTTTCCGGTGTCCTCATTGGGCTAGCAAGGGTGTTAATATTCTTGCGGATGTCTGGGAAGAAAGTGGGATGAGATCTTTTGACGATTTATGTCTTTCATATAGTGTCTCTAAGAGCTTTTTTTTCTTTTATCTTAAAATTAGACTAGCTATGTGTACTTATGGTGCTCCATGGGGTGAAAATCTGGCAATTCATCCACTTCATTCTACACCTGATGCCAGAGGTCAGACTAGAGGTTTAACATCTAAAATGTATGCATTTTTAAACTCTGTCTGCAAACCACTAAGTATTAGACAAGTCTGGAGAAGAGGTTTTGGCATTCCTGTGGAGGATATATGTTGGAAAACTGTTTGGAATAATTTAGATTATACTTCTAAAAATACTAATCACAAACTAATACACTTAAAATTCTTACACAGGATTTATTTTACACCTAGAAAGCTTCACTTAATGAAACTTGTACCCTCCCCAAACTGCGGGCTTTGCCTAAATCATGATATTGGATCTTTTATGCATATGTACTGGTATTGTCCAGGAGTTGTAAACTTTTGGGAAATGGCTTTGAATACATTGTCAGAACGTCTTGATATTGTAATCCCTCATTTTCCTAAACTGCTTTTATTGAATGATACCTCGGATTTAACTTTCCCTAACTATCATTTTGTTTCATTTGGCGGTCTGACAGCTGCTAAAAAGATGCTAGCTATTCGCTGGAAACCCCCTCACTATCTCTCTTGGAATCATTGGTTAAATTCTCTACTAGATATACCATACATGGAACTGTCAGTACCAAAAATGAACAATGCTAAGCAAGTCACTATCATCTCCTGGACTACCTCAATAGAGAAATTTAAGAACATTGTGAGCACATTAACTGGATCTTGGAGCTCCTTTTCTTTTGTTCTCTCTCCTACTTAAAAAAATTGTTTTTATTTTTCTTTATAAATACCACTCTGGAATATATGTATTCCGCATCTTTACATTTATTTAATTTTATTATTATTATTATTGATTTTTTTTTTTTTTTTGCCACATAAACCTGTCTTTGTGTCACATCCTTGGCCACCTAGGGGTGGGGGGTTGGGGTGTTTGTCTCGTTTGTGTCTGTTGCATTCAAGTATTTTATTTTATGTCCTTGATTGAAATGAATAAAAATGTATAAAATAAATAAATAAATGATAATAAGGACAATGTGGATGATGACCAGACGAAGGTCCGAGTTGGATCGAAATGTTGTCCTTGTTTAATAAATAAAAATTTTCTTGGTGGCTTGGAGTAAATGTGCAGGCGTCCTTTCCTTTCTCCATTTAATAGCCTTGCACCTATATGTGATGTACGTAGGACTCATTCTTCGTAACCACTTGTCCTTACCATGCTTGCACCCCTGTCTGACGGAGTCGACAATGACCCCCCCCCCATATCCACTCTGATAAAGATTCACAACTGAATTCCAAATACAGAAACCCAGGCAGATAATTTTCATTGGAACAACACTCATCAATGAAATACTGAATTATTTTTTCTTACCATCATAGTCCAAATAAACTGTATTTCCTTAGATTGTGCTGCCCACTATGAATGCAAAGCACAACTTTTTCTGCTGTTATAGACTCACAGCACTTCAGATTTCATAACAGGAAGATTAACAAAGACTCAGAAGTCTAAGTTTGAACCCTGAAAGCAAAATGAAATAACCCTCAACATCTATTGCAAGGGTCACTCAAAGAAAAGTTATCCCATTACATACGGCTAAGAAATAATTTGGAGCGGGGTAGGGGGTCACTGTCATTACACTGAATGAAGACAGGGTAATTGTTGACTCTGAGGACTGAACGAGAGTTAATGTACAACTTTATCTAAGGGCACATACAGAATGCATACACCGTGAAATAATAAATACGTAGTGAAATAATAGGGGGAACAAACCTCATTATTTTACAGTTATTTACTGTGTTTCCCTAAATAAAGATGTATGCCAACAGTCATTAAGTCTTCAGAGAAATAGTGAATAAAAATGTTATGTTCATGATGAAAGAGAAATAAAAATGTATGTAAGTTTTTTAAATGAAAGAATTACAATAATGCTTGCTGACAGGACCAAATTTCAGAGAGATGAAAGACCATTACATTAAAAGGCCAAAGCCAAGCTCCAAAGAAATTAAATAGATGAAGATGAATAATCTGAACAAGGCAGTAGCTTCAGAAAAGTCAGAGAGGCAGTAAACAGTTCATAAAAGTAATGTATTTATAAAACAGATGTTATCAGCATCGCAGCTTGCGTAAGCTTAAATAATGCATATTTTACAAATGAATACATTTTACGAGAACAAACACCACTAAATATAAACATAAAAAATGACCACTTATATCATTAAATTACATCTTTAACAAAACTCTGCCTCAATGTCAAAATAATCTTGTGTTAATCTTTAAATTACGAGGAACAACCGATAGGCGAAAACAAGAAACAATTCACAGAAGAGCACATTTGTCATACACAGTGCATGACTACTCTCAGATGATTCATGTTGAGATTTCTGTTTGATTAATCATCATTGGCGGTGAGTGATGAGGAAGGAATATTTATAACCGTATGAATTTAAAAGGCACTTTGCTGTGGCTATGACTGTTGCTACGTGAGGCTGGTTGCTAGGCAATAGAGAGGGCAGGTAGATGTGGAGGTCCTTCGTGGACAGTTTGAAAAATCCCTGCCATTTCTTCATATTGGGATCACAGATATTTAAGCCATTTTTATCTGAAATGAATATAAGCACTTCTTTCAATGGGCATAAAAAAAGTCTCGGTAGCGATCAAACCTTCATAAAATATCACATTTGTATGAATCACCTCATGCACACAGCAACAGCAATTTAATTCTGGTGAAAACAACCCACCAGAGTCAGCTTTTGCGCAGTGCTGTCAAATTAAAATGAGGAAGGGGAACTCCAACAAGCATAAAAAATATTTTTAGTCCTCCCCTTCTGAATAAGCTATCAACTGAAGCAAGAGATATAGCCCTTTAAGAACGCCCATGTAGAGAGCCACACCCACACTATGAGGTCATCTGGAAATGCATTATATTGGAGTTTCCATTCAGAATATTGAGACTGTGATTTCAGAAATCTTGGGGAGAAAGAAACTTGTCACCACTACACAATACTCTCAAACTTATGATCGATCCAATCAATTAAAGCAGGGGTGTCAAACTCACCCGTTAACGGACCAAGAGGCTGCAGGTTTTCACTCCAACAATGCAGAAGCGCACCTGATACAACTAATCAGTTGTGCAGGCCTAGATCAGTTGATTAAATCAGTGCTTTCAGGTGAGCTTCTGCTTGGTAGGATTAAAGACCTGCAGCCTCTTGGCCCGTTTATGGGTCAGTTTGACACCCCTGAATTAAAGCTTTCAAGAATTTTTATGAATGTTTTCAAAGTTTCTGTCGTTTCAGTTACCAGGAGCGATTGAGAAGTAAGAATGATAATGCTCAGTCATGTATACTCTAATCACAAGTGTGTGTTCACACACCTTAAATCAAGGGTGTCAAATCTAATCCAGAAAGGGTCGGTGTGTATGCTGGTTTTTGTCACAGCCCAACACCAACACACCAGACTCTATTCATCAAGGTCCTGATCGAACCCCCTGATCAGTTAATTAGTGGAATCAGGTGTTGTGGCACTAGGCTCACCCACACCGGCCTTTTAAGGATAAGATTGGACACCCCCGCCTTAAATGCTCAGAGCAGAGCTGCTTTCACACCGGACGCAAAACGAATTTTTTGCACAACAGATTTTGCGCGCATTCGCGTCCTTGCATTGACTTTGAATATTATCTGTCGTGCGAAAAATTCGTTTCGCGTCCGGTGTGAAAGCGGCTTAGGAGTTATCGCCACATGACATCATCACTTCGAATGGCCCTCTGAAAATACAGACGGAGGTATGGGTTTTGAGACTTGAGGTCGAAAGATTCTGCAGGTAGGACGTCAAATTCAGATTTTCGTGAGGGGACCCCCTGAAATGCCACCACAACTTCGAACAAAAAAAGTGCAAATAAATAAAGCCTTTGTACTCCTAAGCGCCACAGCTGCATAAAGTATGTCCTTTTGAACCAAATGAAACCCTGTAAGACCTAACTAGATGAACCCTCCAGTGATGTCACAATGATGTTCAGTCACTGTGCGCCTGGGTCACTGCTGCCCCCCTCTGGCTGGGCAGCGGTACTGCAGTCCAGTTCTCTGAAGCTGACAATGGGTGGGTGGATGGGTCGGGAGATGGGCAGCCATTTATACTGCAGGTCCTGGGAGGCGGGGCTTAGGTCCCAGTCATAGTGATTCAGCAGGTACCCACAAGCCGCCTGTGCGGGAACACAGAGCGCAGGTGAGGAACAAACCTACAGGCACAGCATTTTCAACACAGCTACTGATGAATGTCATTGGAAAAAGTGGAACAGAAAGTCAAGAAACATCACGACAGAGCTGCTCATCAGAAATACTCACACGCCCCCCTCCATCTTCACCATGATCAGACACAATTACGCACCAACTACCACACGGCTTCATCAGGGGCCGGATACAACCAGACATGAATTACCACACCTCATCAACAAGGTCAGGTGCAACTACTGAGAAACTACCACACATCTCTATCATAGGACAGGCACAACCAAGTATAAACTAACAGAGCACCTTATCACGGGACAGGCAAAAACCACACATAACGCATCACAACAATCACAGCTGTGCTTCTCCCAGAGAGAGGGCCTTTGGTCTCCGCCTCTCGAGAGCCTGGAACTGCTGCAGACCGCTTTCCTGTTCTTTATAGAGTCTCTTCAGGTCACGGTGATTCATTCATAAAGCGCAAGAACACAGCCGCGCACAAAGACGTAAGCAACAGCCTCTGCTTATAAAAGCTTGTGTAAGAAAGAGAAATAGCATTCATCTCTTAGTGCAGCATGCAGACTACGGAGATGTGGCTATTTTTCTGTTATGCGATTTATGCAACAACACGTGTCCAGGCTCCATGGCCTTGCTGTCTCACCTTGATTGGACGATACATCTCAATTTGGCTCTCAGTGCCCAGATTCGTTAAAACTGTCATTTCACTAAGAAGGATATTTCAAAGACAAACTGACATTGAAATTCACTTTTTTGTCAATTCTGAATAACCAGATGAGATACTGAAATTTCATACCCCATAGTCATAAATACGGTTCCTGAAGCTCAGCCGAATCTCCCACATCCTGACCTCGATATTTCACAGATGGGGTAATGAGTTTGACTGAACCGCTCTCTCCCTCAGTGGATCTCTGAATGAACATCACTGGGACTAACTAATGAAGCTCCTTAAGGCTGCCCATGGCCTTTAAATAATCAGGTTTCCCGATATTTCAACGGAAGAATCAGAGTCACAGTCATACAGCACCTGAATGAACAAACTGTATACATGTAAATGTAATTTGTTCAGTAGTTATCATGCGCTGCAACTGAATAAAATCAAAGTATCCCAGCAACCACCATATAGAAATGGAGCTCTAAACGCAGGTTAGTGAACCAGACCACGCCTAAAAACATCTCTCCATTCATCCATGTCCTAACTGACCAGGTTATTCATACCGCCTTCATTCTACAATACTCGTCTGTCTCGTTCGACATCCATCCCTTCCTTTCGATTTCATTCATCTCTCACCTGATCACTCTCTGGGAGCCCCAGGGGACTCGAAAGAGCCTTCATGACTCCAAGAGGAGATGCAAGCCCCACCCTAAGTCTCTGTAAAGTAGCTCAAGTCTTAGTCCACCATTTTGTCTGTTGATCTACCTATTGTCAACAAAAAGAATTCAGAATTACCCACAAGTATTTGGGTATCGCGTCTTAAAAATGAGGCCACACAAGAGCTGAAATCATGTGACTGAATTGTCTGACTGAGTTCTGTCCTGGAGTTCTCCATCGAGCTCAAGGGCAGCTTGAGTCTATGTCTATGTGGCGTTTGGTTATTATTATTAGCCACAATAATATAAAACCCAAAACCAGTGAATTTGGCATGTTATGTAAATCGTAGATAAAAACAGAATACAATGATTTGCTAATCCTTTTCAACTTATATTCTATTGAATACACTGCAAAGACAAGATGTTTAATGTTCAAACTGAGAAACTTTATTTTTCTTTTGCAAATAATCATTAATTTAGAATTTAAAGGCAGCAACACATTGCAAAAAAGTTGGCACAGGGGCATTTTTACCACTGCGTTACATCGCCTTTCTTTTTAACAGCACTCAGTAAACGTTTGGGAACTGAGGAGACCAATTTTTGAAGCTTTTCAGGTGGAACTCTTTCCCATTCTTGCTTGATGTACAGCTTAAGTCGCTAAACAGTCCGGGGTCTCCGTTGTCGTATTTTACGCTTCATAATGCGCCACACATTTTCAATGGGAGACAGGTCTGGACTACAGGCAGGCCAGTCTAGTACCCGCACTCTTTTACAACGGAGCCATGCTGTTGTAACACGTGCAGAATGTGGCTTGGCATTGTCTTGCTGAAATAAGCAGGGGCGTCCATGAAAAAGACGTTGCTTGGATGGCAACATATGTTGCTCCAAAACCTGTATGTACCTTTCAGCACTAATGGTGCCTTCACATATGTGTAAGTTGCCCATGCCTTGGGCACTAATACACCCCCATACCATCACAGATGCTGGCTTTTGAACTTTGCGCCTATAACAGTCCGAATGGTTCTTTTCCTCTTTGGTCCAGAGGACATGACGTCCACAGTTTCCAAAAACAATTTGAAATGTGGACTCGTCAGACCACAGAACACTTATCCACTTTGCATCAGTCCATCTTAGATGAGCTTGGGCCAAGCGAAGCCGGCGGCATTTCTGGGTGCTGTTGATAAATGGCTTTCGCTTTGAATTGTAGAGTTTTAACTTGCACTTGCAGATGTAGCCACGAACTGTAGTTACTGACAGTGGTTTTCTGAAGTGTTCCTGAGCCCATGTGGTGATGTCCTTTACACACTGATGTCGGTTTTTGATGCAGTACCGCCTGAGGGACCGAAGGTCACGGGCATTCAGTGTTGGTTTTCGGCCTTGTCGCTTACGTGCAGTGACTTCTCCAGATTCTCTGAACCTTTTGACGATATTACGGACCGCAGATGATGAAATCCCCAAATTTCTTGCAATGGCTCGTTGAGGAATGTTGTTTTTAAACTGTTTGACAATCAGCTCACGCATTTGTTCACTAAGTGGTGACCCTCGCCCCATCCTTGCTTGTGAATGACTGAGCATTTCAGGGAAGCTGCTTTTATACCCAATCATGGCACCCACCTGTTCCCAATTAGCCCGTTCACCTGTGGGATGTTCCAAATAAGTATTTGATGAGCATTCCTCAACTCTCTCAGTCTTTTTTGCCACTTGTGCCAGCTTTTTTGAAACATGTTGCAGGCATCAAATTCCAAATGAGCTAATATTTGCAAAAAATAACAAAGTTTACCTGTTCGAACATTAAGTAACTTGTCTTTGCAGTGTATTCAATTGAATATAGGTTGAAAAGGATTTGCAAATCATTGTATTCTGTTTTTATTTACGATTTACACAACGTGCCAACTTCACTGGTTTTGGGTTTTGTAGTATATACTGGTGAAGTACTATTGATAAGAGTAAAACTGCATAACAGCATATAATGGGCGATCATATAAATAAAATAATCCTGCTCACTATGTCTATAAGCACACATACTGAAGAATACACAGGCTCTGACTCAAACCGGATGTTCAAATACATTAATCTGAACAAGTCAAACAGGCTCCTTGTCTGGCTGTTGCCATGGTACCGAAGAGAAAAATCTCGCTGGTCTTGCGAACATTTCATTGCATGACAACCATAAACCGAGTCTGCTTTTATTTATCAGGCTTGCATTCATGGACATGGTTCGAACCCATTCAACCGAGGGCTCTGACGTCTTGTAATTTTACATCAACAGTTACAGTTAAAATGCAGCATGAATATACATGAATGTTTCTGACCAACACACACACACACACACAGCAATTGCTAATGGCTAATGGCATCTGCCTGCAACCAGATTGTCTGTCTATGGGGTACAGAGAGCGTGAGAGCTGCAGAATGACCACTGTTCGCACTGCTGGCTACGTCAGCAGCATTATTCACCCACATAAAAACTCCACCTTCTGAGCACTCAACAGCTATATGAAAATTTCCCTCAAACACGGAAGCGAAATGACAGCATCGCCTTTTCCCCTCCTCAGAGTGCAGTTCGTGGGACACTTTGAAGGGAAACTGGGGTAAAACTGTCCAGTGCCGCTTTACCACAGTTACCTTAGGAGTCCAACTGTTCATACGTGTTTGCAGGTTCTTTTTATTGTCTCTTTGTTCATCTCTATATATCTGCCAACATAAACCTACATCCATAAAAGAAAAGTAACCGATGCCGCTATCCGCGTCTGTGTGTATATAGGGCGTATACCCCATACACGCATTGACGTGGTTAGCGGTATAGACTATTAATACCAAAATCGCTAGGTTTGATCCTCTCCTGACAGGCGATGTGCACACAAAGTTTGAAACAAATCACTCACTTGTGATCTGTGGGGCAAAAACCAGAATGGGGCCTTATCTGTTAATAAACAATTAATTGATACTATCAATGCTCAAGTGATTCCTCCCCCCACCCGCCCCCCAAAAAAAATTGCTAGACTTTGTCCTGTCTTCGAAAGCTGGGTCCACACAGGCTTACGTAAAAATACTTGCTGGCTGTAGAGAAATTACAAAAAAAATCTCTGTAGCGGTGGCTACATAATTGCGGCAGTATCTCCCAATACATTTGTATGAGGGATACAGTCAAATATGAATGTAACTGACACAAACACTGACTTAAATGCAGTTTTGGAACTTAAATTACTGCTCAAAAGTTTGGAATCACTAGCGACCTTCACACAGATTTAATGGAGGAAACTTTATGATACAGCAAGACAACGGCCAAAACCGCGCATGAGAACTCTGCATGGACTTCCTGGAAGGTCAATGACAAACTATGGAGTGTCCAACTATACCAACCGGTTTAAACCCAAAAGAGCTCAGATGGAAACTCCTGGATTGCAGTTTGTGAGATGCATGCATCTTCAATGTTACATCCTTGCAAACTATTGCAGCCCATGTTGATCCATTGAGAATAATCCCGAATGCCTAGAATTCATAGAGCACTGATTGACTCTGATGGTAGATACTTGATGATAAATCACTAAGATAAACAGAGTGTGACTTATGATTAAAAACCATTTTTTTTGCCCCCAAATGATGAATGGAATATCTTATAATAATAATAATAATAATAATAATATTATATAAGAATAATGGTGTATGCTTCACAAGAGGAACTATTACAAAAAGACTTTTAGCGAACAAGATAGCAAGACCTGATGGAGAGACAAGCGGTTCTAAACTCCTGAGTGGTACTGCACGTACTGTACACACGGACATGTTGTGATGCTCAAGCATCAGTCCTTTTGCCCCCCAGTTAAAAAATACCCAGCAAGGTAATGGTTTTTTGTGCTTGTCCCACAAAAAGTACGCCCTCGTTTCGCCAAATTAGGCCAACACCCCTCCCGCTGCGGTTTTGCGAACTTGTGATGCCCATTTCTCAGTTTGAGCACTGACACCCCCCACCAAAAAGCTTGTGCACGGCTCTGAGTACCAACACACACAATTGTGACACACTTATGTGCGCTGTCTATCCTGAAAGATGAGGTCTCACATTGTATCTTTGCAATCACCAAGTACTCAGCGGTAATAAACAGTTTGATTTGCGACTCAAAGATCCTGAGTGACTTCCATTGATGTTGGCAGCGGTATCATAACCATTCCTCGTAATGCGTACGAGTGAATTCCACGCGTCCTTATCAATACTCAGTCATTATTGAGGGATCTCTCTCTTCCAGCCTATCTAATTAGCACACCAGTCTTCCTTTGTACACGTCAAATTCAAGAGGCGCCACGTGTGCTATATTTCCACGGTGCTTTCCTCAGAAGATGAAGAGCTCTTGGGTCACGTCCGCCCTTTCAGAACGAAATTAGTCACAGGAGGAATTAGGCTGATTGGTATCCTGCGTTGTGTGGAGCTTCCCCGACGTGGAAAGCCAGGGAATTCACGAGCCTGACAGCTGCGTCAGAGCAGCCGAGCGAAGCAAAGTGCAGGAGGCAGAACCATCCCAGCGTCAATAATTGGGGTGGAACAATAACTACTGCAGCATCATTACAAGCTTCTTGGAAAAGATATCTACCCTGGAATCACAGGATTCACGGAAAAGGGAACTTCCCAGAATCAATCTCAGAATCTGGGAAAAAAAACAACTATCCCAGCGTCAGTACTAGCACCTTGGGAGACAAACCTCTCAGCATTAATTAAAGGCATCTTGGTAAAGATGATTACCCTAAAACCAATACAATAAGGACAACAAAAAAAGGTCACTACTCTAGCACCACCCCAAGAACCCAGGAGAAGATAACTGCTCCCTTATCAACAAATTCATCTTGGAATGGGTGACTATTACCCCATAGATACCAGAATCATGCAAGAGAAAAATCTACTAGAGTCAATATCAGTATTGTCGAAATGGTGATTGTGTCCTCTGCATCAATACCAGAATCTAGCAAGAGACAAAGTCTAGCATCGATACTGACATCCTGAAAATGATGACGGTCCCCATATCAATACCACAATCTAGCAATCGACAAATAAACGAGCATCAATACTGGCGTCATGGAAACGATGACTATTCCAGGATAAGTCCTGCTCTTTTAGCCAGTGTGTTGGTGCCAGATTGGGGGGCGGGGAGTGTGCAGCTGTCAGAACCTCAGAGTTGTCCCGGTTGCCGTCGTAGCGCAATTACAGCACATCCTGTTTGCGGGCCATAAGGAGTGAACATCAAACAGTAGTGCCTCTTCCAGACTCAATGGTCACAGATACAACACGCCGCTCTTGACAGAGTTGGGCGAGATTGGCGCCCCGGCGTTCCCGCATCCTGTCGATAACAATACCCACTCCGCCCACACGACGCTGACTCACATCAGCACACCTGTCCCCTTTCCCACCTGCCGTCTCCCGCGGCGACAAGCACAGCTGTCCAAGGCTAACCCCAGACGGCAGGGCCACAGCCTTTTGTTTTCCCACAATGCAACTGTGCCAGGTTCAGCCAGGTCAGCATTTCTCAGGGACACAAACCTCACCTGAACAATCAGTAACCAGAGACTTAAGACAATATAAGTCTCCTCGGTCCCCCTGTTCAGCTTCACCTCTGAACACACCCTCCTGCAGCCAGCTGTTCACCGGCATTTGCTCTTGACATGTGAGCTTTTATCTCTTCCACAACTAGCTGAGCCGTTTTCAATTTTAATATTTCAGCTGCCAAATTTTGAATCTTGCTTCCTATTACCTTCTGAATTTTACAACAAAGTTTTAAAATCCTCAGTAAGCCAGCAGACGGCTATGCACTGACGCTGGTGTTACTTGTATAAAGTAATTAATTCACGCTTGGTTACACCAGCTGTGATTCTTACTGAAAGTGACGGGAATTGACTGATGGATTAGCCAGTGCTTTGCATTTCTCAGCGAAATGTCCTACACACATAATTATAAAAGAGGGATACGCACAAAGCGGGCTGGATATCAGCCCTTCTGCTTCTCAGTTAACAGACGTGAGTCTAAGGGAAAAAGCGCTTTACAGAAAAAAAAAACTGAGCTAAATTGAATTGAATTGAATGCTGCTCGAGTGAAAGATACAACCAACAGCCACTGAAAACCGCCAGTGTTTCAGCAGCCAATGAAAAGAGCCAGGACTGTTGACTAATAAGCTAAGAAAGTGGGCTATTAAGAACCTTCCTGAGGAACATTAGCTTCTGTTATGGAGTCCTTTGTTTGTCAAGCTTCCTGGCTCTACTTCCTCCCTCCTAGCTCACAGATGATCTTGGGCCATGGCTGGGCATCCGAGCAGCACAGAGAACCTATAGTTGGAAAACTTTGATCGCGAACAGCATTTATGTGAGGAGTAACTATATAGGGAATCTATGGGAAACACTGTCATTAAAACAAACTTTGAGACATTGAGGGCGCACCATTTAAGTTGAGAGTGCCTCAGATATGGATTGATTGTAGTATGAGGTGATTTGCATAAGGACATAATTATTTGTGATTATGAGGTGGGTGGCACAGTGGTGCAGTGGTAAGCACTGTTGCCTCACGATATGGAGGCTCTTGCTTCGAGTCTCAGTCGGCAAGGACCTCTCTGAGTGGAGTTACCATGCCCTCCCCGTGTATATGTGGGTTCCCTCTAGGTACCCTGGTTTCCCCCAGACAGAAACACATGCACTAAAGAAACACTCTCACCGACTGCCCACTACCAAGCAACGAGCATGGGTCAAATACAGGGGATTTATTACCCCACAGAGTTCAATAAAGTATACTTTATCTTATATAACTGTAGTTCTGTGGTTATTAGCAAGTAGCTAATTCACTCACCCAGCAAAGTGCAGCTGGCTGAACTGTTAGACCTCTTTTAAGTAAAAAAAAATGCATAATATCTCTCAAATTGGAAAGAGAAAAGCAGATGCTTATGTAGCTGTGGTTTAAAGACTTCAAAGCTAAGGCCATTGTTTATCGTATTTTCTCCACCCTATATGAGTGAACATGACTCAAAGGAAATTCGCAGAAAGCAGTCAGGGGGCGGCTTGGATCGCCGGCGGAGTTAGCAGGAGAGAACAGCAAAAGTTGTGGAGCTGCATGAGGCCAAGGGCAGGGTACCTCCAGGAAGTGCTGGTTGAGCTGGGTTCCGATGCAGTTCCGGGGGCCGTTTCCTTGGGTGCACAGCAAGCCTTCCTGCCCAGCGTTCCTGGGAGAGGAGAACACAGTTAATCACAGAGTGATGCCTTTCCTGTAACTCACCGTTACAGCCATGCGGACACTACAGACTGACATATGCACACTTAAATGCCAGAACTTCCTTAGCAAAGGCAGTTAAATGAATCTCAATCCTGGGAAGCTTTGACAGAAAAGAAGGCAAACTCTCCATCATATTTAAGAAAATTATGAAAATAAATCTTCAGGAGATGTTCCCGGAAACATTAACCGATAAGGAAAAACTCATCTTAATATTTTGTATATATACATACTCAGAGGCAATGAAAACGCAACACCAGTTTGGATTCAAATAATTTTGTGTCTCAAATTTATTTTCTTATTTCAACAACTCAAATATGTTGGGTGGGTTGACTTTGATTAATTAAATGTGTTAATGAGCCAATTTGGACAATAATAAACAGGTGCATTAAACATAACAAGCACAAGTTGAAAATGAAAAATCAGAACAAGACTGAACGGAACACACATTTAAAAATGAACTCAAAAGAACAGTGAGTATCGGGTGTGACCCCCATGAACATCCACACAGGCAGTACAACGTCTCCTCATGGACCTGACTAAGCATCTTAGGTAGTCTTGGGGAAGTTACCACCCTGCCTGTAGTGTATTCTGGAGTTGCTGCCTGGTTTGAGGTCTGAGTACTCTTGATGAAAGAGCTCGTCCCAGTTGGACGTACTACACCCAAAACGTACTGATGCTGGACATACTACACCCAAAACGGTGAGCCACTTGCCGGGCACTTACTCCCGCCTCTAGCATACCCAGGGCCCTGTTCCATTGTTCAGTCCAAAGACGTGGCATTATGACACTTAAAAATGTTTTTTGTCTGGCTTTTATCATGCCTTTATATAGGGAAGACAACCCCTCCTTCATTTCAACCACTGTACTTGCACAACTCCTAATCCCATATGTTGTACTCAATATGGATTGATGAGAGTCCAACTCACACTGTTGAGTTACATGATGATCATTCATGTTTAACGAGGTACACATTGTGACCCCAATGGTCACTTTAGAACTCAAATTGGACTGCTCAGGTCCTGAGCAAATATAAACCAAAATTTAGAGTGTTGCATTTTCATTGCCTTTGAGTATATATATGTACAAAAGTATATATACATACACACAAACACATCAACACTAAAACTGGTTCCAATAATCACTTCTAAATGTGGCACATTCATTGAGATTTATTTTTGGATAGTCACTCACAGTAGGTGTTAAACTTTTACATGGATTGAGAGATTCCTATATCAAGATAATCACAGATTCAAAGAACAATCCCTCAAAGTTATTCAGTGTTTTAACGATACATTTAAAAGAAATTATTTCTAATATATACTGCTAAAGGAACAATGTACATTCCTGCAACGTGGTACACACTTCAACTATTGTCCTGTCTCTAAAACATCCCCTTGCCAATTCACAATGATCCTAAGAAACTGCATTTTAGAGCCCATTTTTGATTTGGAAATCCATGATCTATTTATAGAAGAGCTACCAAACCTGCATTGCTCACCCAACAGTGCCGAGAAATCCTGATTATCCCATTGCTGTGACCAAAGACTGATGAAGGAGAACACACCAGGTTGAAAACACCAGATGGCCAATGATCACAAGATTTCATCAAGCTCACGGGTACTAATATGCTAGTAACTATATAATGATTATAATAATTAATGTTATTTCCTACAGCAGTGCAAAGCTCAATGTCATGCAAATCAGGGAGGAATCTAGTTCAATTCTACTTTCCCCTTTACTCAGCTCAGGAATAATCCTCAAAAACCACAGCACAGGTCAGAGAGCGAATCAAATTTAATGGTTTCTTCATCCTCAGAGCGCTGAAATAAACTTAATTATCTTGTCCTGTCGAAAACTTATCATGCGGCGACTTGCTTAAAAGAGCTCCCCTGCGGGAGCTCTTTTAAACAAGTCACCGCATGATAGGTTTTCGACAGCTTTGATTTTGATATCTTAAATCATTGAGTATCAATATTTGCATTTAGCACTACAAGGGTTAATCTTGACCTCTGATCTTTATGTCAATTTGCAAGTGGGAAGTTTCTGGTTAATGACGACAGATTCCCCAGATCGCCGTTACTGAGCCAATATAATTCCGCTGATTCAAAGCCAAAATTAAATAGGGCATCAGCTGGGGTCTGAAAACAGCCTGAGGCACGGAGATTCTGCCATCCCCGCACACAGGACTGTGTGTGCGGCCAAAAGTGCGAGCACCAGCACAGTGACAAACTGTCACAGGTCCAAAGAATGGGCGCGAAGAGACACAATCAGAACACGTGGGACGTCGTCCTGATCAGTTAAACATTCCCTTCCGAGTGCGAGTTTCTTGAGGGAGCGGTTTCTGGGGCGCACACACTGGTGCCAGTCTGCCTGAACTGAAGAGGGCTGTTCACTTCCCTGAGCAATAGAGCAGATTAATAATTCATAATTAATATCCTGCAGCCCCTGTCCCTCCCTTTGGCACACAGGGACGGAGGGATGGAGAGGAGGGGTAGAAAAAAGAAAAGAGCAGCTTGCAGCCGAGCTTCCGGCCCTCAGGCAGCGGAGTTTTGGGGTACAGGGGACCCATTGTCGTGGAGCGAAGAGTTATAACCAGGCGGCTTTTGCACCGCCTGGCTTTGAAGGGACATTTTAACGTTTCCCTATGGCCCGTCAGGCATGACTGCAGCGCTCTCGTGAGTGGTCACAAGTTATATCCTGGTTTAAGCTGAAATATTCAGGATGTGTTGTCAGAGGAGAGGATGAAATCATGCGTAATGCGCAATATAAATGTCAAGACATATAACATTATAAACTGGGATACCCTCAGTACAGAGACCACAGTTCAGACACTAACTGCCTGTGTTTATATATCACTGCGCAGGCAGACAGCTGATCCACGAGCTCATGCCCTGAAAGCCGACCATATATGGTAGGATACATAAATCTGGTAACAAAACCATGTTTCTTTTGATTCTATATTCCACTACGTTACACACATAATCAAATGATTCATGCAAAGGTTGAAAGCAGATTCTCACATTTTACGGTAATTTCATACAATTTGGTTTCACCGTGTAGAAACTACAGGACTATAAAGCATAAAATACTGAGATCCCCCACCACAGGATGGCTGATATCTAGTCTGGAAACTAAATGCGATGGAGGGCTGTAGAAACAGACTAGAGGACGGAGGGAAGTATGACAAGGCAAATCTAAACAACTAGATAAGTCGGTCGCCACAGGGACCGAGTCGTGTATCTCCCCGATCCCCATGAGAGATCACCTGCAAATTTTTACAGCAGCAATGTTTCTGTTTTTACTCTACTATGACATTAATATGCATCCCTGTACATGTATATACAGCGCCCTCCGTTATTATTGGCACCCCTGGTTAAGATGTGTTAAAAGCCTCAAAATAAATTCAATTTTTATTGCAGAAGCATACTCTCAGACTGAAAATTGTAGAAAAATGTAACCTTCAACTCAAGTGAATTTTAAGGGAAAAAAAAATCCCTGACTAAGAAATAATTATTTTTCATAAAATCACCGATTCCACAATTATTGGCACCCCTAACAATTCCGAGGAAATAAATGTAATTAAAGTATTTCTGTCATTTCTACAGTTGTTTACAATGTTGATCAGATTATCTAGGAATATTTAATTAGTAATTCATCACTTCCTATTTCCCTGGGGTATAAATATGACGTGGCACAGAGGCCATTTCTTTTATCTACTCTTCAACATGGGAAAGACAAAAGAACACACCATTCAAGTCAGGCAGATGTGTGTCGACCTTCACAAGTCAGGCAGTGGCTAGAGGAAAATAGCCACTCGCCTGCACCTGCCCATATCTACTGTCAGAGGAATCATCAAGAAGTTTAAAACAACTGGAACAGAGGTAAAGAAGCCTGGACGAGGACGCAAGGTTATTTTGCCACCACGAACAGTGAGAAGGGTAAGAGAAATAAAAAGTTCTCCAAAGCTCACTGTTAAAGAATTGCAACAAATGGTAGCATCTTGGGGTCACAAAGTCTCCAAAACAACCAACAGGCACTATCTACATAACAACAAGCTGTTTGGGAGGCATACACGGAAAAAACCTTTCCTCACTCACAATCATAAACGCAAACGTCTGGAGTTCGCTAAGTGGTATAGGGACTTCAACTGGGACCGTATGCTTTGGTCAAATGAGACCAAGATAGAACTTTTTGGCAACAAACACTCTAAGTGGGTCTGGCGGAACATAAAAGATGAGTATGCAGAAAAGCACCTCATGCCCACTGTGAAGTATGGGGGAGCATCGGTGATGCTGTGGGCCTGTTTCTCTTCCAGAGGCCCTGGGAACCTTGACAGGGTGCATGGCATCATGAACGCTTTGAAGGACCAGGACATTTTAAATCAAAATCTGGTGGCCTCTGCCCAAAAGCTGAAGATGGGCCGTCACTGGGTCTTTAAGCAAGATAATGACCCTAACTAAACATGTGGCCAAATCTACACAGAAATGGTTCACCAGACACAGAATCAAGCTCTTCCCATGACCATCTCAGTCCCCAGACCTCAACCCCCTTGAAAACCTGTGGGGTGAGCAGAAGAGGAGAGTGCAGAGGAGAGGACCCAGGTCACTGGATGATTTAGAGAGATTGTGCAAAGAGGGTCAAAGATCCCTCTTTCTGTATTCTCCCATCTTGTGAAACATTATAGGAGAAGATTAGGTGCCGTTTTGTTGGCAAAAGGGGGTTGTACAAAGTACTAACATCAGGGGTGCTAATAATTGTGGCACACATGATTTGATGTAAAAGAATTATTTCTTACTGTGGGATTTTTTTCCCACTGAATAAATGCACTCGAATTAAAGGTTGGATTTTCCTCTTTTTTTCATTGTGGTCCTATATTATTTAGAAAAAAACTTAATTTATTAGAAGCTAAAGAACACATCTTAACCAGGGGTACCAATAATTGTGGAGGGCACTGTATATGTAAATGTAGTTCAAAATGAGCAGAAAACAACAAAATCTCGTGTTTTCGACAAAATGGCCGTCGGCGGCCATACTGGCTGTCGGAAGTTGCCAAGAATTAATCTTGAGCATTGCTAAATAAACATCTTTGACAATGCAAATTTATAGAAAAAAACCAACAAACTCTGAGCTCTCCAGAGCCTGGAACAGAAAATCTCAGCGACGGCGGCAGTGTTGGCCCCGGAACTAAACCATAGTATCTCCCGACTATCGTCATTGGAGAGATAAAATACACACAAAAAATGTCCACACAAAAAACTTTGTTGAGAAACATTGAACGGTTTAGGAGTTCTGGCCCAGAAAAGAATGGATATGGCTGATATCTGGCCGGGGAACAAAACAAGATGGAGGGACGGATAGACTGACAAGAGGACAGACGGAGGATAATTGAAAACAGGTCTGTAACACGACTGGGCATAGAAAGTCTTTCAGGAGTAAAGATGACAAGGGCTTTACCACTCTGAAAGATTGCATGGGCAAATAGTTCAAAAATTTAAAAACAATATTTCTCAATCTAAAATTGAGAAGAATTTTACATGTTCTACAATACATAATATCATTAAAGGATTAAGAGAATCCGGAAAAATCTCTGCATGCATGGGGCAAGGCAGAAAACAAGGCAGACGCTGACGCCTTCTCTGGGCCTGAGCTCATTTAAGATGGACCGAGGCAAAGTGGAAAACTGTCAGTGTGAAATTCATTTTGGAAATTATGGATGTGTTCTCTGAGCTAAAGAGGAAAAGGACCATCCAGCTTGTTATCGGTGCACAGTTCAAAAGCCAGTAACCATGATAGTATGGGGGTGCACTGGTGCTCATGGTACTGGTGACTGTACATCTGTAGAGACACCATTAATACTGAATGATACATTCAGGCATTGGAGTAACATATACTGCCCGTCAGATGTCTTTTTCAGGGAAGGGCTTGCTTTTTTGAGCTAGATAATGCCAAACATCACATTCTGCATGTATTCCAACGACATGTCTCCGTAGTAAAAGAGTCTGAGAGCTAAACTGGCTGGCCTGCAATCCAGACCTGTCTCCCACTGAAAATATCTGGCGCATTATGAAACAAAAAATATGTTGGAGGATACCATGGAGTGTTGAGCAGATGAAATCCTCCATCACGCAAGAGTAAGAAAACCTTTTTGCAATTTCAACACCTGAAATTGTTCTATCAATTGCATTCTGCTTTTATTCACATTTTCCACTATGTCCCAACTTTTTGGCAGTGGGGTTGTAGGCACGTGTAGTTAAGTAGTTGCTAAAATCTATCTAAAAGAGTCTAGCTTGTGCTGGAAAAAGGTAACTGCAAACAGATGAGATGGGAATCCTGGATGTGGCCTAAAACAGACGTGGTGTTTTTCCTGATGGGGTCTTTAACAGGTGAAAAGGAAAGCTTGTCCAGGGAATGCACAGTCAGTCAGCCCTTGCGGAAGAGCAGACATGCGGTGTAGAAAAGCCCCCCCCCCCCCTTTCTCAGCGCACCGACGCCCCGCACCACCCCCCAAAGTTCTAATTAAAAGGCAGCCCATCTGCCCACGAGAGACTGGCGGGGGTTGGGATGGTGGAGACTCAGCCAGTAAGTCATTAGCTGTTCCCACGGCGATGGCTGTAATGAATGAACAGGAAATGGACGAGCCCTCTCGCCTCCGGCCTCCGCTCGCGCCCCGGACGTGCCGCGCCTAGAGGAATTACCCAGTAGGCCTCTCTGCCCACGCTTGGCCTGCCGTGGCGCGTAGCCATCGGTCCCCACCGCAGGGGCCAGAAATACCACATCGCCTCTACCCCGCTGGCTCTCAAAGCCTAATAAAAGTGTTTATATTCCCTTTCGAGATTAATTCTGCGCCTTGCCTAGGCATCGACTACAGCCTTGGTAATAATAAGGGGAAGAATTAAAATGCATGTGTGAACAGAATTTGCCGTGTAATTTGGATAGCTCATCTTTTTGTTGTATACTTACACTACACTATAGTATAACTATACAACAATAGAATAGTATATATATACACTATACTATTGCCACCAACAAAGCAATGTTCGCATCCACCATTTTGACTGTGTTTCCCAGAAATATTTTAGTGCATTTTAAACCCATCCTGCGCAGAGAGTGAGTGTCAAAAACTTGAAAAAGATGAGTGATACAGTATATAAAAGAAGGTTAAATTCAGAAGATGAATGCATCAACTGAAAACAGTGCCATAAACATGCTGTGAGCTCCGTAATGTTTAGGATAAAGATAAACCCAGTGATGTTCATAATTTAGCCATGTTCTCCACAATTTTAGATTTGCAATCAAACAATTCATATGGTTTTCTCACCCATATAGTGAAGTCGCGCCTATAGTTGCCACAAAATTTCAAAATTTTGCATGTGTTTTTCATGAAACATTGATTATAACAAAAGCCACAAAAGCTGAATAATCCCATCAGCTATTTAATTTAAATCAGGACAGTCCTGCACTTTAAGGATCACTTGAGTGAATTTCGTTTTTAGTTTCTTTGCTGAAACCTTTACCATTTTGTCATGTATTTGAGCAGCCTTCTTTGCGCCGGCCTGTGAAAAAATTCTCATCATCTTGTGAGGCTACAGTAGCTATGTAATACATAACATTACTGATAACATTACTGAAAAAGGTACGTCACTGAGATCCAGACAATGATCTTCCTGCTCGCTGAAACCAGATTCTTTTGTCGCCCCGGAGAATTCCTTTTGAACTGCCCGTTCAGCAGGAGATCTCGTAGTGGTAGGACACTTAAGACAAAACATTGATGTATCGCTTTCAAACTGCTGTTTGAAAAAGTTAAGGAATTAAAATTTTATGGGCGCTTACCCTTTTGTGACACCAGTCATTTGCTATTTGGGTAGCGGATAGCGAAAGGTATGACAATAGATGTGGCGACTATAGGTTTCAGCATTGAAAACCGTGGCGGCTATAGGCGCAGCCTCGAGTGATGAAAAAATCCATCAGGGACGCATGAGTCATGAGTCATGAGGCATCAGAAGAGGAAGGAGAGTGAGAGGCGAGGCAGGAGCTGCTGATCAATGGGAGGGACTAACGTTACCTGCTGTTCCATGCAGCAAATTAAATCCCTTCCCCCATCCAATCAGATTGCCCTGAAGGAGAACAAACGCTTGCACTCTGCATGTGCCCACTAACAGGAAAGCACACAACCTGCTGGGCTCCTCTACCCTGGTCGTGGAGAGTCAATGGGTCAGCGGGGATCCCTGACGCTTCAGCTTGTCCATACACTTTATAATCATTCTCAAAGCCATGAAAATATCTCCAATAAAAGTTGCAGACAGGTGAAAAATTAGAGGAAAAAAAATGCCAATAAATGCATGTACAAACACAACAAATGCAGTTGCTTCCATTCATTTTCCTCGCATGGTTTGGGTCCACGTCTACTACAGAAGGGTCACAGCGAATCAGTGCGGAGTTATTCTGTGTGATCACTTCTCTGATGAAACATTCCTACCATGGGAAATGTCTCTTCCGGGGGGGGGAGTTTCCTGAAATCACAGATGCTAACTTGCATAGTTGGGCCCATTGACTGTGAATGGACGAACTATGTAAGTTGCTAACTCGGTTAGCAACTACACCTTTGGGAAACGCACACCGGGATGACAATGGCCCAACCCCACAGACCACTAGGAGTCACTGAATGATTTTCTCATCGTGAAAATGATCCAAAACATGTGCCATCAAGTTCACAGACACCAGACCTCAAACCAGCTAAACTCTTATGGGAGACTGTAGAACGTGATAGAAAGTGCTCTCCATCGCCATCATCTTAAACACCAAATGAGGGAACATCTCTGTGTGGACACAGACTTTGTCCCTCCAGTAAAGTCTCACACTTGTGGACACTATGTCAAGGCAAACTGAAGCTGATCTGGCAGCTTGAGGTCCCACACCTTACTAAGATTGTCAATATTGATTTTTCCATTAATTTGTCTCCCGTCTGTACTTCCATTGGGGAAATTATAAGTCATTGACCTCGACCTTTCCCAACTATACAGAAATAGTTTTTTTGTAGCAGTGGTCAAAACTTGTGAGAAACTTCTAGAACAGAAAAACAGATTATAAATTCTTGGTGTTGATTCCCTGCATATAATCCGAAGTCTGGATAAATAAAATATATAGCTGGGTTGAGCCATGGTATTGAGAAGGGTTTCTGCTCTGGTGAGGTGAAGCATATTTGCATTTTGTATATTTATCACAACATTAGCTTTGCAAAGACTGCTTCCACAGCTCAGAACCTGGGGTGCAAAATTCACCACTCCTCCATAACTTCCACATATCTGAAAAAACATTAACATACTTCTCTCAAATTTTCCAACAGTCCAATGAATTATTTTCTTTATGAAAAGTATGAGGCTTCAGCCAATTTGTATGATATAAATGTGCAGATAGACACTGATTAAAATAGATTTCTTCCCTTCGATGTGACAGGAACTTTCTAAGAAAAAAGCTCTGGTCATCGGGGTCTTCAGTGAGATGATGAATCTTTGATGTTTCTATCTGACCTCCCTCCACACAAGCCAGTGAGAAACGGT
Source organism: Gymnothorax reevesii (assembly GCA_029721435.1). Classification (NCBI taxonomy): domain Eukaryota; kingdom Metazoa; phylum Chordata; class Actinopteri; order Anguilliformes; family Muraenidae; genus Gymnothorax; species Gymnothorax reevesii. The sequence continues at coordinate 80,997,990 of CM056583.1, forward strand.
AGGGGTGGGAGGATAGGGTTTTGTGAGTGTGTGTGTGTGTGTGTGTTGGGGGGGGGCTGTCTGACTCATTCTCTCCCCCAGGGCACCCTGGGATGCAGCAGCATCTGTACAACCCCACCCCCCATCCCCCCAATCGCCCATCTCCACCATCCGCACTTCAACAGAACTGACTATGCGGTCAATTATGAATGGGGAGCCCCCATTGGCAGAGATGATCAGAGAATCTGCCTCCATGGCAACGGGTGCCTGCTGCCCGTCTCCAAGGAGTCGTGAGTGAGAAGGAGGTTGGGAAAAGAGGGGGGAGAGAGAATGAGATGAGAAAGAGAGAGAGGGAGAGCGAGAGTCGCTGCTGTCATCCTGGTTCATTCACAGAACTGCAGTTCATTCTGGTGAAGCTGGGATCACAGCTTAACAATAGAACAAGAATGAAGCAAAGGATGAATTTGGCGAGCAACATGGTTTTAAAAGGTCAGCCATCCACAAGAATAACTCTAATCTATGTAAACGCTGCACATATTAGCAAGTCCATATTTTACCCCGTGTCTAACCTCTCTACAAGAAAGGATTTTCGGAAAAAAAAAGCTTCTTTCATCTATGCTTGCTACTGCAGTAAGGGTACATATAACGCGCCTCAAGAAGATCAAAATTATCTTTTTGACAACACTGTGCCTTCTCTTCTGCACTATGCTCTGTGCCACAGAAGTAAGTATCGCAGTGCATAAATTCAAGGAAGCCTGAAAAAAAGAAAAATTAATAAGCACTACTTCCTCAGTCAAATTAAATCATACGTATTATGGCTGCTTAGAGCACATTTTATTATTTGTAATTATGATCTGATTTTTTTTCCCTCCCTTACCATCACTTGCTAATTAAATATCACTGAGATAAACCGCATTTTAATTATGATAATGGTTTTCAACTCCATTAGCTTAGATGCAAGCCTGGATATGCTCCGATTTAATCACCAATTTGACAAAGGCTGAGGACCAATTGGGAAACAAAAGAGGCTGCGATCGAGGCCTATTTGCCTTTGGGTAATTTCAACTGAGATGATTTCTCTGATCCAAGACACTTAAAAGCCCCCCCAAAAAGGGATCAAAACACAGAATTATGCAATAATTCTGAAATAACGTTCATAAATATTCTATGCTTCATTGAATTTTAGGCATGTTAGTCTGAGGCATATAAAAATAGACCTTGTTTGCCTGTCAATCAATATATTTTAGTGTTGCAAGAACTAGTAGCTGCATTTAAGCATTTTGATCTGTAGTTAACAGGAACCTTTTGTATGTATCGGCCACCAGCACTGTTCAGTTGTTCATTAACAACACACTCTCCAAGTACCTGTTAACAAATCACTCCTATCACACCGTAAAGCTCCATTTAGCAGCACTGCCTTGATCCCAGATATGTTCTTATCAAAATTATGTTTCAGGACGATGACTAAGCTAGCTTTAGCCACAGCCTCCCGCTGAAGCCCTTCTGAATGGAACTTATTGGTCATAAGAGGTAACTGACCACAGACTTATTATTTGGCCATACATCATGCAAAATTTAATAAAAAAAACAATCCCCCATTAACTGTTCGCCTTGGGCAAGATAATAGCCCAGATTCATAAAATGTTTTAAACCCTTTGCGCAGAATACAAATAATGTCAGTTTTTCCTGCATGAGCCTATTCAGGCTTCTCAGTATTTCCGTCTCACAGACCGTGGAACATTATTCCAGCGAAGGAAGACATTTGGAAATTCAATTACAGAATTATTAAGGAATTAAATGTCAGAATTTATGGATACCGGTGTCTATATCTGCACAAAGGGGTTAAGAGCGACACCGCTGACCTGGGATCAGCTTTCTCCTTGAACTAAAACTGGAAGAGGTTAGGCTTCGCACAAGGGAAAACTGTTTTGTTTATATGTTGGTTCTGGGGGATCCCTGTGCATGCTGGCTTTTGTTTCAACAACAAAAGAAAATACTGAATTTTAACAAGGAGTTAATTATTTTTAACTGCACTATTCACTATTCATCTTTATCTTCCCTTTTTTGCTCCATTATATTACAAATAGAGATGCACCAACACCATTACCGATACTGATACCAATATTGGATATCAGTACGATGCAGACTTAAATAGCTGGTATTGGTGACAGTGAGCCAATCGGGCATCAGACACCATTATTCTAATAAATGAAAAGTATAAATATGGCGCATTTACATCAATGTATTAATTTGTAACTTTTTATATTTCAAGAGAAGAAAAACAATGTTTAATTCAAGCCTGATCTTAAAGAGACTATATCAGCTGGTGCACATGCGTAGTAGAGTCCAGTCTATGAACACTTTCATACATGCAGTGCGATATCAAGCGAGCAGAAATACAAACCCCAGGCTTATTAGTTCGTTTGTAAAGCGTACTTTCGTCACTGTTTAAAATATAGAAGATGGGCTGCAAAAATTGCTCGAGTAACCGCATTTATCTTTGCCGAAACCCACAGAGAATAAATTATACTAACCACCCATATTTCTTTGGGCGAAAAATCACTCAAAATGTGAGGTAAGGTAAACCTGTGAATTCGTGGTGGAGTTTCAATCTGTTTGTATCGCGTGTATTCTTGAGATGTTTGGGGAATTCTTTTATCAAGCAACTGTCTTTAATGTTCGCAGAACCAGTTTGTCGCAATGTTTTGTCTGGCATGCAGCTGTCATAGATCCAATCAACGTAGGCCAACTTAAAAGCAATAATAATGCCACAAAAACCTGAACTATGACCAACTGATGCTACAAACAGGCTCACTGATCAATAAAGATAGTTTTTTGGTAAAAATTTCATCAGACTTCTCAAGGATTAACACAATATAAACAGACTGAACACGAAATCACAGATGTACTTGACATAGTTGTACCAACGTTTTCAAGATGCTCCGCTTCGTCGCGCGCATGTGCCCCGGCTGACAGTCCCTTTAAATGTATAAAAGAATGTTCCCAGTCTCTTTCACACAGCATACAGCTTATTTAATACGCTGGTATCAAATCAGTACTCCGTACAAGCCGATACCCAAAGCCCAGATATCAGTATCAGTATCGGGACTGAAAAGAGCAAACTAGTTCATGCCCTGAAAAGTTCCATAATCATGTTTTACCTGTGGAACAGGGGAAAATTGTAACTGATACATTTTAAGACTTAACTGGCTTCTAATTGATGAAAGCGTGGACACATGGTCACCAACACATTGCCATTTGGCAGTTAGTGACCTATTAAAAGACAATGCTAATGATAACAAGCCAAGCCTACATTGTATTAAAGAGGAAAAGGAAGGCAGATGTAGGACCAAACTGATTCACCATCATCTTTCATGTTGTGTTTAAGTGTATATTTTAAATGTGCATTTTTTTCCAGATGTTTGCGATAAAGCACAATTTTTATCCCACATGGCCTACAATAGCCATATAGACAATGTGGCTTCGAACTAGAGATCGACCGGTATGGGTTTTTTAGTGGCCGATGTCGATAATTAGATAGCAGGGCAGCCGATGGCCGATATATAATGCTGATTTTTTTTTATTTTTTTTTATGATAAATTACAGGGCGGTCCTATTAACCCCCAGAACTCCGCTGGGGTGCCGGTGATCCTGGCAGCATTGCGAATATTTTGTCCCATATCTGTCTGGAACCACAAAGTGGAACTTAATGGGGAAAACTGTGATCAGAAGCTTACTCTTTCGGCGATCTCCAAAGTCCTGCGCCAGTGTCGAGTCACTTTATTGAGCAGAGCTTAAACAGAAACATCGATTGAAATTCTCGGTACTCATCTTGAAGAACTGAGCCCTCTTATCAAAACATTCATGTTTAATATCTAAAAGATTCAGTAGATTTGAAGAAATTAAAAACAATAATGGACTGTCGGACACGGAGTAATATTGAAACCATCCGACTGTCGGACACGGAGATATATTAAAACCCTGTCCGACTTCGGGACACGTAGCCACTGCGGTTATATAAACGACAGCAAAGCTAAATAAATCTCTTTAGAGGACAGAAACAATCTTTACATGTTAATTTATCAGTGTACAGTGGCGGTCGGTGGACGGAAAACCGAGGGGGCGGGAACATGCCTTGAAACGGATGAGATTATTGACCCGATTTAAGTCATTGTTCTTGGTTAACACGTTTTCCTGCAATATGAATAATCCATTTGCGGTAAAGTACAACATTTCCCTTTTAATGAAATGTCAAGGCGAGTGAATAATAAATTCAATAAAAAATGTTTAATCCGCGTGCCTTAATAGCCTAGGTAACCCTTCACGAAAAAACTACTGTGGATGTTATGGTTCTGCCTCATGTAGGCTGTCTTTGTGTTTGTGCTTTGCTTTCGTTTTATTTTTCAGCTTTCATTCCCGCCATCTGATGTTCTATTCCCTTTCCCCAAACTCCATCGATGTCATGTGACAGCCGTCAGCATGCCTGCGTGTCGTCGTCCAATCACGTTTCCTCTTTCGGTTTCGGCTCTGGTATTTCATTCATGGTTTCCACCTGTCTTTAATTCTGGGTCTCCCGAAACTCTGAGTGAATGCATTCTCTGATAGGATAATTAATAAGTAGTGAGTACCTTTGTTTCCCCCTGCCTTGGGCAGGGTACCTTAGTTTTTCCATTTGTTCAGTGCTTGTGCGCGGTGTTTTATTTCTGGCTTTTCTGCCAATTTCTTCCCAGTGTTTTGTGTTTCAATAAACACTTCAGTTCCTACATCTGGTGTTCACCTGTCTACTTCCTCAGAGTGGATTTCTTACAATGATTGTTTAATTTAAAACAAAGATTGAAATGCACACTATTTTTTGCTTTCAGTTGACGCGTTTTATCTCTCGTCTTAACGGAGAGAATTAGCTACACCTGAGAAAGGAGAGTTAAAGAATATATTTAACAAGAAAATAGCTGAAACAGATCAAGACTAATAAGCAGTTTAAAGACGTTTATCGCAGCTTTTTGTTCTCTGTCCAACGGGCGCCACTGAAGAAATGTTAAGAAATGTCAAACATAAATGACAGTTAAGTCGTATCCAGAAATTTAATGAATATGTGGATACAAAATAGAAAAACAAGTTTATGAATATGGCATCAAGGCTATCTATGAAAATTAGAGGCAACTCGCTATGCACCGAGGAGAACATCAAAGAAACACCGTAATCTCTGGTGACTCAGAGGCAATATTTGCTTTCGAATTGACGCAAAAATATTTCAAGCGAGTGCGCGCATACTAACAATTCTCCAACCACCACTCCCAGTGTCCTGGGCAGAACCCTGCTAATATTTTCATTTAAACCCAATTTCAGCATCCTACCCCATTGGTCTGGAGAGAATAGACCTGGCCCAAGAGGCATTTTCAGACCAAATCGGTCCTGAGTTTTTATTCATTTTTAATCTGCCTTGTGAGGGCTGGCATCGGCCGATGCCAAAATGCTTGATAATTGGCCCAATTAATCCGCCGGCTGATTGATCGGTTGACCTCTACTTCGAACAGAAAAAAAACCCCTTAAAACAAGGAAAAGCACTTGTGGACGATTTAACAGTAGTTTATAACTGCGATTGCAGTTGCAGATGGAATGAATATCAGCACATACAGGGGGTTCCCAAGACCGACTTGGAGAACCGTTGCGATAGGCCACACAGGACAACAAAAGAACAATTAAGAACTAGGCCTACTCTGTCGGCGGCCGACAGTAAGGGGTATATCCCCGAAATTCCCCAATCCTCGAAGCCCCCTATATTAGATTCCCCATTAGTAGACCAACGGTATGAAGGAAATTTGAGGTCTATGTAAGTAATTGTTACAGAGATATGGTTAAAAAACAGATTTTTTTTCGATATATAGCGCCATTTGGTGGCAAACCTAGGAGTGCATTCATGCCCAAAATCTAATGAGTTCATTCTCTCTACCATATCTACCCATAAGCAAAAATGAGAAGCCAATGTAAAGTATTATGTGAGTTATCGCGCTAACGGCTAAAATTTGCAGACACGGCGGCGGCAGCGGATACAGTGGTGGGTGAGGCGAAACCATGACATCCCAAAAACTCGTATTTTGGGGATATAATTCTGAATGCTAAAAGCCACGCACACTGTTAATGGAGATCCAGTCGAAATTGAACATGTAAAAAGCCTCCCAGTGTTCTATTGGGAAATCACTGCATATTGACCATCAACCTGAAAGCAACACGCACTACACCCGAAGCAGCCAATGCATTATACTTAACAACCAAGAAATAACCCATTGTATACTGGAACAGGAAAGCTATTCAAATATGATGCACTGAAAGAGCGAAAGAAAGGAAGCTCACAGCAATGAACACACGGGCACATGAGCTCTGAGAGAGGGGGGGTCACATTCACCCACCAGGCATGGCGAATAAAAAAATAAAAAAACACACTTCCATTGCTGGAGAGAAAAAAATAATTAAAGCTTTAAAGCCCCCTTGAGACACATAACAACAAGGCAAACAGACACCCAGCACAGCCCGAAACAAGACTAAATGCAGCCGCAAAAAAACTTGATGGCACTTGCAGTATATAGCGGAGGGCAGCCTACAGCTTTGTGTCTACGATGTTAGACTCAGACTCACTTGGCTTGTGGTTAAAACCCTCTGTAGCCACAATATAATCAGAGCTGTTTAAGCCTCAAGAGCCAGGTCCCTAACCCAACACTACTCCAGAGGGGATTGGCAGTGGTAAGTTCCATTGGATGAAAGCATCAGCGTAATTTTAGAAGAGATTTCCACTCGTAAACCCCACCTGAAATTGCTTTTTTTTTCTGTTATCAACACCATCATCTTAAGTCATACTGAAGTTCATTTTGAATTTTCGGGCAGGGGTCACGAGCAGAGGTCATACCTAATGAACTTCGCTGTGACTTCAGATGATGTTAATACCACAAAAACCAGTATTTTCAGGCGGGAGGTAAAAGCGAAAATCTCCCCCAAATAATGCCCAAAAATGGTACAATCCAAGATATATAGATAAAGCAATAGTTAAGTTCCCATATTGCACTGTGATACGGAGGGTACAGTAGAGAGATAGCTCCTGGCTCTGCCACACATTTCCTTGCTTTCAGTGCAGTGTTCGATAAGCAAATCGCATATTGTCTCCATTCATACAATGTTACGCCGTGGACACACAAGACATAATGCAATTATGTCATATACTGCGCGGGGTAATTTCATAACCTGAAAAGTAATAAGATTGTCGCTGATTAAAGACAGCCCTTGCAGACCGCAGAGGTCACGCGACACTTCCTACTCAGGAAAGAACGGTGCGCACCTGTGCTGTCGTGCGTGCGAGGCCGGTAAGTGGTAACAGAGCATATTCACAGGCGTATGACTCAGTGTGCAACTAATAAAGACCTATTTAAATCAGATGCCGTTCGGCGGGACCGTCTCGTCCCAGTGGACAGCTGTTCTCGTCTTATTCATCTACGAATCAGCCTTTCGATATAGCTGAGAAAAAAATGCAGCACTGAGGAAATTGCTTTTTCTCCCCGCTTCATTTGAACATGAATTTCCACACAAAATGGAGAGGGCGTTCTTGGTTCTATTAGACTGAGCAAGCCACTTGGTTGCAGGAAAGCCACTGAAATACGAGCAACAAACAGGAAATAAATAACAGCATATGACTGCCTTGTATGATGGAGTCCAAACAGCCCCCAGGAGAGGCTGGCGGAAATCAGTGTTCAGATCATAGGCATTTACAGGAATCATCATACTGTATCACGCATGCAAGCACTTTCAGGCTGTTGACTGAACAATAAAATTAAATGTAACTATCATATTAAAAATGGAGGTGCAACAGTAATTAAAATTTCATCTTAATGGTGATGAAAATCCTTATTCTAAATCTATTATATTTCACTAGTTATGCGCTTCCGGTTATGACCACTAGAGGGTACAAGGTGGACAGTTGTAGCCCTAAGATGAAACGCAAAAATGATTCATCTTTAGAGACAAAAAAATATAGTTGGGCTGGTTAATTAACGTTACTATGGGTATATCATCATTACAGATAGTAGTACAGACCAGAAGTAAGGCATAGGATCAATGTCAAATTCATGTATAGTCTCATCTTTTAACCTGACACTGAAAATGTATTTTATATTGGCAATAACATTCTGCTCCGATAAGAAACGTGCATAAACATTTGTTAAAAATTCTGAATTTCTGGTCTTTTCAACATTAGAATGCTTGACACATGATCGGTAGCAGATATCGCCATTATATGGCATTAACACTATAGAATTATTAGCATAGCCCACTCTTTATAAAGCACAGAAGTGAGAAATGTCACTTGCCTGCTTGTCCTGTGAACAGGGAACGAAAAGGGGAGAGAGGGGAGGTGTTCAGGACATTCAACACTCCCACTATTCGGGTCCAATCAACCTGTACCCGACACAGACTGCAAACGCCACTCCCCCTCCCTCCTTCCCCTCTGACGTCGCCCAGACAACGCTGCTCGCTGCCATCACTTCCTCCCGCCTTTCCACCAGTGTTAATGCATTTACACGTATTCCCAGCCAGGCAGCCAGAGTGTGAATTTAAGCTTCGCAAATGGAGTTTTTTTTTTTCCCTCTTTTCACCCTCGCTGCCAGTGAAATGAATCATAGCTACGCTTCATTTACAGGAACCGATGGTAAGGATTGATCTGCCTCACAGCCAGGACACACGGAGACGAGCCTGCATATCACCATACAGCACATGTGGTCTATAAAATGTTAAAGAATAAAATACAAGCAATAAGAAGGTCTGCAAGTCCATAAGTAGGGTGTATGGGGATGTAATTCCGACAAAGTTCACACTGTAAGGAAAGCGAAACTATTTCAAAGAGATCCAGTTCCTACACAGCTTACTCCACACTGAAATGTAAAATAAAAACCTAAACAGTGATTAGAGTGCAGACTGATAGTTTTCATTCAGGGCATGTGCAGCCATAAAACTGTTGGGCTGCCCAATTATTAATGGATCTCACTGCAATAATGTTGCTAATACTGTGTAGAACAGGTGGAGAAAAGAAATAAAAAGCCTGCCTGAATATCTTGCCCATTGCAGCTGCTGGGTATTGATGTTGATCACCTGACAATTGTGGTACCTTTTCCAGTGCATGGATTTGTCTGGATAAATGTCCCTCCATGTTATCAGCCAATCAAGAGTTAATTCCTAAAACATCCACAGACAACATACAACACTTCTTAGTGAGATAATTTAATTTAAATCTAATTTAGTTTAATTGCACTAAACTCGTACTAATTGGTTCTGGATACAGAGCTGATGAAGTACAGATACAATAAGCTTAAAACCCCCTTGCGCAGTATAGACACCAGCGCCCGTAAATTCTGAAATTTAATTCCCTAATAATTCTGTATTTGAGTTTCCGAATGTCATGCTTCACTGGAATAATTTTACAAAGTGTCTGTGACACAAAAACTGAGTTATAAAGCCTAAATAGGCTCACGCCTTTTAAAAATCCAAATTATTGGAAAACTGGTTACCCTGAGAACAACAGGCAAGTCCTCAAAAACACATACTCTATTCTTTATTCCTCAAAAAGACAGGGAGCCCTTCCCAACTCTTTTTTTCCAGCATGACGTCATAACTTCATTCAGGGCCCAATGCTCTTAAGCGCAGAGGGTAGATATCTCATCTTCGCCGCCACACACCACTGAGAGCTTCCCGTCATTAAATCTGTTAAGGGTGGGTAAAGCTGGCCAAAGTGCTCCCGGGGGCCCTGGAGCTTCTCAGAGAGCATTCAGGGCTTCCGGAGAATTTAATAAAGACGCCCCCGCATCAACACCCCCCCACCCGGATAAATCAGCTGAGAGGCAGGGCTCTATGGGTCATAATGTAGTTGATGCAGGCCTGGTTATACTGACCATCCTATGCTAAGGATTGGATGGGCTGATTTATTAACTCCTTCTTGTCTTCCCAGCATGGGAGGTGATGTAATTGTATTAAAAGGGGCAACTATAGCCTATTAGCCAGTTAGCTCAAACTTAAAATGATGTCTCAGTATAAGCCACTGCTAATTTCAAGTCATCATTAAGGCTGGGTCACTATTAAGACTACAACATAACCAATAAGACGACAGGGTCATCACTATCCCCCGCCACGATCAAAGGCCATAGAAAAAGAAATATGCTTCAACATCCATTTTCGGACTCAACGTAGATCACGAGTAGCTTATGAAACATACAAAATTTCACGCATCTAGGAATAATAGTTACAGAGAAATCTTGTCGCCATAGTGGCCCGGACGGACGAAAGTACACACGGACGGATGAACGGACAGTCCCCAATCCAATATCCCCTGTTGCACTTTCCGACGGGTAATAATAACCAGTTACTCATGAAACTAAGTTACCTGCAAGAGTCCATTCATGCATTAATGTCTATGAGATTCGGGCGTTATGTGTCAGACAGTCAGCGCCAGAAATCAATAGCGCACCTTACACGATCCCTCTTTAAAGTCGGCGTTAGCAGTTTCTGGCTTTACAGCACACACTTAAGCATCTTTATTGTCATTAGTCCCCTAGGACTTCCTCTGAGAAACTGCCAGTGTAAAAGAAATGGATGTAAAAGATATGACCCACCGCCTTCATAATAACTGCTGTTGTAGTCTCCTCACTTCCTTCACATCCCTGTCGCTCATATTTAAAGATTCTCTAAATTTTTGTTGCATCATGGACCCTCCACTCTTTGCTGCTGACCTGTGAAAATTTGTATCCAAGGCAACGACTTCATAACTGGCCGGTGGAGTTTTTAGTGAGAGAATACAGAGAGAGTATGTGTGTGTGTGTGTGTGTGTGTGTGTGTGTGTGTGTGTGTGTGGAGGGGGGGGGGGGGGGGGGGGGGGCTGAGGGAAGTGGGGGGTCTAGCATAAATTCGCCTCAATGTGTTTTTGTGTCTTTTCCCACATACGAAAGCCTACCTGTCTTTTACATATGTGTTTGTACACAGGTACCTCATTTCATCTTAAGGAGTCTTAGCTGCACGAAAATCCCTTTTCACTGGAACCTAGGCCTCGAGTTTTAGAACATCACACCACCAGAAAATTCACCCACACATAAAGCATTTTAAACATAGTCTATAAGGTTATATAGGATCGGCTGTCTTGGCAACAAGATGCATTTTAGCGCGCGTAAGCCCACTCCGTATAATTTGAAGTACGTCATATATTGTGCTGACTGAACGGTCAAGGCAGTCAGTCAGTCATCCTGAGAGTTTTTCAATTCAATTCTCTACACAAGAGGATGGAAAAGCAAAATATTATGCTTTGACAGATGAATCAGATCACACAATTATTCTACGGTTGAGACACAATATGCCAAACTCAAGATTTTTGTGCAGAGGAGTTCGAAAACACCATTATTTCTTCATCTCCTCCTCTTTGTGCAGTTCATCTTCCTGTTTTACAGATGTGCCCAGGGCTCTGCGCTCAGTCTAGTCAACCTGTCATGTGATAGGATGCTCCCTGACCCTGACAGGGCAGCCACATGCCACCATGCCTCGTAGCGCAGAACCGCCATTATACAACACAACTATACAGAGGGACCATTTGAGCCTGAATTTACGGCTCGCTTTCTCTTTCCCTCCAGGGAATTTCTATTTTTGTACCTTCCAAGATATCTGCGCCTCGGAGTTTGCTTAACCCCATAAAACCAATGAGTTTATCAAGCACAGCTGCTGTATTCAAACCTGTAGAACGTCAGGCCTATTTTAAATTCTAGTGGAGATCCAAATATTTCCAGCTGAATTGCAGGGAAATGTGTATAAAATGCACAAAATCTAGATATTTTCCATTCGATCTACTGTTGAGGCCATAAAAACATGGTGTGCAGGGTTTGAATAGTTCTCTCAGTATAAGTGAGATGTAGCTTCAGTAAAGTGCTGCAACTAGTAGATACAGAATATGAATGTGATATTGTTCTACAATATGTGAAAAATGCTTTTTCTGACTTTAAAACTACTTGGGGGAAAACTTCAGGGAAAAGTTAGAGTTTAAGGGGTAACTGGATTTATTGGGGGCCAAACCAAGAAAGGGAGAGGGTGGGGTCAAATCGCAGTCAGACAAGTGAGACTGACCTTCCACAGAGACCTGATAAAATTTACCCAACAATCCATTTTTACATTTAATTTGACAATACACATTGGTGAAACTAAAATTAATGACCAAAATAACGTCACAACTAAGAGAGATTGCCGTCCACCAAACTGTTCTCTGCTGAACTGGTAAACATCCAGCTTTTTGATAATTATAAGTCCATAAATCTTTGAGTAAAACAAAGAGAAATGGAGAGGCAGCAGGGTTGGCTCACTCAGTAAAGGCCTAAAATTTCAGTGCAAGAGCAACCACTACGGCATCTAATTGAATTCACTCGTGCCAGTGCCGACCGAGGCCAGCAGCCTCGAGAGAGCGGGCACAATCGGCTTAGCGCTGCTCAGGGATATGGGAGGGAAACAGTCAGCTTGCATTGGCATTGTTTGTTGTTCAAAGCCTCCCACTGGCCATCCGGGTGCTTGTCAGTTACATCTGTGCATACGACGTTTGAAACAGCAAATGGCGAAGGAGCAGAACTGGACAGCTGTGTGTTTTTCAGGTGAAACGTGGACTGTCTGCGCTCGCTTGAGATGGCAGCATGAGTCACGGACAAGCATGCTTGGACTTATTTTGCTGATGAACATTCCAGATTTGGGAGGAATTAGAAATGTAAAATTAAAAAATAAATAAATAAATAGATATAAATAAAGAGAAATAAAGAGGATATAAATAAAGGGATCTAGCAAACCTCCTGCAGGACAAACTAGCACAGTCACCACAACATCAAAGTCTTAGTAATGATGCAGGAACTTCAGAATCAGAATCAGAATCTTTTATTTGTCATTATGTGAGGCACAACAAAATTATCAACAGCTTTTGGCTTGACAATTAAGACGTTAAAAAGGACACTTCAGTACCCAAGGCTGCCATTCAGGGATATCGAATTGTATCCGCACTTCCTCCTTTTTGTCATTGGACACCTGATGGAACCAATTGCATCTAATGCTCCCCTTGGAACATATTTTAATAAATATATCTCCTCCCTACACTACATTTTTTGAAAGCATCTTCTACCTATCCATTCCCAAAAAGACATGTGACCTCCTCTATGGAGGTTAGCTGACTCCATTCAATGCCAGTGACACGCAGAGGGAGGAGGGAATATGCTGCTTTACTTCAGCGCCTGATCACAAAAACACAAACGCAATAGATTTTATGTCAAGAGCCTCTGATTAACAGCTTGCACGACATGTAGTGCCAAACAGTACACGGTCGAATTGCATAAAACTGCATTTGGTACATCAGATATTGATTCATGCTGTTCTGTAACAATGGCCCAGAACAGTGATAGGTCCTGAACGACTGAAGGGAGCTTAACTTACAGTGTGTGTGTGTTTGCGTATGTGTGCGTGCAAGCGCGACTGTTTATGTGAGTGCATGTGTGTGTGTGTGTGTGTGTGTGTGTGTGTGTGGGCGCATATGTGCGTGTGCATGTGTGCATGCATGCGTTCATCTATGTTTTTGCAAGCTAGTAAAAGGTAGAAAGTTGAAGCTAAAAGGTGAAGATAACTTTTATTTAAAGTGATAACTGTTTTCAACCAGTGTTTAATTATTTCCCTTAACAAACAACTCTGCTAATGATTTTAAAAATCCATACGCAGGGAAATTACATCATCTTCTGTTCGTGTGTGACAGATTAAACAGGGCAAATTCCTTTCAGAAAAATAACTTTCCATTACCATGGATAGGCCTACGCTTAAAAAATATACAACTTTTAAATATCACATTAGCCATAAGCAAAACATCTGCGCATATGTGCGTATGCCTGTGCGTGCGTCTGTCTGTGGTGTGTCTAATCCCACTCCAACGGCCATGACAGCGCCCACAATATCCCTCCCTTCCTCTGACAGGCCCAGGGCACACAGTTTTTCCCCGGGGCCGGGTCGGCCTGCGTCAGGAGCCAGCAGATAGAAATGGCTGCCTCTGTGAGCCAGCTGGTCGTAAACTCTCGCCGGGCACTGTCACCGAGGATCAGACATGAGTTACAGACACGAGTTACATGACAAACGAGGTCAGGAGATGTAAAGTCATGGTGGCAGTCCCACATAGGCCCCGCATCATGCAGAGACCACACCTCCCTGAGGCCCAGACACACTCCTGACCCCGCCCTCTCCATGTCAACTCCCTGACAGGCGATCATGTGATGTGTTCCTGTACCCAGCCCGCACAAAATGTTCTGCCAAGTGGCAGAGTTATAGCACTGACAAAGCCTTCCGGTAACCTTGTGAGAACATCAGGGTTGTAATCAAGAAGCAGAAATGGATGACAAATTATCCACGGCACGTATCACTGATCACAAAAACAAAACAATTATGAAAGGGGGGCTGCTAAACGTAGATCCTCGCATGGTTAAAGTTTGGGTGATATTTTTGGGCTCTACATAACACCTCAAACACTTTCATGTTATTTTTTAGATTCTAGCCAACACACCAACAGTGCAAAGGCGAGATATATGTACTTGTATATAGAGCCCGTACACATGACCTCAAGCACTGCGATGTTGTTTCTATGGTCAGCAAGGGACCCCTATTGCTCGGACAATACTTTCAGGCTTAAGACTGGACCACGCTGTTTTAAACTGACTGAATTTAACAGTTAAATTAACACATCGTCTTGTTATTTTAACTGTAAGAAGAGTCCTGCATGCATTTAACTGTGGTTTACAGTTAACATACGCAGAACCTCTGTTATAAACTGATTGTAAAATTACAATTGAAATAATTGGCAAAAAAGGTACCAGCTAAAATAACTGCCAAAAAACGTGCTAGTTTATAACTGTGCAGGAACTACTGAGGTGATAGAATTCACTGAACAAGAACTCAAAATGCTGGGGGCGGCTGATAATGGATTCAAGACAGGACATAAAATGTTAGCTTGATTTACCAGGACCCTACACAGGAAACTATGAGGAAGATGCTGACCGCCATTACCGCGAATTGGCTCCTCAGGTATCAGTATCCGCCATCATTAGCCTTCATTAGCCTGGGAAAGACCAGCACAGGAGCCGCCTCCTGAGATTTTATCTGTAATTGACTGTTTTTCCGCTGATGCCGGATGGAAATGCACTCACCGGATATCTGATCTCGAAAGACCTGCATTTGCGCACAGGCAGAGCAATACGATCTCTGAACATGAGCACTGCGCACGCGATAACCCCAATACCCCTGGGCTTGTTAGCCAGGTGCCAAACATCAGTGCTGCACGATCAGCATTCCCAATGTTTTTAATTGATCACTAGCTCTATGCTCCACATTGGCAACAAGCACAAAACTAGCATAACATCAGCTACATAATCAATGTAACAAACGAACTCGGCGGTAAGTCCAGGCTCAGCATTACATACGCACTCAACAATAACATCAAGCTCAATATTACCAGCTCCACGTTGTGCTTGGTGGGAACTGGAGTTGGAGCACATCCATAGGTAATATTAAAAATGTAGCAAAACGACCTCAGGATCTGATGTTATGTCCAGGAACAGAAAAATCATATTTTTCATGTTCAATGAGAAAGTCAAACAGACAAAACGAGGCAGGAATGAAAAATGACATAATAATAAAAATAACAGCAATACTGCACAACCAGTCAGATGAAAAGGACGCGGGCAGCAAAAGTAAAAGCAAAGATGGAGGGATGCAGGAAGCAGATGGAGAAAGAGAGAGCAGAGGAGAGGAAGGTGGGGGGATAAGTGCCAACATGGGCAGGGGGAGAAGAGGGACGGGGAAAGAGTCATGATCTCGGAGCCAAACTTTTGGGGAGATGACGTGAGCTCTGGGGGGCAGAGGGTGTTTTAGAGGGGCGCAGAGGGGGAGAGGACGGGGCGGTAGATCAACAGATGGGGCTCGGCTGTGTGGATGACCCAGGGCGTGCCCCAACCCCCCCTCCCCAAGCCTGGCATGTTCATGTTGCTCTGACCTTCAGGCGTGACCCTGAGATAGAGGCAGCTGTGGGAAGTAGGGGCCAGTGATGTCACATTGCTCCGACGCTATGCCCCGCCGGGACCAAAGCAGCGTGAACACCGTGCCAGCTGCCAATGGCAAAGAGCGAGCGGGGAGGAGGGGGGCGGGTACGACAAGGTCAGAGCCACCCTCAGCCCACATCCATACCCGGAAAAGAAACAAAAACATCCAAAGAGGAAAAAGTGCGTCTCCTGTGCTGTGATTGGTCAAACGCTGGCCCCTCCAGAGCAGCGCAGCATTTTTACAGCGTAACAGTCAGGTGGAAATGAGAGCACCCCCACACCCCATCCCCCTTCCCCCGGCCAAACTATAAACAAAGTCTGTTATTGGAAGCTGAAATGACGTGAGCATTTTTTTTAAATGCCATTATTGACAGAGATTCCCCATTCCCCCTGAGAATTTCTTCTCTGAAAATGTCCTGGTTTCATTTAGTTGAGCCAACAATGATTCAAATAACTGACACATCCAGGAGTGAAAATACTGAATTTATACAATTATGTAAGTAATGATACGAAGAAGAATACATCTGCCATACACTTTTATTGTGAAAAGCTCTTAATGCATCGAGTTCATACTTTTAAGGAATAATGAAAATGAAAATAAGCAAGGACTAGGTTCTATTAAATCTAAGTTTTTAAAGCACGGAGACAATAATTCATACACTAAAGAAAAAAATGTATTATTCATACTAAACAAACTGAAACTTCTGATGCTACCAGCACTAATTTCAACATAATTAATGTCAAAGCCAGTGCAGCTCATACTAGAACCACTAATTCTGCTATTGTGGCTAATACCACCACCAGCACCAATACTCATAAATATACCATGCCGACGGGGTGACTCAGCCCAGCCTTTGATATAAGGTGACAGCATTCATGGTCAGACTTTGATACAAAGCAACAGCGGCAAAGGTTTTAATCAGTTTACACCTTAAAATGCTGTGACAAGAATGTAGGGTTGACTCACGTCAGACTATGATTCAGAGAAACAGCACGGAAGGTTTGAATCATTTCAGGCATCATCTAGTGCAGCGCTAAAGGTTTGACTTATTTTGGGCAGACAGAGAGCAGGTTTGACTCATTTCAGGTTTTAATCTAGAGCAGAGGTGTCCAATCTAATGCACGAAAGGCCACTGTGGGTGCAGGTCTTTGTAACAGCTCAGGGCTACAGCACCTGATTTAACTAATTAAGTGATCAGGGGATTCAATCAAGACGATGATAATTACAAGCAGGTGTATTAGTGTTGGGCTGTCACAAAAACCAGCAACCACACTGGCCCTTTCTGGATAAGATTGGACACCCCTGATCTAAAGCAACATCAGTGAAGGTTTGACTTAGATCATACTTTGATTCAGTAACACTTCTGAGGGTTAGAATCGATTCAGGATTCAAAAACAGCACTGACTCCTTTTGGGCCACAATACAGAAAAACAGCACTAAAGGTTTGACTCACACTCAGCTGTAACGCAGACAGAAAGCAATAAACATTTGACACATTTTTGGCTGTAATACATACAGCACTAAATGTTTGACTCAGTTTTACGAAGTCATTCGGACACAACACGTCACAACACGTAAGGTTTGACTTATTTTCGGCAGTAAAATGAAAAGGCAGAGCTAAGGTTTGTCTCATTTTGGCTGTAAAACAGACAGACAGGTCAAAAGGTTTGACTCATTTTGGGCTATAATGCAGACAGACAGCAATAAAGCTTTGACTCATTTTGGGCTGTGCTACAGACAGAAAGCACTAAAGGTTTGACTCATTTTGGGATGTAATACAGATAGAGACAGCACTAAAGGTTTGACTCATTTTGGGCTGTAACAGAGACAGCACGAAAGGTTTTACTCATTTTGGGCTGTAATATAGACAGCACTAAAGGTTTGACTCATTTTTGGCTGTAACAGAGACAGCACGAAAGGTTTTACTCATTTTGGGCTGTAATATAGACAGCACTTAAGGTTTGACTCATTTTTGGCTGTAGCAGAGACAGCACTTCAGGTTTTACTCATTTTTGGCTGTAATATGGACAGCACTTAAGGTTTGACTCATTTTTGGCTGTAGCAGAGACAGCACTTCAGGTTTTACTCATTTTTGGCTGTAGCAGAGACAGCACTTCAGGTTTTACTCATTTTTGGCTGTAATATGGACAGCACTTAAGGTTTGACTCATTTTTGGCTGTAGCAGAGACAGCACTTCAGGTTTTACTCATTTTTGGCTGTAATATGGACAGCACTTAAGGTTTGACTCATTTTTGGCTGTAATATTGACAGCACTTAAGGTTTGACTCATTTTTGGCTGTAGCAGAGACAGCACTTCAGGTTTTACTCATTTTTGGCTGTAATATGGACAGCACTTAAGGTTTGACTCATTTTTGGCTGTAACATAGACAGCACTTAAGGTTTGACTCATTTTTGGCTGTAACAGAGACAGCACTTAAGGTTTGACTCATTTTTGGCTGTAATATGGACAGCACTTAAGGTTTGACTCATTTTTGGCTGTAGCAGAGACAGCACTTCAGGTTTTACTCATTTTTGGCTGTAACAGAGACAGCACTAAAGATTTGACTCATTTTTGGCTGTAATATGGACAGCACTTAAGGTTTGACTCATTTTTGGCTGTAATATGGACAGCACTTAAGGTTTGACTCATTTTTGGCTGTAATATGGACAGCACTTAAGGTTTGACTCATTTTTGGCTGTAGCAGAGACAGCACTTCAGGTTTTACTCATTTTTGGCTGTAATATGGACAGCACTTAAGGTTTGACTCATTTTTGGCTGTAATATGGACAGCACTTAAGGTTTGACTCATTTTTGGCTGTAGCAGAGACAGCACTTCAGGTTTTACTCATTTTTGGCTGTAATATGGACAGCACTTAAGGTTTGACTCATTTTTGGCTGTAACATAGACAGCACGAAAGGTTTGACTCATTTTGGGCTGTAATATAGACAGCACTTAAGGTTTGACTCATTTTTGGCTGTAATATAGACAGCACTTAAGGTTTGACTCATTTTTGGCTGTAGCAGAGACAGCACTTCAGGTTTTACTCATTTTTGGCTGTAACAGAGACAGCACTAAAGATTTGACTCATTTTTGGCTGTAATATAGACAGCACTTAAGGTTTGACTCATTTTTGGCTGTAGCAGAGACAGCACTTCAGGTTTTACTCATTTTTGGCTGTAACAGAGACAGCACTAAAGATTTGACTCATTTTTGGCTGTAACAGAGACAGCACGAAAGGTTTGACTCATTTTTGGCTGTAACAGAGACAGCACTTAAGGTTTTACTCATTTTTGGCTTTAATACAGACAAGCATAAAATGGTTTGAATCATTTTGGGCAGTAATACAGACAGACAGAACTGAAGGTTTGACTCATTTCTAGCTGTAATGCACGCCGACAGCACTACAGATTTGACTCATTTTTGGTTGTAATGCAGACCGACAGCAGTCACAGCACTAAAAGTTTGACTCATTTTTGGCTGTAATACAGAGCAATGATGGTTCTGTCCGCTTGCTAGCCGTATCCAACTGCTTCCTCAGCTAACTCACTAAATTAATCACACCAATTTGACAGACAGCGTTGCCCCTCCCGCCAACCTCACCAACACACTGTGCCCTCTGGAAGATTATTCTTGTGCTCAGTTGCATGGGACACTGCAATGTCTTTTCACTGTACTAGTGTTAAACTGTAGATACCTTCACTGAGTTAGCGCAAAACTACAGCTTGCAATTGTGCATATCGGAAAACCAGTTAACAGAACAAGGCAATAGATGAAGACACAGCTATTAGTCTCCCCGCTCAGGGCAAGAGACATTTCATCTGATTGTCAGAAAACATTTGGCATATTTGCCATTATATTTACAATGGCTTTCCCTGATAAATTACAACCACATTTCAGACTCTGTCTTAAGCAGACGTTGAAGAACTTGTGCAGACACATCAAGGGATTTTACACTCTAACAACAAGGAACATGTGACCTCGTTTAGCTACTAAGCCCAGCACTAGCAGCTCCCTGAGAAGTACAGGGTCTGATAAAACATATACCTGGAGGGGGAAAAAAAAAAAAAAACACAGGCCGTATAAAAATTCTCACCTCCCACTCCATCTCTCTGGCAGGAACTCCTCAGGTTGATGGAATACTTCCGGGTCGCGATGGACAGCGTGGGAGATGAACATGGCCGCGTAGCCCTTTGAGATGCGAAAGCTCCCTAGGCTGGTGTCCTTTGGGTCAAAAAGGAGAAAAATTCAGAGTAGATTACAGTCAAGCACATTGTCAAAGCATTCTATCGACTCTATAAATACTGCGGTGAGGTCCGTATGCGTGCTGACAGCGTCACTTTCTTTTAAAGGATACAATTCTTTCATAACTGAAAATGCCAACAGATTAAGATGGGAAGTTTCTACTTAAACATCACAACACTTGTTCTCCAGCTCAATGCGTCTAAGTGCAGAGCCAAAAAGGTTAAAAACATATATATACACCATGGACCTCAACTGATGAAGTATTTAGAATGAATGAAGATTTGAGTTTTTATGCTAATTATTCGTTGAACTAATATTTATGATTTGCAGGTCATATATTAATCCTTAGAGCGCTGAAATAAATCTTTTTTAAATATCAATGTAATTATCTTGTGCTGTTGAAAACTTTTAATGTGGTGAATTGTTTAAAAGATCTACCCGGGACCTCTTTTAAACAAGTCGGGACATGACAGGTTTTCAAGAGCGTTGATTTTGATATCTTACATCATTGAGCAACAATCGCTGAATTGAGAACAATTGTTATGGTGTATGTCTGAAAGGCTTATTTAGGGTTGATATTCACAGAGTTGATACACCAAAGCTGGATATTGTAAAACTCATTATATTCATGAAGTCGATTCTTCTACGGACGACAGTGCTTGAGGGTAGCTGTGGCTGGTGATGCTAAGCACTACCTGTATGGCCTGCAACGATTAACCAGGTATGACAAACAGGTTCTCGAATCTGAAGGATGAAGACGCTCAGTACTGACAAACCTCCAGCGATTTTTTTCCCCTTGATTTTATCCCCCATCCTTTAATATATAATTCAGCTGGAGCAGCTGCCAGCTCCGCGGGGAATAAGCGACAGTCATGCGCGACGGCGCCTCCCGCCATCTCCGCGTTTCAGAAATAGCAACACGCGCCAATCAAGTGCCCATCATCACCCGGAGTAACAATAACCGATAGCAACAATAAATAATCAGGATAACAACAGATGCATTATTCATGAGGTGGCGGAGGAGTGACGGGTGACGATCGGCCCCGAAGAGCCCGCGGGGAGGCCCTCATCGCTCAAACGCAGCTCCGAAACGCCGCTCCTCTCATCTCCCCGACCCCTCCCTCACCTAACCACGGTGAGTCACCCCTGATGTGGGGAATGGAAAATTAATTCCGTTAAAAACTGACGGAGGGAACGGCTCTTGGGCTGTAGCCGTCTGTTAAAGCAAGCTTTGCACAAAATTAATATTCACCGCATAAAAGTTCATGGCATATAGCAGAGAGCACAGTGGGTGGGAGGATTCAGCACTCACGCATAAGTGAATGTTCCAGGTTAAGGATGTCCATACCACTCCAAAAAAATAAAATATTTCCACAAGTATCATCTCTATGGAGTTATATAACATGACATTTTCACGAGCACAATGGCCATAGTCATTCATTCCAATTATGAAGTCTTTTTCAACTTCATCATGAGATTGCAGTGAATGAATGTGGTGCCATTATACTGTATGTGAAAAATTAGGTTTGATAGCCCTTAACTCAACAACTGCAACACGCATCTTTCATCCAGTTGCTGAGTAGAATGGTGCTGGAACAGGGTGACATACTCACTCACCAGCACTAGTGTCTGCCCACTATCGAGTGGCGAGGTATTTTTGTACAGAAACCGAGCAAAAAATTCTTAAAATTTCAAAACAGTAGTTATTTTACATCTAATCTAAATCTAAATCATACTATGATTTGAGGAACGTTTGTCTGTTTGTCTGTCTGTTTTTTCCCCTCCTCCTCCGAGGTCCTCTGACGGATCTTCACCAAACTTGGTGGGTCTATGTAGGTTGTCCCTGGAATTGTCCTTGAGGGGTTAGTTTTTTGAAAGGTCAAGGTCACCGGGGTCAAAGGTCAATTTTTCGCATCTCCTATCTCCCTGGACAGATTTTCATGAAAGTTAGTGCGTGGACGTAGGTCGTCACAAGAAATGACCGCGAGAGGTCCGTTCCGTCAAAGGTCAAGGTCAAGAGGATCAAAGGTCACCGTATACATGAAAGTTGGTATGTGGACGTAGGTCGTCACAAGAAATTATTCTCGCCACGGGTAATTCACTAGTACTGAGGAAAAGTAATAAAACGAGGAGGGTATTGCATTCACAGTGCTGTAGCCTTTTCCATTTTAAATTCATAATGCCCAACATCCTCTCTACCATTCAGACCCAACTAAGTTTAGTTTCAATAGTTTGCACTGCACAGTTGCTGAAGAGTGCGCATTGCCACAGGAAAATTTCACCTGGTTGGCATGCCCTCACCTGATTTGTATGTTCTCACCTGATTGGCTATCCGTCGTCCTCCAATAAAAGGAGGCCATAGCCTCTGCACCTCCAGCAGCACGTGGTTGAAATACTCAGGGTCCTTCCTGGCTCGATTTCGAATGGCTTGCTTAAAAAAAATAAAAATAAAAATTTAAATCCAAACCAGGGAGTATTACAATGGGACGTGAACATGTAAGACACGATAGAAACAGAGCAAGAACCTTACACTTTGACATCAAATCATAATACAATTTCACAGTCTTATAAGGTAATGGCATATTAGGAAAAGAGCATGACTTCCAAGTAACGTGTGATAACCTGACAAATGGGTTGTTAGGGAAGACGTACCAGCCAGAGGAGACCATTTCATACCCTGGAAATATTTTCAATCTGGCAAAATCATCTTAAAGAATGTTTTTAGAAGTATCAGCCGAAATCAGAATTTTTTTTTCTTTTCTGAAAAATCCTCCTAAAGATTTAATGGAGCTTAGCTTGTAGAGCTAGCTCTGGCAGATAACTGGAGTCATGCCCACATTCCCATAAACACTGCCATGTCTATCACACGCTGCTGTGCCCCTCTGGTGGGTGAGTTATATGAGGTTCTCTCCAACTCCGATTTTCGGGCAAAACATGCCTTTGCCTGCAGCTGCACTGCATCACTCACTGCTGCTGCATTTGCCTGCTGCTGGTTAAATTCCCACCTCCTGAATCTCCCCCAGATGTGGTGAGGGGGAAATATCCTGCCCTCCCTGCTCTCTTCTCCGTAAGCTCAGCAAACTGCAGTGCGCATCAGGCTCAGAGCATTCTGCCCCTGATAAGGACTTCTGGACTCTGTTATCCACCCCGCCCGCTCACCCCCTCCCTCTGCCAAGGCTGTCTCCTGCATTTAACCCCTTCTTCCCACCTCTCATCCCCCCCCCCCCCCAATTCCCATGAAATCAGTCCTACGCATTTCCTGCGTGTCGTGTTATAAACCTGATGTGTATTATTATGTCTGATGTCATCAATATGTTTCATTTCTGAGTTAATCTTCGAAGAAGGAAGTGGTGGCAGCCGGGAGCACTTTCTCTCTCCAAAAAAGTCATTTCCTTGAAAAAGGATTAATAAAGTATCTATCTATCTATCTATCTATCTATCTATCTCAATCTACCAAATGCTCAAAATTTCTCATATATCAGAACATCATTTTAACTTCATCATGTAAAGCAGTGCAAAGGCCCTATTTTCTATTAGGCCATTAATTAGCTTTTTTCCACAGTTAGTGTGTTTGACTGAGAGAGAGAGAGAGAGAGAGAGAGAGAGAGAGAGACCACATGAGACAGTGACACCAGAACATGGGTCGTGCCTGTTCATTGTCTGCTGCTGTAATTCAACAGCAGAAATCACATAACAACGACAACATTAACAGTGACAGATGATATCATGGCGGCCTACAGCCAGTGATGTGCTCCCGGCCTGCATTAGTCACTGAGCACACTCATGCACACAGTGAACAAGGAAACCTTCCAGCCCAGGAGCCCCTCATCGGTGGGATCTCTACAACCACAGGCACACATGGCAGTTGCCTCATTACCCCTCCTCCAATCACGGCTCAGGCTAAAATGAAACCGCTGGGAAAAGAAACCGATGGCTTGATAAAATGGCTGATGTATCACGCACACAGGCAGTGAAATCACAGACTGAAAATGTGAGGTACTCTTATTATCAAACACGCTTACAGTTTACATCCTGAAGCAACAACAGATTCAAAGTGCCAAAACAGGTCGGTTCATTACTGACGGCATTAACTAATTTCATCACCAGCGAGTTTTTATTTCTCTTCTAAACATAGTTTGTGGGTTTGGTTTGTGTATCAGAAGTTCCTGGGTGTAAATGTCTTGGTGCGTACAGAGCTCAGTAAGGATGCATTGGTTGAGTTGGTGATTCAGTGACAGGCTGATGTGACGGTGGATTAGTGGGGCAATGAGTTACTGGCATAAATGTTCCATTAGGACAAGAAATAACTTTACCTTTTAACTTAAGCCAAGAAAATGCAGTGAGACTAGAAAACAACTTTCCACAAACCTGTGCTTTTCCATGGGCATGAAGATCAGAAAGTTTCTGAAAAATATTCACACTTACTGATGCCATGAAAAATAATGCGATCTAAACATAAACCGAACAGCAAATTTCATTTCATTCCAGTTCTATATCGAAAATGTCTTGTCGTCAGTACAAAGCACAGGCCATGGCAGATGGGGCTGGTTCTGCCCGGTTCTCAGGGTTACACTATGGGTCTCAGGTTGCGGTTGATATGCCCAGTAGAGGCATATGTATGCAAAGTTTCGCTGTTGTTTCATTACCATTACAGTGACAACCTGATACGTCTATATTGAATTTTAGACACTTCATGCTTTCTACTTTCCATTGAAATATACTTTGGCGAGGTGAGGTCACCTCCTTTAAGGAGAAAATCGTTCCATTTCTAGTGAGAAATAGTAGGACCCAAACTTTCCAGCTAAAAGGTCAGTTGGTGGGGATTCTGAGGGTGGGGACATGCTGGGGTTACACCTGTGCCACACCTACCTTGCCGGGGCCACTCAGCGCGAGAGTGAAGGAGGTGAGGACAGAGGCCAGTGCTTTGGGGATGAGAGCTGAAATGAACAGCAGGAGGTGCTGTGGAGCATAGCTGTCATCTGGGAGGGGAAGGGCCTTCATATCAGCCACAAAACTGCAGAGAGAGAGAGAGACAGAGAGAGACAGAGAGAGGGAGGGAGGGAGAGAAAGGGAGAGAGAGAGAGAGAGAGGTAAATTGAGAGAAAGAATGGAGAGAGGGAGGGAGAGGGAGAGGTGGAGAGAGACAGAGCGAGAGCTGCGGTTGGTGCTTTTTTATGTTGTCATAATGACTGATCGTTATTATCACAATGTTTTGGCAATATGTGCTTTGAAATATGTAATCGTGCCAATGGAGCGTTTGAATTTAACTGCCATGTAAGAAGAACAGGGAGGGAGGGCTGGAGAGAGGGAGAGACAGCAAGAGAGTAACGGCGAGAGCGAGGGAGCAAGAGAGGTGAACACTTGCAGAGTGAAGAGAGGGAATATCCAGAGTCCAGAGGGAGTGAGAGGAGAGGTGGAAGAGAGGGATGGGGAGTGACGTGACAGAGATGGACAGAAGGACGGATGGAGGAGGGAAACCTGTATAAGGTGAATAAACAACACCCTGTGTGACCCAGCATCCAGGGCCCTTCTCTCTGATCAGAGTCTCTGAGCTTAAAGGAGCCGCGTCACGATTACTGCACGCGCTCAGAACTCTGCAAACTAAAAAGAAATCAAACAAAATGAATCCGCTCAGCTGCAAGTCAAAATCTGATTCCATCGTTGCCAATTCGTCTTTGTTTTGCATTGTATTTATACATCTTATTTATATATATATATTTATCTTATCTATGTCGATTGCCCGTCACGTTTAACGCGGGCTCCTGATCGTTGCTATGGCAATGAACGAAGTTCATCTCTTGCCTAAATATTAGGCTGTGGTCAAAAGAGTGAAGCCAGTTGCGAAACAAACACAGGTGCGGTCTGACAATAGTAAAGAACAACTTAAAGACTGTTTTGAAGAAACAAACTGGGAGATTTTCTTTGAATCTTGTAAGGATGGGGATTAACTCACAGACACTATTACTTCATATATTACATTTAGTGAGGACTGTGTGTCTGAAACAAAGTCTGTGAAGGTATTCCCAAAGAATAAATCCTGGGTCTCTAAACAAATGAAAACTTGTCTCAATGAAAAGAGAGCTGCTTTCTGCTCTGGAAATATGGTACTAATGCAGGAAAAAAACAGAGACGATTGAGAGGGGAAATATTTAAAGCAAAAACTGAGTACAAGAACAAAACAGAGAGCAAGTTTTTCAGGGGTAACCTAAAACAGGCCTGGGAGGGTCTGAACACATTGATGGGCAAAACCAGTAAAAAGGGTGATTGTCCTGTAAATAACAGCCAAGGTTTTGTTGATGAATTGAATCAGTTCTTCTGAAGATTTGATACAGTGGACGACAAACTTGACTGTGATAAGACCTGTGAAAATCTCCCAGTAGGATCACTAATAGTTACCACAAATGAAGCTGCTGCTAAAAGTCTCTCTAAATTGAAACCAAATAAGGCCACGGGCCCAGATGGCCTGAAGGCCCATGTGCTTTAAGACTGTGCCCCCCAATTAAAAGGAGTTTTCTTAGGATGTTCGATTCCCTCCTAGTCACAGGGGTGCCTAAATCCTGGAAATTCTCAGCAATAAGGCCAATACCAAAAAAGCCAGGTGCGAGTGAGCCTGAGGATTTTTGGGCAATCGCATTCACCTCCATATTGTGTAAAACTATGGAGAGAGTTCTGATTGACCTCCTGACCTCCGCGGTGGCTGGTGTGCAAGATCCACTCCAGTTTGCCTATAAACATGACAGAGGCACAGATGATGCTGGCCTGACTTTGTTATATTCTGTTTCAAAGCAGATAACACCTGCTAAAGGATATGCAAGGGTTTTGTTTGTTGATTTCAGTGCAGCTTTGAATTCTATGAAAGTGCATATTCTTTGAAAAGGCTGGCTGATTTAAATGTTGATAAGGGGCCCATACTCTAGATCAGAGATTTTATTTCTTGTCGTCCTGAAAGAGTGTGTGTCAATGGTACTCTGTCGGGAGAGCTTATCATTAGCACAGGCTGCCCACAAGGTAGCGCTCTTTCACCTTTGCTCTTCTCACTGTTTACAAATGAATTTTCACTCAATGACTCAAATTTTAAACTGGTTAAATATGCAGATGACCTGGCCTTAGTCGGACTGTTACAAAAAACTGACCCCTCTGGTGAGAGCTTCTATCTCACTCACATTAAGGCCTTTGAAGAATGGTGTCTTAACAGCCAACTAGGAATCAATGTCTTTAAAACAAAGGAGCTGGTTATCTGCACTAAACAAAATCTGTCGGAAGAGCCAGTTTCACTTGATCGTCAACCTGTTGATATTGTGGAAACATTTGAATATCTTGGCACAGATGGCCAGATAAACTTTTCTGAGAATGCAGACTTTGTTTTAAAAAAATGCTCACTGCGACTCCATCTTCTTAGGAGATCGCGCTGCCTCAGTATTAAGCCACAGACCCTAGAGCTGGTGTATATTGCACACATAGTGTTCTAACATTTCATCTTCCAGCTTGGTTTGGTCATTTAAGCTGCAGGTGCAAGAACAAATTAAACAGGATTGTGATGATGGCAGGTAAAATTGAGGGAAAACCCCAAAAGTCTCTTACCCATTTATATGCTGAAAGGACAAGGAGGAAAGCTCGGAGAATCCTGGCAGATGGCTCACCTTTTTCATCAGTTTGAACTTTTGAAGTCTAGACACCTCTTGCCAAAGGTGTCTTCAAAAAGTCTTTTATCCCAAATGCCATCGGCATTCTTAACTTAACAAAATGACCAATGACCAATCCACAGTTAGTGATCAGAATTACCTTACTTCTGTCTTATTTATTAACTGTTTTTGATTATTTATTTATTGATTGTGATGCAGGTTACTGTACTGCCTTTTTATTGCGTGTTTGCAAATATGTCTTTATTTTAGTTCTGTGTTGGTGGGCTAAAGACAACTCTCCACCTTAGAGGACAATAAAGTATTATTCATTCATTCATTATTCATTTAGTGCTTTGAGGATTCAAAGCACTATTTTCACGCTTTAGCCGAATGATATGAAGAATGTAAGATGGCTTGCCAACCACCAATAAACATCATAGAGGAAGAGATATTTTGGGAGATCTGGGATCCTGATGAATTGCTACATCAGAAGTAAAAGCCAGGAGACATTAGGTAAAGGAAAGGCAGCCGTGTAGAGGGCTGCAAGCTCCACTGCTTTTCCATTTCAGAAGCAGCCGCAGGGCTGAGCTGACACAGTTGGTCATCATTTTGAAAGGAAATCGACTACCCAGCACTCAAGAGTATATATCAGTATAAATCAACTTAAAGCCAATCTGATGGTAACCTGAAACCAGCAGAATCGTCAGCCAGTGACGGAACAAGGGAATTAACCTCTTCAGCTCTGCGATCCCATATGCGAGTTTGTCAAATACAGCCGCTTTGCAAAAACTGGAAGAATTTTAGGCCTATTTTCAAATCTAGTGGCAATCCCAAAGTTTTCAAAGATCCCAAATTATAAATGTGAAGTGTGCGTAAAATTATGCACTAGATCTATTTTCAAATTTGAGGAAATGCTGCCATCATAAAAATATGGTATCCTGGGCTTGAATGTTTCTCTCTGCGCAAGTGTGATGTAGCTTCAGTGACGCGCCGAAATCAGCAGCGCAGCTAGTGTGTATGCAGCAAGCGTGTGTGTATGTGTGTGCGTCTGACTGTCCTACAATACTTAAAAAAATGCTTCTTCCGACTTTGAACCTGCTCAAGGGCTTTAGGCAACATTTTAGGCCCCTTAGTCTGTCATAGGCCTGAGATGTAATGTGATCATTCACACATTAACACGCTATAATCAGAAAATTAAAGCATTAATTGATCCCATTAACTGAAAGCCTTGGGATGTATTTAGTTTAAAGTAATGTATTGTCATTTTGCACAAACCATGTTAAACCATTCTAAAAGTAATCAAAAAGTACATGAAGTGTCTAAATAAGAATAACTGTTAGCATTTTGGACTTAACTCAACAGGGACAGTTCATTAACATCTTAACTAGGTCACTGATAGGATATGGCCAGACAGTATTAACACTGCAAAAAACTGCATTTCCACTCCAGCGCACAAGGGGCACCGTGCTCAGTCCTCACCCCTTCTCCTCGCACTCCAGCTTGTCGTGGATGATTTCCAGCAGCTTGTTCTTGGCCTCCAATGCTGTGCAGAAACCAGAAGACCACAGAGGGACCTTCAGGTTTACGGGGGCCGATATGAGTCCTACAAGGGTTAATCAAGCATCAATGAGCTGCGGTCAAAATTTGCGGGGCCTTACAAGCTGCCTTTTTAAAATCACTAACTCTAATGAAACAGCAAATATGCGAGGAATCCTGAGATTAAGAGCAGGTCTAAATTTAGCACGCGGGTTCAGTTACAGCCCGTCTCCTGCTCAGTTAAGCCTGCTGAATTCACGTTTGAGTTCCTTCTTGAGTTTTCCGCTTATTTGGAGCAAGTAAAAATTTGGCTGACTGCCACTTGCTTCATCTCTGAAACCTTCATTGTCCTCAGATGGATTACTTTCAATGGGCAGGTATCCGCACATTAAGCAATCGGGACCCTGCTGATTTCACCTGCCAGTATAATTTAATCTGTTTAATGCAGCCTCTCCGCAAGCCAATCATCTGTCATCGAGCTCCTTATAGAAAATGTAAGCATATTTGACCCAGCAAATTAAAAGTCCTAGGATGTCAATCTAGGACCGATATTCTTTGAGACTTGCAAAGCCACTTTTGGACACTTTGTATTTGTAGACAGTAAATCATCCTATAGTCAACATTGATATTTTTAACATAGAATAGCAGCCATTTTCAGGGCCCATGTCCAGAAAACCTAACCCACTCTGATGCAGCCCCGAGTCCTAAATCCAGGCTAAACTAATGGGGCCATAAAACCAACACCCACTCTCCAGTGAGTGGACCCTAGAACTGAAATCCAGTCTAGACTAAGAAGCCCCAGGACCAGACCTTTTCCTTCAGAGAGAAACCCAGGTGCTGAAAACTAACACCAAACCTCCACTGAGGGGACCCAAATTTTAAGGCCCAACCTGCAGTGACAGGGTCCCAAGACCCCTCTGGGTCCCAAAAGTACACATCCAGCCCAGGATGGTCCTCACCGTGCCAGTGCTGGGTGCACAGCTCTGAGATGTGTTGGAAGAGCTGAGGTGACTCCTGGGCGTGCACGTTGAGGAACATCCCCAGCACCAGCTCAGTTCCCAGCTGTTTGAACAGGGGGTAGATGGACAGAGGCCCAAGGCTGAGGGAGGGAATTTAAATAAAATTTAACAATACTTTCAGCACAACATTTTACTACTATATCATCTGTCATCTGTCATGCTCTTCTTAGCACATGCAGGAATCAAATCATGTCTGTTCACTCAAACCCTCGCATCTACAGCCAATTTAGTCTCCAAAAAGCCTAACCCGCATATGTTTTGGACTGTGGGAATACCCAGAGTAAATTTACAAAAATCCAGATTTTTATGAAGATTGTTGTGATCAAAACGTTGATGTCTTGGCAATAAACGTCTAGGGAGTCATATTACAGGGAGCAGATTGTATATAATTTTGTTCGAGTACCCAGAGTCAACCCACACGAACATGCGGAACATATACAAGGCAGAAAGAAAGGCCCAATGGCTGAATCTGAACCCATGACCTTCCTGCTGTGGGGGGCAAAACGGCGATTTCTCCATTCCCTGACAAGTTCTAAACACTTCGTCAGATATGATACTGTGCCAGTGGGACACATAGACCAGGCCATGAGCACGGTGAATTTTATGGGAGGAAGTTGGGTGTTCACAGAGAAACTATTTCTGCATTGCGTAAAGAAAGGATACATTTGAGGAAGGTGACTAAAACGAGAAAACACTAGGTCTGTCCAGCTGTTAAACAGCTGAATATTTCTGAACCTTTTTTTCATTTTCCTCACTCATCGCATCAGGTATTTCTATGCAACCAAGCAGAACACAACACAAGAAGTTCCCATGTGAATGTACTCAAACAAGTGAGCTGCATACTGGGATAGATTTAAATCCCATGGATCTTACCTTGAAGAGAGTCCCTTTAGACAGTTCTCACAAACTCTACAAGGAGAAAAACACTCTTTAAACACTCACTAACATTAAAGGCTAAAACACCCTTCAAACATACATCATATGTTCTACAACTCCTATTGCATTATTGTGTAACTACATTTGATCAAAGCTCAAATTTGACCTTTCTAATATTACAGCTTACTTCTAGGACTGTTCGTAAAGAAAGAAAGAAGGCGGTTACACTTTAATTGAAGGTACCGTCATAAGAGTGACATGACACTGTCATAACTGTTACATGTGTCATGTAACAGTTATAACAGTGTCATGTCACTCTTATGACAATACCTTCAGGTAAAGTGTTATCAAAAAGGCTAAGCCATTTTGTATGATTTACACTGTACTATTTTATTTAGCAATAGTGCATTATTTAAACTCAAAATTAAACTTCATTAATTTATTTGTAATTGCACCTTTTATACAAAAATGTGGCTCAAAATACTTAACGTGACATAATTTAAGTCACACAGAAAACCATGTTTGGGGAATGTAAGTGCTCAATTGAAGCACCTTGGAAAATATTAAGCATCCTGAGCTCTCAGCGTGCTAGCAATCCTCCACTTCACCAGCTGCCGAAAAATAACAGGCTCCTATGATTTGTGCAGTTATAAATGTCCCAGGAGCCGCTAACATGCTAGGCTCTGCTGCTGAACAGCTTCTCCTGCTGAGCGCTAGCAAAGCACAAAAGCCCAAAGCTTTCAAAATCAGTATTTCTTGTTCAATATGGACAAGTAACACTTCTGCTGTAGTGTACGTCAGAAAATTCACATTGTCCTCAGTCAGTGCAGGTGTGAAAGTTACCTGTGGCCCAAGTAAGAGTGTAATCATTACCAGTCGCCTGTTAGTGTTACCTGATATCTTTGTTAGAGCAAAGCCACTACTGTAAGCTGTTGTAAGCATGCAAATGTGGCCTATAGCCTATGCTGGAAGATGAACATTACCTGCAGCCTGCTCAAGACCTATGGTCAGAATTAAAGTTTGAATGTTATCAAGAGTTTATGATTACAACGTGATCACTACTAGTAGCCTGTCTAAGAGAATGAATGTTACCTGTGTGCCACGTTAAAAGAGTGTTGCCTGTAGGCTTTGCTAGAGCAAGACCATTACCTGTAGTCTACGCAAGATTGCAAATGTTATCTGTGGTCTGGATCAGAGCGTGAATGTAAACAGACACCTTTATAAGAGCATTAATTTTATGTCTAACTCATATTAAAGTGTGCCATCTGTGGTTCAGTAACCTGCAGCCTATGCCAGTGTATCAAGACTTCCTGTAGTATATCTGAATAAAAACACCTTCCATAGCCTATGTCAGTGTGACAGTAGTCGAGCTTCCAGCTCACTATTCTTGTGTGCATTTTGAAAATTTGCACTGGAAGAAACAGAGGTAAACGGGAAAATGCGAACAAACTTCCTCTAAGTCACATAAAAGTTTATATGCTCACTTGAGGTGGTTTTTACCTTATGCGATAAAGAGCTAATGCCCAAAATGTAGGACGGGAAAAGTTTAGCGGCCTTAGCTGACTAAGTTCTGACGTAGCTGCCTTGCTGCCGCTGCGTGCGTCTTCATCTCCAGACAGCGTCAAACACTGAAATCATTAACTGAAAGAAAAGCGCTATGACGATTCGCTGAATAGCTTGCAACTCCTGTAGACCTCTTTCCATTGTTTCTCCTCTAGTTTTTTCTCTTCCCTTTGTTTCGCTAGTTTATTTCTCTTCCATTTTGCAACCTCTTCTTCTGCTGTTCTATACGTCAGAAGTGTCCTCTACTGCCATCCCGTGGCGAAACTGGCCTAGTATATTGGAGTTCATTTGCTCCAAGTCAGCTGATGGAAAAGCAGGTAATCTGAAATTTGCTTGACATTAAATTGAAATGTGACTTGTTAGCATGTAGCCTATGTTAGAGTGTACATATTACCTGTAGCCTGTGTAAGAGAGTGAATGCTCGCTGTGGCCAGTCTAATTGTACCTGTTGATGTATTCCGCGGAGGACTGAAGACACCTCCCTGTGAACAAGTGTGTGAGGGACAGGCGGAGCAGACAAGCCTCTTCGCCTGAAACAGGTGAACAGGTAAACGGACAGCAGGTGGACACATGAGCCGTTTCTCAAAGCGTAGGCCACAGCTGAGGAAGGTTGCATTTCCAGGCTGCAACATCATCGCAGACCGCTCCACTGCGAAGGCGCCAGCTGAAAAATGCAGCCTTCATCTCGCCTGCTATCAGACATAACTGCCAGCTTACTCCGTTTCCATGTTGACAAGTCAGGCAAGATGGAGGCTGCATTTCTCAGCTGTATTCACAGATGCCGTCAAAATAGAACAGCCTGCGATGATGCTGCAGTCCAGAAATGCAGCCTACCTAGGCTGTGGCCTACGCTTAGAGAAATGGCCATAGAGAGCTGTGTAAGAGCGGGGAATGTGCTCAGTGTCACACTTCAGCTGATGACAAGAGGATTCCCATCTCTAGCCGTCAATACAAGAAAGACCAAAAAATACTATTGTCAACTAGATGAGTCTGACAAGCATAGAGACTGTACCTAATTTGATATATTTAATCCTCATGCAAGCTTTGTGTACCTCTATGTCTACTGTGCCCTGCATACATTAGGTATGCTTATTGTCTGCACAAGGTTTCCATCTAGTGGCCATAAAAAATTAAGAACATTTAATGCACATCAGTGATTCCCTGTCTTAATTAGAGCTTCATTGTTAAAACAAGTTAGAGGTTCGACTGGATGTCATAAAATGAGCAAATAGGCATGACAGAAATCTAGCACAAGTCATCAGTACCTCGTACACAAAATGGCTTTGATCACAGCTGTTGGCAAGCAGTGGCGCAGATAGAACTGGGAACTGGGAGGGGGGGGGGGACAGACATGTCCCTTTATGACAAGAATTAGCCCTGGCAAGTTCTCAATCATTTTCCCTTATTGACGCATTTTCCAATTATCGTAACTGGCAACTGAAGACAGGGTTTCTCTCCATATGCGATCCAACAGCGATGAAATCATGGGCTAAATTCAGTACAGAAATGGGCTACTTGCGTGAGGGTCGACAGATTTGCAATTTTGAATAATGTTGATTTAAATGCAGCAAATGCGCGTCCAGACGAATGACTGCCGTCTTACTAAATCGGGGAGAACAAGCAGCACCTGTTATGTGTGGAGCGCTCTCGGAGTGAACCTTCTCAGTTCTCAGTCATTATCATTATTAACAAAAGGTTCAATCCGAGAGCACTCCACACTCAACGGGTGCTGCTTGTTCTCTCCAATTAAGTAAGACAGCAATCATTCATTTGGATGTGCATTTGTTGTATTTAAATCAACATTATTCAAAATTGCAAACCTGTCGAGCCTCACGCAAGTAGCCCATTTCTGCACTGAATTTAGCCCATGATTTCATCGCTGTTAGATCGCATATGGAGAGAAACCCTGTCTTCAGTTGCCAGTTACGATAATTGAAAAATGCGTCAATAAAGGAAAATGACTCAGAACTAGCCAGGACTAATTGTTGTCATAAAGGGCATGTCTGTGTCCCCCCCAGTTCCCAGTTCTATCTGCGCCAATGTTGGCAAGTAAGCCCCTCTTGCATCACATTTCACTCTGCCACAGAATGGCTGGGATAAGGACTGAGAGGTCACGAGGCAAACTCTGGAATTTTAATACAGAGTAGTACAGAGCAAACTTAAATGACAGAGGATTTTAAAATGGCCAAAAACTATGGTGAGTAACTTTAAAGAGTTAACAGGGGTAACTGAACAAGCTTGACATACTGCTAAAAAAACGAGAGAGACAAAAAAAGGTAACTATATTGTTTACTTTTTGGCTCTCACACGCATTCATGAACTGAGCCAACTCCAGTGGATTAGCCAATGGCAGTGACGCACAATCAGGTGAGGTCATTAAAGCGTAAGACCACAGAAATGAGGAGATGCCAGTTCTGTGTTTGAGCACTGAGGCAAAGCCATTACTGCGTCTGCACCCATTTTGTTAATTTAACCCAGTATTTTCCAGCTGACTGAAAAGTCTAAATTGTGTGTTGTCCTTAAAAGATACAAAACCGTGGATTCTATCTGCACACTTCCGTAGATATGACTGTGGGTTCATTACATGAGTTTGAACATTGTTTTAATGCAGTATTTTCCAGCCCTGCTCCTACAGTACCCCTGCCATGCCCATTTTAGCGGTCTCCCTGATCTGGCTCTTCCAATTCAGAGTATCAACCACTCCAATAATGGGCAGATCAGCTGAATAAGGGGTGTTAAATCCAGGAAACATTGAATATGTGCAGAGCATAGGTACTTCAGGACCATGGTTGGAAAACACTGCTTTAATGGGTGACACAGCATAGTAATAAAAGACAACAGTGCTATCCATAGTTGACTGTATTTAGCAGTCAGCATCGTATGGCCTTATATAAACAAAAGGAGCAAACATGATGGTCACATGACAGAGGCAGACACGGTGGTTGCTTACCGATGGATGTGACGATGTTGTCTCCATACAAGTGATGCATGACATCAGTGGGGTCTTTCTGAAAGATTGATGCTTTCTCTGTGGATTCAGACCAGAATAGAACATTACTCCTCAGGGAGAGAATGATCATATATCATGGAATGAGATTCGCAGGTTAATGATGTAAGCGGAGTCTATAGTCGGCATCTTCAATGTCATGAGGGTGGCTCTCTTTCAACAAACAATGGTAATTTATGGCATCTCCGTTGGCGAGTATAGGGTTTGTCAAGCCAGCTCGTGCAAACAAAGCCCAGCTAATGTTGCGCTTGCTTCGTAGCTCACCCCCTGTAGAGAAAGAAGTGATTATGAGAAAAGGTGATTTGACGAAAGCTGATCAAGAGAAAGATGAATAAGGGAAAAGAGTGATCAATAAGATGTGATCAGGGAAATAATGAAGAGAACAAGTGATGACGAGAAAGACTGGATTGTCGCCTCTTTGCATTGACTTTGAATGTAATCTGTCTTGTGAAAAATTTGTTTCGCTTCCGGTGTGAAAGCAGCTTAATAAGTCTAGAACGGCTCAGGAACGATCACTCTTTACGCCCACTGAAAATCTGAGACCCGCAGCGCTTGCGTGTCAAATGTCATGTAAATAAGCATGACAGGATATCCCAGGTACCGAGAGTCTCACATGAATGTCATACAAGCCTTCAGTTCCAGCAAGCCAGGTCAAATTCTAATTGGTTTCCTTTGAATTAAGGTCCATCTCACACACTACATCGTTCACATTATTTAACATACATCGATGACCCAAAGCATTACGACCACCTGCATAATTTGCTGTTGGTCCTCCTTGTGTAGTCAAAATGGCTCTGACCTGACAAGGTATAGACTCCACTATTTCGTTGAAGGTGTCCTGTGGTATCTGGCACCATGACATCAACAGCAGATCATTGAAGTCCCTTCAGATGTGAAGCCACCGCAGATTGGACTCGTTGTTCCAGCACATCCCACAAATGATTGATAAAATTGAGAGCTTGGGAATTTGGAGGCTTAGGCAACTCCTTGAGCTCTTCCTAATGTTGATCAAACCATTCCCAAGCTATCTGTGCAGTGTGACGGGGAGCATTATCCTGCTGAAAGAGGCCTCGACCATCAGGGATCATCGTTTCCATGAAGGATGTACCTTACTCACAATGACCAGCCCAGGCAAACGGTTCCCAGAAGAACATTTTCCAGAGAATAACATCCCCTTCACCAGCTTGTCCCCTTGCTAGAGCGCATCCTGGTGCCATCTCTTCCCCAGATAAACGGCATGCACGTACCTGCCTCTCTACATGATGGAAAAGAAAATAGGAAAAATGGGACCAGGCCACCTTCTCACATTGCTCCAGCTTCAATTCCAGCGCTTGTTAGCTCACTTGTAGGCATTTGCGATGATGGATATCGTCTAGCAGGAGCACTCGGACTGTAGCTACGCACCCTCATATGCAGCTGGGTGTGATGCATAGCATGTTCCAAAACATTCCTACTGTAAGAACCATAAATAAAGGTTCTGCGACCTGTGAGACAGTACCCCTTCGGTCGGCCTTCCTTGCCTTGACACATCAGTGAGCCTTCACCTTCACGGCGAGTTCCCAACCATAGACTGTATAAAAAGATGGACGAAGCTGCCATGACGTCACTCATTGGTTTCAGCACACCATTTAGGAAGCCTTGATTTTGTGAATTTGAACAGCGCCATTTAGTGATTTTGAAACCGGATGTGATTCCTATTGGACAAAAG
Source organism: Gymnothorax reevesii (assembly GCA_029721435.1). NCBI lineage: Eukaryota > Metazoa > Chordata > Actinopteri > Anguilliformes > Muraenidae > Gymnothorax > Gymnothorax reevesii. Next base: position 81,035,657 of record CM056583.1, read on the forward strand.
CGTGAATTTCAGATCCAGGGAGGAGCGAGAGGTGGATCTTCAGGAGTATCTGACCGAATCTGACGAAGACCAGAGGATAGCCACGCCCCTAAAGCATATTCTGACTTAATCCTTCATTCTAGTCTATTTGGGACCATCATAACAAAAATGAACACCATGATATATCAAACGAGACTTGAAACTTGTAATACATACCATGAAATAATGAGGAAAATCATTATTGAAACGAGTGGTGCTAGACACAACAAACCCCGCCCCTTGTACATACTTTGACCTACTTTTCCAAAATTCAATAGGCATCTATTCTGGGTCAGTGGCAATCCCTAAACCCAGTTTGGGGTGAATCTGGCCATTTTTTTAGTTAACAAACAAACAAACAAACACACAAACCCTGTCTCTCAATCGGCTGAGCAGCCCGTTTTTGTTATTGGTGATATTAACTCTTGCAATTTGTAAATTATCTGCCCACATTGCAACAATACGTGGAATGTCCAACTCGTTTAACACGTACCCTGATAAATGCTACGGTAATATCAGAAATGCTCATAAATCTGTATGCAGGCCAGATTTGGGGAAAGTCAGACCACAATATAGTATATTTATTGCCATGTTACAGGGCAAAGCTGAAACTGGAAAAAGTAAAAACTAAGGATAACCAACTTTGGACAGACGGTTGCAGGGAGGAACTAAGAGACTGTCTGGAGGATACTGACTGGCAGATCTTTTTTGACTCATGCGAGGACCCACATGAGTTAACAGAATCTATTACATCTTATATATTTTTTTGTGAAAGGAACATTATTCGTACAAAAACAATCAGAATCTTTTCAAGCAATAAATAATGGATTTCAGCAGTTTAAAAGGGTGTTTAAATGAGAAAAAACTTGCTTTGACTGAATGAAATAATGAGCTGGTTAGGGAAAAGAGGTGCGAACTGAGACGTAAACTGAAGGAAGATAAAAGAGTATGTAAGGATAAGGAAGAGAGACAGTTTTGTTTAGGAAAAGCTATAAAAGCACGGGAGGGTTTAAATCAGATGATGGGCAGAGAGGGACAGTAGAAACGCATCCCTCTGTCCCATCTTTCTCCATCCTTTGCAAATGATTTAAATTTATTTTATAGTCGATTTGATAAAATAAATTTCCATGTTGAATGTGATGAAGTGTGCAGCCCTATCAGGGTAGAAATTTCAGTTGCTCGGACGGAACATGAAGTCGCCTCAAGTTTGACTTGCATTAGGCCCAGTAAAGTCCCAGGGCCTGATGGGTAGATTGCTGAAAGACTGTAGTTTTCAGTTGAGAGTTCTGACCGGGTTGTTCCAATTTTTCCTGGATACATGTACAGTTCCTCAAACATGGAAACTTTCAAATATTGTGCCCATTGCTAAAAAGCCTGGAGCTTCAGAAATAAGCGATTTTAGGCCCATTGCACTCACCTCTGTATTACGCAATTGTATGGAGAGAGTCTTAAGTTGGTACGTTACAGCTTCTGTATTGAGCAGTTTAGACCACCTACAGTTTGCATATAAAAGTCAGAGGGGCACAGATGATGCTACTATAACCATGTTTAACATCCTAGCAAAGCATCTACAAAACCTCACTCATTATGCTTGAGTTCTTTTTATCGATTTCTCTTCCGCATTTAATAGCGTGCAAATACACATTCTTCTGCGGAGACTTGTAGATCTTGGAAATGGAGGTATTATCCACTGGATCAGAGATTTTCTCTCTAACCGTCCTCAGAGAGTCACAGGAGATGGTTGTGTGTCTGATGAGACAGTAGTAAATACAGGAGCACCTCAAGGGACAATTTTATCACTGCTACTTTTTTCTATTTACACAAATGAGTTTAAGATCAATCATTTTAATTTTAGGTTACTCAAGTATGCAGATGATTTAGCAATGGTTGCTCTATTGCAGAAAGGAGATGTTTTGGGGAGAGTGCTGATATTTTAAGCATGTGCCAACTCTCCAAAGCTGGTGCGCGGGAAGCTTTTTGGAAATGAATATCTGTAAAACAAAAGAGCTTATTTTTCAAAATGGTTATGATTTGACTCAACCTATCATGATAAATGGCCAAGTGGTGGAGATTGTTAATGTTTTTAAATATCTTGGTACTAATATTGATTGTGACCTTAGTTTTAAGGAGAATACTGACCAAATTTTTAAAAAATGCTCAACGCCTTTACTTACTGAGAAAGTTAAATAATTTTGGGGTGAAAAATGATATTTTGGAAACGGTGTACAAAAGCCTAGCTGAAAGTATTTTAACTTTCAACATGACCATGTGGTTCGGTAATCTGAGTATGAAAAGGAGGATCAAGCTGCAGAGAATAGTAAACATGGCCTCAAAAAAAATTGGGAAGCCACAGAAACAGCTTAGTAGTATGTCTGAGGAACTCTAAAGGAAAAAAGCATATAAAACTAGAGCACTCGGCAACCGAGTACATGTATCCCCCGAAGAACCCCCAGTTGGGCCTAGATGGTCCCAGAGTACCCAAAATCAATAGGTGTCGTGAACTTACCATAATACATGTCCCTGCAAAATTTGAAAAGAATCGGTGCACTTATGTGGGCTGTAGAGCGTTCACAAGAAAATCTCTGCGGACGAGGACCCGAATGCGGCGGACGCGTGACGAGGCCAAATCCATAGTATCCTCCGACCTTCGTTTCGAGGGATACAATAATTGGTGACCCATCTCATCCACTGCGTGGGGTATTTGAGTTCTTGCCTTCACGAAGACGGTATAGACAACCAATCGCAGACAGAAATATTTTTAAGAAATCCTTTGTCCCCAGTTAAGATTTTAAATGGGAATACAGCTTATACCTGAACTGGTCTTAGATATGGATTTTGTGATACTGGATCCTTGCACAGTAGGCTTTTATGAACTTGTTTTTTCATTGTGTTTAATTATTATTCATTTATTTTATTTATTTATTTATTTTTTACAAATTGTTGCGATGTGTTTTGGTTGTGTCGTCTTACAGTATGCTTTGTATGTCCTACGTTGTGGATTTTATGTATCCTTGTGATTTTGTGTTGGTTTTATGAGTGTTTTTGAGGCACTTTTTACTGGCATGTTTTAGAGTGAAACCAAAGGCAAATTTCCACATTGTGGACAATAAAGTTTTTATAATTCGTAAACAAACAGAACCAAAAACAATATCCCTTGCCCACCCCCTTCGGGCCAGGCGAGATAATAATAAGTAGGGTCATTTTCTCGTAGACTTCTATCGCATTGAACTTCCTGCAACCACAGACATCGTCATCAATTAGAATGCAGTTTTTAGAGATTTCCGCATTGGCCTCAGGCACTGCATCCATTTTTTATACAGTCCCAACATCCTGGGTTGACAAACGTCTGGTTTGTCCCTCTTTGAGGCAGGTAGGTACTCACAATGAGCACCCCAAAAGCCTTGCTATTTAGGAGCTGCTCTGATCTAGTCATCTCGCCACAAGAATTTAGATAGTAAATGGACTGCATGTTTATAGCGCCTCTCGTTACAAAGAGCTTTACAATTCAATTCAATGGCGGCACAGTGGTTAGCACTACTGCCTCACAGCAAGAAGGTTGTGGGTTTGAATCCGGCCTGGACAGTTTGCATGTTCTCCCCGTGTTCGCGTGGGGTTTCCCCCACCCACAAAAACATGCAATATAGGAACACTGTGTGGCTGTGTGTGAATGTTTGGTGGTGGTCGGAGGGGCCGTAGGCGCATACTGGCAGCCACGCTTCCGTCAGTCTGCCCCAGGGCAGCTGTGGCTACAAAAATGAAGTTTACCACCATCAGAGTGTGAATGTGTGAGTGAATGAATAATGTATCCTTGTGAAGCGTCTTTGAGTGCCCAGAAAGCAGAAAAGCGCTATATAAAATTGATGCATTGTTAATATTATTATAACCTGATAGGCGGTGGCAACCTGCACATCAGGAGCAGTGTATGGTTCAGTGTCTTGCTGAAGGACATTTCGGTACGGTCTCTGGCGGAGCCGGGATTGAACCAGGAACCTTCCAAATTCTAGCCTAGCCGCTCTACTTCCTGAGCCATGCCTCCCCAATCTTTCAATGTTTAGTCGTTGTCAAAGAGGCTCAGGCCTGCCCATCGTAACATGTTGACCATGAAAACCGACCTATTCACTCCATGTAAAATATATCCCAGAGTCTGACATGGGCCATTGTTATGAGATCATCAATGGTTTTGGGTTTTTCTGTACATGGTCATTATGTTTATGTTTTGGCTCATCAGTGTATAATTCTAATGAGAAACGACCAAGAAGGAAGTGCTTTGGATTTACAAACAAAGTAATTTAAGCTTCCCGTTTAACAAATGAAGTAAATGGCCTGGAGTGAGTAAACATTAAACATGCACTGGAACAGAAGACATACAAGTTCTGTCTTCTCATTTATGAGACATTCACCAACCTTAACTGTGAAATGAACAAGAAAGAAAGGCATCCAAAAATAAACAAATAAATTCCATTTGTCCTCCAGTGGGGCTTCTCTATTCTGAGAGTCCCCTACATTACCAAAAGAACAAGATCATATTTTACGGCAGTCTTTTGGTTATAAACCGTGGTCTGAACTGCTTTAGTTTCAGTTTCCTTTCAAACACCTGGCTACCATGAAATGGCACTGAATCTGGTGTGTTGGCCTGCCTTAGCTGTCATGGTGCTAGTCACCATTTGTTAACTCAGATTAAACCATCAAAGACACTGCCTGTCATGCTCTTGTAAAACAACTCCGCAAATTTGTCCTTACAAGTGGTTTACTCTCATAATAAAACTTAACATCCAATAATCTTCCATTCAAGAAGAACATATTAGTTCATTTTTAAGTTTTATGCCACAAGTGAAATTTTCTAACCCGTTCTTATTACAAGCCTAAATATTTCCCTTCGCAGGCAATGTTTTTTGTCTTTCGTAAAATAAAAAGCCAAATAAATTTACAATTTTAGGTCTAAATATAACATGGAAATACTCGTTGAGATGAACATGTCTGTGAAGGCCTTTAAAATATGATAAGATAACTGCGAAAATCAACTGATGATGAGCGACTGACGTTACACAGCATGTCATTGCTGTAATGTAAGTCACAACACGGCACTTCAAAAGCTCGTCAGTTATCTTCCATCTTTGCAACAGCAGAGATGCTTAAAAGGCTCTCAGCAATCTCAGACAGTAGAGAATAATGAAAGCCGGAGTTTAATGTCTACAGTGTATTCAATGCAAAATAAGTCTCAGTAATAACTGATGTTTTCAACTTATTTGTTGGTGAGCATTCGAGTCCTTATGAGTCATGAGTGAGAGTAAGAAAAAAAATGATCCCATAATAAAAATACAGAAAAAACCTTTTATCCAATGCAACGCCGAAACAGTTGCTTGTAATTATGTGAGTGAAGAACGAAGAAAATATAAACTACTGCAGTTGTAATAATAATAATAATAATAATAATAATAATAATAGGCCTACACTACTCTTACGAGCAAGAGCAACAACACAACAATCAGGATCTCTTGAGAACAGCGAATGACAAGCAAGCCTAAATGAAAGCTACTCACTTCTCCGAGCTTATTTTACTCGGTAGGCTGAACCAGTTTTACGAATTGTGACCTGAATAGGCCTACGTGCTTCCTGGGTGTCCCGGTAAACACTTCCGTATGAGTAGTATGTGCCGGTAAGTACCAATTCGTCGCGAAAGTTAATTTGATATTTGCATTAGATGCAAACCCCCACATCATCATATTGAGTTAGTGCAGAATTTAATTCATCGATAGAATGTCGGCCAGCAACCGCAGGACATGTGTCTCGGATGTGATGATGTTCGCTTATACCTCTTTAGGTCAATAATGCACTACGGCATGTGGCGCAACAAATCATGGATGTATGAATGCAGTCACCTTCAATACCGGTAGCGGCTGTTGCTGACCGAAAACAAGAAACCTCCCCGGCGCACAAGCGAAGGAAATGCAATGCGCGCAATGTGATATAACGTTAACCAGTCTACAATGGATGGACAATCGAAAAGCCAAAAATAATTAACGTTACAGTTTGGATGCCAGGGATAGCCATCGAACAACTTTGTAATGAAATCTAACTCACGGAATTAGAGTATGTAAAGCTGCGAATGTTGGCACGAAGGAAATCACTACCTGTAAACAATACATTTAGCCAGCTGAGCGCTGAAAACATACAGCGGAAGCGTACCGCAAAGAAGTTCTTTCATCCCCTGCACTGAGCACACGAAAGATGTTGACTTGTTGAGCAGCCGGGCTTCAAATATACGGCTTCCATGCTTTCTGATGCGCCGTTCGCAAAAACCCACCGGATCGCGGTAGAATTCCAGTGATTTGTCCCCGAGCAGTGCCATCCCGGAGCTTCCAGGCAATTTCGCCATTCTTGGCGACACAGTCAGAAAGTATTTTCTTCCAGTGTAGAAAAGCTTTAGTACACTACAGTAAATGCTGGGTTTCAGTGCGCTAGTGACGTCACCCACGATTTTATGAAAAATGTATAAAAATTCAGTTTTTTCTGCTGTTCAGATTTCTGAGCGACACGTTCCATTCGCAACATGTACAATTACTCATACATTTTAAACCTGAAAATCATCATGACACGGCAGGTATCGGCGGAAAAACACGAAGTAAAATATTACTTCCTGGAGTCATGTGTCCCGCCCCCTGACGACCAGGTGTCCAGTAAAGGCTACAGTAAAGAGACAGATTATAGCGTTACCGCCCTTTATCAGTTAATTCGTTATCTTAAACCAGAATAAACAGAATGTTGCCATATTTCAGTCGTACGTAGGATAATATGCGGTGTATAAGAATGGAATTCATATCACAGGCTTCGTAACCTTTTTTTGAGACCTGCTTCGCAAAAAAGGGGATGGGGTTTGAAAGAAATGTTACCTCCTTCTTTGTAATAATCATTTGGGAAACAAGACAATAAACGCTTATTCGCAAATAATCTTTGATTCGCTGGTATAACCCAGGGTTTGCGCTGGAAGCCCAGAATAAGTTCTGTCCTGCTGTGCGGAATTTGTCAGAATAGATTATTCGTTTGGACAATTTTGCATGCTCATCACAAGGTCATGGTATTGCCGCTTTTAAGAAGGTTGGTAATCCTCCATACAACGTTTGAAAATACATTTGTGTGTTTATACATGACAAATAAGATGCCCTGTGCTCTTCAGTATTTTCTTTCTTTCTTTTTTAAATATTCTGTGTGAATTTCACGATAAAGCATTGGAGTCTTTGTGGGGTTAACATAAAAAATTCTAGCTCTTCCTCCTAACGCACAGAGGTGCGACACCACCGTGGCGCTTTTCCCATTGTTCAGAATGAGGATGCACTATGACCCGTTCACAGTTAGCTAAGCTTTTCCCCTTCCTTTCTGTACTACAAAGCAGCAATGGCTCTCAATCTTGCTCCTGAGCAACCGCTGTGTATGTCGGGCGGGGTCTCTTGCTGCCTATCTTCTGTTCAGTTAAGGTTGATTTGTGAGAGAGAGAGCGAGAGAGAGGGGAAGAGTGTGTGGGTGTGTGTGTGGCGTATGTGAATGTGAGTGTGTGTGTGTGTGTATGTATGTGCGCGTTTATGTATGTGTGTCTGTGTGTGTGTGTGAGTGCATGTGTGTGGTGTATGTGCATGTGAATGTTTGTGTGCGTTGTGTGTGTGTGTGTGTGATAAACGTGTGTGTGTGTGGGTGCACAAATGAGCTATGATACTTTAGTACCTCTGTGTCGCTCCATTCTTCTCAAAGCACATTGTCAGTAGAAAACACAGGGGATGATTGATGTACATTTAGTGAGCTTAGAAGTAAGAAGAATCTATTGTGCATTTAGCACTGAGAAACATTCAGTATTAAATCAGAATTAGAAAGTGCTTTTTTGCCAAGTAACATTTACTCATGCAAGGAATTTGTTGTGCTAGTTAGGTGCAAAGACTGTCAAAAACACACAAATAATATAGGAAAAAAACAAGAGTAGAAGTATATTTTGTATAAATATAAATAATGAATATACCGGGGAAAAAAGTGCAAGTACAGCAGCATTGACAGGAGACTGTGCATTTGTGTGCATATTACAGTGTGTGTGGAGTCAATGACGTGTTAAGAGGACTGACTGCAGAAGGGTAAAAACTGTTCTTGTGGCGTGACGTTTTGGTTCGATAGGGCGCAACCTCCTGCCAGCAGGGAGTGGCTGAAAGAGTCTGTGGCCAGGGTGCGATGGATCAGCTACGATCTCTCCTGCTCTCCTCGGAGTCCTGCAGGTCCTGAAGAGATGTCAGGTTGCAGCCTGTCACCCTCTCTGCTGAGCGAATGATGCGCTGCAGGCTGCATTAGTCCTGAGCGGCGGCAGGAGCGTGCCAGACAGTGATGGAGGAGGTGAAAATGTACTCACTGATGGCAGTGCAGAAGCGCACCGTCACTGACTCTGCCAGGGGGTTGTTCTTCTGCTGCCGCAGGAAGTACATCCTTTGTTGTGCTTCTTTGCGAAGGAAGCTGATGTGCAGCTCCCACCTGAGGTGCTGGATGATGGTGGTGCCCAGGAAACGAAAAGACTCCGCAGTGTTCCTTGGAGACTGCTGCAGGACGGGTGTGGCAGGGTTACTCCTGACATCTGCAACCATCTCCACTGTTTTCTCAGCATTTAGCTCTAGGTTGTCGCGTTCAATCTCCTATCTGTAGGCAAACTCATCCCCGTCTGAGATTTGTCCAATGAGGGTGGTGTCGTCTGCAAACTTCTGAAGCTTGACGAGCTGGTGGCTGGAGGTGCAGCTGTTAGTGCGCAGGGAGAAGAGCAGAGGCGAAAGAACGCAGCCTCAAGGGGAGCCAGTGCTGATGGTTTTGCAGTCAGAGACCTGCTTCCACAGCTTTACGGACTGCTTCCTGTCAGACAGGAAGTCTTTGAGCTGGCCGCAGGTGGGGGCAGGCACGTTCATCTGGGAGAGCTTGTCTTGTAGTTGCGATGGGATTATAGAGTTGAAGGCAGGGCTGAAGTCCACACACAGGATCCTGGCGTAGGTGCCTGTGAAGCCCAGATGCTGGAGGATGAAGTGAAGTGGCATATTGACAGTGTCATCTACAGATCTGTTGGCTCTTTGGGTAAACTGCAGGGGATCCAGGAGCGAGTCTGTGATGGGCCGGAGGTGGCTCAGCACAAAGCACTCAAACGTCTTCAGGAGGTCGGGGCGGCAGGTCTGTAGTCATTAAGTCCTGTGGACCTTGACTTCTTGGGGAGCAGAATGATGATGGAGAACTCGAAGCAGACTGGCACGTGACACGCCCCACGCCACCCCACACTGCTTTGCGAGGTTCTGTCTCTCAACATCCCTCTTTCTAAACCAACTCTGGCGGAGCACGTGGTCCATTTTTTATGTGTTAGAGTTGAATTTACACTGGAAATCTAATGTTTCACAAGCAGATTTGGATCCTCACATAAAAAATAATATATACAGTATTTAAAACTTCCGTGGTTGGCATAACAACAGCTGTTCTTTGTTCACTTCTACTGCCACTTAGTGTGGCATTGTTACATACAGTATGTATGTAAGATTTGCTAATTCTGCTTGTCATTTTCATTTCGCCCACGGCTATGCAGTTGTCACTTATTCAGCCATGGACATAAAAGGGACTTAATTGATGTCATTAACATCAATTGACAAAACTGTGGGCAAAAAGGACATTTTTCATTATTTCGCAATGACTGTACTTAAAAGCCAGCTTCTTCAAAATCTCAAGAGCGGAGCGCAGAAAACAGTTCTCCATCATACTTGAGCTTCCCACATGTACAGTAAACTCGTACTAAGTGTATATGCTCACATAACCTCACACAAGTTCTCTTATGCATGGATACACACTAACCCAGGTGAAAACATAGATTTATGCATATGCATACACAAACACACGCGCACACACACGCACACATTTCTGGTATATTCACATCTTTGCATTGACTTTGAATGTAATCTGTCATGCGAAAAAAAATTTTTGTGTCCGGTGTGAAAACAGCTTTACCCTAAGCCTAAGCCTAACCTTAACCCCTATCTCTAACATAGCTTAATTTCCTCGGTCCTCATAAGGGTAAACAAATCTGGTATTTCATCTCTTGTTGGTACATTTTCTTCCCTCGAGGATGGGTATGCAGTACCAGTCAAAAGACAGGACACAGTTTGCTAATGTCACTGCTCTCTGTTTTTAAATAATAAATGGCTTAACTTCTCTACATAATCTCAAACAGAATCTTGCAAGAGGTAAACAGAGGTGATTAAAAAAGAATAATTTGCTTGTCTGAATGGAGTCCAAAATTTTGGAATTCCTAAGGAAGCCATACTTTGCAAAGTAAACACACAAACAAGCTCCCTCCATTTTCTAACATGCAAATTAATGTTCAGCTGTTTTGGGACTTATTGGGCAAAGAAGTGGATTAAAAACACGCCACAGGTGCAGCATGTCTTTGGGAAGTTAGGCAGCTGCGCAGCTGCAAACCCATTGCAGCCATATGGCTGCCCTTGTTAAAAAAAAAAAAAGAATTGTGAGTATGCAGATATGACAACAAATGCTGGTTAGTTTGATGGATTTAAGAATTAATTTTTTTTTTTTTGCAAAATAAGGGTTGCTTAGTGCTTTATTTAATATGTACTGTATGAAAAATGTGGGTACATCCAAACTTTTGACTATTACTGTAAACTGACCTGTAAACACACACACACACACACACAAACACATATGCGCGCAGAAAACCTCAAACATGCAATAGAGCCCCAACAACAAATAAATTCAATCTTCATTTCTGGTAAATTAGTTTTTAAATACACCTCGGTGGAACATCCCTCTTACAGACAGGGTTAAGTAAATTAGTAAGTGTGTCATATTTCAAGAACAAGCAATTCTGCTCCTGGAGGGCCAGAGATGTGTCTGGTTTTGGTCCATCTAAAGCTGCAGACATAACTGGTTTAATTATTATACTTAATGAGCATGTGAGCACATACTGGAGACGCTCACCGGTTCACCCTCTACACTTTGAATATTCCAGCTCAGGCTCTTCAAAATCCATTAACTTAGAAAACAAGCGGAGACTAAAAACAAAACCCAGATGCATCTCTCCAGCTGCCAGGCCAAACCTCTCAACGAACAGCCTATCTCTGAGATTTGTGGGTTGCCCATTGTATGTGTAGTGCTTTCAAGAGAGACTGTCATAATGATGCTCTACAGAGAAGTGGGAACATTTGGAAAGCTGAACCTTACCCGAATTAAAGCAGTTCAGTGAGGCAAAGAAATATGCTCAGACAATATTCAAGTGTCCTCCTTTATGGCAGTAATCAAAGTTGGAGAAAATGGCAAGACTGTGAAAATAGAGACTTTCTAAGAGCAAAAAGTCATAATTGCACTATAGGTTATAGCCTGGAAAAGCTCAAAATGAGAACCCCCAGAGGAAGAAGAGTGTATTCCTCTAGGAGGTCAAAATGACATGCTAAACTGATTTTTAAAAAATTGTATGAGATAGACAGAAAATTCTATGGTTTTACACTATTTGTGCATTATGAACTGTCATAATCCCGTCCAGAAATCAAACGCAGAGGAAGCATACGGTCCAGTAGTGGGCTTTATTGATAATAATTCAGTCGACAGAAGGGCGGAGCCCAGAGGAGGATAACACAGTTCAGATGTTGTGGGCAAAGCAGTCTAGGTGTTGCCAATCTCCGGCCAGTGGCTCTCCGTGATGATTGCCAGGTGGAGTACACACGTCACCACAGCCAAACTGTCCGAAGACAGGAAGGAATGACTTGGGGAGGAACGCGGTTTCAATCCCAATGACCGTAGAGGAATTTGGAGCTTGGACAGAGGAACACACTTAGACAGGTTGAGCAGGAATTCGGTGCCAATCCTGGAGATCATGAGAATGGCTTGGGAGATTGTGGCTATTAACTGGATGAGGGAAAGTTCTATAATTTACTATCAATAAAGATTATGTTTTACTTTCAAAAGAGTAGCAATTTTACTAGTGAATACTGACTGGTAAGGACACAGCAAATTACAATCCAGCAAATTGCAACTCAAAACAGGGGGCATAAATACATCACTGATATAAGAGCTGAGGTAACAATGAAACAAGACACAGCGGGGGACTAGGGGAGCACGCTAGACAGAAACCAGTCGATGGAGACATAGCGTCTTATAGACTCGCAAGTTGCTAAATAGGATGTGATACAGTGGACATTTGCACGAGGATCGTGACAATAAACTGTTTAATACCTCTCACACCTGACTGAACTTTAGGTACATTTTTTCCCCATTAAAACTTGGTTTTCTCCTATAATATGCTTTGCATTTGTTTCCACTATTTAGAGATTAGTACTAAATTATTATTTATATTTCATCAATGTTTAATTAAAAAAAAAATGATTCTGGCATGAATCATTCAACATTTGTGTTAATTGTCACGTCCCATGCCCTTGTAAACTAGTCTCATGGTGTTCCTGGTTGTTTGTGTGGGTTTAAGTTTTGTTTAGTTGATTGGTTGAAATAATTGAATTATTGTTTCATTTCCTGCATCTGTGCATCCCTCAGACCATTTCCTGCACCTGTTTCCCACTGTCACTCATTGTTTCAATGCATTTTAGTTCAAACCTGTCTACATGCCAGTGCCAGATTCTCTTGCGCCTGCCTAGCGCATGTTCCCTGCTCTCCCATAGTTTCTTTGTGATCTCTGATTCCTCGTTCCTGCCTTAGCCCATATTGTTTGTGTGTTATTAAGATGCCACTTCTTGCCTCCTCTGCTTCCCTTCAATCTGCCTTCCGGGTTTCGATCACAGGTGGATGTACTACTACACCTGCTTGTTCTTCAGGTCCCGGCAGCCGCTGCTCGACCCATGCAAGCTTGATGACTGCATACTGAGTAACTTGCATTACCCTGACTTTAGTGAATCAACCCTGGATGGGGATTTTGTGCATTAACCCAAGACCATTGACTTCACTAATAAAGATAAGATTTTGAGATCCCTGGTGTTGCAGATGACTCCTTTGGCCCCTGTTCTCTGCGCCGTAGATGCCCTCAAATTACACTTGGAACTCTTATTTATTTATTATTTGTTTCAAACGAAACTCTGGAATACAAAGCCAGAATCATAAAATAAACTGCATCAATGTCCAACCACTGGAGCACAAGCCGGCATATACTGTATAGACGTACAGTATTAGCATGAAACAAAATAAATACCCTTCTAATTGGTAGTTGACATCTGTATTTTTATGTTTTTCTGAAGCCAGTCTCCAGAAAGAAATCCAGGTAAAAACATAGTGTAGGATGGACCACGTTTGTGGCTTTCCACTTTGAAGGAGCAACAACCAGTAGGAAGACTTCAACACTCAAACAAGTAAGTCACTGAAACACAGACATTACATGGTCATAGTGCAGGCCCTCACTTTTATTTCATCTTAACACACACATGCTCAAAACGTCCATTATTTATCCAGTGAATCCTGACTGCTACCTTTGGTTTATAACGATTCTAGGATCAGGATCAAAGTTTTCATTGAAGAGCTTAGCTAAGCTAGCGAGATCAAAGCAACAATTTACAGGGTTTTTTTTTTTTTTTTTGTATCTGCTGATGCACACATTGTCCCAACCCAAAATTAGCTAATTTCATAATTTAGCTGATGATATTAAGTTTCCTTATGTGCAAACATGAATGTAATCCCACCCATTTTGGTAGTCAGATAGAAAATTGATATTGGCCTGGCAGTCGTGGATACGTCCGCCAGAAATTGTTGACGAGCTAACGTTAACCACCACTTATCCGTGAATTGGATAAGCAGTTTGCTAACAATAATCATTTTTGAAGCAATATGTTAATGGCGTCGCTGCCAGTTGGCCAATCTAAGTCATAAGTTAAAATTTGCACTCAGACAATCAGCCATGCGGTCACAGACTTTTGAAATTCTTGGGCTGGCCCCTGCTTTGCAGTGTTTCAGACATACAATGTTGTGGAAAATTTTGATGGTAAAACAACCCAATAATTTGAAAATTATTAATAACATGGACCCATTCTGAATGTTAAAAAAAAAAAAATCCTCACATCCTTAATGATATTTTTTTTTGATTCAAGCCAGAAATAATATGACCGGTCATGTTGCATTAATATTTATCCTTATTATTGGAGCTATTCACTATCCCATGCAATTTGACAAAAGACCCTTTCCCAGCTGAGGCAAAGCAGTCCCAGAGTTTGTTGCTGCCATGATACCAGCCAAAAATGCCATTTCTACGAGGGTATGTAGACTTTTTTATATAACTGCAGCATAATGGTTGACAAAGGGACTTTTGGACTTTACATTATGACTTCAGTTTCTCTACTGCGCCAGCCAAATGAGCTGTTGGTTGAAAATGATCCAAACAATCTAGGGAGGGAGCCTCATTGCCCCAGCAGAGTGGCGTAAAGGGACGTCCGTGACAACACTCTGCAAGCTTGCTGTTGTTGTGGTAGCACACTAAATGAGGAAATCAGCTCTGGCTGTTTGTGAGTTCAGTGACTCAACGCAATTCAGCAATTGTATACTATATCATTTGCTTTGACATCTATTGCACTTTTTATGACTGGTTGGGAGGGTAAATCAGCAAAGTTGAACTTGTCAAACCATGTTTGTGATTAAAAAAATAAATAAATAAAAAATCTCACTTTTTACCTCTCAGTTAGCATTAAGGAATCCCAACCAAATCTAGGACCTTTGACTCAATGTGAAAAGCAACTTGTTTTCAGGATTTGCTCCAGAAGAGATGGTCTCAGATCTGATCATATTCATCTTTAGGGTGCACCTGTAAATGCCTCCTTCCTGGAGAGGGTTGTCTTCTTGATGAAGGGCAACACTCCAGAGATAGTGTGATATCTGCTGGTGTTACAATGAAGGTAAAACACCATCTTGATTATCAAAATGATGGGTTTTCAGTACATCATGTAAAAGAAATGTGTCACAAGATAGTATCCTTAATCTATATGAAGAAAGAGTATACTTAAAGAAAAGTATCTTGTTTGAAGAAACATACGAAAAAAGATTCTGAAGACAATACTCTCGTGTTTCTACACCCCCCAGTTCAAAAACAAATGTAGTATTTATTTAATAAACTGCAAGCCTTCACTTAAGAGTGCTTCTCAAGTCAAACAATAGATTTCTATCCCAATAAAACAGAGTAAGAAAAGAATGTAGAAAAAAGAAAGTAGTAGAAGAATATTTAATTTCAAGTTGTTGGCAGCTGCACCTATCCTTCTGATATGGAGTTGCGATACAACCATTTTTAAAAATATGTTCTGCTGGGAAATAACACATTTACAGATGTTTGTAGCATGTGGCTTGTCTGTTGAATATACAGTGACTTGTTTGTATCGTCCAGATAAATACAGAGCAGTGAAACACTGTGGAATATTGGAAGGCCCATGAACCAAAATATATGCAGGCCGACATCTGTGACATATCTTCACAGTAGTTGAAAATGTTATTTATCAGTCTTGTTGTTTATCCTGGTCAAATATTTGAACATTGAACACATACAGACTCTGTATAAAAGAATCTTCCTGAATTAAGGACTATGTAGGGAGTCTTGGAGTAGCTATATGATCCAGAATATTACAGATCTGTGTGCAACTGTTTCTGCCCAACTGTCTAAAGCTGTGTTATTGACTGCTGTGAAAATTCCAGGACATGTCTTGAAAGGCAGTGAATTTCTATTTATAGCGTGATTTATAGGTCAGTGTGTATTTAAGTCCTGCTTGCTATTGTCAGCTCAAAACACCACCAGTCACACCACCAGTCCCGGGTAAAAATTATTTTCCCTGTCCTATCGGGCTTATCCATACCTTTCCACAATATTGTCTGCTATTGAGGCAGGACTTCCTGTTTAGTGCATTCTAAACTGCTTTATGTCTGGTTTGTGGAATTTCCTACAGCACACTACCCACTGGGAACAACTCCATCATGATTTATTTGCATTTTGAACCAACAAGAATTTTTCTATACCATCTGCTAGTATCAATTATACTTAGAAATTTATACCATGAGACCCACACTTGATGCCATCTGAAGACATCTGTATCCATTTTGAAACAGTATACTCTCTAATAAAATGAGTCACATGACTTCTTTGCGAAGAGGAACTCCTTTTTAGCTATTTCTGGAACAGTCTATCATAGCTGAGGTGAGAGTGAAGACTCCCAGAAAATGAAAAATTTTGCTGAACAAATTTTGCCCTAGACTGGAGTTCCTCAGTGAGATGCAGACTTTCTTTCTGCTGAGATTACAGGCTACACCACACTACATTGTGGTCATAGATGTATTGATGTCTGGCAAATATCTGACATTCTTGTGTATTCAGTAATTATTTTGATAAATGTAATATTTATAGTGGATATAGGCCTACTTAAAAAATAAATTAATAAATAATATAGTATATTTATATGGTTACCGGGCACTTTTCTTCAGAACGCCATACTAATATTGCATGGGGCCTCACTTTGCTCTACATGCAATCTAAATTCTTCCTTGCATGGATTCCGCAAGATGTTAGTTGGAAACAATTGTTAGAGATTCTGATTCCCGGACACATGACAATATCACATTGTTTTAGCAGTGTTATGAGCTGGAAATTCTTACTACAAATCTACTCTTCCACCACATCCGAAAGCTGCTCTGTTGGATTTAGATCTGGTGACTTGGGAGGTCACTGAAATCCACTGAACTCGTGTTCATGAAATCAATTTGACTTGGCTTTTCTGTTGTGACATGGCACACCATTAAGCCAGAAGTAGCCATCATAAATGGTTAATCACGGCCATAAAGGGATGCACGTGGTCAGCAAGAATACTTGGAGTGGCCATGGCTTTCAAACAATGATTGATTGGAATTGATTGCCCACCACAGCCGAAGATATTTGTTTCTCCCTGACCGGAGTAGTGCCCAACATAGACGTCTGCCCTTGTATTCCATGCGCCGTACAGTTTGATGGAGATGTGCATTCTGAGATCGTCTTATGGTCATCACATTTGTACAGAGTGGTTATCTGAGTAACTGGAACCAGTTCAACCATTTTTATCTGACCTTTCTCATCCACTGAGCACTTCTTTCCGCAGGACAGCCATTGACTGAATGTTTTGGGTTTTTTCTTTTTTTTTTTGTACCATTCAATGTATTCTGCAGATACTGTAGTGTGTGAATATCCACACTAATCAGTGATTTCAGAAACACTCAAATTAGCCCCTTTGGCTCTGACATTCATGCCACGGTCTAAAGATCACATTTTTGCCCATTTGATTGCTTTATGCTGACGCTCCCAACCAATGTTGCCTGATCTTATGTATTGCACTACTGCTACTTGATTGGCTGATAATTGAATATGTGAATTCAGTAAAGGCCCAACTCCACCCATTTTAAACATGGACTTGGGCCCTTACTGAATTCACTGATTCAATTGCTTAAATACGCCGGTGCACAGATGTTCCTAATACAGAGCTCAATGAGTGTGCATATCCCTTCCGGTGAAGTTCACAAGTCAGCTCAAGTCTGCGATGAAATGTTAAGCTGGAACATTGTAGTGTATCTTTCTTTAAGGCTAATTTAAACTGCCACCAGGCAAACGATGACCTCTCTGCTACATGTGGGCTGCCTTGCGTGCATGTCCACTGCTGACTATTTTGCGGGGGGAAAATAAGACATGAAAACGCTGACACTTATTGCAACACACTCTCCTCTTTTTTTATAAACCTTTTGTACTGTTTTATTAATTTTAGCCCACCAGCCTGAGAAAACCGAATTTACCTTGGACATAATTGGCTATGCAAAACATTTGAGAGGAATTCTTACTTTGCATGAATTCTTAAATGATGTCATTTGAAAATCGGTTTGAAAATTGCTGTCAATATCAATACGCAGTATAATCAACTGCTGAAATAGAAACGATAAAGCTGCTTGTCCCCTTTCTGCCGCGGGGCGTCGCCGCCGCTTCCGTTTAATCGGTCGTACTGGAGCTCCACAACACTACAGACGACAGCTTCTATTTCTCCGCAAGTAAAGCGGGCTAGTCATTTCACTCAACCGTCTCTGATGCCATGGCCGCGCGTTTACGCACTTTCATTTCACCGTATTTCCATCCTCGGATGATTTTAGTCCACAGCGAGATCCCGAGGGACCATGAAAGTCTGTAGAACCTCAAAACGTCGTCCGAACTCGAGAACCGAGGCGCAGAGCCCACAGGTGAGCAAAGTTGATGTCTGATTTGCATAACTTTCAACTGTGCAACTTTGATAGCGTTCTGTTCGCCGTGACAGACGCAAAAATTGGTGCAATCATTTTGAAGGGGAGTTGTTGCCTGCTAATTTGCCTTTTTCCTTCATTTCATGTGCCTGCACTGAATTATTTTTAAGGCAATTTAAAATGCTATTCTTCGTAATCCAATTTTGTCTTCTTTAATGATTAGCCCTATAATATCAGTTTAGGGTTTTACGCCCCCTGCATAGATGCATTGCATTCATGGAAAACTGAATAAAGAACCGCACAAAATTTAGATATTTTAAAGTACTATAAATTATTTTCTGTTGTCTTGTCATTTTACTGTAGGCAACCTGTGGTCTCTGTTGCACTGTAATTACCTTTCCACGACTTTAACTACAGCATAAATAATCTCACAAACATCTCGCCCCGGTTAAAAATAGCTATGTGTGGCGGTCGTTTTAAATTTCTCTGGAGGCATTTTATGTTTATGGTTTTTATTAGCGTGTCAAGAAATGTTAGCGTTTTTGGGAGATCTGGAAAGTTTGCAGCGAAACAGCTGTGCGATCTTGCGCGTGAATTGAATTGCTCCAGTGGTTGGGGTACAGTCAGTGAACTGACAGGCTTGCACGGTGTTTGTACTCAAAACTGTTTTCTGTCATCTAACTTAATGCTTGCTTTACTTTATCTTTATGAACGCATAAACAACAGCATTGCTGCCTTATCGAATGAAATGCCTGTGTCCTTTCTGAAAATGAAGTTTCTGACTCGTAAGCAGTCGGATCGCCTACACCACTGAAAACAAAGACAATAGGCTGCAGTAAAATAAAATATTGTACGATTTCGTTGGAACATTCTGTCGCAACCACTTAACACTAAATCTGAGGATTATGGTTGAACTGCTTATTCTCCATAAGATGTGGCTCATGAGAACAGGGAAAATATGTTAAAATGAACATAGGGAAATGACCTGTTGAAATCAGCTTTGAAAGTGTACTTTAACCAAACTTAATTGGACTGTGTAGCCTTGAGACTCTGTCTGAATCCTTCCATTCCAGCTGACAAAGCAAGTCTAACTATGAACTGGCTATAAGAGAAAGGAAAAACAGGATTTTAGCATCTGCTTGATTCTTGATTTCAGCGCCTTTGACTTTACTCAGACTTCATTTCAGTTTCTGTGATAATGCGCTGATATAAGAATGTTTTGCAGTCTTTAAATGTATCGCAAAATCAAGAAGTAGTTGTCCTGAAGGCGAGGGCAGTATATTGGCCTGTATGCCTCACATTTTTGTCACATAACTTGCTCGCCCTCCTGGTATGTGATTCTGTGCCATCCACGAGACAACTCAGCCATTTTGATTGCGGTTTGGCCTACGGGTGCATTGACTCGAGCAATGTTTTGGGATAGGATAGGGGGCAGTTCTGGATGATTTGGTTTGGGTGCCAGTCCTGACCAACATGGGTTCTTTAACAATATTGAGCTCCCTACTGACCCAGCAAATCCAGCGTTCTTACTTGAGATCATATCATGGGGCCCAAGCTCTCTGATGACTCCTCTATTCACAGCAGTCTTGTCGCAGCTTATTTGTTTTGAAAACAGAATGAGATGTGGTCAGCCATGGGCAATGACATGGAGTCACTTGCTTGACCCACAGCCACACAGATGGCTGCAAAACTGCATTTACTTCAGTACCTACCCACCAAACATGCATCAGCTCACTAGCATACTGCCAATTGCACATCTGTAGGCCTGCCAGCAGCACAGCTTAGTGCCACAGCAATCTGCTATGGTCAGATGAGATGTGGATCAGCTGTTAAAATAAAAACAAAACAGCTGGTCATCTGCCCTGCTGCTAGCTGACTGCAGAAGTACTTATTTACAAAATAGTGGCGGGTCCACGGCTGTGGTAGCTTGACAGTAACTAAAATTCTGGGGACTGTAGTCCAACTTCAGGAGAGGCTGAAAGACCGGGTGCTTGCTTGTGAAATAGTTGTGGGGAAATAGTTTTTGTTTTCACAATTTGTTCATAGTTTTAGTCGTTTTCTGGGTCAGAATTTCAGGACCTCTCTGGTATTTTGCTCACTGCACATCTATTACTTGTCTAGATAAAATCGGATAGAATTGTAACAGCGGTGCATTATTTTTAACCATTACCCCATTTTTTTTTTCCTTGTAGTCGTCATTTGATATGTCTTGTAGTGCAAGTTTGTTACACAATCCTCAAAATGTATTCCAGTGTTGCTGATTTTCAAAGATCTGTAAATGGAGAGTTGCCCACCAACTTTTGTTGATGCAATACAATAAAATGCATCATTTTTACTCCTTCCCCTTTGCCCTAATTGCTTATACCCACATCTTATCCTGGATTCTGGCAATCCTGCACGTAATGGGCTGCACCATCCAGCAGGGATGGGATGCAGTCAGGCAGGTGCCCAGTTGCTTTGCTGCATAGCCCCTGGTAGCCAATGAGATGCCCACTCACTCACCTGTCAGGCTGCACACGCAGGCTGTGTTCCAGTATGAAGACAGCTGACCTGCTGCCAGTATCCTTGGACACAAAGTCCCTCTTAAGACAGCATCCTAAAAGCAGAGATACCTCAGACAGCAGTGAATTTGGGACTCGCTTGCTGTGTCCTCCTGCAGCCTGCGTGAGCCTGACCTGAGATCTGCGGGGTGATAAGAGGTGTGCTCATGCGCTCGGGGAGATTTTATGCTTGTCTGCTCTCTCCAAAATTATCAGCTCAGGCAGCCATGCGCTCTGCACTTTGAGCATGAGTGGAAATTCAAACTGAAGAGTAAAAAGGATAGTTTTATTTTTTAAACAGGTCAGTGATTTTGCGAGCACATAAAAATGTTAGTCATAACTCTGATCATCACATTTCATAATTACTAAAGCATTTATTATCATGTTGTTGTATTTATTGTGTATTTCAGCTTGCAATATTTGATGGCTTTTAAAACGTTTGGTACTTACAACATTATATGACTGAATGTGTAGCTCAAACACTTTGTAATGCTGAACACATATTTTGACCCATAATATTTGCAGTATATTTGCATGTACTGCTGTATACCTGCTTATGTGAAATGAGAGCAGATCCAACTGGCTGTCAAGTTTAGATGCTGGTGAGGATGATTTGGTGGTGTTCACTGTTGGACCTGACATCAGATTTGTCCAGCTGCAGTGTAACCCTCATCCAGATTCTCGTCAGTCGTAATGGGGCATATTGCAAACATAAAGCTTCATTTCATTAAATGTTAACTTCATTGAAATGAAAATGAAGTTTGGAGGTGTTTGCACTTCAACAAAATGATCTATCCACGATCCAGATAGTCAAAATGAGCACCAGAATTCTTTGGCCCATGACATTTATTTGTTATTTTTGCTCAAGTAGCCGGGTTTATCCCGGGATATGAATCCACTTGACCGTGTATTTTACATGCAAAAGAGGACAAAGAAGGCAAAAAGTCCCCCGAA
Source organism: Gymnothorax reevesii (assembly GCA_029721435.1). NCBI lineage: Eukaryota > Metazoa > Chordata > Actinopteri > Anguilliformes > Muraenidae > Gymnothorax > Gymnothorax reevesii. Next base: position 81,057,391 of record CM056583.1, read on the forward strand.
ACAAGCAGGAACCGAAGATGGCTGCAGTACTGGCCTGGCAGAAAATCACCAGAGGAGCTACTCAGCGTCTGGCAATGTCAGCGCATCACAAATTTTTAAGCAGTCATCGCAGGCGAAGGATTTGGGATCAAATATTACAAATGATTTCTTAATACTACGTTATGTCAAACAGTTCAGTCTTGCCCTTAAATTTAGGGGTGACTGTGCGAAAGGAGCTGTCATTTTTAAACGCTTCATCTTACATGGATGAAAAAACCCTCAAATTAAAGCTGACTGTCTGCTCTTCACCCACTCTCATCATATCTTTTCAAAGTCTAAAGTGCTTTAGTACAGAACTAAAATACAGCCCCATTTCCAACAAAAAGTTGGTACATTGTGTAAAATGCAAAGGGGAAAAAAAACGGAATGCAATGATTTGTAAATCATTTAAACTCTATATTTAATTGAAATGAAAAGAAAGACAGCATATCAGATTTTTAAACTGAGAAATGTAATTAATATATAATATATATATATATATATATATATATATATGCTCATTTTGTGTTGTATTATGCCAGAAATATATTTTAAAGTTGGAACAGGGGCATGTTTACTGCTGTGTTGAATCGCCTCCTCTATTAACAAGAATCTGTAATCGTTTGGGAACTGAGGAGACCAAGTGTTGGAGTTTTAAAGCAAAATGTTTTCCCATTCTTGCTTGATGTAGGATTTCAGCTGTTCAGTACTTCATGGTCTCCTTTGCATGTTCTTCATTTCGCACTGTGGCAAAAATTTTCAGCGGGAGACAGGTCTGGACTACAGGCAGGCCTAGTCATCTCCCAGACGCTTTTACAACTGAACCATGTTGTTGTAATTGGTGCAGAATGTGGTACTTTGCATTGTCTTGCTGAAATTAGCAAGGCCTTCTCTGAAAAAGAGGTCTGGATGGCAGTGTATGTTGCTCCAAAACCTGTCATTCAGCACCAATGGTGTCTTAATGAGCAAGTTACCAATGCCATGTAATGGACTCCATATTATCATGGGTTTTGAACTATGCATGGTTTAAAAAAAAAAAAAAAAAGACTATTTGGTCCTTCTCTTTATCCAGGAGGATGCAGCATCCATGATTTTCAAAAAGCATTTCTCATTTTGATGGGTCAGGCCACAGAACAGCTTTCTCTTTTACCTTAGTAAATCATAAATGAACTTGGGCCAAGAGGTGGCAGTGTTCCTGGATCTTGTTTTCGTCTGGTTTAATCTTTGCTTAGTATAGTTTTAATTTGCATTTATGGATGCAGCAACAAACTTTGTTCACTGACAGTAGTTTTCATTACTGTTCCTGACCCCATTTTAGTGATTTCCACTTTGAATCCTGTTTGTTTTTAATACAGTGCCACGTGAGGGCTTGAAGATTACGGCCATTCAATATTAGTTTTCGACCTTTTACCTTTGTGTCCGGAAATTTCTCAAGATTTGCTTAATCTTTTAATGATATTATGTACTGTAGATGATGAAATCCCCAATTTCTTTGCAATTTTACATTGAGAAATGTTATTCTGAAATGGTTTAACTATTTGCCCATGCAGTCACTCACAGAATGGTGAAGTCCTGGCCATATTTACTTCTGAAAGACACAGCCTCTCTAGGGTGCACTTTTTTTACCCAATCCTTTTACTGACCTGTTTCTAATCAGCATTACAAGGTTTTAAATGTTCTACCAGGAGTATTTTTTCTTAGTATCATACGACTTTTCCAGGCTTTTGTTGCCCCCTCCCAACTTTTTTTTTAAACATACTGCTCATATCAGATCCATAATGAGCAGGTAGTTTTCAAAAATCAATAAAATTCATCAGTTTTAACATATGCCTTTTTACTATCTTTTTCAGTAAATATAGAGTTTAAATGATTTGCAAATAGCTGCATTCTGTTTTTATTTACATTTTAACATCTCAACATTTTTTTGGACAGGGTGGTAAAAAGAGTTATGTTTCTCACTGTATGTTGAGATTGAGCCAGTTTCCTAGATATCTACTGTAGCTCACCCTGACACAAAGATCCTATTTGGCACCAAACATTTGTTGCCCACAAATGGCCTGACATTTACATAGGAGATATCCAACCAATTATTTCTCACTGATACCACTTGCTCATTAAAATCCACAGATCTTGTGGCACTACCTCTGTGGTCAAAGAGGTGAGTCAATGGCGCATATCATGAAACACTTTTTGGCCACAGTCAGATGCACCTGGTCAGTTCCACAGCAAATGGTTCTTGCACTGTTCTTGCACTGCCTTAATTAATAGCTTTGTTTTGAGATGGACAAAATTAATCGAATGGTGATCTCTCATTCCTGTTAAAAGGCAACTGCATTTGCTCTTAGGCAGATTGCTAGTATGCCAGCAGATAGAATGGACCATTGTCATTGAACAGACAGATTTAACACTGATGAGAGACCTGCTCATCTTTTAAAACTGAGCCCTGTCTGAAATGCATGTTTGCTTTTGTTCTCTTTTTGTGAGATGTTTTTTTTCTTCTCTATTTGGAATCCTTTCATTCGAATGCAGAGAATGCAGAACTATAGCAGTGCAACAGGGACAGTGGCCCAAAGACCCTGGGCCCCACTTCATTTGCATTTGCTCAATGTGCATGCAGTTACCCTTTAGTTAGTGCATCTTTTTTAATACTCTACTTAGTATACTTAGATTTCATTCATGATGATGATATTGTGCAAATTATGCTCATTATCATTATTATGTAAATGATATTATGCTCTGTTGTTACAGTTCTGTGCTTGTCATTTGGCCTCTGTTTGTGCACTGCCAAAACAAAATCTTACCAAACATTTTTTAAATTTAGAATTAAGCACCTATTTCAATTACTTTTTCACCTTCACCTTCTTGCTGTGAGGCAGTAGTGCTAACCACTGTGCCACCGTGCCGCCATCTTCAATGATAAATGTATTCGAATTTCGACACTGCTATATCCTCTTAAATTGCATTCATGTGATTATATAATGTTATGAGTTACCAAATGCAAAAATAAGTATCTAAAAGCACATCTTTAAGCCTTATAAAAAGCAATAGAGTGACCCTACTGAGATGTGGGAAAATATTCAGCAGTCAGATGAGCCCAGATGAGAGCTTTTTTGGCAGAAATTCAAAGTGCTCTGCATGGCGCCAATAGAAGGCTTCCTATGCCAAAAGAAACACCACCACTGCATTGCAATCTCATGATGGCAGAATCTAGGTTTGCTCTTCATCTGGGTCTGGGCATCCTGCTTCTATCTAATACTGTTGATGGTGTGAATTACAGAGTTATACTGAGCGAGAATCTACTTCAGTCCACTAAAAACGGGAATTTAGGAGAAGATAATGATCCAAAGCTTTGGCTTAAAGATAGAAAAGTGAATTCCCTACAGTGGCACAATCCTATTATAGTCCAGACCAGGAATAAACTGCGGAGGCAGAGTACAATCCAACAGGTAGTTTGTTGACAGCTGATATGGTAATAAGGGGACAAAACCGCTGAGGAAGAGGTGGGTACGGAACCTCGTAATTGGATAGCATAGTCTAATGCAGATGTTGTGGGCTGTGCTGAGCTGTCAATTGCTGATCCGTGGCTTCCGGGAGCTTGTTCCTTATAAACTGGTCTGTGGAACAGACTTGGAAAGGTTAACAAGAACCCAATCCTGGACCCTGATAAGGCTTTGGAGATTGTTCCTGTCAAACTGGACTGAGAAACTGATTTGACCTGGATCAACTTGAATGCGGTCCCAATCCTGGACCCCGATTAGGCTTTGAAACTTGTCTGAGTTAACTTAGTTAAGAGAAAGGTATTCAGGAACTGCTGTCATTAAAGTACACATTGCACTAGACTTGGACGGAGAGTTCCTCCTGACAATACAGACTGTTTTTCAAGCATAAAGGCAAATTACAATCCAGCAACTTGCAACACAATGCACTGGGCTTGAATACGTTATATGGTGATTAGAGAATCAACATGTCAAGAGACATAGCTGGGGGTTGGCAGACACGCAAGACATAAATCAATCAATGGAGACATACGTCTGATGTAGACATGCAAGTCACTGAATAGAAGAGACACAAGAGACATTCACACAAGGGTTGAGACAAATTCAAGTACCTCTCTCCATAATGTACGGCGCTAACTATAAATTGTGGTCCAAAAGCACCATTAAACCATCCTGGAGAACTTCTTTTACCAAAAAAGTTGAGTTTGTGGGTGCTGTAATTGCAAAAAAAAAAAAAAAAAATGCGTCTCCACAAAATATTATTTTTTAGAATAAATCTAATTATTTTCAATATCCAAAATGCTAAAATCAGATTTTTTTTCATGTGAAGGCTTTTGGAAATTCTGAAATGGAAATTACATTGTGTAATTAAATTAGGAAACCCAGTAAACAGCTCTGATGTCCTTCTTAAATCAGGCAGAAGTGGTTTCACTGCTTGAGGTGGTTAGCAACAATCAGCAGCTTCAATTTCTTGATTTCCTCACCCTTAGACCATTTTAGGCAGTGGCGTGAAATTTCAGAAGATGCTGTGCAATATTATCTGATATTATCTAATATTATACTGTGTAACTCTATCCCTAGCGCACCAGGAAAGGGAAGTGACAATTTGTGAGGCAAGTTTTCTGCTGTATGACTGGTTCTAGTGATTTTTATCGAGGGCGGTTTTGATTTTGGCTTGAGTCTCTGTCTCGCTTTTCAGCTGCATCTATTCAAAGTCAAAATTCATTGGAAGGTTTAACTGAGCTCCAGCTTATTAGGACAGTACTTGAAATTGTGTTTGTAATGGATGTGGAACATGCCCTGGTATGTCTTTGCTCACAGTTGTGGGTTTACCTCTAGTCCAGGAGGGCTGTAAAGCACTTAAAAGGTGAAAAGTTTCATTTCCTTAAAAATTTTACATCAACTGCATTCACACAACTGAGGTAAGTTATCTCCAATTAGTTATATATTTTGAATTAGTCAAATCTTAGAAGTTAATCATAAGTCATTTAGCTGTTGTGTGGAATTAGTTGACTTCAGAAAATCTTGTGTTTCACCTTTATAATTTTGCCTGTAAGATCACTGTAACTCCATTTCTGGAGGGCTGATTTGCCTGTAATTTTAATTCTGGGGCTGGAGGGCGTAATTTTAATTCTGGGGCTGGAGGGATGTAAGGCTTGCAGGTTTTTCTTCAGCTCTGGATGGCCGTCTTCCCATAGGTTTAACTCCAGTCCTGGAGGGCTGTAATCCCTGGAAAATGAACTTCAACATGGAGAACTTCTGCCCTTGTGCATTTTATTTTTTCCCCGACTGCCTTTCAATCGGAAGCCAGTGTTGGCTTTGGAAACAATGAGTGTGGAGTCTCGCCAAACAGATACTTACATTAATTGCTTAAGTGCTGATGCACACTCAAACCTAGCAAACACTCTCATCCTGCCGGAATGAAGCTCCACAGCCTTGTTGCGAGGTTAAGAGCCAAACCGCTGAGGTTTTTGCTGCATTCACGTAATGTGCGAGTAACCGCAAATGACCGTTTTTCGACTGTAAAGCCAAAGAGAAAACATGGGAACTTCAAGATGGATTTGATATCTCTGACCTGATGGCAAATGGAAGGCAGCGTGAAGTTTTATAGAGAAAATGGTTTCCATGACTGCTAACCTGGCGACTGTCTAATGTTGCAGCATCACAGAATCATTTTATAATTTTAAAGAATATACATTTTATTAAAATTAGCAGTAGGGCACTCAATTGGCATCTTGAGCTTCCCAAGGAATGTACAATGTGTGAAAGCTTCCGAGTCGGAGAAATAAGAAGCTTTCCCACGGTTCTGCCTGCTTGAGAAAATGGCCTTCCTTGTTTCACAGCAGGGCTCATTGTGTCTGATCATTATCAGCGACAGCAGCAATACAGCAAACGCAAAAGTAAAAGGAGTTATTGGTCATTTGGGAAAAGTTACACAACTGTAGAGGTGAAGTCCACAAACCTGAGTTGATGAAGTGGAGGGTTGCTGTTCTGGAATCCTGTCATTCCATAAAGGTTCCTGACCTGTTCAAAAGGCCTTTTCAGGAAGAAGGTTTTTTCTTTTTCCTGGGTGCTTTAGCACTGCACTGACTATCACGTCCTGAGTATTTTATTTCTTGCGTTTCCCAACTGACCAGCTGCTCTTGTCATTTTAAGTTTTGTTTTGCTAATTGTTTCCCATTATTTAATTATTGTTTCATTCCACTGCCTTCACGCCATGTGACCTTGTTCATGCACATGCCTCTGTCTCCACTCTGTTCATTGTTTTCCTTGTCTTGTGTATTGAAGTTTCTTGTTTTTGTCTTTCCTTTGCTGGATTGTTGTCTTCGGTCTTTGGTGTTTAATCTAAAGAAGGCAAGTTACTATTTATCAAAAAAAACTCTTCCCAGTTCCTGTGGTGCTGGCGAGCGGCGCTTCCTCCAGTCGCTTCTTCGTCTTCGCTCCCCTGCCCAACATCCCTTCGTCATTTGGCCTGCCATGCTGTTGCTGACCTCAGACCACTCCTTTCCACCGTGCCTCGCCTGACCTCCTGTGTTCCAGTCCACTCCCACCTGACTTCAGTCTGTCCTCTGATTATCCACTTTGTTTATTGTATACCTACAATTCTCTGTTAATCAACACTTTCCCCGCCTGAGTGTTTTTTTTTTTTTAAGTTGCAAGCCAATGTCAGCATTTTTTTTTTTTTCTATTTGTATCATTGGTCTTTTCATACCTATTTTTTTCAGAATATCTGTCCCCCATAACACAACAGTAAAACTGAAATTGAATATTGATTGGTGGACTATCTTGTTTGGGGAGGGGATTCTTTCAGTGACAGAAGTGACAGAAAATCTTGCCAATGACAGGTGTAATGTGAATATAGGCCACTAGATGGCAGTATTTACCTTTTTTTTTGTTAAGCTCAGACTGGAGTCATGTTTAGACATGTCCTGGACATGTCTGGGGCAAGTCTCAGAAAATTAAAAAAAAGAGGTCTAAATGTGGGTGGGGTCTGCAAAAGAGTGTATAAGGAAAAGAATTGAGACAGTAAAGTAGTAGGAGAAATTGCAAGAAGATGACCAGACCTGCCATTCTGTTCAAGACCTGTGACGTTTCTTTTGTGGATTTCTTTGCCTGTGTTTGAGCATTTTCTTCATCCAGGACATCGCCAAGCCACCCCACCAAAAAGGGACTGTAATTATTTCTGTTTTTTCTGATGTATTCAATCTTGGTCTTTAGTTGTAGGTTGTTATTAGTCTTTGTCTTTGTTAAAAATTAAATGTGTTTTAGTTGTTAAAACTGTGTTTGTCATCCCTTGCTGTTGCTGTTGTGTTATAAATGTAATAACAAATTGGGGCCATAACAAATTGGGGGCTCAAGGTCCGGGATAGACCATTGTGTGAGTAATTTATTGAAAATCTAACATTTCAAATTGTAAAAAAATTTTTTTTAATTGAATACATATATATTGACAACAGCAATGGATGATTTCTTGGCATCACCAACCGTAGGGGTTTTGAAGTCTTTTAAAAAGACAGAACTGCTAGAAATTTGCAGACAGTTGGAGCTGACAGAGGTAAAACCAGCCATGCGAAAAGCAAGACTGGCTAGAGAGATAGTTGAATATTACATTGATGAAAATGTGTTTGCACCAGGAGATCTGGAACAGTTTCCAGTGGAAAATCCAAATATAGAAATGGAACTTAAATTAAAAATGCTAGAGATTGAGAGGGAAGAAAAAGAAAAACAAAGGCAGTTTGAGTTAGAAAAATTAGCAAGAGAAGAAAAACAAAGAGAATTTGAGAGAGAGAAAGAGGAAAGAGCAGAAAGAGAGAGACAGAGACAGAGAGATTTTGAATTAGAGAAATTGGATAGAGAAGAAAGACTCCAAATGGAGCAACTAAAAATTAAAATAGCAATGAAAAATAAATTTTGTGCTAGTCAGGAGGTAAAACTGGTGCCTCCATTTTCGGAAAAGGATGTTGACAACTATTTCCAATGTTTTGAAAAGGTAGCAAAGAGTTGCCAGTGGCCAAAGGAACACTGGCCTCTGATGTTGCAAACTGTCCTCAAGGGTAAAGCTCAACAAGCCTATTCGGCTTTGTCTGCAGATGATTCCTCTGATTATGAGGTTGTCAAAAAGGTTATTTTGAGAGCTTATGAGCTGGTTCCAGAGGCTTACCGACAGAAATTCAGAGGTCTGAAGAGATCTGAAAATCAGACTTATGTGGAATTTGCTAATGAGAAGAAGGTTTGCTTTGAGCGCTGGTGTACTTCTATGGAGGTCAAGGATGATTTCAACTCACTAAAAGAGATGGTGTTAGTTGAAGAATTCAAGAACTGTGTTAAAGATGATGTTAAGACCTACCTTAATGAGAAGCAAGCACTGAACTTGCAATCAGCTGCCAAATTTGCAGATGAATATGTTCTCACTCATAAGTCCAAATTTCAGTCTAGCAGTAACAATAAATGGTCCCAATTTCAGAAAAAGGGTTATGGTGATACCCAAGATTCCTCACCCAAAGATAAAGACAAATCTGGTGATGGTGCTCAGAAATCCAGTAACAGGTCTGATCAAAGTGTGAAAGCTGACAGTGACAGAAGTGGTCTAGTTTGCAGACATTGCAAGAAATCTGGTCATGTTACAACTAACTGTTGGTTCCTTAAAGCTAAAAAAGAAAAAGAAAAGGATACCAAACCAAATGCCTTTGTGAAAACAAGGTTAGAAACCCCTGTAGTAGATAACCGATCTGCTAAATTGCCTGCTTCTTGTGGGGCTAAAAAGCCTAATACAGCTGACTTTGTGAGGGAGGAATTTCTTCCATTTGTGTCAGAGGGATTTGTGGCTCTAAATGAGCATACTACTCCTGTCCCCATATATATCCTAAGGGATACCGGAGCTTCTCAGTCACTTTTGTTGATGGACTCCTTGGAGTTATGTGATGAGACCGCTTCAGGGGATTTCATACTTGTACAAGGTATTGAAGGGAGGACTGTATCTGTACCCCTGCGCTCTATATTCTTGAAGTCAGATTTAGTTACAGGACAGGTAAAGGTGGGACTTATGTCAAGTCTACCTATAAAGGGTGTTTCTCTGTTGCTAGGCAATGACCTGGCTGGGGGCAAAGTAGTTCCCCCTGTACATCTTACTTCACAGCCGAGCACTGAAGATGGGGATGAGGACCCATCTCTGTATCCTTCTTGTGCAGTGACTCGTGCTATGGCCAAGAAGGCTAAAGAAGATGATGTTGTGGTGCCGCCCAGCACATTGAATAGTCAGGACTCAGGTGGTTCGCCTCATGACTCTGATTGGCCTACTATGGTTTCTCCGTTTGAGGACTTATCAGATACTTTTATCAGTTCTCTATTCAGCCAGCCGGATGGGTCTGGTGATTCTGATGTGTCTGGAGACTTGTCTCTGTCCAGAAAGCGGTTGATTGAGGAGCAAACTAATGATCCTGAAATTGGTGTACTAAAGAGGAGAGCCCTTCCTGAAAAAGAAATAGATGCAGTTCCAGTTGGGTATTATCTCAAGGATGGTGTCTTGATGCGGAAGTGGCGCCCTCCTGATATCCCTGCCAATGCAGATTGGGCAGTGGTCAGGCAAATTGTTGTTCCGAAGGTCTATAGGAATGAGATCTTAACAATGGCTCATAGTTTACCTTTAGGAGGTCATCTTGGTGTTAACAAGACTGTTGATAAGATCATGAAACACTTCTTTTGGCCTGGGCTTCGGAAAGACGTTTCCAACTTTTGCAAAACCTGTCACACTTGTCAGGTAGTTGGAAAACACCAGTTAGACCCACCTGTAGCTCCATTGCAGCCTATCCCAGCATTTGGGGAGCCATTCTCTAGGGTCATTGTTGATTGTGTTGGTCCATTACCCAAGACTAGATCTGGAAATCAGTACTTGTTGACAATCATGTGTGCATCTACCAGATTCCCCGAAGCCATACCTCTACGTAACATCAAGGCAACTGCAATCTCGAAGGCTTTGATAAAGTTCTTCACGTTGTTTGGTCTTCCCAGGGAAATTCAGTCAGACCAAGGTAGCAATTTCACTTCAGGATTGTTTCAGCAGGTTGTGTATGAACTAGGTGCAAAACAGATTCTGTCTAGTGCCTATCATCCAGAAAGTCAGGGTGCCTTAGAGCGGTTTCATTCCACTCTCAAGACAATGATGAGGACTTATTGTTATGACCATGAGAAAGACTGGGATGAAGGGGTTCATTTGCTGTTGTTTGCAGCTAGAGAAGCAGTGCAGGAGTCTACTGGATTCAGTCCATTTGAGCTAGTGTTTGGTCATGAAGTGAGAGGACCTTTGCTATTATTGAGTGAACAATGGCAAGAGAAAGAGCCGCATATCAGTCTGTTAGACTATGTTGGCAAGTTCAAGGAAAGATTGCGTGCAGCTTGTGACCTTGCCAAAGAGAACTTGAAATCAAGTCAGGGAAAAATGAAAACTTGGTATGATCATAAGGCTAGAAGCCGTGAATTTAAACCAGGAGACAAGGTCCTTGTGTTGTTTCCCTTGCAGTCCAATCCATTGCAGGCTAGATTTCATGGTCCTTATGAAATTCTGACAAAACTCAATGATCTCAATTACATTGTGAAGACTCCAGATAGGAGAAAACCAAAACAATTGTGTCATATTAACATGCTAAAGCCTTATCATGACAGAAATGCTAGGGTTGCAGCTGTCACTTCAGATTCTCCAATGGTCGAAACGTGTGAAGATGAGGGGGAGTTTCAAGATGATGAACCAAGAATTAAAGCTGAAGTTCTTTCATGTAAATTGTCAAACACTGAAGTGTTGCAAAATCTTGATATAAAACTCCAGCACTTAGAACCCTCACAGAGAGATCAGTTTGAAAGGTTGATCAAGAAATATGAGGATTTGTTTCCTGATGTTCCAAAGAGAGTTACTATAGCCTCTCATGATGTAGATGTTGGTGATGCCAAACCAATAAAACAGCATCCATACCGGATGAATCCTGAAAAGAGAAAGATTGCTGAGAAAGAGGTTGAGTACATGTTAAAACATGATATTATCAGACCCTCCAACTCCGATTGGAGTTCACCCTGTGTGCTAGTACCAAAACCTGATGGAAGTACTAGATTCTGTACAGATTATCGCAAAGTCAATGCTGTAACTAGAACTGATGTGTTTCCAATACCTAGGATTGATGATTGTATTGATAGTGTAGGGCAAGCAAAGTTTCTGACCAAGATTGATTTATTGAAGGGTTATTGGTGTGTGCCTTTAACTGAGAGGGCCAAGAGCATCTCTGCTTTTGCCACACCATCTGGATTGTACCAGTATGCTACCCTTTGGCATGAAAAATGTCCCAGCCACGTTCCAAAGGATGATACAGTCTACAATCGCCGGATTGCCACACACGGGTGCATACATCGATGACCTTATCACATGGAGTGACTCCTGGGAAGAACATCTAAAAGATGTAGAGACGTTGTTCCAGCGCCTGACCCAGGCTAACCTGACTGTTAACCTGAGCAAGAGTGACTTTGGTTGTGCTACTGTCACCTATCTTGGCTACGTCATAGGCCAGGGTAAGGTGGCACCCATAAATGCTAAAGTCCAAGCCATCATGGACTTTCCAGTTCCTGACAACAAAAAAGCTTTGCGCCGCTTCCTTGGAATGATCGGGTACTACCGCAAGTTCTGCAAGAACTTTGCTGAGATTGCTCTCAGTCTAACTAACCAACTGAAGAAAGGCGTAAAGTTCACTTGGGATGATGCATGCCAGAGAGCCTTCGATTGCCTGAAGTCTCTGCTGTGTCACTTCCCCGTGCTCAAATCTCCTGACTTCAACAAACCGTTCTCCATCGCGGTCGATGCTAGCGACCAAGCTTGTGGATCTGTGCTCCTACAGAGAAGTGACTCTGATGACATTGAGCATCCCGTGGCATACTTCTCCAGGAAGTTCAATCGCCACCAAAGGAACTATTCCACAATAGAGAAGGAACTGTTGGCTCTGGTCCTTTCTTTACAACACTTTGAGGTTTATGTTTGTACAGGACAAAAGCCAATGATTGTGTACACTGACCACAATCCGTGAATGTTTTTGAGTAAGATGAAAAACAAGAATCGGAGATTGTTGAATTGGAGTTTGATTTTACAGGAGTTTGACTTGGAAATTAAGCATGTGAAGGGTACAGACAATGTAATTGCTGATCGCTTATCCCGTGTTTGAATGTGTATATATATCATGTGTTTGAATATTGTATGATATGTATATATAGACAAGTGTTCACTTCACCATTTTGTATTGAAAAGAAAAATTTTGCCTTTATGAGTCAAAATTTTTCCCTTTTGGAATGGAGGTGTAATGTGAATATAGGCCACTAGATGGCAGTATTTACCTTTTTTTTTGTTAAGCTCAGACTGGAGTCATGTTTAGACATGTCCTGGACATGTCTGGGGCAAGTCTCAGAAAATTAAAAAAAAGAGGTCTAAATGTGGGTGGGGTCTGCAAAAGAGTGTATAAGGAAAAGAATTGAGACAGTAAAGTAGTAGGAGAAATTGCAAGAAGATGACCAGACCTGCCATTCTGTTCAAGACCTGTGACGTTTCTTTTGTGGATTTCTTTGCCTGTGTTTGAGCATTTTCTTCATCCAGGACATCGCCAAGCCACCCCACCAAAAAGGGACTGTAATTATTTCTGTTTTTTCTGATGTATTCAATCTTGGTCTTTAGTTGTAGGTTGTTATTAGTCTTTGTCTTTGTTAAAAATTAAATGTGTTTTAGTTGTTAAAACTGTGTTTGTCATCCCTTGCTGTTGCTGTTGTGTTATAAATGTAATAACAAATTGGGGCCATAACACAGGGAATGAACATTCACAAGTGCCACTGCTCACTCTGATGCTGCTTCAGTCCTAAAACTGATCAATAATATGTCCCAAGGATTCAAGTGCAATATGCAATTTTAATCAGAAGTTATAAATAAATAAATATTTTAATTAAGCTGAGTTAATTGTCATGAGCAGAAGTTGGTATGAAATTGTGATGTCGCAGGCTACTTTATGCAGTTTTTATTTTGCAGTTGTACTGTTGAAATAAAGTTTGTCTGGTTTTCCTGTGCAATGAAAAGTGAAAATCAACTTCAAAGGGCACTGCTCCGTCAAATCATGTGTCACCTTCATGCTTGGCATACAGCACACGCACTTCTGGAGTTCAATAAAGTTATTCATATATCCAGGGTTCACATAAAGTGTACGTGCAGTACAGCAATACAATTCTTCGTGGATGAAAAATATTGTTCGTATTGCCACACCACCATGTATCAAATGAGTACACCGTGACACTGGGCAAAATGCAGACCTACATCTATTTCTGGTTTTGATTTCATCTTCATTTATTTTGTATTTTTGTTTTGCGCAAGAGGGTGAACTCAAAGCACACAGCCACACATTTATTTGCATTCTGTGTACTTCTCCTTACCTTGATGAGAGCTAAAGCTCATGTATTTTCATCCAAACAGCCAGATGCACTGTAAAAAAAAAAAAAGTTGTCTCAACTGAAAAAAGTTAGTGTCCAGGCTGCCTTAAAATATTAAGCTCATTGAACTTGAGATGACAAATTCTTATAATCTCAATTTATAATCTTAAATTCAGTTAACTTAAAAATTTAAGGCAGCCTGGAAACTAACTTTTTTCAGTTGAGACAACTTTTTTTTTTTTTTACAGTGTGTATACTTTATTGCTTCCATCAGATCAGAATCCCCATCTGTTCGTCTTCTGTCTGTCATGACTCTATCACTCTCTCTCCCTCCTCTCTCTCTCTCTCTCTCTCTCTCTCTCATGACACATCTTGCGTGTGATTCCACCTACACCATGAAGCTGTCTGTGCCATGATCCACTTCTCACATTCCACATGCTATACCGTGGCTTCTGAATTTCATGAAAGAAAAGAAAGAGGAGGTGGATAAATAGTGACAGTACCTCATCATTGTTAACTGGCACATCATCCCAGATTCAGTCAAGAAAATACTGTATGAGATTGAAAATCATGTTTTATGTGCTCAATTTTTTTTTTTTATTTATTTATTTTTTTCACAAAATGCACAGCTCTAACTTTGATGCCTGCCACATTCCAAAAGAGTATGGAAAAGTCAGTGTAATACTCAGGAACAGTTGATCCAAACCGACAAGCTTTTGTGATGAACATAATATTATAAGCAAAGACTGCTTTGGAACAACTTTGCTAATTGTACGCTATGCATCACTGTGTAGAGCGTACCCAAATGAAAGTTCGGTACTATGTACTAAGGAAGCCATTTGTCCAAAGCTTTGTGAAATGTTGCCAATTTCTCTGAGTTTGTGCTCATCAGACATGAGCAAATGCACAGTTGAAACGCGCTATTATTGGACCAGTCAGCCTTTCAAATTATTTGTAGTGAAGATGAACAAGTTCCTCGTGCCACTGAAGAAAATTTTCAATGTAAATGATTTCGACATTAGGTTTGAAAGCCAGCTCCTGTCATAATATGGGAGCGTGTTAGTGCCCATGGCATAAGTGGCTTGATCATATGTGTCAGAACTGTTGGTGCTTTTTCCATGCCAGCTTTTTCCAAATTGAGGTTGTATTATCATCAATTTCAGAAGCATGCCGAAAAGTAAGCATAAGTGATACAGTGAAACATGACACAATCCTTGAACTTTATATTGCTAATACTGTTAATTATAGATGCACTGTTCAGTTTGTTGGCTCCATTTGGTGAAATTAAAAATATGTTACACTCCAGTGTTGACGTAGTTCTCCCTATTCATACTCGGACTGGTGTACGTTTCTGAAAGATACCAAATCTTGCCTTGCGCAACCTCATTTAAATCTCCTTCTGATGCCATCTAATTGACATGGAAAATGCCGTTGATATTCATCTCGCTACTCAGCTGCATGTAACCTTGGGAGTGAAACAATTAATCCTTGCGGCTGGAGCAAAATAGGAATTGACGAGGCAATTGGTCTGTGCACGCATGGTGAGGCATAGTGCAGGCAGAAAAATCCAAACCATGATTTCCGTTTTGACAGCGATTGATGCATTTGCTCTCCAAACTTGACAGAATGGGTTGAGCATGGTGACTATCTTGCTTGCATCAGCAACATAACGTTTCCATCTACAGCTAGTCAGTGACAGCTATTTATTGGTTGCAACCATTCAAAAATGAATCTTTGGTGAGTATCTGTCATGAGACGCATGGCACAGTATTTCTGCATGTCTTGCATATTTAGAAATGGTTGTACATAGAAAGAATTTGCGGAGTTTTGCTGTTTATACTTTTATTATTGTTTGTTTACATGTTTAATGTGGCTTAATGAATACTCTAAGTGTTTGTTTCACAAATGCAGATTAGGCAACTGATAATCCCTACATGTCTTTGTGGTGGTGCACTGTGTAAACACCCTGTGCTTTTGCATCTGCTTTTATTCACTCTCTGTCAGTTTGGCTAT
The DNA here is from genome assembly GCA_029721435.1 of Gymnothorax reevesii. NCBI lineage: Eukaryota > Metazoa > Chordata > Actinopteri > Anguilliformes > Muraenidae > Gymnothorax > Gymnothorax reevesii. The sequence continues at coordinate 81,072,855 of CM056583.1, forward strand.
ATTGGATACTCCGTGAGAATTCACATGGACCGAGCGTGCTCCGTGTGAATGATGTGAGTGCTGAAACAGCCAATCACGCATGCTTGACGCTGAGAAATTGGGGTCTTAGGGGTCATCTATGTTGAAGAAGAATGCCATTAGCACTGAGTGATTCTCTATTTGTCTGTGAAATTAAGTGCTAAATCAAAAAAAAAAAAAAACCTGCAAGTTTTTGATGTGATCATTAGTGGATAATGAAATAAAGTGTTATTGTGGAGTGTGTTTGTTGCTGTTTGTTGACGTACTGCACTGGAATGCCTGAGATCTCTGAACGCTTGTTGCAGACAAACTTCCAAGCAAAATATGGAAGTGACAGTGTTGGGAGGGATTAGTAGCGTTTGATGTTTTCCTTCCTCCTTCCGTGTTTCATGTGTTCAACTGTGAATGCTAAGTGCACTTATGTAAGTTTGGTCGATGCCTCGGGTCACGTTAGCGCAAGGTTTGAATCCTGAGCGTGAGATTGCATAACATTTGTGTCCAATTTGCTAGTCTTGATTAACACTCAAGCTTGATGTATATAACAGGAGAGTTGTGGAATCTTGGAGAGGCAACTGGGAATTATTTGCTCCTCTGTGTGGGACAAGATCATCAAGTCTGATTATCCTGACTGGGATTGGCTGAGAGACGTATGTATACATTTGCATGTCTGCTTGCACTGTCTGTGGTCCACTACCCTGTGCGATGCTCTAATATCTTTTCATCGTATATTTGGATGTAAGAAGACAGTTCTTCATTCGTACGCTGACTTTAAAATATGACTGAAAAATAACTCAAAGAGCTTCACCCGACTATTGAACACCAACAGTGCCCTTGATTTTTTTTTTTTTTTCTAGTTGGCTTATGGATCACAGTTAAATGTGCTCCTTCAAATTCGTATGGTAACTCAAACCCTGGGCAATTGCTTGCAACAAGCAATGTTTTGTTTTTTTATTTATTCGAATAGGAATCAAACTTGGTGATCACGTCCTCCCGAAGAGTTTATTAATCTCCGATGGGAGTTTTACTTCTCAGACTATCTGTAATCTCTTAACTAATGACAGTTGATGGCAGTTGTGATATGGATACTGGGCTCTGTGACTATCCTGTTCTAAAAGACTGTTTCGTAGCGGTTATTACAGTCCCAATCCCATGCCACTAGGCCTTCCTATGAGGGATCTTTCAGTTACCATATCACATGACTGAATGTCCTCCAGTTGATATGTGATCTTTGTGCACTTGGGCCACTTTCCCATCAAACTGAACAGGTGAAAGCTAGCTGTGTTTGTGATTGATTACATTTTATTGAAGTGCGATATTTGGTTGCTGCAAAAGATGTTCGGTTAGTCAATGCTTTAATTCTCTCCCCAGCAATAAGCTACTCCTTTGATTTTAAATTTGGCCGATTGTTGCCTCATAGAAATGGGAATTTATCCAAAATGAATCAAACCATCTGAAGAGAAGTCTCAGAGGGCGTTGAACTATACTTTGAATTAGTAGTTGGGGTGATGTCCTATATTCTGGTAAGAGCTTTGTAATGACATATTTGTGATCCTCCTCTTGAGCCAAAGACTTCAATGAGTGACTGAATGGGAAGACCCCCTACCACACTCCATATAAAGTACCAGTGAAAAGTTTGGAAACACCCACATTCTTCTTACAAGACATGTTAAACAAAGAAATAGGTTTCGCAAAAAGGGAGATCTAATTCTTATATCCATCAAACTGACCAGCATTTTCTGTCGTATTTACAGAGCATACTCACATTTTCTTTCACTAGAGCAGTTATATGGCTATAATGAGTCTGCTGCTGAGCGGCTGTCTAAGTTCCCAAAGATGTGCTGCACGTGTGGTTTTCTTTACATCAACTTTTTTTGCCCAATAAATTGCAAAACAGCTTGTCTTTAATTTGCCTGTTGGAAAATGAAAAGAGCTTCTTATTCTGCTTACTTTACAAAATATGGCTTCTTTGAGAATTCTAAAATTTTGGTCACTATTCAAAGTAAATTATTATCTTTTAACTTCTAACTGTTTACTTCTCGCCAGATTCTATTTGAGATTATATAGAAAAGTTAAGCCATTTTAATTTCTCTAAAAACTGAGCGCTGTGACATTAGCAAAGTGTGTCCAAACTTTTGACTGGTACGGTATATGTGAAGCGTTAATTTTATTGCACGGCTCATGCTACTGGGCTGACAGCCAGCTGATTAATCAAATAAGTTACTCATCCAGAAGCCATTGCAGTCATTTGTTTAATTATTTATTTTATTTCTCTTTTTTTCATTAAATGGTTACCTCTCAGGTTGAGTTGTGCTGTAATCGACAAAATTAATGTTGCATAATTTATCTGAAAACTTCGATTTTTTTTTTTATTGAAATGAATGCACGCTGTAAGCTTTTATGTTACTAAATGTATTGTATCAGGGTTATATGGGTCTCTCTGCTGTCCCCAGCAGAAGAAGCCATAAAGTGAGAGGCGCTTACATGAAATGCAGGTTGATGCCATGCAGATATTGTCCAAATATTAAATCTGTTGGTTGGACTCGAGTCCCAAATATTAATTCTGTTGGTTGGACTTGAGTCCGATTAGTGTAAGTGGGAAGGTGTAAAATTTTATTATCCAAACATTTCTTACGATATTAGCAGTGACTGTGGAGGCATGCTGTGCTTTAAACTCTCACTGCCAAAGAGATTGTGAAGCTTTAATCTATTTCTTTCCACCCTGTTCCTATATTACCTGCACAAGTGTTTGTATGTTCTGTTCTGTTCTGTTGAGTGTCCATAATGCCCCTTTGGCAATTATTATTATTTTTTAGATCCACGTTTTTCACTTGTTCGGAACAAACCAGAGTATGGGACATTTAACACTATTTGTAATGTGACCACAGTAACAGGCTTTGATATTAGGTTAAATAAATTTTAAGTATAAAGCTAAAAGTGTGCTCATAGCTGAATTTTTCTGCAGCCCTGGATTTTGGCAGGATGTGGTGTTTAATGTGTCTGAAAACCAAGGTCTGAACACTATTTTGGCTGCTAAAGCAGTTGATTGTACACTGAACTCACCTCATTTGTTTCTTGGGCCAGAAGTGCTTGCTGACTTTAGAGCCGGGGTAGGGAACTCTGCTTCCCGGGGGAACACAGTCCTGCACATATTACATATCTCCCCTCTCTAATACACCTGATTCAAATGATGTCACCTTTTCATGGGCTTGGTAACGAGGCAGTCATTTGAATCAGGTGTGTTAGGGAGAAGAGAAACATAAAAAATATGAGACACGAGCTCTCCGGGTGCATAGTTCTCTACCCCTGTTTTAAGGTGAAAACAGAAATCAGATGACCCTGTACCTCCAGGTCCTGGATTGGATCCTCTGGCACTGTGGTCTCTAAGCACGTTCCTGGACTGCTACCTTCTTGAAGGTTTTCACTCCAACCAAAGCAAAGCACACCTCATTTCCCAATTAGAGATCTTGACTGGTTGCTAATTGGCTGAATCAGGTTGGAGTTAAAATCTGCGGGATGGTGCCTCTCCAGGAAGAGGGTTTGAGACCACTGCTCGGGCAAAACCTGCAGCTGTCCCAGTCCTAGGGTTTGGGACCAACAGCAACACCTGTGGCTCTCTGGGCCCCTGTGCGGATCCCAGGGCTTAAGCGCCACTAGCAGTTGAATCAATTAGGTATGTGTGCATCCTGAATTTTGGAAAGATGTTCATTGTTATTTGCTGTACATGTGTGGGTGTCTGGGAAGGTAGGGGTCTCATTGTTGTCTCAGCGAGCTTTGAATGATGCATTTGATACTATTTAATATGGAACGGTTTACACTTATGGTTCCATGTAACCACAAGAGGTGCTCAGAGCTGTAAAAACAGATCTTAGTTTGGGGTTTGAAGATCATATGAATGCTGTTGCCTCAGGTTAGATTTAATGCCATTTTATATGGTAAGTAACTGTTGGAATGAGAGCAAAAGTGAGCAATATTATTTGTGCAGTCAAAGGTTGAAAGGAGTACTGTACACCACAACTGTAATGGCCGGTAGTATACGGAGGCCAAGCGCAATGACGGAGAAAATTAAAGTAGCACGAACACAGTACAAACACAGAGATTAATATAGACCAAACGGAAGTATTCGCGCTTCCTAAGGACGTATAATAGTCCGAACCACGGAAGCAAAGCGACATAGAAAAAGGGAGAAGAAACTCCAACAATAAGGAGATAGAAAGTCATACCAAACCTGACTACAGATATCTTCGGCTATAGTGGAAGCTAAACACAGACACTCTACCGAAGGAGGCGTGCCGGAGTTCCTGCTTATATAGATTCTGGAGAAGCGCCGCCCCAGCTTATTCAACCAGCTGGGTAAAGAATTCAATGGCCCAGGAATTCGATATCATCCCCGGACGAGAGCCGCAAAGAAAGGTCCAAACAACTCGCAAACCTCACAAACCATGACAACAACAGGCTACTGTCACTCATATGTCAATTCACAACGTGCAAACAACTTGAATCTCCTTATCAAGAAAATATGTTTGTGCCATACAATGGATGTTTTACGATGTTCCTTTATTTTGTGAAGACAACAGAATTCCAAGATGACAATATAATGAAAGAACATACAACTCATTTAAACAAGCACAAAAAAGCCTGTTTCAATGCCTGTTTATCATGATGTGGGTTTCAAAGTTATTAGCGACTCTAAAATCGAAAAGATGGACATGGTGGTTTTGAAAAGCTGAAAAGAAATCTTTGTTTCCCATTTGGACGCTGTACTCACATTAATACAAGACGTAGAAAAACTGCACTGCCTTTTTTTTGGAAAAAAAGTCTTCAGCATCTGTGACTGTGTTGAAATTTCCTCAGAATAGTCTGCATTCCATATTGAGAACGAAGCCTCATCAGATTCATCAGGCTAAATGTTTAAATCAGACTAAATCTGTCACTGACAAATTGTTGGTTGATGATTGCCCCAGTGATTGCTCCTTTTGTACTGCTTCTTGTTAAATTATATCATCTCTCATTTGTATTGGCAGATTTTATTTTTTTTTTTTGTTTATTTTTACGATGTGTTTATGTAAAAGTGACAGTATGCTATAATTTAATTTTTTTTGCATCATAAAATTAACAGAAAATCAAACCACCCTCAAATCTTGGGGGGTTTTTTTAAAGAAAAATGTGATTTTTGTACACCTTTTTCCAGTGCTTTCAATCCTCACGTGCAAATGACAAAAGATAATATAACGTTTACAGTGTGTGGTCTTGTAGTGTAGCCATTTTAGTTATTTTACATTTCCAACACAGCCCAGAGGTCCTCAAATTCCTCGAGCAGCACAAATCCTTAATTACTGTATACTAAAACAGACCCTGAGACTATTTCAAGTTTAAAGTCTTATTATGTCAAAAGCAGACATCCATCTGCGCATAATTAATATCTCATGTTTTTTCAAGGGTGTGGAGAGGGACTAATCTATTTTCAGATTTCTCTCTTAACAGTTTAATTGGCCTCATCATGCATTTAATGTGACACTTTTCATAATCTGATGATTTCCAGCTGCAGATGAATTCTTGTATTCTTGGTGAAGTGTTTTATATCGATCATTTTATTTTATTTTTTTAGTGCCTCGGCTGAGCTCTACGGTGCTATAAAAGGCACATCAGTAAAATCCATAAGCAGTGTGTGTCCAGACTCAATTACCTCAAACCTGTGGGATGTCTCTAAACTGAATCAGTTTCGACATGGTTGTTGACTGTCACACATTTTTGCGGGAGTCGCACACTTTTAGGACATTTGTCATGGGCTCATGCTAATGCTTCCTGATGAAACAAATAAACAAATTGCACATAAGCTCCTATGTTCATGAAGATTGCAGCAACTTTTGATTGATTCCCTGTCTTGACACCCCACCTCACACACACGCACGCACGCACGCGCGCACACAACAACACGCTCCACAGTGTCATTCAAATATATCCCTTTCACCTCCTGCACTTTGTAACATCACTCCAGCAAGCTGACAATGGACAAAAACTACAAGTTGCTGCAACATCTCAATGAAAACATGATGATTCACACCGGATCTCAACGGAGTAACTTACGAGACAGCCTTATTTCTTTTATCTGGAGATGTTAGTCTATAGCTCAGAGGGCTAATCCTATCTAAAACCTGTGAGAGGCTAATCTGGAGCTGGTTTCCATGTTTACCTGCTGTTTTCAATCCCTGGCATATTGTGGTCATTATCCTGTCATACAGTGATTAAGAGTGGGATTGCCAAACTCTTAAAACAGATTGAATAATGGCTGCCAAATAAAGCTTGGTGCACTTTCTTTTTCACAGAATTGGGAAAGCAGACAGTTTTTTAGATTTATAGCCCTGCAGAATGTAGCCAAAGGTAACTGCCAGTAAAATAATGCAGATTTCCTTGTTAGCTGTACCATAGTGCATTTTTGTTCCTTAAAGTGTGCTGTGAAAACATTTTTTAACATAAAATGAAACTGCATAATGCGATGGTAACAACCTCATAATATTGGGCGTAGTTTCAATCTGGAGGATAAATGGCCGATATTGTATGTCAAAATGGAGCTTAAATATCGCCTCCACACTAAAATAATTACCACCAACACTGTGAATGGCTTCTGGACGATGCAACAGTTTTTGTGTGAAATTTTACTTTGAAGACAGCGAATTGTTTTAAGTTGGCATGTAACTTGCTTGCTTGTGTGGGGTACCTTTAGCACACCCACATATTTTCCTATTATCTGGGGCTTTAGGCAAATGCAGACATTTCACTTAATCATAGTTCTGTGATTTTTTTATTCTATTATTTTGTTTTTATGACAGCAGGGATAATGGTGTGGTTCCGTACATGTTCCTGGAGTTCTCTCCATCTTGTGCTTTAATTTATCACGACTAATTATTTACATGATCTGATCTACATTTTTCACTTATTCCTCAAGGTCAGCTGAAGACAGCTTTTACTTCATTGTGATCTAGCTTGTGAGGTATGTAAGTTCATTGAGTGAGGATAATTGATCGAAACAAAGAATTGCAAATACACAAGCTTCACATACAAATACATACACGCACACGCACACACACACACACATGCGCACACAAAAACACACGTGCCTGTGCGCACAGACACACTCACTCAAACACACACACACAGTTGCATGTTTTTCGGGAATGAGGAATTCCACTTCAGTTTTTAGCATGCGCCCAACTCATTATAATGGGTAATAATGACCAATCGAATTCTGAGGATAAAAAGGTGGCCTTTCGAGTGGGAGAGAGTGCCCTGAACCCTTTCAGTTTTGTCTGCTGTCTTGGACTGATCCTGGAACGCTGCTAAAAAAATGTGAAAGACTCTCCGATTTCTTCCCACAAGAAAGGGAAACAGAAGGAATGGGAGTGAAGTGATTTGTAATCTGGTTTTTTTCAAGTGAACTTTTCAGTTTGTAGGAGTTTCACACATCTAAATTTAGTGATTTTTGTCTTATCTCTAATGCTAATTTGCTCCAGCTCTGACCGAGAATGTCATTTGACAGTAATCAGTGCAGCCTTTAAATGGGATTTAAGTCGATGTATTCTACTTTATTTTAAGATATTCTTTTATAGTTTTGCTGTGTGCTTTGAATCGAAGCCCACCTGGAACATTAGTATTCACCACATATGTCCAAACACAAATCTTTGGTAAACAGACAGCGGTTCTCCAGCGTGATATTTGTATCTGGATCTATCAGTCATGGAGGTCTACAACCTGTGTGCGTCTGACAGTTCCTGGATGTATGCTGTGATGATGTCACAAAGCTAAAAATAGACCTGACATCTGGTTAAATCAAGTATGGGCGTGTTGCCATCCCTTAAGTTTACAAATACTGCTTTAACAAAATCTTCTGCTAGTTGTTAACAATTAATTGCAATGGCACAAAGCAGTTAGCGCTACTACTGTTCATATCATTCTTGATAATAGGCATTATTTTAGGGAGCTGAAAGGCTCTGGGCTAACTCTATAAGTGGGAACAGGTGGGCATTGCTCTCCCAAATTTTAACTCTGCCCCCACCCCCCAAGTTGGTGTCTTCTGTCCTCTTTGTCTTATAGTAGCTTCAATGATTTATGAATTGTTGGTTGGACAGTGTAAAACTCAGACGTAAGATGAGCTCCTTGTCAATTCAACAGTGCACATGGCATAGCCTGTCATACCTGGCCAGAGAGTTTTCTCGCTGCAAAAGTCTTAGGTACATGTCATTTAATGTACAAGTGGTGAATCTATGTGAATTAATAGTTAGTTTGGCGTAATTTTTTTTTCCATTTTTTTCTAGTGTTGTGCTGAATTATATAGGCTACTTTGCTGATGGTGGATTTATATTAGCAGGCCAGCAAACATTAGATAGTAAGCCCTGCGAACCACGACATACTGTCTCAGACAGTTGATCAGCGGTCAGACTGGCTAATTGAAACAACGTCCTTTTATAAGTTTCATGACATTGCCTGGATAGATTGCAAATTTATGATTGCCGCCACCCCCCTCCCCCCAGTTAGAGCACTGCGGAACCAGGCCTGGCGAGACTGTTTGGTTTGCATGAAATATAAAATTTTGCTGTTGGGCCAGTAAGGTCAAATTTAGATTCGTCAAACCACGGAGTCTTATTTCAGAGTGTCTGTGGCTTCTGGTGTGATTTAATGTTTGTCTTTCTCAGATGTAACTTCTGTCTGGCCAGACTGCCAAAGATGCTGAAACTGTGAAGTCCTCAAGAGTTTGTTGATCTCTGCACAATTTCTCTCTCTTCAGCCAAAGGGCTTTGCAGCTCTCCCAGCATTGTCGTTAGCCTCTTACTTAGTCTCTCTGAGAATTTCTCTTTCCATCCAGTAACTCAGTTCTATGGGATGGCCTGATCTTGATAATGTCTGAATCCGTTCTTATTTTGTGATAATGGACTTAATGGCACTGTGAACCGTCAAAGCCTTTTCAATTTTAAGTCCTTTCTTCCCAGGTCTTCTGTCCTTAGAATGTGATGCATCGCATTAACATCTGGGTGGAGGGAGACAACGCAGGTTCTTTTTAATTTGATTTGTTCATTTATTTGTCAGTGCAAATAACTGAATGTTTCTGTAGCTGTGCCAGAGACGGTGATTTTCTTCAGTATAACCTGGGCAGCAAATCTTTGAAATTTCGTTGAGCACGGATTTAATTAACAATTGTGAGGTTTTGTGAGCACTGCTTGTTCCTCTTGAACTTATTTTGCGACTCAGTGTTTTCGAACATATTTTTATTACAACCTTCAGAGCACATAAAAATAAATAAATAAATATGTTGGTTTGCTTCCTTCACATTTCAATTTTCAGGGGCAGGCGAGTGTTTTTTTTTTTTTGTTTTTTTTTTTTTTAATTTATTGTAATAAAAGTTTGGGATCCAAATAGCGCAACAAATCCAATTCACAAGTATACGTCTTAAAAGAATCAAATCTGCTTTACACATAAGTGGTGCGGTGATTCACTCTTATACCAAATTAGTTGACTTTAATAAACAATTGCGTGGTAACCTGTTGCCTTAAACTGCTGAAGTTTTCACAAAAGGTGAAACTAAACAGGTCAAGTTGTATTAACATAAAACCTTAATTGCATGGAGTTGCCACATTAAGTTTTTTTCAGCAGTATTCACTCAAAATCGTTAGTTCAATAAAAGAGTTTCCAGGAGTACAAAATGTAGTATTATTTTCGGTGAGAAACTGATGTAAATGTCCTGGTTGATCACATAACACATCATGCAAATATTTTGTTTGAAGAGATGTTTGCTGTGTTCTGCACTGGGAGAAGTTACCAGTATTAAGATTAGGCATAGCTCCCAAATCTTTTGAGATGTTCTCTTGTTGACGTAAGGTTGCAAAAGAAGATGAGTCCATGAACAGTAAAAGGAGGGAACAAACAGTAACATGATCCACTTAACGGTGGCGTCCCACCGAACCCAAACATTCATGGACCGTGAAATTGGACCTGTAAATTGTGTGTGCTGGGCATTGTGGGTAATGCGCAACGACAAACTCCAGGCAAAACTAAACATCTCAAAGTGGAAAAAAGCGTAATCGTTTCACCGCTAGGTTTGCTGTTGTGCACTGCCTGTAGACCAAAACAACGTGTGTCATGAGCCATACCTCCCTGTACATCCGCTCCCCACCCCCACCCCCACCCCACTCACCTCGTCTGCGAACGACTATCTGCAAAGTGCAAACACACCGAGCAAAATAGCCTCACCATTTTCTGGAACATGTTGAGTAAGAAAGTAAGAAACTTATAACGTTGTAATGCCGCAAGAAAGAGAACTTCCTTTTGGCAAGTTTTCTATACTGTTTTGTCCGTAAATTTATCATTATGCCAATAATTTATTGTGTCACCATCGGCATCAAACGTGTCTGTTCACCACTAATGGTGTTAGAAGCAATGACGTACGGTCGGAGGTTAGTTTGGTGAGGAAGAATTCTCCCCTTTGCTTGATTAGCAATTTGACGATTAACTAGTTTAGTAAGCCTATTCAGCAGAATGATGGGCCAGTTTAAGTTTTCCGCGGCATTATTATTCAGTACCTACACACAACCGTAACGGTTGGCTCACTACTGGGACTGAGCCACTAACAACTCAAGCTTCGGACATTAACCCGTGCTACGATTGTGACATTAAATTTAATTGAATCGACATAGCGACATGTGCCTAACGTTACTGTAACACTAATTAAAGCAGACATCTAGCTCCGAGTCAAATTGTAGCCCCTTTAGCTCTCACAGTGCTCTCCTCCTTGGAAGTGCAGGGCCAATATTAATCCGGGTTCTGTCCCTTTCTTTATCCGACAACTTATTCGCCAACGACCGTTGTTTCTTTAGAAGTAATTTCGGGTCCTGCTCATCTTCAGGTGAATGTTTGTGGTTCCGCTCTCCACCATTTCGCTTTATAAAAAATACGAGCTGCCACTGCTCACTGGCTGTATGAATGCATTCTCGGGAATGAGGAGGCGGCGATTCACATGAACGTACATGAACGCGCAGCCGGACCGACTTGTAAACAAGGGGCTGGAGATCAACACAGAGAGCGGGTGTGTGACGTCCAGCTATACTCCAGATGAAATTACACCTCTCGTTGTTCACATAGCAATTTTTAATTCCTTCAATCTAGACATGATGCATTTCCGCTTATTGCCTCTAAGTTATTTTTACTGAACATAATCAATAGCATTGCATATTTCAGCTGATTATTACTTCAATTTAGTAATGGCGCCTTTTTTCACAAAACAGACAATACCCAAGTAGAAGCAATATCTCTCCTTACATCTGATCTTGAAACAGTATTATGTCCCATAAAGATGTCATTTTGCCTATTTGCATTTATGCCTCTTGTGGCCGCAGTAGGCAATTGTCTGTGGAAGCTAGCGGTTGCATCTTTTGTGTCTGTCATTTTTGTAGGAATGGCTATGTCCTGTTGGGAAAGGATGAGACTTGGAAAGCAAAGGGGGGAATCAACATTTTTTTTGGATCTTCTTCTGTGCATGCACATTGTGGATAATCCAGGATCTTTGGCAGTTGACTAAAGCGATAGCTAGCCACAGACCAATGCGTTGCAGCCCTTGATTTGGCCGTCACTGTTTTGCAGTCGGTTATGATATTGTATGCATTTTTATGTACATGCACAGATGAGTGTGGAAACTGAATAAAACTTATTTCAATAATCCTTTCTTTCTGTGTCCACTCTGAAAAAATTTGTGAATGAATCACTAAGATGGGCTCAGCTGTGGGAGAGGCAAGAGCTTCCTGTTGTATTTTTTGTGGTCATTAATAAGATTAACCTCATTTATAAGATAACCTGGTATATCTAAACTTGATCACACCATCTTGATATTTCATATTTATTAAATTTACTTATTCGCAGTCAACCATTAGACATTATACCCAAGTCTATTATTTCTGTTCTGCTTTGTAGTTATCATATTAATGTCTTGTCATTTCTTTTGATCATTGTGTTGTGTTCTTTGTGCAAAATAGGCAGTAAGTTTGAGAAGTTTGAGGCAGAAAAATATGAGATTCTGTATTGTCACTGGAGTGTGTCATTGTCAGCTAATTGTAAATATTTTGAAGATTACCAAAGGAGGGACTTGTTAAAAATATTTTTTTCCCTCTATACTACACATTTTATATGTTTTCAGTCAGTTTAATGGAATAATCATAATATTTCTTCAGCCAGGAAGGAGTGCAGAAAGGTGATGTCCAGGCAGGGTGCTGCAAGGTTCAGAATGGAGACTTTCAGCTCAGGAAAGCCAGGCACCTCAAATTATGAAATGTATATTATAGTCTGGTTGTTGTAATAAACGGCTGAATCATATTTAGAGATGGCGGTTGGTGGGGGGTTGGGGGGGGTTCTGCTTGCCTATGCACAGATTTACTGATTTCATCGCATGACCCTACCTTCTGCTGTACTGAAAACAGTACACAGCACATTCTTTGATGCTTTATCATGTGAATTTAATTGCTTATTGAAAATATGCAATGCGATGACTGCAACAGAGTCTGAAAAAGTTGGCAAAATCAACTGTTTACCCCTGTGTAACATCACCATCTCCTTTTAATCACCTTTATGAAGCATTTGGGGAATGAAGACAAACGTTGGTCAAATCTAGCACACAGAGTTTTCCCCCCTTTCCTCCATTATGCAGGTTTACAGTGGAGCAATTGTATCAAACCTTATCTTTTGCTTCATAAATTCTCAATCGAAGACAGAGCAGGACTGCAGTTTGGCTAGTCTTCCACCCACACTCTCTGCTTATGGAGCAATGCATTTGTAGTGCATGCAAAATCTGGTTTGGCTTTGTCTTGCTGTTAAATGCAAGGATGTTCCTGAAGCAGACTGCATCTAGAAGCCAGCAGACATTGTTCCAAAATTTGCGCTGGTCTATTAATTGTACCCTGACAAATGCTATGTGTCACCCTTGTCATGTGCAGTGAAAAACTACTATCTCTTGCCTGGCACTCATTTTTTGGACCAGATGCTGATAACAGCTTGTGCTGTTTCCAGTCCAGAGAACATGGCAGCTTCCAAAAACCACTTAATATGTTTATTCATTGGATCACGAAGCATGCTTCCACTGTGGTGCAGAAATATTGACTTGTAGGACCATAAAACACACTTCAACTGTAATACTGACTATCTCAAGCCCAAAGTAGTCGGAGGCTCTTCTGGACAGTGCTGACATATGGCTTTGACTTTACATTATTTTGTAGCTTTAACTTGTGTAGCGAGTGATGTTGTCTGACTAAGATTTACAGAAGTAGAGCCCATGTTGTGATATACAATACAGTCACATGACGGTTCTTAAGACAATGGCTGCTCAGACACAAAAAATCACTCATATTCTAAAATGTTTTTTTGGCTTTCTGCTTAGCTAACCAGGTTTTGACCGGATTTTTTTTTCTTTTAATTCTGTTTTGCATTATCAAGGGTGAAATGCCCAAAATTCAACCACTCTGTCTTTAGGGACTGTTGTTCTCAAAATCACATGCAGAGAATCAATGAGTTGGTATGTGCCTGGTACCCCATGTGCTTAAGCCTTAAAGGGAGAAGGGACTCAATTTCCTTGCTACTTCAGTATCGTGGATATCACTGCATATTGCACATTTTTCATACCATTAGTCCGGTTTCTCACCACTAGAACCCAGGTACACAAAAGGTAAATTGACCCTTCAACTGAGCATTGCAAGGATTCATAAGTTTTATTTTTATTTAACCCTTATTTACGATGTATTTCTCATTAAGTTTTTGTTCTATTAGACGGTCCTAAAGACTATGCGTTTCGCATTGCTTTCACGGTAGCATCAGAGAGCTAGCCCAGGTACTTTGTATTTGTGAAGTATCTGGCTGATCCTGGTCATGGAGTGAAGCGATCACAAGCAGCCATGCACAAACACAAACAAGTATCCCCAGCTCTGCAAAACCTATGTCTGGTCTAACTGCTGCCCAACACGGCAGACACATACAGCACCTCTCCGTTTAGTTTCAACTGTAGTGGCTAAAATCGGGCAACGTTATGATGAAACTGCCACATTGATGCTTACCAAAGAAACACAAGCATACCGATCAGAATGACTGCAGACATAAGTTAACCAGGAGAATTTTTTATTAGCACGGCATGCAAACTAACATGCAGTAGCTGCCGAGCAATCATAACAACCACAGAGACAAACCGTTTCTGTACAGGTCTCAATGACCTCAAGTTCCGTTACCGTGGACAGTTGTACCAAGCATCCAAATTAAATACAAGAATAAAACGTTAGCATCAAATGAGGTTTATGTTCACACACCTTCTGAAGAATTTCCCCTGATATTACTCTTGCATATTTAGGACACAAACATTCGCAACAGTAACTTGGCTACGTTAGCTGCAGTGCCACAGCCACTATCAACTGGCTATCACGTCAGGTTGGCTGATACAGTAAATGCAACTTACAGCTTCTGTGTCTGTGAGTCACGGACAGTCGCGACCGATACAGGCTTTATCTTCAGATATTTTACAAAGCCTGCGTTTTAGGCCAGTTGTTAGTGATAACTACTGTCAGCGGTCCTGCTAGCCACCCGTAACACGTTAGCTTCACTTACATTATTTGCTGTTATATTGTTACTTACAGCTTGTGGCTCCGAGTGCTTGATCGATGCTTCAGATTTGAGAAGCAGCTGAAACGCTTATCCTGTGTCGAATTACCCTTTATTGACAAAGCTGAATTTGGTGAAATGCTGAGCACAAACAGCTAACGTTCCCTTTGGCCGTGGCTGTTTGCTGCCAACAAGCAAAAAAAAAAGCTACCCACTGATTTCTGATGGCATCGTCTTTTGGAAGAGAAATAGGTCCTTTTATTTGCATCCTAAAGTAAATGGACAAGCAGCTTTGGGAGTGATACTGACAAAACTGCACCTCAAATGATCTGTGGTTCCTCTTTTGTATTTCCAAAAGTATAGACACTACTAAGGCACAGTATGATCTGCGGTTGTTTGTGCCTGCTATAATAGCTTCCGGTGTGGGCAGGTCGAGCGCCGTGATTGGCTCTGTCTAGGTCTGTATTAATTGGACGGCACAACCTGAAGTCAGGTTTTGCCCAGATCTTGTGAAGATCTCGGGACGACCTGTTCAGAGAGGAAATTACGTTCACAAAATCACCTACTTGGATTACAGCAAAAACCCTGTATCTTGTGTTTAGACACTTTTCAGAGTTTGAGTATGGATAACCAACTTAATGACATTACCTATATGTATTAAAAGAAGCATCAACATAATAGGTCCCCTTTAAATCTTGGTGAATAAGTAATGCACTACTAGTTTTGAAAAAACGGCTAAATATTGACGTGTGGATTAGTACTTGCCTCTTATTCCCAAGTAGCCCTCTGCTCTTTGGTTATTCAGGCACATCACTCTTTCCCATAGTTGGGTTACTAAGGTAGCTGGGTAACTGCATTCAGTAAAAGCTTTAAAAGCTATTTTCACTGCAGTCATCTTTCCATATTTGGGTTTTACAAAGTGCAGTTATCCAGCTGACTCAGAAATCCTGCTTTGTAAAACCGTGCCCATTGCTGAGTCAGAAGACATCATGGGCTCTCAAGAGTCCAGCTGAAGAGGGCAAAAAAATAAAAAATAAATAAAAAATACACCCTGCCACTCGGCTCTGGAAACTAGAATTTTCCGCTCTCGGGATCTGGCCTGAGAGGTAAAGACACTTCAATAGGATAATCCCCATTTAGTGGGATTATGTAGGCGAAGGTGGCGCCTGCAGAGGAGTTTAATTTTATCACTCATATTCATCTCCGGCTTCAACCGCTGCCTTTCGAACTCGTTTTCCAACGACTATGAAGGAAAAATACACTGTCTGCCGCCTGCAATGTTTTTCACAGATGTATGGTATGCTTGGCCTTTTAAAACGGAGATGTTTCTATTCAGAGAACGAACAGCAGGATGTGAATGTGCACTTGTGACTGATCCCTTCCTTTTCCCACCATCAAGATCTGGCGCCTGTAGGACCTGCGGAAATTCGGGTGACGTTCTAGGGAGATGGTTGTTGTAGTGGCGCTTGTGTGATTTACAGTAAAGTTGTTCAGATTCTCTTCTTGTCAAGCAATTTGTTACATGATCTGCTTTGGGGAAGACTGAAGGAACATTTGTAACATTATTGTTAAAAACAATAAATAACCACAGCTAGATAATGCATTATTTAAAAACAAAAAAAATTCTTATTGAAAAAAATTTTAACAGCCAAGTTTGATTATAAGCCTGGCCAATTGTTGTGGCTTCTCTGGCTAGCTTTAAAATGAGCATATGTTGGTTCATCTATCCTCTGGTACAAGCGGAGTCAGAGACCACATAATTAAGCTGTAACCTAGCAGCTGTGCTGTCCACTCTCTGAACAGAACAGGGACACTGCTCGTACTGCTAAGGTGTGCAGTCTAGCAGCTGATCTGTGCTGGCAGTGATTGTGCCTGAGAGAGAAGTGTGCGTGCGTGTTTTGCATGTGTAGACCGTGGGTCATTACACAGGCCTCGGGGTGCTCTCTGTGTCACTGGTCCTTGCATGTCTCTCAGATGACCCTGGTTAGGCGCAAGTGCTCATGCCAGCATCAGGGACTGAGAGGCATGCATGTCCTGGTGATGTGTTATCTATCAAATTAGACTAAATTAGACTAAATATATATTTTGCGAGTGGTGACCCGCGAGTAAACCTCGATTTGATTGGTTGTTCACTTGAGCACTCTCAAGAGGTCTGGTATTTCAATCTCCTGCTTTTTTTATGGCTACAAGTTAAGGTCAAAGAGCACATCAGAAGAAGATAAATTCTACAGCATTCATAAATTCTAATGCATTGATTTTTATGCAGTATGAGGGGATTTCCAAGCGAATGTACGTGAGTCCGTTTGAATTCTGATTTGGGATTATCCTGTACGGTATTGTGATTTTATACATGACATGTATACATTACCCTCAATTGTACTGACAGAAAATGAACAAATGCAGCTCCTGAATATCCTTTGGACAATCATTATCTCCTTCTAGTCTGGTTTAGCTGAATTATCACATTTAGATGAGCACTAACCTAATGCAGTGATGTGCATGTTTGAGGTTAGAATTGTCCCACAGCATTGAAAATCTAACATACTTCAACTTAAGTCACGACTGTCTACTTAATTCAGACAACGTATCACTCCAGTGTCCTTAAGGCTTAATTTTCAGCGTTGCTGTATAATTTTTTAATATCACTATGCACTTCTTTCATAGGCCATGGGTCATTCCCAGTGCAGGTTCCCATGTCTGCTGTGATGTTATACATATTGTAAAAATAATTATAATATATTAAAATGTCGTGTTGCACCAGAAATAGATGAGCATGTCACGGATGATGAACAACCCTCATTTACAATCCCAAGACTTCCAATCAAGCAGGTCATGGAAGCTGTATTTGGCATGATTATTTTTGAAAGATGATAAATTTAAAGAGTGACAAGTGAGCTCAGCAGGGTGCTAAGCATAACCATTGACGCCTCATCATTGACACAAAGCCATCTGATTTGGTGCCAGATCTGGACCGAAAAAAAGGTAGTTAGACTGATCCATGTCATGTCTTACAAAAAAAAAATAACTATGGCGTAAGTGGAAAGTACATTCCTTAGCAATGCAAGTTAACAAAAACCAGCACACAGAAGACAGGCCCCAGGATATGGACTGAGAACCCCTATAATGGCCATGCACTGACAGTCCTAGTTCCTCATGTTTTGTGCTTTGAGTGCTTAGACCTAGACATGTAATCATCTTCAAGTTATCTTGCTTAAAACCCCCAAAATTCTTTTTATTTTTTTACCTAAATTTCACCTTAACTGGTCTAAAAGTTGGAAAAAGCATTTTTTTCCATGTTGAAGGACAGCGTCACATACATATTCTATATCTGCTGTTTGCTGTGCTTCACTGAAGCTACATCACACTTACACTGAGTGAAATATTCTCACCCTGGACATCATGTTTTATGCGGCAGCATTACATAAAATAGAAAATAAACAACTCTTGTGCATCATTTTATTTGCATTTCCCTGTAATTAAGCAGGACATACAGTGCCTTCAAAAATTATTAGCACCATTTGTGAATATTAGCAAAACAAGCTGTGGTAAGTGACTCTGCTATTTATCCTCAAATGTTCACAAAAATCCAGCCTTTTCATTAAAGTAAAATCATTAAAAAAAAAAAAAAATGATGATGATAAAATTATATTTTCTCCCAAAAAATTTGTGCCACAAATATTGGCAATCTTAGAACATACTATGATTAAAATCTGACTTAAATATAATTTGTGTCATATTTTACTTTTTTTAAGTTCATTTGTTTGACTAGGAACAATTAACATGACTTCCTGTTTCACTTGGGTATAAATATGAGGCAACAGCGGCCAAATTCCCTCAGTCATTTAACACTATAGGAAAGATCTGATAGCACAGAGACTATGTGTGATGAAAAGTTCTTGAGCTGCGTGAATCAGGAAATGGATATAAGAAAGTCTTTTGACAGTTGAAAACGTCTATTTCTACTTTCAGGAAAATATTTAGGGCATTTCATACAATATTAGCTGTTTAGAATCACTGGGGAAGAGCATGTGTATGTGCATTGACCCCATCCATTGTGAGGAGGATGGTTTGAGTGGCAAAAGAATTTCCACAGATAACAGCAGGAGTTGAAGAGGTTCATTTAGTCTTGGGGTCCGAAAGACTCTAAAACTACCAACAGATTCCAGCCAGAAAAAAGCCTCTGCTGTTAATAAACAATGAACTAAAGTGACCAAAGTTCTCTGAATGTAACTCGGACTTTCAGTGGGACTGGGTTAAATGGTCCAATAGACAAATAGATCTTTGGTCTTATCGTGATTGGAGTTGACTGAAAGAAGCCACACAGAAAAGCACCTCTTGCCCATCGTGAAATACTGTGGTGGATCTTTGCTATTGTGGGGCTGCTTTTTTTTCAAAGGTTCTGTACATCTTTTTTCGATATAAAATATCAGACTGCATCAGATACCAGCAGATATTTAATATAAAAAAAACCTGACAGCCTCTGCCAGGAAGTTTAAAATGGGCCCTGTTCGGACCTTTCTAGCAGGGCAATGATCCAAAGCACACCTCAAAGTCTATTAAAAATTGTTCATCAATTGCAGAATAAATTTCAGAATTATTTTCCAGGGCCATCATAGTCACCTGACTTAACCCCCACAGAAAATCTGTGAGGTGAGCTGAAGATGGGAGTCCACAAGTGTCAGTCGCAGAATCTGAAGGATCTGGCAAGACTTTATATACAAGAATGGTCTCAGATCCCATTCGATGTGTCCGCCAACCTTATCACACATTTTAGGAGCAGAATCTGAGCTGTAATGTTGTGAAGAGATGGGCACACAAAATATTTTGGGTGAGAATAATTGTCGCACACATATTTTTGAGAAAAATGCGTGTTTCCTGATGAAAATTTAATGTTTCTTTCTATATGTTTCTTTGAGTAAAGGTTGGTTTTTTTGTGAATATTTTGAATGAAAGATCATGAGGATAAGCAATAAAGACATTTTTTTCCCTGGTTAGTTTTGGTCCGTTTTACTGAAGGGTGCCCATAATTCTCAAGGGCTATGTATTTGTGATCTTTGAAAACCTTCACTAGAATTTAAAATAGGACTGAAGTTCAAGAGGTTTTAACAAAGCAGCTGCATTTTACAAACCTACCTATGGGATTGGCAGACTTGAACAGATTAACTCTTACGGGTTGTTTGGGCACCACAGACCCCAGTGCCTGTGTAGAAGCCACTGAAGCTGATCCCAGTGCCTGTGTAGAAGCCACTGAAGCTGATCCCAGTGCCTGTGTAGAAGCCACTGAAGCTGATCCCAGTGCCTGTGTAGAAGCCATTGAAGCTGATTTCAGAAGAGCACAAGAGGCAAAAACCTGCCTTGTGCTTCTGTGCTGCCATTGGCTATTAAAAAATCCTCGTATTTTGAATAGATAAGAGGTGTTTGCTTAATGACCCATGCATGAAAGTGAAAGCGCAGATGTTTGTTCGTGATGCAGTCCAGACCAGCTTGCTCCGTCAGTAATGATATCAACACAGCTGGGCATGGTAAATCTTCGGCTAAAAATTAAAGAATTTTGTTGGCTGCTATTAAGATTAAAAGCCCGCATCTCGCTGACTGTACATAAGTAAATATTAAATGCTGCTCAGATTATCTGAGGGCTGGAGGGTGAAAAGGATTATTTTCACAAATACATTCTTTTGTCAGGAATATTAGCTCTGTCTAAGCGGTTTTTGCTGTCAAAAAGACCGACGCGTACAAAATAGTATCTCCCTGCCAAGGCAGCCGCAGTGCGATAAGACCAAACCTTCAGTCACCTGAGGCTCAGATCATTTTGAAGGGATGTGTGTGAAAAAATAAAGGTTTAAAATTCTTATGTCATTTGCGACAAGTACCCAGGTAGCAAGCACCTCCACTCCCGATCTGGCCCGGCTCAGTGCCGACTCCAGCTGATCCGGCCCAGAGCCGGGGCAGATCCGAAGCGGAGGTGCTTGCTATCTGGGTATGGAGTGGTTACTCCAAGGGCTGCTCAAAAATAACTGCAATTATAGTGCAGCCCCTAAGGTTTGGGATTTTTTTTCCTAGAAGATTTTTCCCTTTTTTGCTCCGTTCTCCGGCATATCGGATTTAAATTCAGAGAAAATTGAATATTCAATTTCTTGTTATTTCCATTTAAGGCATATTTATTCTATTTATTCATATTTATTGGACACTGACCATTTCTAAATTTATGGTCCGAGTGACCAAACTTTAAGGGGGGTTACAGATTGAACCAATCTCAACTCGTTCACAAGGTCTGAGACTGCGAAGTGAAGTGAGACAAATATGAATGCCCCTGTCGCAACTATCTCTGGGCTAACTCACAGTCCGCAGCCTCCTTCAGTACCACACCACACCGGTGTAATTACAGCATCGATCATGCAGGGCTGTCTCTGGTTTATCTCCCAGGTTTGGCAGAATATCGTTACACTGATTTGAATGCGTGTGCAGGCACTGGTATTGTGTAGATTCATTGGGATGTGCTTTTTATAAACTGGTTTGCTCCTGGTGGTGTCAGATTAGAGTGCATTGCAGTCCGAATTAGTTTTACATCTCAGTGCCCTGGAAAAAATGTTCTATTGGACTTCTATGGAATTCTATAGAACTCTATAGAACATCAATGGAACTCCATAGAACATTTTAGTAGAACAGCATGTTCTATAGGATTTTCCACATGTTCTATAGGAATTTGCTATAACCTATAGAAACCTATAGAGCACCTCTGTGGGAAAGAAAGTCCTATAAGATTATTGCTGCTCTATAAGACCTCCTTGCAATGCTCTGTTGAAGGGTCAATTTACCTTATGTGTACCCGGGTTCTAGAAGTGAGAAATCGAACTAATGGTATGAATATGTGCAATATGCAGTGATATCCACTATACTGAAGTAACAAGGAAATTGTGTCCCTTTTAACTTTAACGTGTGCTTAAGCACATGGGGTACCAGGCACATACCAACTCATTGATTCTCTGATCAGATGATTGATTGACTGACTGACCACACAACTTAGCAGTATTTCAGTTATGGTACCTGAAGACCTCTTTCCATTTTCTCTGTAGCAATTCAAAAATATAAATGAAAGGCACTACAACATTATTATGCTATAATGGAAAACTAGTGTTCCTCTTTTGCTTACGAAGACAGAATTGCGTTGAAAGTTTGACCTTTTGAACTTTTCCCTTAAAGGAGAATTCCGGTGTGAAATTGACATGGGGTGTATTGAAACATGATAACGAGTACTAACCTTTGTCGAATACCCCACCTCCGTACGCACGCAACATTTTGAAATATATGGCTTTTTAGCCGAAGCTCCCAACAGGCTTACAATGGTAGTGAATCGGGCATAACGTTGCCATGCAAATAAATCACTATTTTTTTCATCATTAACGAGGCTCAATGTAGCTCCACACTTGATCGCTTGAATTCCGAGGGCCCTGACATTTAAAACGAGGCACTGTGAACTTTGAAAATGCACAGGTAGTTTATTAAAAAAGACTGTTGTTTTGCTTTGGCTAAAAAGCCATTTATTTCGAAATGTTGCGTGCTTACAGAGGTGGGGTATTCGACAAAGGTTAGTACTCGTTATCATGTTTCAATACACCCCAAGTCAATTTCATTCTGGAATTCTCCTTTGATTTTAAAAATTCTATCAAATCATTCCTTTTCATTCACATGCATGTCATTGCAGATAATATACAGATTTTGGTTAAAGCACCGCATTATGGAGCAGAAGTGTCTGGGTTCGAACCATGGTCAGAGTAACACAGGAGTGGTCATTGTGCTACAGAGATGCAGTTGGAAAAGGATTGCTGGGAAATGTAATGTAAAATGGTAGCTTTTTTTGTGGTTGCCTTCCAAATTTGGGTGGGATTGAAGATGCCAAACTGAAAAAAAAAAAAAGTCTTCCAGAGATTTTCTATGGAACGGTTTTCTGTAGAATTTTTTTTCTATAGGACTAGAGGTACTAAAGTTCTATAGAATTCTATTGAACTGTCCTAAATGATTCCTGTAGCACATTTTTGCAGGCTGATGTGAGCCCCGAATTTTGCCTCATTCTGAGGTCTGTTCTCACTGAGCATCTCAGGAGTCCGAGCACTGATGTGGGATCAGTTTAGCCTGTCTGCTCAGAAAGGATTAGGAGCAGATGTATACAAGTTTGAGACTGATCTCAATGCTGTCACAAAAAGGCACTTTGTAAATGCTTAATGAGAACGAACCCTGTTCCTGCTTCGACTCCTGTGTTCTTTTTAGGCATTGAATGGGCATTGAAGGTTTAGTGAATATAGGCCTGAGTGTAGCTTCGATCCACAAAAGGAACTTAATTCTACTTATGTTCCAGATCAGGGAATCAAGAGCAGAGTACAATTTTATAGGTAGGTTTATGGACAGCAGTATGGTTATGTTTGGGGATGGAACCGCATAGAAAGGGGAGGGGGGGGGGGGGGGGGGGGGGGGGGGGGGGGGTCCCGGTCCTGGTCCTGGTCCTGGTCCCAATCCTGGACCCTGATTAGGCTAGGGAGCTTTTTCCTATTAAACTGGACAGAGGAATTGGCTTGAGCTGTGTTAACTTGAACATTGTCCCAATCCAGGACTCTGAGTAGGCTTGGAATCTTGTTCAAGTTAACTGAGTGAAAGAGGAAAGCGGCTTGCTGTCATTAAAGGTTACGTTGCACTTAACAAAGACAGAGAGTTTTCACTATCGGAATACTGACTCCATGTAAGCACGAAAAGCGAATTGCAATCCAGCAACTTGAAACGGAAAGCTGGGGGTTTCACACACACAGCCATTAGGAAATAACCATAAAACAAGACAAAGCCTGGGAAGGAGAAAACATGCGAGATGCAAACCAATCAGAGGAGACGTACTTCTCATAGACACACAAGTGGCTGAATAGGAAGAGAGACAGAAGCCATTCACGTAAGGGCTGTGACACTTCTATCTTGTCCATGTCAGTGTGTTCTGGCAGTCCAGTGGCTCTGCTGGCACCTTTGATGCTCGTGTGTCTGTTATGACAGTTTAGCACCTCCACAAGAGCAAATACAAATGAGAACGTTTTAACTCTTATGAATATAGTCGATGGACTGTGGAGCGTTGTGGGGCCAGCACTTCCAGACGTGGTAGCGCAGTGGTCAAATAGGCTTGACTTGAGATCGTAAGGTCCTGAGTTCGAGCCCTGGCCACGGCCTTCGCGGTGTGTTCCTGGGCAAAACACTTCACTCCCTCACTCCATGCCTCACTCCCCCCAGGTGTATAAATGGGTACCAGCAAATAGTCAGGGAAACCTGTCTAAGAGCTGGGGGGAGTACCTGCGACGGACTGGCATCTCATCCAGGGGGAGTAGTAATACTTCTAGTTGTTTCATGCCACAGCAACCAGGGTTAAGCACCGGGCCAATTGGCCACGAGGCTGGAAACAGGCTTACTTCGCTAGTACACACTGAATGCAGTTGACGGACTGTGGAGCGTTGTGGGGTCAGCGCCTTCCTTTATATCTGAATTTCTGGCAGCAGGTCTACAGATTTCCTTCAGAGGCCTCAGAGGTCTCGAGAGCTAAGGTGGATTTCTGCAGAAATGACAACTCCCTGCCCTAGACAAATGGCGTCAAACTCACCTGTTTGTTTATTTGCATGGGGTCTTCATTTGCAAGACTTGTCTCCAGTTAAGACCACCCAAATGGACAAAAAAGTACCTTTTGCCTAAGAACATCATATTTGCCGCACTGTGAAAGACTTAATTAGCCCTGAACTGTACAGTGGTACCTGGTGTCAGCGGTATCAATCTCATACATCAGCATTAGATTCTATGTCTATTGAGAAGTTTCTAATGCATTTGAAAAAATATGATTTGGAGCTTTTTAAGGCTAGAGTGAAAATGTTTAGTTATATTATTAGCACGCAATCAGTGCTATTTAACGTTGTGCACATTTGGAGTAATAGAAAAAGAGAAGGGGTGTGCATAATAAACAATGTTTGGAGCATACATATTAAGGCTAACTTCAAATGAACTAAATCATGATTTCAATGGCAGCCTTAGAGGTGAGTCATTTGAAGATAAATGCCAGTTGGCAGTTTGTCAGTTATAAAAGAGGATTGACAGTCCACATTTTGATTTTTGGTTTCCAAAGCAACACGAAGCAATAACAAAGTTCATGGGAGTCCAAATAGTCTCTGCCCAAATTGCAGGTGAATCAGTAACAAAGGCTGCAGAATTACCCGGTTATTTATTGTGGCAACGTGCGCCAAGCACAAACTGGAACCGCGGAGAGGAACAATGTTCTAAAATGAAATTTCACCGGCAATTTCAAGATGGCTCCCGAAACGGGCATATCTGACCACGGCCAATTTTTGTATTTTTATTGGTATATAATTTGGCCAAGACTGGGTTGTCTTCACCCCAAGAGCACTTCAGCTGCCAAAGTTGACAAGCGCAGGTACCCTTTATCTCTGGTCTGTACCTTTAAGAGTCTTTCAGCTGGCTGGTGATTGTTTGAAAGACACGCCTTGAAACTGCCAGGCCAGTGTGATAGACTATAGCAAAATAAATGCTGAACTCGCCATAAGTATTTTTAGTGCTCATTCAACTGCAGTGTCATTAGTTTCATAGAGTTCATGCAGGAGTCATAGGTCATTGCTGTCAACTGATACTTCTTGAAAAGCCCAAGCAAAGAAAGTTGTCCTGTACTAAAATTTCACTTTTCAAAAAATAATGTGACACATTTTGTTGCTTGAAATTTTTTTACATGCCCATGATAAAATATTTACTAAGGTGAAATCACTTGTGATAAAGCTGTTCTAACCACATGGGATTATTGCCAGAAGTATTTTTCAGCCTTCTCGGGAGAGAGAGGAGAATCGCTCAATCTCCACTGAAGCAGGGCTGTCAGGTGTCCATTCCTTTTCGACCTGAAGCCTGCGCTCGCAGACATTGAGGGCCAGAAGTGTTGAAGGGCTGAAAGCACTTAATGTTCGTCAATTCCCTATGGAATTGAGCGGTCGTCAAGACCTTGCATCTGTCTGTGGACGGAGATAGCAGTGTTTTTCTTGGCATTTTTGGGCTATGTAAAGTATCAGAGAGCTCTAGAACCTACTAGAGCTTTCAGGATTGGAGGGATGTCACCGTAAGTTTTAATATGGGAGGCTGAGATAAATTGGCACGTCCTCTTACTTTACATCAGCCTTAACAGAAGTCCTGTTGTGGACTGGCCTGGTATGTTTTGGCCTGATTCAGCAGCTGCATTGTTTACAGCTCCATGGCCATATAGTGGGTGGAGAAGATAACTCCTACCTATACAGATAATCTATACTCACTTTGTCTCTGTGAAGTGGCATCGGAGCGTGAAATTCCAGATGTGCTATCGTAGAGCCCATTCTTGCCTCCAAGAAAAAGGCTTGACAGCAACGCACATTCATTGGTTTGGCTCCTCACCTCACCAAAGTGAAATTTTCTGTGCTAAGTAGACAGTAAAATGTTCTATGTTGATAAAATGTAGTGTGCATATTGCTAAATTCTTACTTTTTTCACGCTATCTGTTAAACAGTTTAATTAAATTTAAATGTATTGGGTGTCTCAGGCCTTTATTCTTATTTCCTATGTACTACTAGACTTATTTATTTATTTACTTATTTTGCACTGCAGAGCTGGTGTCCCCACCCAAGTAAGCATTTCACTGCTCTGTTCGATATTCAGAAAGAGATGCACGTGACTTGGGCAAATTAAAACCACAGAATACGTATATCCTAACTGGACAAAATTGTTTGGTGGAGTTTTTGAAAGGAGGGTAGTTGATGTTGTCGCTATTAAATGTGGATGCACTGTCTGACCATTATAGCTGCTGTCAGTTCTAGACTGTTCATCTAATATGGATGAGAACACCCTTAAATTACCGCTGGCAGTCTGCACTTCAACCTTATTGTCAATGCAGCCATTCAAAATTCAAAGTGCTGGAGTACCAAACATGAATAAAAAAATTTCAATCAGGAAAGTCTAGAACAAGGTGGCGATTTGTAAATGATAACAATGATGTTTATAAAATAACTCGGAGCAAGATCTTTGGCGGTTAGACCCCGGCAAGCATATAACGTTGTTGATGATTCTGTTCATTATATGTTCTATGTGACTAATGAAATTCCCCCCAGGATCTAAACACTGGTGGTGGTGGTTAGGAACAGCTGCTGGAACAATTCCTGAGGGCCGACTTGATCAAGGAGCTGGTAGAATTAAATTCAATTCAGTTCAATTAATTTGATATAGCGCTTACTACAGAGACTGTCGCAAAGACGCTCTACATTGAAACATTAAATAAAAGAATGAAAGGGCAGTGCCCAGCCTAATCCCCGCTACAGCAATGAGGCAAAAAAACTTCCAGTAGGGAGAAAAATCCTCAAACAGTGGTGAGAAAAAACTCCCCAGTGGGAAGAAATCTCAGGAGGAACCCGGCTATAGTGGGGAAGCCCAATCTCCACGGGCTTGCTAACTAATAATAAAATGAAGTAATAACAGAATAAAATGGCCATAGAGTTCAGTTAAAGTCCATCTAAATCATGGTACCAATAGCTCCAGGAAGTTGCATGTCGAGGATGGAGCTGAACTGGATTAGAACAGCAGGACAGCAGGTAGGACAGGGCTTGGACGGTCCAGGACTCAGGGTCTGGGCGTTCTTTGGAGGATGGTGCTGGGGAGGAGGGTTGCAGAGCGCCTCAAAAGTGGTCGACAGCTGAATGACTGCAGGGATAGAGAAAACTTTTAAGGTTGACGGCAAGCAGATGATTGGACTAGCGACCCAGTGTAAGATTCTGATTGGTTAATAACGGGCCAGTGTAATTAAAAGGACAAGCTGGAATCTATGCTGGGGACCTACGACGCAAGTGCAGGGAGATAGTCTTCCTGCTTGAATTTTCGCTAAGCTACATGTGTCACAGTCCAAAGAATTGTAATGCTCACTGTATTTTTTCATATTTTTGCATGTTTATTCAGAATTTACCAAACAGAGTAAAAAGTATATCTTGATTTCAGCTCGTCTTTCAGTGCGTGGCCTGATTTACTGAAGTCAGTCCTTATGGCATTCCATTTTGAGTCTGAATTTTAACATTCAGTGAAAGCATTTTCTGAACACTGACATAACCTACTTCACTCTCTGCGAAAGCTGTGCTAAAAATGGGGCCTGTCTCCCTTGCATGACCGCTTTCACCAGAGACAGGCCAGCACACAGAGGACACAGTTTCATTTTATCCTTCCTAATATTCATTCATTTTGAATTCGCGTCACCGCAGAGTTCTTTCTTCTTCATTTGTTTGGTATTGATGTGGTGTGGCATGCCATTGCAACAGGACGTAGTGACATGATATGAATGACACTGATGTATCTCTTTGACCATTATTTCAATGTCTTCTTTTTATGTGGCCATCTCAAAACTTGTTCCTGGTTGCTCTGTGTTTTTTAAATCTTTTTTTTAAATCTCTTTTTCAAGGATGCTGTGGCAGAAAAGCCAGATAGAACAGTTGCAAGTGAGGTGCAATAGAGAGAAGCAGGGCTGAACCGCCTGGAGAAATTTAAAGTTTTGCTCAAGGACCCGACAGAAGAACTTGGGAGCACTTTACAATAAGGGTACATTAGATAATGCAGTAATAAACATTAGCTACCAAATAATGAACAATTAACTAATGCATCAGGGTGCTAAACAAGCATTAGGTAACCTTAACTTACCATTTATCAATGCTTTTTGACATCCTTATTATGAAGCATTAGCTACTAATTAATGAACAGTGAACTAATGCATCAGTGCTAAATAAGCATTAGGTTACCTGAACTTACCATTTATTAATGCTGTTTGACATCCTTATTATGAAGTTGAAAACATCCCTTAAGTGACACCTCAAACTATTCAATTATGTACCAATTAATACCTTAGTTAACATGAACACCATTAATAAATGATTAGTAAACCTATTAGTTTACTGTTAATTAACTGTTAGTTAATGCTTCTTATGCTGATAAATCTACCAAGAATTCTTCCCCACTTCATACCTTCAGAAGGAAATCAGAATCTCCAGCCTCCCTGGGGGATTGAACCAGCAACTCCTGTTATCAAGCAAGCAACCTTGCACTTAGGCTACTTTGCCATCCCATTTCTTTACCTTTTGATTATTTAATGCATTGCAAATTATGGCATTTCATTTCTGTGATTATAAATTAGTTGCTAATGGCTGCTACGCATATTACAGGAGCATATTCTCAAAACATTCTTTTTCAGTTTTAAAGAGGAGATTCAGAGCAACAAAATAAGGTGTTTCTTACAAATTAACTGGGAACATTAAATGGAGCAAGGGGTTTGGGTTCTCAGCGTCAGAGGCATGTATTTATATCTCTGAAGTTTGTGTAGCTTTTATGGTGAAAGGTATGTTATGTTCTTAGAGGTGTCACCACAGAAGTTTTGTCATGTGGAAGAGGTTTGCCTGTCTGATAAATATGTAATACCCCCTTCACACCGGATTGGAGGTGCCACTGCGGATTTTTGTCAAAATTGCCATCACCGCAGTGACAACGCCAGTAGTGTTTTCATAGTTTTCCCCTACCCCTCAAACAAGTGTTTTTCTTCGCGGTGCTACTGGGAAACCGGGGCAGAATTACGGTTGGGTCACTGAGGACATGGCGATGCCATTAAGTTGCCACTACGATTTGATGGTGATGCCACGGCAATTATTAGCGGCACTATTGCGGTGTTGGCGGCAGCGTTGAGGGGCCAGTGATGTGCTACTGCGGGGATGGTGATATTACTGAGGTGCTACAATGGTCGTGCTACGGCAGCAGGTAGGCTACGTGTCAGCTATAAATGAGGTGGTTTTCGTTTGAAATTCGTTGTAATATTTTGTCTGCTGATGATTCATTCCTATGGTGATGCTACCGAAACGAGGTACAAGAGTTAAAAGTTACTTCGCGGTAGCACCCCCATACCCGCAGTGCTCCTGTGGTAGCTCCGTCTTAAGACCGCCTTAACCACCACAGGATAGCTGTAGGGTTGCCTGTCTACTTTTTTGGCGATTGCACGGCGGTTGTACTTCGGAGCCACGATGGTGATGGAGGTGCCACTGAGGTCCTTGTACGGCTCCACGGCAGTCATGGGGGTGCCACGGCGATCGGTCCAACCTGCGGTGGTTCTGCGGAAGTTTTGAACATGTTCAAAGTTTCCTCCGTGCCACTGTGAGGGTCTGCGGTTTTGAAAGTTTTCTGCGGTGCTACGACAATCAATTACAGAACTACTGAGGAACCATGGAGATCATAGCGGTGCCACTGCGACTTATGCCGTACAAGCTCCGCAGTGGCACCTCCAATCCGGTGTGATGGTGGCTTTAGGAATGCATTTATTTTAATGAGTATTGAGCCAAACAGTACTTAGGGACCTGTTTACTTCTGTGTACTACCCTACATCAGTTTATTGTCGATGGTGATGTTGTCTAACTAGAATAAAACCATTACTCTCGCTTGAGAAATAAGTATTTGTTGGAATTCCAGAACAAAAGAAGGCAATTGATGTATCAGAAAGAACAAAGTACTTTTGATCAAGGTTGACAGTCCCAATCCAGAACACAACAGAAAGAGCAATGCAGGTTAGACAGATCATTGTCAAGAGATGGTCCAGGGTCTGACACCTGCTATGTTCCACTGGAGATGAAGCAGGGAGAAGTCGAGGGGGTGATTCGAGGTCAGAACCAGGAGCGCAGTCTGAGAGTAATTTAGGCAGCCGAGGAAGGCAATGGGACAAGGAATCAAGGAAACAAATAAATCAATCATTGGACAGGGCCAGAAGACACAAGACCCAGGAACACGGAGCAAGATCTAGAAAACATAAGAACCAGGAACAAGGAGAAAGATCTAGAAAACATAAATACCAGGAACAAGGAGCAAAATCTAGAAAACATAAGAACCAGGAACAAGGAGCAAGATCTAGAAAACAAGAACCAGGGACAAGGAACAAGGTCTAGAAAACACAAGACCCAGGAACAAAGATCAAGGTGTAGAAAACATAAAAACCAGGAACAAGGAACAAGGTCTAGAAAACGTAAGAACCAGGACCAAGGTACAGGGTCTAGAAAACACAATACCCAGGAATAAGGATCAAAGTCTAGAAAATGCAAGAACCAGGAAAATGGAGCGAGATCTAGAAAACACAAGAACCAGAAACAAGGAGCAAGATCTAGGAAACACAAGAACCAGAAACTTGGAGCAAGATCTAGAAAACATAAGAACCAGAAACAAGGAGCAAGATCTAGGAAACACAAGGGAACAATGATTTGCACAAGGAGGAACAAGGACAATCTGTCAAAAAATGCAGAAATCAGGAGCTAGGATACACAAAAATCACAAGGGGGAAGAAAAACAGGTGTGGAAAAGGGTGTGGAGAATGAGGAACAGGTGTGGGAAAGGGTGGGGGGGATGAGGCACAGGTGTGGGAAAGGGTGTGGGGGATGAGGCACAGGTGTGGGAAAGGGTGCGGGGGATGAGGAACAGGTGTGGGAAAGGGTGTGGGGGATGAGGAACAGGTGTGGGAAAGGGTGTGGGGGATGAGGAACAGGTGTGAGAAAGGGTGTGGGGGATGAGGAACAGCTGTGGGAAAGGGTGTGGGGGATGAGGAACAGGTGTGGGAAAGGGTGTGGGGGATGAGGAACAGGTGTGGGAAAGGGTGTGGGGGATGAGGAACAGGTGTGGGAAAGGGTGTGGGGGATGAGGAACAGGTGTGGGAAAGGGTGTGGGGGATGAGGAACAGGTGTGGGAAAGGGTGTGAGGGATGAGGCACAGGTGTGGGAAAGGGTGTGGGGGATGAGGCACAGGTGTGGGAAAGGGTGTGGGGGATGAGGAACAGGTGTGGGAAAGGGTGTGGGGGATGAGGAACAGGTGTGGGAAAGGGTGTGGGGAATGGGGAACAGGTGTGGGAAAGGGTGTGGGGGATGAGGAACAGGTGTGGGAAAGGGTGTGGGGAATGAGGAACAGGTGTGGGAAAGGGTGCGGGGGATGAGGAACAGGTGTGGGAAAGGGTGCGGGGAATGAGGAACAGGTGTGGGAAAGGGTGTGGGGGATGAGGAACAGCTGTGGGAAAGGGTGTGGGGGATGAGGAACAGGTGTGGGAAAGGGTGTGGGGGATGAGGAACAGGTGTGGGAAAGGGTGTGGGGGATGAGGAACAGGTGTGGGAAAGGGTGTGGGGAATGGGGAACAGGTGTGGGAAAGGGTGTGGGGGATGAGGAACAGGTGTGGGAAAGGGTGTGGGGAATGAGGAACAGGTGTGGGAAAGGGTGCGGGGGATGAGGAACAGGTGTGGGAAAGGGTGCGGGGAATGAGGAACAGGTGTGGGAAAGGGTGCGGGGATGAGGAACAGGTGTAGGAAAGGGTGTGGGGGATGAGGAAAAGGTGTGGGAAAGGGTGCGGGGGATGAGGAACAGGTGTGGGAAAGGGTGTAGGGGATGAGGAACAGGTGTGGTAAAGGGTATGGGGAATGAGGAACAGGTGTGGTAAAGGGTGTCGGGGATGCACAATGGGATTGACAAGGTAATGAGACAAACAATCAGTCAAACCATAATGAAAGTGACAATTATTTTGATGTATTTTAAGAAAATATTGTCCACATATGACTGAGTATGTAAGTATGTTTAGTCCACTATGCTTCTCTTAGGATGACTTCATTTTGCACCAGTTGTCCTGTTCCTGAAAAGTTATAAATCTAATGCAGTGGTCACGTTTAGTGTATTACTGTGGTTGAGAGTGTTTGCCACTCCTGAAGTTGTCCGTGATGATGATGTCATTCAAATAAGTGTTTTTCCCCCAGATTCCTGAATAAGCATTATTCTGTCGCTCCAGTAGAACAGTAACTAGGAAATTATGGCCTTAATGTTTGCAACCAGCAAGTCAGTATAATGGACGGAAGGCAAAACCATTAACCACATTAATTTTTTGCAAGAGTCTATTTCAAAACCAGAAGCCAGAAGATATGCGGAAATTTGTACCACAGAAGTAAACAATACCAGCAATACGATGAAATACTATTTCAATTTCTTTTTTTATTTATTAAAATTGCTTTGTATTCTGTGATGACATTAAAAAGAATTTTGGTATGGAAGATGTTGAAATGCATGACTGTGTCAGAAAACGAATGCATATTACATAAGAGAAGATGGTTAGATATGACAACATAATCGTTAGCTGCCACCCCTCAGCAGTTCTTTGATATTTGCCGTGATATATAATTTTTTCCATATTTACAAATCTTTTTTCAGTTTCAGCACTTAAAGTGGTGATGGATAAGCTCTAAATTCTGCAATGTGGAGGGTTTTTGCCTGTCAGATCAGGTATAATTTATGTATTTGCATTAAGACTTATCAGTGAATCTAGTGAGCTGGAGGGAGATTATTAGCATTTTCCAGCTGGCAAACTCTGGGTGCCCCATACCAGATCTGTTAGGACCACTGCAGTGAGGGGCTAAAGAGGTCTGCCAGGATGGCACAGAACACCGTGCGGAACAGAGCCTTATCAGCTACTGTACGGTTCGGCCCTTCAGCAAACACACTCATATCTGACTACTAGACTATGAGGCCCATCCTCACATTGTTACAGAGCTATGAAAGGCCCCGCGGCTCCTCTATTCGCTCCATCGACCAGGGATACTCACTCTTTTCCAGAATGAGCCGCAGTGGGTGCAGGCTTTCATTCTAACCATGCAGTTACACACCTGATTCTACTTATCAAGGGTCTTTGGCAAAAGCTTTAAGGGTTCATTAGTAGAATCAGGTGTGGGACAGGTTGGATAGAGCGAAAGCCTGCACCCACTGTGGCTCATTCTGGAAAAGAATGAGTATCCCTGCCATAGACAAAAGCCTTAACTCGATGAATATCTCAGCATCACCGTTCCGTTTTTCAAAACCTGAAAACGCGTTAAAGAATTTACTATAAAATAAGCCATGCCACTGTCAATCTTGTGTGAAACATTTCTACTGAACTTCTTTCTAATGCTGAAAGGTGTTGGTGATAAAATCGTTCCAGAGATTTTTTTTATAACCCCCTTAAGCCACATTTCTCAGAATGCTGGATGTTAAAAATGGCTCCATATCACACGTACTTTTACAACTCGCTTGAAACCAAGCGGCTTATTTTGCTTGGCGAGTAAGCTGTGCAGATCAGATCTTCTGTCTCGTGTAGGAAGAAGAGACGCCACCCCACACTGCTCCTAATCTGAGTTCATTTCATACAGAAAGATGTTTAGTATCTGACAGACTCCACTGAGCTGTTAATCGTGAGAATTAGAGTATTCGATCAGGGAGGAGTGCTTTTGTAATGGCTCTGATGAAGATCTCTCTTTCACCAGGGGGGCCACAGGGTCTTGTTCGGAGGACTCCCAGCTGACGGCCCCCATGCAGGTGACCAGTGATGGACACAGAATCAAACCAAGGCCCAACAGAAAAGTAAGGAAGCTGTCCTTGTGAAAACCTTGAAAACCAAAAGTCCGTTCTGGTAGTCGTAAACATTACACTGTCGCATTGTAACTCGATGCTGCAATCCAGGGCGATGTACATCACAAAACAAATTGGCAGGTACTGAAGCGCTAAAAAGCCTTAGAGGGAAGTATCTATTGGCAGGTGTGACCACATGAGTAGGACGAGGTCCCCTGGGAGTATCCTCTTGAACAAAGCATCAATAAAACAATCCTGGCAGATAATGCGAAGCAGTTGAAGAGGGTGCACACACATTCAAAAATTTGGTTGAACAGGTGCAGGATAAAGCTTTGTAAAAAGAAATCAGACTTAGTTTTATTATCTCAGCGTTTCGACCAAAAAAAGGTCTTCGTCAGAGACCTTTCTGTGATCAAAATGTTGTGATAATAGAATTATTTTGGGAGCATCTATAACAGTGTGCAAATACCTGAATCCGTTTTCCAGACAATGAGAAATAACCATAAACCTTTCTGAGAAATAAAAAAACTATTTGGAAATAAACAATAAAAAATAAAGCCTGGATGTCAACATATTCTAGATTTTTGCCTCATCTAGTCTTTTTTTTTTTTTCAAAATTGACTGCAATTACTGAATAATTTTATTATTGATTTAAATTGAGATCTCTTTCACGCAAATTCATTTCACAAAACAACGTCATTTTGACGGTTTGAATTCTATTGAAGTTTGTGTAGATTCATCCCCCCCAGACAGGACTGCTCATGAATCTTACTTACCGGCTGTATGATGATGGATAGAAACTTGTCATTATGTCTGAGTCCAAGTAGGTGTATTGTTAACCTAATGTATTTACAGTTCAATCACTGAAGAGGTCAATGCTGAACACATATTGAATCCCGTCGAGAGAATCGTTCTAAGCATCTTCCTGGCAGCTCTCATTATCATGACTGTCTTGGGAAACTTGCTGGTCATGGTGGCGTTGTGCAGAGATCGACACCTACGGTAAGGCTGCGCTACTTCCTCTCCTCTGCTCACCACTTCCTGTGGTGCATCCTTCCGCTTCCCTCATTAAGACTGAGAAATGCACTTCAGGAGTCGGACATGTTTGGAGACACTTGATAACTGATACAGATCGCATTTAAATACCAGGTGATACATGGCATTTACAGCCATGTATCCGGATAAGTTATCTGGATAAGGAAAATCGCATATCAATGCAAGGTGTAAACGCGCTGTGAACGGATTGTGATCAGATCTGTCCAGATCACATCTGGAGGTAGTCTGGCTCGCATTGTGTCCAGCTCTCAGTCAGGGGTAAACGCAATCTGTACAACTTGCAGGCATCCGTATCTACGCTACGTCATCATTCCTGCCAAATCAAATTACTTCCGCACTGCTGGAGGACAGCAATCCGATCTCAATGAGGATAATGAGAATGCATTAAAATACCTGGTGTAAACACAAAGTAAGAATGGAATGTTTTTTGTCCAGATAACTTATCCGGATAACAGATTGCATGTCAATACCAGGTGTGAATGGGGTGTGAGGCACAATCATTTCTGGAAACGCTGTACGGAGTTGAAAATGATCTTGGATGCTTGTTGCATAGAATCACTGTGAATCAGTAAACCAGGGGGCAATTCCAGTCCTGGAGGGCCGGTTTGTTCGCAGGTTTTTATTTCTATCAATTACCCAGACTAATTGAGCTAATTGGTTGTATACAAAAACATGGATTTGCACATAGATTAACTCAAAGAAAAATATTTTATATAATAATACGACTAAAATAATATTTGGGGGTCATTCATGATAATGTAGAGAAATGCAGCAGAAAAGTAAGATATCATTAATACTTTAGTTATTTAACTAATCGAAGGCCAGAAGTTTGAGTGAAAACCAGGGACAGATACAGCCCTCGTTGCCCACATAAACCGTGTTGATTTTTTGGGTGAATTTGTGACAGTGAAGGTGCTCTTTTTGGTTGTACCCTTTTTAGAGAAGTGACTAAATTACTGGCTTTTAGATGTTGACAGCTCAAGCACTCCCTTTGCTTTTACATGAAAGTCAACTCTGCTTACATGCCAAACACTGACTTTGTTTCCTGTAATGTGCCGTCTGCATGTATGATAAAACCATGAAAAGTGACATAACTTCCCTTTCGACTAGCAACACAGTTGTTGCTAATATCAGGCTGCTAAATCCAATGACTGTATGGCAATGCTTACTTTCATTTGATTATATTGAATACATTTAAAAGTTATTGCTTGTTCATTCTATTCTCATTGAAATTTAATTTATTGATTAATTAGTGCCATCAATAGCATATCACTTAACTTTATTTCCAAGTTTGTCATGTAACATTCCCCTTTGTATAGTGGATTAAAACGTAATAATCTCTTTGCACACTTACTGTAAATTAGCCCGTCATTCCATTATTTTTAGATAATAATTAAAGTACATTTTACATGCTGCATGGTTGCCTCTATATGTTGGCCCTGTCGGATTTTAAAGCATTTTTAGCATTTACATGCAAATGTTTTTGGAAGGTCTGGTGCGCACTCTGGAAAATGCATCCAAACTTAAGCACCAGTCAAAACACACAGCCTGCTCTGCAGAATTTCACTGGAAATCCAACAGCTTATTTTGCTCATTGCGTAATCTTGTTGTAAATCTTCTATTTAATGTTGAAAGAAATGTCACTACCCCATTTTTATTTCAATTCAGTAAGGTAGGCTCTAGAATATTTGGCAGCCCTGACTGAAAATACACAGGAAATACTGTAAAATTATTATATTATAATAATAATTATTATAATTTCAATAGAACTAACAAAAATAATGTATTCATTTAATGAAAAATAAATATCCCACTGCGCCCCCAACACCCCCAACAAGAGATTAAAATCTCTTTAATTTAACTAGGATTGAGGTTTACAGTGCCCTCCATAATTATTGGCACCCCTGGTTAAGATGTGTTCTTTTGCTTCTAATAAATTCAGTTTTTTTCTAAATATCATAGGACCACAATAAAAAAAGAGGAAAATCCAACCTTTAATTCAAGTGCATTTATTCAGTGGGAATACACAATTCACAATTATTAGCACCCCCGATGTTAATACTTTGTACAACCCCCTTTTGCCAACAAAACAGCACTTAATTTTCTCCTATAATGTTTCACAAGATGGGAGAATACAGAAAGAGGGATCTTCGACCATTCCTCTTTGCACAATCTCTCTAAATCATCCAGTGACCTGGGTCCTCTCCTCTGCACTCTCCTCTTCAGCTCACTCCACAGGATATCAATGGGGTTGAGGTGTGGGGACTGAGATGGCCATGGGAGGAGCTTGATTCTGTGTTTGGTCAACCATTTCTGTGTAGATTTGGCCACACGTTTAGGGTCATTATCTTGCTGAAAGACCCAGTGACCACCCATATTCAGCTTTCGGGCAGAGGCCACCAGATTTTGATTTAAAATGTCCTGGTATTTCAAAGCATTCATGATGCCATGGACTCTAATAAGATTCCCAGGGCCTCTGGAAGAGAAACAGGCCGACAGCATCACCGATCCTCCCCCATACTTCACATTGGGCATGAGGTGCTTTTCTGCATACTCATCTTTTGTGTTCCACCAGACCCACTCAGTGTGTTTGTAGCCAAAAAGCTCTATCTTGGTCTCATCTGACCAAAGCACATGGTCCCAGTTGAAGTCCCAGTACTGCTTAGCAAACTCCAGACTTTTGTGTTTATGATTGTGAGTAAGAAAAGGATTTTTCCGTGCATGCCTCCCAAACAGCTTGTTGGCATTTAGATAGCGCCTGGTGGTTGTTCTGGAGACTTTGTGACCCCAAGATGCTACCATTTGTTGCAATTCTTTTACAGTGAGCTTTGGAGAACTTTTTATTTCTCTTACCATCCTCCTGACTGTGCGTTGTGGCAAAATAACCTTGCGTCCTACTCCAGGCTTGTTTACCACTGTTCCAGTTGTTTTAAACTTCTTGATGATTCCCCTGACAGTAGATATGGGCAGGTGCAGGCGAGTGGCTATTTTCTTGTAGCCATTGCCAGACTTGTGATGGTCGACACATATCTGCCTTACTTGAATGGCGTGTTCCTTTGTCTTTCCCATGTTGAAGAGTGGATAAGAGAAATGGCCATATTTATACCGCAGAGAAACAGGAAGTGATGAATTACTAATTAAATGTTCCTAGATACTCTGATCAACTTTGTAAACTACTGTAGAAATGACAGAAATACTTCAATTACATTTATTTCCGAGGAATTGTTAGGGGTGCCAATAATTATTTATTTAAATATATAT
Source organism: Gymnothorax reevesii (assembly GCA_029721435.1). Taxonomy (NCBI): domain Eukaryota; kingdom Metazoa; phylum Chordata; class Actinopteri; order Anguilliformes; family Muraenidae; genus Gymnothorax; species Gymnothorax reevesii. The sequence continues at coordinate 81,111,249 of CM056583.1, forward strand.
AAATATATATAAATTATATAAATAATAAATAATTTATTAAATAATAAATTATATAAAAATATATAAATTATTTATATATTATATTATTTATATTAATTAATTATTTCTTTGTCAGGGATTTTTTTTTTCCCTTAAAATTCATTTCAGTTGAAGGATACATTTTTCTACAATTTTCAGTGTGAGAGTATGCTTCATCAATAAAAATTGAATTTATTTTAAGGCTTTTAAACCCATCTTAACCAATAATTATTGAGGGCGCTGTAAATTGTACATTTTTATTTACTTTTTTATTATTATCATTATTTTTTTTTTTTTAGTTTTAAGCAACTATGTTGTGTCACTACCTGTATCACTACAGTAACGTTATACAAGCTCATTTTGTCATCTTGAAAAATGAAGAAAACCAAATAACTGGCAGTATAATAGAGACAGATGGTTGTAGACCTTTATAAATCTAGTAAGAGCTTCAAGATTCATGAAAGACTTAATATACCACTGAGCACTGTCAGGACTACTATTCGGAAAAGCAAAAAAAAAAAAAAAAAATACAGAAGAGTTGTAAACCTGACAGGTAGAGGACACAAACACATTTTTTTATTCTGGCAGGATATGAAGCAGGATGGTGAGAGGTGCAAGGGAACTATACAAGAATCTCCATGAAAGAATCGCAGGTGTTGTTGATATAATAGGTCACCTGATCTCCAAAAGCACCATCAAACGCTGCCTCCAAAGATGCCGACTCTTTGGGATGGTTTCAAGGAGAAAGTCTTTTTTGACCCCCAGACACGAGTTTGCCAAAGGTTACTGGATAAAGCTGCGGTGTTAGATAAGATAAACAGGGAATGTTTTGGTCAGATACAGTATTGGCACGTTAGCTGTTGAAATGGAGACACATTCAAGGGAAGGCGCCAGTGATGTTTTGGATGAACGCATAACACAGATGTTAAAATGATGTAAGACTCGGTCAATGTGATAGTGGTACAAAAAAAGCAATCAATAGGCCGGCACTTAAACAATTGTGGACAATAATCACAGCACCAGATCTAAAAGGTAATAAATAAATGACGATTGAAATTGATAAAGGTCAAAATGCCTGCTTTTGCATATTCATTCAATTATTCACCCCTGGTATTAATGGGTGGACAGAAATACCAGCACAGTAAACACCAGCACACCAGCAGGGATGAAATAACAAGGATTCATAAATTCCCATACAGAAAGAACCCATATAAACATATAGCTTTTAATCCCCGCCTCGTATCAACCAGCAGTGGTCGGCAGCTCTTTTCAGAAGTAGCGCACAATTGGGCAATGCGCTACAGGGATGCAAATTATGAAGGGCCTGCTGGGAAGGGTTATGTAGATTAGAGTTACCCAAGGCACGTCCTGTTGGCCAGACTGGCGCTCATAAAGAGGATTCTGACCTTAACTTTGTTGGGCGCGGGCTTTGGAGGACAGCTGCGAGCAGTGTACACTTTCCTGAGTTATCAACAGGGGGTCGCATATGCGAGAAAGCATATGTACATAATTCCCTAATTGGATATCCCAGATTCGGATGGGATTGGAAATGCCAAACAAAAAGATAAGTTAAAAAAAGTTTTAATATAGGGCCACATATAGGTTTGGCCCTGTATTAAAGCCCATATATTTATATAGGTTCTTTCCGTGTGGGTATGTTTATCAATGGACCTCTTCCCTAACCTCCCTTAGGTTATCATTTGTGGTTTTTATGGCAAAAGAGAGAGGGGAGTTTATGGGGTAAAAAGAGTTAAGTAATGGAGCATGTTCTATGACAAGCCTGGAGTGCTTGCATGACAGTTATGGACCTGAACTACATATAAATTTAAACATATTTTGCATACATATAATGCATGCTAAATTCCCAATTAAGGGCCACTGTGCTCGGTCAAAGTTTATGCTTTTCAGTTAACTGGCTGTACAATTTGATTCCAATTAAATCAATATTAGCTACATTGTGTAATTGTCTTGGCTGAGTAAAACCATTTAATAAATGCCTGGAATGTAGTTGTAAGTATGAATGAAAAAAGTGCTCGGCGCAGTTGTGTGTTCAAAAAATTATATACTGCATCAGCATACCTCTTTGAAAACACACATTTTAATGCACTCCCACACCTATTTTAGTGTGAAGGTCTGCACAATCATAGGCGTCTTTGTTTTCCCGATGCTATCTGCAATTTATGAAAATTGCCTTGAGTATGTGGTTGCCATGGTGACGGTTTGTTCTCGGCATGCTGCGTCTCTCGTGTGAAGTAGCCCTCTCCAGAGAGCAGCGGGGCATGTTTCTGTGAAGTCCTCTCCGTCGCGCCCGCGCTGCCCTTTCCACTTTCCAGCACCCGCGCGGTTAATATATTCAGTTCTACTAAAGAGCCCCATGTGCAACAAATGACCTTATTAACATGAAAATCGGTTGCCAAAAAACCTGGTCTGTCGTGGCCCTGTCACAGGAATAATGGATGATTTTGTACATTTATGTTCGCCAACAGTACAAAATGGGACCTCACCGAAAATTGGTTGCAAGGTACTATATACTTTTTTTGTTTTTGTTTCATCAACCTTTGCTACAGAGCCAGACAAAAGCAGATGTGCTTATTTACGTGAATATTTGGGCGAAAATGGTCTTTGAAAAAATATTTTATTTTATAAATGCGGTTATTAACTGACCAAAGCCATTTTTTTACAGTCTATTTTAATTCTTAGCTGGCCCACACTCAATTAGATGAACTTTTGTGAAATCATTTCGAACTTGTTATGTTGTCATACATGGTGTTTTCACTTCATGAATGTTGTACTGAAGGTGTCACCAAATGTGTGACTGCAGGGTTTTTTCAAAAATCTCATTATTAATTAAAAGATTGAAGCGGAACATATTTCTTAGACTATGCATATAAATTGGCCTTAAGTTCCCATTTAATCTTATTTGGGCATACAATTCATATTCTTTTTGGTGGCTTTACTGAAAATAGCAAAGTCATGCTTATGTGAGATGTATACACATTTCAAAATGATGGATTGATGATTTGGCCTGAATTATCGTAGCTTGTACTGATTTAGCAATGTCAACCCTAAATTATTGCCTGTGTTAACTAGAAAAGAAGATGCTGTAATTATCATTCATTTCAGAAACTAGATGTTAATTTGTAACTCCCTGCTAAAGGCAATAGGATTTGCTATCCGAACGTGCTCTCATTGCAAATTGTCTCCTAACCCCTTAATAAAAATGGATTTCTCCAGTGTAATTCTCAGTGGATAAATATTTACAGCGCTCTCTGAAAGAAAGTGTTGTCAGGGTCTGTCTTTCAAGCCTATAAAAAGCTAGCACTTCACAGTATTTCTTGGTAGTCAGGGCTGTTCACTTGAATCAAGCATCCCATGGCGAAGGAGGATGTGTGCCCGGATAGCTCTGTGATGTGCAGTGAAGAGACATTCTTGCTGTCATTCTGGGAATTTGGGGATGTGCAAATTTCAGATGTTATTCCAGTTTTACCCTTTTCTCTTTGCCAAATCTTTGCTCCACCAAGGAAAAAGAAGACCAACTACTTTATTGTGTCACTGGCGTTCGCTGACCTCTTGGTGGCGCTGGTGGTGATGCCATTTGCAGCCATTGAGCTGACGACAGGCCGCTGGAGTTACGGGGAGACCTTCTGTCTGGTCCGAACCTCACTGGACGTCCTACTGACCACTGCCTCCATCCTACACCTGTGCTGCATAGCTCTCGACAGGTAAGATCGTGAACCGGACAGATCCGATGTCACTTTCATTCCCTTTACTGGTAAAAAAACATACTGGACAGGCAGAACACCAGACAGATGGGTGAACATACTGGACTGGTTGGAGGACTTGATGAATAAGTGAACCAACTGTCCGAAAAACACCGAAATAGGCAGTTTGGGCTGTGCCTGGAGTTTTACCGTCTCGCCCTCCAAACTCTTATTTTATTTACTCTTAACCCAAAAAGTCCAGGGGAGGCTCTCACACTTACGTACACTGCAGAGGAGAGAGTGCGGTTTCCTGCACTCGACCGGAGAGATTGAACAGTGACTCAGATGGTGCTGTTGAGGATGCTGTTGGTGAGGAACTGTTACTGGACCATAAATGTCTGCTCAGGGCATATGTTTCATATTTAGGGGTTCACTAGTTTTGTTTTGTAATGTGCTTAGGCTACATCCTCATTTATAAGTAATCAGGGAGTTTTCAAACTAAAAGGGGGTTAACACTGCTTTCAAAACTCCATTTTAGAGGTTCTAAAATGCCGGAGTAGTGTGGACACTAGGCGTATACCCTTATGAAAAATTAGTTTAGTTCCAAGCTATAGTAATCCCATAGTAAATGGATGGCATTTTTGCCACCATAGTATAGTATTACTATAGTTTTCCAAACTACAATAATACAGTTGTGTGGTCTGTAGTAATATCAGAGCACTGTTGACTGTGGTAATACTATAGTTCTATTTTGTATATACTATAATGTGATGGCTATAGTTCTACTCTAGCAATACAATGCAAACTATAGTAATCCTATAGTTCTGCCAAAAATACCATAGTAGTACTAAGAAATTACTGTAGGATATTTCTTATAGCTAAAGTTGTGTAAAGTTACCCATTTTAAAATGAAGAAGTATCAGTTGGAATGTAACTTTATGATTATTTCCTATGACCATAGATGGCACTGAACTACTTTCCTTGTTCAAGGAGCCATGATGCATTTTCAGGGCGAACTCAGTGCACTGTTTCTAATTTCAGCCTGAGTTGCTTTGCAAATTTCATGTCTTCCTTTTTTCACCAACAACTTCCATTATTGAAGTAAGCGGGTCAGGCTAATATGCAGCCAGTGCTGCTTGGGTGGTTGAGTCACCCGCTGGCAGAGCCTCCCCCGCAAAGTGTGGACCTACTTTCTCCTCTTCTTTTTTCCTCTTAATACACACTTCCTGTGGTTTAGCTGGTCCCACTCTCTGTTTGCTGTATCTTCTTGGGTGTCGAGTTCTTTGTGATTTTCATGCGGTGTGGAAAATAGTTACATTTCTCACCTTGTTTTTGATCTGTGTCTCGGAGCCCGGCTCTGGCTTTGTTTTTCATCGTCTGCGGAAGAGACGCTCGCCAGCAAGTCCTCGAAGCGATGGCGACCGGTACATCTGTAATGTTGCTGCAATCCGGGAAAATTGTCTCATTTCCTGCTTTTTTCATCACTTTTGAGCAATGCTTTGCAGACCAAAATAAGACATTTCCATTTACACTCATTGGAGTCGAAGGCTGTTCTTTGGAACTCCTTGGTTTCCACCTCTTTCCTAAATTACAGCACCTGCAAAACTCAGTGAGGTCTTGGTGACACCCCTTCCTGTAAATTGTGCGATTATGCACGCCTGTGCTTCAGTTACGCTCAGACTTCTGCACCTATGCTGCGGTACGAAAGTATTTTGGACAGTCAGATACACAATAAAAAGAGTTTTCATTGAGAAACATTGGCATGATATGGATGCAAACCCCCTAACAACTGTCATTCTCATATTTAACATCATGTTTATGTTTTGAAGCAATAATAGCTAGAACTGCAACTCTGTCCTAATGCTCACAGACAACACTGTAACACTCAGTCATTGTGCATACTATTATGACAAATTAACACACATATCTTTCACAACATTTTGGTTATAATTTGGTCACAAACTGGTATCATGTTGTTTTTTTTTTTTTCCTGGAAAAGCAAAGCTTAGGAAGGAGTGTTGTAATGGGACTCGATCAATCAATCAATTAATCAATCAAGCGACCAATCAATCAATCAATTTGGCGTTAGCACGACCATGGGCAGTAATATTCACAAACAGCTTAACCTGGAGTTAACGATACTGTCACTTTGATTGATATTCATTCACAAAAGATAAATACTTGAAGCTTAAAATAATTCCTTATTAATTATTAGTAAACATGCGTATATATTAACTAGCATATTACTTACTTATACATTTGCTAAGCAGTACATAGGCTTATCATTCCTGAATAGTGTCATCATTTAACTATAAAAAGCAATTTTGATTTCTATATTTATTAGCATTATAAACAACCCCAGTTCTAAAAAAGTTGGGATGCTGTGTAAAATGTAAATAAAAACAGAATGCAATGACTTTCAAATCATTTTAACTTTAAATTTATTTGAAAATAGTACAAAAACAATTTGTTTCATGTATTGTTTTATGGAAAATATGTGTTCATTTAAAATTTGATGCCAGCAACTCGTAAGATTTCAGCTGCTCAACACATTGCTGCCTCCTTTGTCATATTTTTTTCATAATGTGCCAAATATAGTCAGACAGGTCTGGACTGCAGGCAGACTACTTTAGCGCCCAGATTCTTTTACTACGGAGCTATGTTGTTGTAATACTTGCAAAGTATGGTGTTTGGCACGGTGTTGCTGAAATGAGCAAGGCCTTCTCTTAAAAAAGGCAGCTGGATGGCAGCAAATGTTGCACTAAAACCTGTATACATTGTTCACCATTAATGGTGTCTTCACGGATGCGCATGTTACCCATGCCATATGCACTAAAGCACCCTCGTACTGTCATGTTTGCTGGCTATTAAATTGTTTGGTGGTAACATGCTGGATGGCCCTCTTCTCTTTAGCCCAGAGGACGTGGCATCCATGATTTTCAAAAAGAATTTCACATCTTGATTTGTCAAACCATAGGGTAGTCTTCCACTTGGCCTCAGTACATTTAAAATGAGCTTAGGCCTAAAGAAGAAGGCGTTGTTTCTAGATCTCATTTATATATGATTTAATATCTGCATAGCAGAGTTTTAACTTTATGGATGCAGTGCCAAACTGTGTTTGCTAACAGTGGATTATAGAAGTGTTCCTGAGTTCATGCAGTGATTTCTACCACAGAATCCTGTCTGTTTTTAACCGAGTGCTGCCTGAAGACTTATGAAAGGCTTGTCATACTCGGTCATGTTACTGACCTGTTGCTAAATAATCTAATTCATTGTGAGATGTTCTGTGAGTTGTCTTTATTTCTTTTTAGCATCATGCAACTTTTCCAGTTTTTTTATTGTCCCATCCCAACTTTTTAAATACATGTTAGTGTCATAAAATTCAAAATGAGCAGATATTTTTCAAAAGAAAAGAAAATTTAGCAGTTTCAACATTTGATATGTTGTCTTTGTCCTATTTTCAATTAAATATAGGGTTTTAATTGATTTACAAATCATTGCATTCTGTTTTATTTACATTTTACACAGCGTCCCAACTACTTTGAAAATGTGGTTGTAATATAGTTGTTTAGGTGGACCCTCAGCTCAGGTGAAGCCTTGTGAAAACTGCTACCCGGTCGACTGGTATTACTCAGAATATCATGCATGAAGAACACATGAAGGCAATAGGAGATCTCTTCTCTATAATACACTACCTTTATGGGGGGGAAAAATCAGGCTTAAAAATCATTAGTATAAAATGAAGGTACCGTGGTCTCATAAAGCTGAAATGATCTCCCTCTGTATCTGAAACTGACAGCTGAAGTCGTTCACTGGCATTTATACGTTATTAGGTACGCACTGCTTTGACATCTGTGCCAGGCCATCTGGGAGGGTATTGTTCTTTCAGAAAATGTGATTTCGCTCTGCCGAGTTAAATGAACAAAAATAAAAAAATAAATAAAAAATGCGCTTAATAACGACGCTGCTGCTCTAGCATCAGACTCATTGCTGTCCCGAGGCGTTCCCACGCAGAAAGAAGCAACGGAAAGCTGAGAAAACAGAGAAATGAGCAGCGATGGTTTATCTTGACGTCCTCACCCCCACCTTATAAGCCACACAAACATTTCATCAGCGAGCGCAACTCGTGCCAGTTTCTTCTGCTGTTTTCTGTTGTGCCGCGAATGACTTATGGGACAGAGATCGAACCGCGAGAACTGGAGAACAGTACAAGGTGAAATGACTACATTTTCTGTTCGCTGATGTGTGGGTGGCAAGTGAGATTTCTGACACATATTGATTGGTTTATGCAGACTGATGTACATCCAAGGCTGAATTCTGTCAGTCTGCCGTTCATTAATCTCAGTCAGTCCGCCACCCACAGGATAATTTCATATCTGTGTAAAAGCATGGAGTTCAGCTGGCGCTACCTGAAAAGCACAAATACCTTACCGCGATTTTGTGATTCATGAATTTAATGGGGTGGTTGGGGAAATCAGTGTAGGTAAGGGAGTGCAGGGGTTTGCATTGGCAATTACTAAAAACAAAAGCTTACTGATAATTCACTAAGCTATTTCATTGCTACATCAGCCAAGTTGCAGACCTCACTTGGACTTGTATGAATATGCTTATGTCAAATTTTGCCATCAGTTTTGCTCAACGGGCTGGTTGGAGGATGAGGTGCAGAGAAATCTGACTCAAACAAGAGGACAGTGTCATCACTCTCCCCCGCCATGATCAAGGGCCATAACGCTGCAAAAAAATATGCTTTGACATCCATTTTCAAAGGCAACGTAGATCATGATTAGCTTATTAAGCAAATAAAAGTTCACACATCTAGGCATAATAGTCTCAGAGAAATCTTGTCCCCATTGTGGCTTGGACAGACAGACGGACAGTACACAATCCAATACCCCACGTTGCACTGCGTGGTGGGGAATAAAAATGAAGCTTTTGCAATCCTGTTCCAACCCTTATCGCAATCAAAAAAAAAATAAAAATCTTTTAAAAAGCTATTGATTTGTCTTAATTAGGTACATTTATGTTTAGAGCAGTTCTTTCTCCTCTTCAGCCACATTTGACAAATCTATACATGCCATGAAGAATAAAAACTCCAAATCCAAGTTGAGGTATATTAACAACCAGTACAAATAACTGCTGAAGGAAACAATTGAAGAAAACATTTAATAAATGTAAACAATTGGTTAATCAACAAACAATTCGTTCTCATCGGTGAAGCTGTTGACAGAAGGATGCGAACACTAATTATTTATTGGCAAACAATAATATTGCAGCAGTTTTGTGTCAGGTTTCAGTCAAATTATTTTGAGAGGACACCATCTCTGTCAGCAACCTAATTTGGAACTTACAGATTTTGTATGGCTAATTTGACCTGTTTATTAATCTTTGCACCTAAAAACCCTCTCAATGTAGAAAATAAGCGCACGTTCAAGGGTTTTTATTCTTCGTGATACAATGGATATGTCCATCAAAATGTGGGTTAAGATGGTAATTAACTGCTCTTAACATGGAATACAAGTAATTAAGACAAATAAACAGATCAAAATCCTACATTTGCAATTGTGGTTTGAACAAAAACCAGCATACACAGTGGGGCGCCTGGGCCGAGTCTGAGAACCAGCATCTTCCCAAAATCTCCCCTAACTATCTCCCTCTTTGTGTTTTTTTTTTTTGTTGTTGGGTTAACATTCAGATTTGCATTCACAAATTAACTATTTGATCAACAGATGGTATTCAGACAGTATTTGCCGAGTGGTTATGATCCCGAAGGGGTATTTGTTTGATGCTGGCAAACTTAGTGGGGGTTTAGTGAGGTTTGCGGGGGTGCGTTGTGCGGAAAAGTGATCAATAACCCTGTCTTTGAATAGGGCCCAGAGAATAGAGAGAAAAGCAAAGTTGGCAAAAATGTGTTTTTCACTCTTGCTGTCAAGTCTGTTAAACTAGAGTTCACTTTTTTAAACCTTAAATGCACTTTTTTGTTCATACTGCCACACTTTTAGTCTTATTTAGACTCAATAATCAATCTCTACAACATTTATTTAATGCAACCCTATGGGCCGATAAGCTATTGTCGTAGTGTGGCGTCCAGCGTCCGTTGTCCGGAACATTTCTTATCTTTTTTTTGGCCTGATGAATTTTTTAGTAAATTTGCAGTAACATATTACTAGACCATATCTCAAGACCTTTTTTCTCGGATTTTTGATCAAATCATTTTCGTCCATTTTATGGGCCCTTTAAATTTTGGCCCCAATGTTAAAGATAGGACTGAGACATGAAAAAAAAATTATTTCTCAAAAACTGCGAGACAAATATTTTTCTAAATCAGGCAATCAACTTACCTTGGTACCATGAATGTACAGTGCGAGCGCCATTTTGATTGAATCGACGGAAGTGGGTCTATTGGGGGCCCTGTTCTTTATGAATATGCAAGATGGCCTGTGGAGGCCAAATATTGCAGATAGAGATTAAGTTTGTATTATTGACATATAGGAAGTCATATATGGCCTATACATTGGCTATGTTAAAGTTGATCTCAGATGACTTTGAAAGGTCAAACTCGTGGTCAGGGAATACTGTATATTAACAATGATAAAAGACATGACTTGAAATTTCAAAAAATTATTTCTCAAACTGTCCGATAACTTTTTTTTTTTTTCTAAATCTGGCAATCAACTCACCTTGATACACTTTATGTACTGTGCGAGTGCCATTTTGATTGAATCGATGGAAGTGGGTCTAGTGGGGGCGCTGTACTTAAACATTGGGTCTTACGGAGAATTGGCCAAATCACCTGTGGAAGCTAAATGGTTGCAGATAGAGATTAAGTTTGCACTACTGACGTATAGGAAGTAATATATGACCTATATTTTGGCTGTGTTAAAGTTGACCTCAGATGACCTTGAAAGGTCAAACTTGAGGTCAAGCAAAATGTTACAATTTTCAAAGGTTTCTAGGCTTGAATATATTGAAGATATGGAAAATATGTGCATTGAACACTTAGGAAGCTATGTATGAACTCTCATTTGGTGGCCTTGAACTTGACCTTCGGCGACCTTCGAAGGTCAAACTTCACCTAGTGAAATTTCAATGGCTTATATCAGCAAAATGGTTACAGACAGTTTTGTATCGGAGATGTATGGCAAGTCATACATGAACTTTCATTTGGTGGCCTTGAACTTGACCTTCGGTGACTTTCGAAGGTCAAACTTCACATAGTGAAATTTCAATGACTTCGATCACCAAAACTATTGCAGATAAAGCTTAGGTTTGTATTGTGACCATATAGGAAATAATGTATGTTTCATTGGGTGACCTTGAACTTAACCTTCAGTGACCTTGAACGGCCAAACTATACAGTGAAATTTTAATGACTTATATCAGCAAAATCGTTACAGATTGAGTGTAGGTAAGTATAGGAAGTCATGCATGAACTTTCATTTTGTGACCTTCATATTAACCTTCGAAGGTCTAACTTGACCTTGGGAAATTTCAATGACTTCTATCACTGGAAAGGTCACAGATGGAGCCGAGGTTTGCGTTACTGACATCGGAAGTCACATATGAACTTTCATTTGGTGACATTCAGCTTGACTGTTGATGACATTTGAAGGTCAAACTCGACATAATACAATTACAATGGCTTGTCTCGCCAAAATGGTCACAGATGGAGTCTTGGTTTCTATTACAGACATATAGGAAGTCATATATGAACTTTGAACTTTCATTCGGTGACCTTCGTATTGGCCTTCAAAGGTCAAATGTGACCTAGTGAAAAGTCAATGACGTGTATCACCAAAACGGTCACAGATGGAGCCTAAGTTTGTGCTACTGACATCTAGGAAGTCACATGAATTTTCATTTGGTGACATTCAACTAACTGTCAGTGACCTTTGAGGGTCAAACTCCACAGTGAAATTACAATGACTTGTATCACCAAAATGGACACAGATTGAGCCGAGGTTTGTACAGAGACATTCAGAAAGTCATATATGAAGTCCAATTTCTGACCACAACTTGACATTTTGTGACCTTTAAAGTTCACAATTGACATATTGAACACATACACATTTTAATGACTTGTATCACCAAAACTGGTTCAGATCTTAGGATTGTATTACAGAACGTCTTATAAATGTATGTGAACTTTTATGTAGTGATCTTGACATTGATTTTCATTGATTCAAATGTCAAACTTCACATGAAATTTTCATAACTTGTATCATCGCTGTAAGACTGCTTGCCAGTAAGCTACAGGACCCTTGGTCCTATTTTTGTGTGTGGGTTATTGTATGACGTTGGCAAAAAAAAGAGCAGTCACAAAGTCACAAGTAAGAGAACTGAGTTTGGTGTGGTTGTGATTGGTGATTTCTATTGACGGTATAATGTTAAAGGTATCTGTTCTTCACATATGAGGTGTTTAAAGGCAGCTTCTCTGCTCAAGCCCACTGTTAGGCACAGGACTCGGAGAGGAAATGGGGGTGGGGTGTGATTCACCCACTCTGGAGAAGCAGGCATTTGTATCTGTCCGCCTGGCTTATCAAAAGATAATTGAGGGCCATTTTCTGTCAGGAGTCTTTTTATTAGATGTAATTATTGTTTCCATGGAGCTGGCTTCAAGACCGGAGTCCTGCAATTGGCTGGTGGTGGAGGGGCGAGAGGGATAGTTCTTCCTTACCCGGATCAATGAGAAAAATTTTGGTGAGGGCTTCACTCGGCTGATTAGGAAGCAGTAGCTCTGCATGCTGGGCTGTGCTTGTAGTAGAATACAGCTGCATTTACACTGAACTTCCACGAGTACAATTACCGGGCTGACCCCGTTTTTTTTTTTTTTTTAATTCAATGTAACATCAGTCAATTTGTGACCTTAATAAAAGCCTTTGAGGGGTAGTGTGAGGCACGGCTGTTCTAAAGAACATTCTGGTCTCTTAAGTCATTGGATGGAAGATTTTTTTTTGTCCTTTGACTGCTGCTGATGACACCATTTGCCAAGGTCTGCAAATACAACAAAGATGTTCTGAAACCTGACCCTGTCTCCATGGACAAGGTGTGTCCTGACCTTTCTCCTCACCCAGTAGAGATAAGATGTAGGCAGTAGCAGTCTGCTTGTTTGTGTTTGTGTTCTTGCTCAATTTCAGCAACACGCTTGCGTCTGACCTAAGCCTCTGTTTGATTTACGGCACACTTTGCCTTTCAAATTGCGGTGCGATTTATCACCAATAAAAATTCTGTCATAATTCATTTCTTATGGATTCAGTCCGCATATCTCTGACAAGTCCACCATTCTAAATGTAATTTCAATTAGCCTGACACCTGCAATGTGAAAGTCTGAGTTGCCTTCTTTCATCTGGCCTGTGTGTCAAGCACTTTAAACCAGGAAAAGTCATTTAACTGCCCTGCAATTCTCACCTTTTTGTGTACGTTTGCTGAGGAAGTTGAGTCCTCTTTTTTTATTACCGTTTTTATTGCCTAGAGACACTTTATGATCAAACCACCTCCTGAGCAGGAATCAAACTATCACCTGAGTTCTGCTGAATGTATATGAGGCAGTTTCTTCGCCCATATTTCACTAAAAACTAAAAATAGTATGTTAAGTAGAGTGGCCAGCAGTGACCGCTGAAGTCATTCTTTTTTTTTAACCAATATTTTACTTAATTTGACATAAAAAATAACAACAACAACAAAAAATAAAACAAACAAAGCAGTGAAACAAAAACACATACATGACAACAGAAGAAGAGCAGCCCGTACATCACCAGAACAAAAAAAGAGGGGGGTAAGCATAGCTTACATACATAAGGCATAGTTTTACTTCGCTGTCTTTGAATAAGTTTTATGTTTTTTGTTATTTTAAAGGCCCCTCTAGGGACGAGCATTGGAAATTAGCGGAAGCTAAAAATGATATGATGCATTGCAATGGAGAATTGCTGTGCAATTCTGTATGTATATGGTATCTGTCCCTATCAAATAAACATTAAATGTAATGAAATGAAATAATGCAGCACTAAGTCATTTTTTTGTGCATGTCCTAAGGTGAATGTCCTAAGGTATGCAGGTACTTGTAGCTTGTAATAACATGATTTTCTGTTTATGATGCCTTAAATGGTAGCTAAAGTTCCCTCTCTGCATGAATTTTTTTGATACTGAAGTATCTTAATGGTTCTAGAACCTCTGCAGCCCTGTATCTCTGGCTCTGGTAAGGTTAAGTTATAAAAATATCCATAATGCAAAGCTTAATATTTTTTTTGAAGTAGATTAATTTTTAAATATGACATAACAGACCACTAATGGTGGTGGCAAAAAGCCTGCTAATCGCTAACAGCCAGGCATTTCACCCTACTGTTCACTCCAGAGCTGTGGTCCTTGGCTGTGGTCCTTGGGTCCCCTCTGTTCTGGTTTTGTTCCAACAATTGTTGCAATTGTGGAATTTTATCAAGCATTAATCTGTCTTAACAAAGGACATCTCATGTTTATGGCCTTTATTAACCTTCTTGAGCCACATTTTGATGTAAATATCCAAGCAAACAATGAAGAATAAAAGACCCTTGAACATGTTGGGTTTATTTTTCTACATTGCAAGTAATTTCAGATAGAAATATTTCTTGATGGATCTAATGAGAATGCTGAGAAAATTTGCTCCAGATTAGGTTGCTAAACACAATTACCTTTTTAATTCTTGCAAAATTCTTTTCATGAGCTTATTAACATAAGAGGTTCGACCCATTATCATTTGCTTGCCTGAAAGGGGGTTGATTTTTGTGACCATCTATCCCAGGGTTTCACAAATTAGGAACCTAATAATGGCGATCAACAAAGAAAATATGACATAACTCACCTTAATGCGCTTATATACTCGCATACACACTTGCAACCGCTTCAAAAATCAGCCCAGCCGTTCTCTGAGCTGCAGGATCCTTTATCACGCTTTTTCTGATGACAACTGACTGAGTGTTTACTATTGGGGACTTAGACTCAGGCCAAACATCGACCCTACTAGTGCTGTATAGCATCTTTGTGACAGTTCTGTTGAAAGTGCTTTACAAATAAAACTGAACTGAAATGAACTCATGTGGCAGTGGGTAGCCTGTAGCCAAGTGATTACAGGGTTCCCATGGAACACTGGCGGCGTAAGCCCTAGTGCAGCCTCAATATCATCAAAGAAGCTGTTGGGTCTATGAGGATGACCCTTAACCCCTTTTGTTGCTGGGCAAACTGGCCCCTACTTTGTCTAATCAACTATAAGTCAAATTGTCCCAGCCCAAACTTTGGCCTCGCCTGCACATGTACGTTATTTTGTATATTTTAGCTTTTTGAGCTATGTTATGCTCACTCTCGTTTTACGGCACGCGATGCTATGTCTATCTGCTTTCTGCTCGTTTTGTCACTTACTTTATGAAATGTTGCAGGTGCTTCTGTTCTCTCCGTCCACATTTTTCCTCTCCGCCCTCTGGTCTTCTCCTTACCCCGCTTTCTTTATTTCTCCAAGGCAAACCTCAGGCAGTCAGGTTGCCCCTATTTTAAACCAGGATATGACCAAGGTTGCTTCCTACAAGGGAGATTTTCCGTGCCATTGTTATCCTTGGCTTGGTTATTAGGGATTCAGGCCCTGTCCTGTGTAAAGCATTTTGGGTCAGGTTCGACAGTGAAAAGCACTAAACAAACTGAATTGAATTGAACTGTGACCTGATTTGTATAAATGCCGCTAATGTAACGGTTGTTTTACTCAGGTACTACGCAATCTGCTGCCAGCCATTGGTGTACAGGAACAAGATGACTCCCATACGAGTTACCCTGATGCTGGGAGGATGCTGGGTCATACCATCTTTCATCTCTTTCCTACCCATAATGCAAAGCTGGAATGCCATCGGCATTGAGGACTTAGTAAGTAAAGCCCTTTAGGGTTAAGTAAATATTGAACTGTAATGCATGTTTATTGAAAGTCTGTTATGGTTATTCAGTTTTTTTCCCCTGTATTTTCCCTGTAAGCGTAATGTTACACGAGTCTGTGAACAGTGCAGAAGGAAGTAAAACCGCAGAGATAAAATTTGTGCTGGCAAATCATTCCCAGGAATTGTATCTCTCTGTGTTTTTTTCCAGCAGTGTAAAGGCTATTTTCTTCATCATTTGACCAAAAGCCATTAGCAGGAAAACAGCATGCTAATTCACTTATGAACTATTTGTTCACTCACAAACCTCCTAATACCTCAGACTTTGAGTCCATTAATGTTTAAACTGTAGGAGGGTAATGACCACTGTCGTGCGGTGGGGGCATCTGTGTGCGGACCTATGTCCTACCGTGCTTAATTGCGAATGGATGATTGCTGATGATTAGATACTTTTAAGGGTTAAAGTAGCATTATGTCTGAAAGGGACATTGCATGGCATGACTAATGTGCTTTATAATCAAGATTTCCTGTGGATGGAAAAAGGCACGTGCATGGTGTGCAGCCCAATCATTTTAAACACCGCCATTAATACCGGTTTTATGAAGCTTTGAAAATGGAGTTTTTGTTGAGGCTAGTTCTGATATGGATTGACTCAGTCTTGTGGTGATTTTACGCTTGCAGCTCTTTAGTTATTACCAACTATCCTGAATTTTATCTGTCTATCCCTGTTGGAGAGCTTTGATTTCTGGCAGCAATTCTCTTTTGTTGTTTCCATTTTTAGCTCACTTGGTCCAGCAATTTAAAAATAAATCTACTTCAAGGAAACGTGGCAACTTTGTTTTCTTTATTTTGCGATTTCTTTAATTTTTATGAGCAATTTTACAAAAGTTGTGGACCGCGCCATTTTCACCACAGCAGATGAAAATTCACCCTCGATCCACTTGGGGCGCCCCTAATCATGACGTCAGTGCGGCTGTCGGCGCCATGAATTTCCATTGTCCTGCGGTCCTGCTTTGTGATTGTTGAATGACTGAGATGTTTCCACTTCCTCTGTGGGGCAGACAGACGAGCTTGATTATTACCTAATTCTATCCAACAGAACTTTAATTTAGAGGTGAACTAACATCAGCGGCCATTTGAAATGCTTCCGGAAAGAAGAGTGCGATTTGAAGTCTGCTAATTACATGCGAGGCTGGACAGCTGCCATCACCTTGGCGTAATTAGCGCACCTTAAATCAATTCCAATATACTTTGCCTAACCTGTAATCAA